>CM026079.1:6765973-7965973 GCA_014839685.1 Anableps anableps
AGGACTTCTACAATTTTAAAGCAACTCTATCCAAGCTTGTATGCATGCCAGTAGATCAAACAGATGTCAGTGGGGTTTTCTACACAATAAATGGATGTTGGAGGCAGTGCGCCACATTTTTGCTTTTTTTACACCACTTTACATTTTCATCAGTCACTCAAATCAGAAACTCTTGATGTTCTGTTCTATGTACGTGTTTCACAAGGTGGTTACAATGTAAGTGATCGCTGACTTCTGTGTAAATAACCACCCAATGCGAACCTGAAAATCGTTTATAGGGTTATGAAATGCTGTCTTAATAAACTGTTGGGATGTGTTTATGTTTAGATTTAGAGCCTAACTTTGGAAATTCCGAAATATCCCTTCAAAGCTACAGTATGTAACTTTTATAAAAAAAAATATGTTTTTTACATATTTGTTAGAACCTTTACTATGTCTTGACAGAATAACATGAGACGACAAATACGTCAAAAACTCTAGGTCTTCTGCCTCCCTGTGGTCCTACTGCCATCTATGGAAATACACCGCTCAGTCGAAAACAACCAATCAGAGCCAGGTCTTGGCACAGTCAGTTACCCTCACATATGCACTGCTCACACCCTCCAACTTGCTCTCTTCTAGGCTACAGCTAGTTCCTCACTCCAGAGCCTGCCGTGAATGCTCTGGCTAGTTGGCATGGGCACCAGTGATGGCAGATAACTTATTGTTACAGGAAAACTTTGTTTCTCTGCCATTAGCACATTGAGCAGCGCATACACGAGGCTGATCAATGTTGCTAAGTAAGACCTTCTTCCAGGCTCTGATTGGTTGTTTGAACGAAAGCAGTGCATTTCTGCAGATGGCTGTAGGACCACAGGGAGGAGGCAGAGGAGCTTTATATTTCACAAATTATGTCTCATGTTATACTGTCATGACATAATGACAGTTTTAAGAAATATGTTAAAAAAAATGATAATAATGATAATATCATTGTTTACCGCGTTCGTACGGATGCTTAAAATCTTCGAAAATGCTTAAATTTTAATTGGGTGTTTTCAAGATTTAAAAAGTGCTTGATCTCTGTATAAAGTCCATGAAAGTGCTTGATGTTCAAACTGCACAGGTTTGTATTAAAATGCAATCTAATGTTTGATTAAAATCCTAAATTTGGCAAACATTTACATTTAAAACCAGATATTTTCATACATATAGAAAAAGACAGACCATTTTTTCTGTCTGAAGTTAAATCACCCTGAACTTTTCTTGTTTTAGGTTTGTTAGAATTACCAAATTTATTTCTATGTGCTAAATTCCCCCCAAAAAAAAATTAGGGAGGACATTTTTTATTTTTTGTAATATTTGTTATTCCTACTGGCTCAATAACTTCTTAATCTGTGTAATTGAAATAAAGGTTGTATTATATTTTATATGTTAAAAAAGTTATTGGGATTTTTTTGTTAAATCAGTGTTTTGTTCTCAGATCAGCCAGGTGTATAGGGTGTGTGTGAGAGACATTTCAAAACATAACATTTTGTTATATTTTAGTTTATCTTGTCCCTGCTGTAGGATGTAAAATACAAGACATTATTAATAACAGTAAAAAATGATATAATAGTGAATTGAAACCAAATTTTTTTTAGTTCATTTGTGTTGTTTTTATCTCCAAAGTGTGGTGCTGGAAAGGTTTGAAAACTTACCTTGAAAATGCTTGAAAAGTGCTTGAATTTTACTGTGAGAAAATGTACAAACCTGTGTTTATAAAAGTTACATACTGCAGCTTTAAAGGCCAAATGTTTTCGTTGAAAAAATTGATCTTTTTTTTTTTTTTTTTTTTTTTTTTTTTTTTTATTTATTTGTGTTTCAGGTTGATAAGAGAAGAGCGGATAAGATAGCAGTCAGTGACCCTGCAGAGTCAACACCTGACTGATAAAAGTGGCTTTCACACAGACGGAACACACACCATCACAAAATGGATGGCTTTGACTGAGGACATTTATGAACTAAATCCTCACCTCCCTGCAAAGGATGCTGGGGTATCCCACTTACACCCTGTGATTGAAATGTTCGTGGAGTTTTCAACCAAGTGACTTTCACTGTGACAATGTCTTTTTTCAAACGGAGAAAATTCAGGACTTTTGCGCTCCTGCTATGTGTCATTACCTTCACGACCCTCCTGTTTAGCTATACTTTCCGGGACCCCTCGCTCTACTTCTTCAAGTATGCATTCCGGCTTTCGGACAGCTTCTTCTCCAAGGGGCCGTGCTCCTGTCGGCAGTGCATCGCAGAGCTAGAGGGTGACCCGTGGTTCGCCGAGCGGTTCAACCTCTCCATCCACCCTCTGATGACCAGGGAGAACAGCATCCTCTCTGAAGAGACCTTTAAATGGTGGCAGGTGAAGCATTTTCTTGTGATTTTTCTGTGTTGTCTTACAAAAGTTGGGGCTGGTTCTGAGAACAGACTGGGTGCAGATTTGGAAAGAGCGTAGATAAAGGAGACCATACACTGCTGTGATGCTTCCAAGAAAGTGTTTGTTTTGGCCACATTGATTGTTTCGGAATCCAGGGGATTTTTACCAGGATCAAGCAGCAAAGCAAACTCCCACATACCATTTGTATGCATTTAATGAATATGAGAGAGGAGAAGAAAACTGTTGTTTTCTCTCACCGCCTCTCCTTCTGTTTATCTCTAGATAAGCACAGCTATATTTTCAATCATAACTCGGGAGTCTCAGGTAATACCTTGACATTTCACTCACTTAAAATTTTCATCAGGGGGGCTGCAGCCTATGGCTATGGGAACACCAGCAGCAAAACCATTCAAGTGCCCCTACATCCTGCAACAGAAACTTATTTAGCACAGACTGATAACACCTTTAATTGTCTGACTGCAGAGCTACAGGAAGGTTAAATTATCAAGGTCTTGTGTGATCATACAATAGCATCAGTACAGAGGGTATAAAAAGTTTACACACCCCTTTTTAAAATATCTGTTTTTTGTGATGGAAAATAGAAAAACGAGAATGTGGGAAACTACACGCAAGGACTCCAAATCGCAAATAATATCAGTTTGCACAATATTCATATTGCAAAGGACTGTTTGGATTGCAGTAATTGTTTGCCAGTATATTTTAAGAGTTCTGAAGTTGTATTTTTAATGCTGATGCATTATTTAGCCAGTAGGACAGTCTCATGGCAGCAAAAGCTCATACCAGACATTGCCAAAAATGCTAAAGGCCACATAGAGTAGGAAGCACAGATTAAAAAGTGAGGAAAAGAGAAAACAGGCACATATCGCAACTGACATTGTTATCGCAACATTTATTATCACCATTGCAGGATTTTCTCCTAGTGTCGTTGCCTCCTTTGCTTATCAAAAGGAAAGAAGTCTGATGCTTGAACCACCTCAGCTGATGTAGGGACAGTTATGTGAGCTGATTTTATATGGAAGTAAGTCAGTTGAGGAGGTTTAGGTTTAGGTGTCTGATTATTACCCCTTCTGGACATCCAACTTTTTCCAGACATGTCCCAATGGTTCTTAGGACTCGGTAGAAGGACTATTGTCTTGTTCATGTTCTTAAATTATTATTTGCACCCTGCTGATACTGGGCTGAACTCCGTTTTTTTTTGTTTTTTTTTTTTTTCCTTCTTTAGTTGAAGCTGTTGGAGACATTTCTATAAGATTTTTTGATGCTATATTGACCCGATAGCATCACCCAGTTGCTGCAGATTTCCCAGCTGCACATCCATGAAGCAAATCCTGTTAGAAGTAGCCCTCAGGAGATAGGTACACTTCAGTCATAAAGAGATGGACATGACCAGCAACAATATGTGCCTAGGCTATGGCATCAAAGCTATGCTTAGCTAGTACTAAGGGGCCAAGACTGTACCAAGAAAATTCAGAACCTGCCAGTTGAATATTGCAACCAAGTTTGAGATCCATCGGACCGGAAAACTTTTTCCAATCTGTTTTTGTCAAATTTTGGAGTTGAGCCTGTGGGAATTGTAGCCTTAGTTTCCTGTTTCTTAATTGCTTTATCTCTCTGTAAAACCCAGAGATGGCTGTGCTGGAAAATCCTAGTAGATTAGTAACTTCTGAAGTTACTCAACTCTGCCAGTCATGCTCCTGCAACAATGCAACTTTAAATCACTTAAATCCCTTTTCTTCCCCACTGTGATGCTCACTTTGAACTTTAACAGGTCGTCTTAAACACGTCTAGATGCTCTAAATGTATTTAGTTTCTGCAGTGTGATTGACTGAATTGTGACTGAACAGGTATACAGTGTGTGTAACTCTTCTGGCCTGGGAACATCTTGGGATTCTTCTTGAGGAGTTTGAGAGTGTTGTTTGAGAATAGAAAGTTTGGATTATCCTCTTGGGCCTTTAACCTCTGCCACTGGATTTGGACAAGCAGAAGGGCAATGATGTTGTTAATCACAAGATGATGTGAGTGTTGTCCTCTCCAGTTAGAATTAATATGGTATGTAAATGTGTTCAGGTGTTTGGACATGAAGTCTTCAAATAGTTCCTTCCTTCTTCTTTTGTAACTCTTCTACCTGACCTCAAAGTGGCCAAAAAGATGATGAGACCAATTAACCTAACAGTCATGCTTTGGACTGTGGGAGGAAGCCAGTTTACCAGGAGAGAACCCATGCATACACAGGTAGAACATGCAAACTTTTTGTGGAAAGACCCCAGGCTGGAATTTGAAAACAGTGCCACCAACTGTCTTACTGCGCAGCCCTTTGCATTCAGCATGACAGGTTTTAATGTATAAAACAAAAATGTCTTCATATTAAACTCCATTTTAATACCACTGATAAAAACTTAGTTTGTACAGTTTGGCATTAATATTAAAACTGTATTATGTAACTTTTGTGAAAAATATGTTTTTTACATATTTGTTAAAGTTATTACGTCGTGACAGTATAATATAAGACAGTTCATCCAAGCTCCTCTGCCTTCTCCCAGTGCTCCCAGTACTGCAGAAATACACAGCTTGGTCAGAAACAATCAATTGGAGCTGGGGGTGGGGCTTAGCACTGTCAATCACCCTCGTGTACGCGCCACACACACTCTCCCTTGCTCTCTGCTATGCTAGAGCTGGATCATAACAACATAGCCTGCCATGAATGCTAAGGCTAGTTAGCATGGTCACCAACGACAGCGGATAAATAGTTTTCCTGGAACGGTAAGTTGTTTCTTCACCATTAGCACATTTAACGGCGCTTCACGAGGTTGATTGACAGCACTAAGACCTTCCTCCTGGCTTTGATTTGCTGTTTTAGGTCTGGGGCGACGCATTTCTTTAGATGGCAATAGTGGTTCAGGGAGGAGGTGGAGGAGCTCAGTCTTTTTGCAGATTATCTATCTCATACCATCCTGTCACGACATGGTGACAGTTTTAACAAATAAGCAAAAAACATACTTTTGTAAAAGTGACATGCCGCAGCTTTAACTATAAAAACACACAACCCACAGTAAACCAAAGGGTGCATGATTCAGCAGCTGTTAAAGTATTTCATGATAGCATTCTTGTTTAAATTTGCTTTTTAATTCCAAAAATGTTCTATACTTAACCAGTTTTCTACCAGCTTGAAGACAATTCTGTCAAACCAGAGTAGACTAAACAGTAAGTACTATACACTCAATGAGTAAAATAATGATCTTTTAATAGCTGAAGACCATTCTTACTGTTAACAAAGCAAGAATGGGTTGCCCAGTGTCTTAGGTGTTCCCACATTCACCTCACACAATGCCTAATAAGAGGCTAGAGTAGAAAAATGAATGCAAGGTCGCCTCCTGTCACTACTCATTTCAGAGAATGTGTCTACCTCTAGAGTTCGACAGGGGAGGTGTCATCTCAGCAGCAGCTTTGCCAGGTGGTTCTGCCCACGCTGCTGCAAGGTGATGTGCATGGCCCTTGGGTTTACCTGGACTCTTTTCAATCCACTGAGCTGTCAAAGCTTACATGGAACATGCTTGCATTCTAATACTGTGACAGAGGGAGTAAACAGTAAAAGCCTTCATCTGATATACTAGGTGATTTGACTTGCTTTAAAGCCATTATGAGATCAACATCTGAAGCACTAACAAATCGGCCGATCCCCTCAAACTGGTGGAAAGCATTTAAAAATAATATTAAGACCATTTGTCACATTATGTAACAGTGTATGGTGTTTACACATTACTGTGCTGGAAGCCTTGAAGGTAATCTAATGTGGCCTTGCAGAGAAGCTAACTTCTCCCTGAGGTTATTTCAGAAATATATACTGTGTCCTCAGCTCAGCTGCCCTTGTTCAGTCGTTTTCACTTAAAGCGACCTCGGGGTCTCTGCCCTCCCTGAAGCCTTCTTTTTATGCTCCATCACCAGTGGTTGCAGTCAGAGAGGCAGCCGGCCAACTTCACTGAGGTGGTGGAGGAGCTGTTCCAAGTCATCCCCGATGAGGTCCTTTACATGGACGCCAGCCCCGAGCGCTGCAGGAGCTGTGCAGTGGTGGGGAACTCTGGGAACCTGAAGGGGTCCCATTACGGCGGCCTCATCGACTCCAGCGATTTCATCATAAGGCAAGTTAAACCTTCAGACTGTGTGTGTTTTGTTTTGACGTGAGTCCAGCTGCACTGTTATATAATTTTGGCTTTTACTCAAATTCAAAGCTGCAGTGTGGCATGTCTCTAACAGTTTTTCACATTTCAAGACAGAAATACTTGCTCACTAGTCCTTGCAAGATGTTTTAAGCTCAGCCACTTTGAGTGCAAATTTTGGGAACATCAACCATACCACAGATTCTCAGTATAATTTCTCTCTGAATTTGCCTGGGACATTCTAATGCACAAATGATTTCAAACAGAAAACATTTTTGGAAGGTTTTCTTCCAGGATTGCCATATATTTAGCTCCATTCATCTTAATACCAACTCTGACCAGCTTCCCTATCCCTAATGAATATATGCATCCCATCAGCATGATAGTGTCACCATCTTGTTTCAGTTTGGAGATGGTACAGTCAAACATATTGTGTTTGAAGACCAGGGTACATTTGTCGATACTAAAGAAAGACACCCCACATCATGACACTACCACCACCATGTTTTACTATTGGGATGATGCATTCGAGTTAGCTTTCCACCACACATAGCATGACTACAGGTTCAAATTATGACTAATCTAACCAAAGAAACTTTTTACATATATATGCAACTGGACTTCTTATGACTTTATTTCAAAACAATAGCTGTCTTCTTCCCAGTCTTACATAAGGGGCAGATTGGTGTCAAAAGGTTCTCCCACCTGAGCTGTGGATCTCTGCAGCTCCTCTGGAGTTACCATGGGCCTCATTGCCGCATTTATGATTAATAGATGCCTGCTTTTCATATTAGGTTGCCAGCAATGTCTTCGTAAGTTAGCAGTTGTACCAAACTTTATCCATTCTGAAATGATGAATTGAACAGTGTTCTCTGAGATGTCCAAACCTTGAAATATTGTATTAAAACCTATCCCTGCTTTAAATTTCATCTGTGTTCCTTGGTCTTCATGATGCTGTTTGTTCACTAATGTTCACTAAACCTCTGGGACCTTCACCAAACAGCTAGATTTATACTGAGATTAAATTGCACACAGGTGGACTGTATTTACCTTTAAAGTGACTTCTGCATTAAGACAGTTGCACTGGAGTTTATTTAGGGTATTAGAATAAAAGGGTTGAATACAAATGCATGAAACCCTTAACATATTTGATGAATAGGTGAGGTCAAGTTCTGTATATCTTTTCAGAACATAATTTTAAATTATATTGAATCTTAGAGCTTGAAGCTCATAGGCAGTTCAAAAGATTGTGTAGAAAAGTTGTCAAAAAGAAGATTGTGGACAAATATTAGATTTCAAACTCCTTTGATCTCAAACTGAATGGCTGATATGTTTGGATAACCTGCTTCATTCATGTCAGTGTTTATTCCTTGATTCTGTATTTCTGTATTTCCATGACCCTATCCATTTCATTCATGGAGCCTGAAGAGAACCGCTGGCTGCAATCAAAGTCTTGGGTTTCATTTACTTCATTTTTTTTTATGTTTGCATCAAAATTGTGTTTTTGCTGTGTTAATGCCCTGAAGGTAAAACCACAGGAGGGAGATTCACTTTGCTATATGCAACCTTATGCAGGTCCAGCCTCGTTTTATCTTTAGCTTCAACCACATTCAGAAGCTAATCACATAGATTGCTACCGTGATTTTTGACACATTCCTCCATACAAACTTTCTTGAAGGCTTAGCTGTGCTTTCCATCCACTCTGATCTTCAGTTTTTTTCCACTGATTTTTAATGAGATAGAGGTCTCTTTCTCTGAAACCAATGAAGACATTCCTTGGTTGTCTGTTTGGGACTATTGTCTTGCTTGGAAATCCACACTTGTTTCATGTTCCCATTCTTATCAAGAATGTCTCGGTACATTTCTCCAATCATCCTTCCTTTAATTATATGAATTTTGTCCATACCATGTCCCATAAGACAGACAAACCATGAAGTTCCCACCTACAAGGTTCACTTTTGGCAAGGTGTTGTTGGGGTGATGAGTAAAACCATTCTTCCTCCAAACATGGTGGCATTCAAAAAGTTCAGTTTTGGCTTCATTTTATCGGACTATATTCTCCCAGTACTTCACTTGCAGCAAACTTTAAACAAGCTCCAACATAGTTTTTTTTCTTCTGGAGTGGAGTCTGGCACAGTGAATGTTTATAGAGTTCATTGTAGTTGAGTCCATTTCTTATTGTTTTAATGGGAAAACCTTTGCCGGCTTTTTCCAGGTCTTTCTGAAGCTCTGCTCATTAAGCAGCTTAGAAGAGCAGCTATAGCCATTGTTAGTAGTACGTTTTTCAATAGTAAAGCAATTTTGTAAAGGTCTCTTTACTTTTACCAGTCGTACCAGTCTGTGGAATGCTTTGGCAATGACAAACTTTTTGCAGGCCATCAGTTGCAGAAATACTTTCTAAATACTGGCAGATTTTAGCTGGTTTCTTGGCTTTTTATATGCCTTTTTGAACATCTGTTTCTTCCTATTACCTATTCCCTACACCATTCAACTGCATTACACACAGCAAAATGTTTTGATTAATTTGTTTCAATTTCTTTGTGTTATTGTGTGTTACTACTTGAATTGTTATTGATACCTGGTTTGAATTTAATGTTACTAGAAGTATTATATTTTTTCTTTTCTTTTTTACGTCTCCTGTCTGGCCATGTGGCACTCAGGATTATTGTCTGAGTGCCAAGGTGAAGCCCAAAAGAGTTACTTTCACAAGTGGAGCATTACGGCTTTTGCTATAACTATAAAAATATGTATCTTCAGTAGAAATGGCTTTGGGTTGATATGTTCAAAACGTTGATGTGTTCATTATTTATTTTACCTGCTGTTTACATACACACCTGATGGCTACTGCAGCTTCACTACAGTAGCCATCAGCCAGCTTCCAACATAATTGAGGCTAGATAATTAAACTGGTCAACATCTTCTAAATTGTTTGGTTTCTACTTTTACGCATCAGTAACAAATTTTTCGAAGAGTTGAGGTCAGACCATAATGCTAGTCTTTTTACATTTTAAAACTAGTTTTAATGTGTGTTTGGGATCCTTATCCTGTTGCAACATCCAGTTGTGTTCAAGGATCTAGCTGTTGATTTCGGATGAAGTTTGTTCCATCTAAATTGTGGAAATAAAGTAAGAGATTTAAACAGTAGCATTTTGGTACTGAAATGTTTAACTTTAGGCACTGGAAAACACAAGCTGGGGCTCCCAGTAATCTGTCACACAAATTGAAGCTTTGCAAAGCAGCAGGAGACAGAGTTCTTCCCAGATGGATTCTGGGTCTTTATTGTATTGCACTGAACTGTACTGCAGGATTTATAATAACAGTTAATTTGGATGTTAAAGGGCAAGATAACCATCCTCTCTGAGACTTTGTGGTTGAACCAGTGGCAAACATGACTCCTGGCTGTTCTGGGAAGATGTGTAAAGCCTGCAGGGCTGATATGTTGATACAGTCACAGGCCTCATTTGGCTGCAACTCTAAAGTCTGTTCAAATCTGCTGCTGACTTATTTATTTTGAATCTGAGAAATCAAGTTTTATTCTGCATTCTGAGAGGGCTTCTGCACTGGAGTGAATTCTCTTCAGATGTTAACATATGTCTTGATTAAAAATGTTACAGGATCTTGGTTAAATATTAATTTGAGAGAATGACCCAGTGGACAAGCTGTAAAATTAAGCATGATAGATGTTCTTCTTTAACAAATGATATTCTAAAACAAATACAACTGATGGTTTTAGTTTGTTCAGCAGATGAAAGTGTTAAAAGAAGCCTTTGTGTCTGTCTTTAACAGACAAAAGTAACTTATGATGCTTTCGAATTATTCTTAATTAAAAATGTACTTCTGAAGAATTAATAAGTCACACTATTAAAATTAGATTAAACCCTGTGTGCTTGTGTGTTATTACTGTCATAGTTGATTGTTTATGCAAGTCATTACTAAAAAAAATTGTGAATTTTTGTATAGATAACTTGCAACTTTAACGATACATCCACCCACTTTTCAGTTTCCAGATGAGGCATCTTATGCCACAAAATGAGGATGCAGATGATTTTATTGTTGTGTAAATGAGGGAAATTAAATCTCCCTTTTATCTCGGTTCTATGTGGTTGCATTGGGGGAGATAAAGGGAACCACGCTGGACCCAACAACCAAAAGCGTGATCTGATAAAAATTGTCTTTGATCATGGTCAGAGAAAAATGCAACAGAAGTGTTAAAAAATGTGTTTTAAGAAATTGGTTCAAGCAATTTTGCTTTACATTTACAGTCACACAATATGTGTGCGTATATAGGACACCTTATTGAATCTGTTAGCATATTTGAAAATATAGATATTTAATATCAATGTTAACAATGTTGAAGATTTAAAATGATATAGAAAAAAACATGAAACAGATGAGAATACCTTTGAAAATGTCCTTTAAACTTAAAAACAAAAACAAATTTCTGGTAAGGGATAATTTAGGATACCCACTGATTTGTTCCAACTTAGAATGACTAAAATTACACACAGAACATCATTACTCAGTAGTTTGAAGGAGGTTTTGGTGATTCCAGTTTATAATAAATAGACTACAAGTGAATGAGATGCAAAGTGACTACAAAACATGCCCAGGTTTGGCCATCCAAGCAAGTTTATCCTGAGAGCAGGCTGCAAGATGCTAAAAGAAATCTGCAAAACCACTAAAATGTCATCTTGGGACCCACAGCAAGGTACTGGTGTGATAAAAGTGCATACCTGTAAAATCAGAATGAGACTGTGCTGTTTAACTTTCATAGGTGGTGTGCAAAGAAAAACCTATTGCTGTCTAAGAAAAGTATGAACCCCAGACCAAGTTTTCCTGAGACAACGCAGATAAAAACCAGGAATTCCAGAATAATTTCTCTTTGAACAGATGAGTCTAAAATTGAATTATATGGACACCAGAACAGAGAGAATGTTTAGAATAATCCAAATATAGCATTCCACCAAATAAATCTTATACCAACTGTGAAGCATAGAGGAAAAAGTGTCATGGTTTGGGGAAGGTTTATAAAGTAGGACCTGGACAGCTCACCATCGTAGGATCCAGCATGAATTGTACCGCATATCTGAGGAGCTTGAGGAAAATTTAAGCCCATCTGTAAAGAAATGAAAGCTGAAATGGAGCTGAACCCTGCAATATGACATCGATCCAAGTTCTGTGCTGAGTCAAAGCCTGGATCTTAAATCTCATTGAGATGCTGTGGGGTGACTTGAAACTGGCTGTGCATGCAAATGAGCGCTCAAACAGCTCATAGCTGGAAGTAAGGAGTGGTATCAACTTTCCTCAGACTGATGTCAGAGATGCTAGATGGCTACAAGAAGCATATATTTAAGCCAAAAGGGTTAACAGTAGCTATTAATTCTAACTTTTTCCTCAGCTACACAATCCATTTTTGTAATAACCTTCTATAACTTATCTAAGAAAATCTATTATTTTCTTAAGTGAAATCAAATTTTTCCAGAAATACAAAAAAAATAGATTTGACATCAATATTTGAACATTGCCTAATAAGGAACTGAATATTTTTCTGTTATTTCTCAAACACCAGCCATATTCTATAAAACATTATTTTAGTTTGTTTTCAACCAAACAAACTGAGTGTTTTGCAAGTCTACCCCCTATCGGAACTATGTAAAGATTTTAGTTCACAGAGATCAAAACCATAAATATTGTTTATGGGAAAATATTTAGTTATTCTCAGTTAAATTCACAGATCCAGTATGAACTATTTAACACTTTTTCATCCATTTTTTTATAACAGTCTTTTAAAACAACTTGCTAGAGTTGGGAGACAATGTCATGAATCAATTAGCATTTTAATTAAGCCATCACTAGTGTTTGCAATCTGCTCTCTCCCAGCTTATTTACATCCATTTGATTCTCTCCTGCTCTCTTTGCTCACATACATATTTCAATAAGGCCTAGTTCCCAAGAAAACAACAGTTATTGGTTTACTTCTCTGTTTCTGTTGGGAGATTGCAAAAACATTACATCTTAGGCTGAAAGAAAGCTGCTTTAATTAGCATGGGGCAATGGTGACGATGTTGGTAGGAGTTCAGTGGGTTGCCGGTTTGAGCCCCCTGCTCCAACCGTCTGTCGTTGTGTCCTTGGGAAAGACCCTTCGCCCGCCTTGCTTGCTGGTGGTGGTCAGGTGGCGCCGGTGTGTGACAGCCTTGCTTCTGTCAGGCTGCTCAAGGGGAGCTGTAGCTACAATCCAGTAGCTTGCCACCATTGGCGTGTCAGTATCTGAATGTAGTGTGCAGCGCTTTGGGGTCCTTTGGACTTGATAAAGTGCTATACAAGTACAGGTTATTTCATTAAATCCTGATATCATTGAGGTACGGTTGACAGGTTAGTTTGACTATATAATTGTTTTCAAAATGATACCAATTCACCATCACGAACCACATCAATCGCTGTTTTTGGTAAAAAAAAAAAAAATTTCCATATGACAGTTTTCCAGTATGTGTAGTGCAGTGGACCTTCCCGCCTATTTGTGAATCAGTATTTACCTATTTGCAAATTTTTCTGTGGAACGTATCTTCAAAATATTCACCGAAAATTCACCTTTTTGCTGATTTTTTTTTTTATCCCCATAAAGTATATCTAAAATATTAAAAAGAAAATGCAGCCTGGGCAGCTGAGCTATGTAGAAACAGTGCTACTTGACATGCTATTGGCTGGGGTTTGCAAAGCAGCCAATCCAGGAGTGGCTTTTATTTTCCTTGGCGCTGATTGGCTGTTACCCCCTAAGAGCAGATATAAGGAAGACTGTGGATGTTAGCTTCTGCATTACTACCAAAGCGGCTTCCATTGTGCACATTAATACATATAAAAATTATATTTGATTTTTTTTTTTAACTTTTAAAATAGGCATTTATAGGTGTTTAAGAGAGTCTTAAGTATTCCCAGATTTCAGCTATACTGGGGGTCCACTGTAGTAGAATAATAGAAGACCAACAAACCCTACAGACGTAATGCTCATGCTGCTGGTTCTGTGTAAGTGAAGTATTTTATGAAAGAGAAGGGAGTGGGGTTCTGAGCATTTTGGTAAAAATATAGGTCAAACAGGTAACCCTTATTTAAGGATGAGCGCTGCAAATGTTGGACATGTTGGTCATTGTGCCGCCTTCTTTGGAAAGAAGAGTAAATTAATGAGGGTTAGGGTTAGGTCTAGGCCTTATTCAGAAGAACAGTATGCTCTGATTCTAAAGTTGACTTGAGATTTGCAGAAGAGATAGAAATAATTTTGGTAATTCTAACTTACCTGAAAAAAAAGAGAAGTTTGGTCTGCTTTAACTTTAGACAGTGAGGAAAAAAAAGGTGTATGTGTCTTTTTATTCAGTGTACGTAAACTTCTGAGTTCTACTGTAGTTGTAAAATTCTCTTTAACAAGGAAGTTTGTTTCTGATAGGAAATGAGACAGACATCTTGTCAGTTTTTTCCATGTTTCCACTGATATTTTAGCAGTCTAAAATATTTGAGGATGCTCCAAGTCTTTGAGGTTGATCATCATTAAACAGAGTAATGAAGTGAACTGTAACGTAAATATTGCTGCATCATACATTGAATCGCAGTCGTCATCACAATATCAGTGTGTGCAATATGACAGTTGCAAAAGACTGTTTGGTACAATATTATATTGAAAGTGTCAGGCAATCACACTATGTACAGTGGCTTGTAAAAGTATTCATTCCCCTTGAATTTTTCCATATTTTGTCACGTTGCAACCACAAACATTAATATATTTCATTGGAATTTTTTGTGACACCAACCAACACAAAGTGGTTTACAATTTTGAAGTAGAAAGGGAATTATACATTATTCAAAACATTTTTTACAAATAAAAAAACAAAGAGCAGTGTGCAAAAGTATTCAGCCCCCTTTTCTCTGAGTGCAACCAGAAGTTGCCTGATGATTGCTAATGACCAAACAGAGTCCACCTGTGTGTAATCTAACCTCAGTCCAAATCCAGCTGTTCTGTGATGGCCTCAGAGGTTGGTTAAGAGAATATTAGGGATCAAACAGCATCATGAAGTCCAAGGAACACACCAGACAGGTCAAGGATAAAGTTGTGGAGAAGTTTAAAGCAGGTTTAGGCTGTAAAAAGATTTCCCAAGCTTTGAACTTTGAACATGGAGCGCTGTTCAATCCATCTTCCGGAAATGGGAAGAATATGGCACAGCTGTAAACCCACCAAGACAAGGCTGTCCAACTAAACTGGAGAGCACTGATCACAGAAGCAGCCATGGTGACTGTGGATGAAATGCAGAGATCCACAGCTCAGGTGGGGGAATCTGTCCACAGGATGACTATTAGTCGTGCTCTGCACAAATGTGGTCTTTATGGAAGAGTGGCAAGAAGAAAGCCATTGTTAAAAGAAAACCATAAGAAGTCCTGTTTGCAGTTTTCCAGAAGCCATGTTGGGGACTCAGCAAACATGTGGAAGAAGGTGCTTTAGTCAGACGAGACCAAAATTGAACATTTTGGACAAAATGCAAAATGCTATGTGAGTCAAAATATGGAAACGTTCTAGAGGAATATTTACTTTTGCAAGCCACTGTATATATATACACACACACACACACACACACACACACATATATATATATATATATATATATATATATATATATATATATATATATATATATATATATATATATATATATATATATATATATATAACACTCTCACCTGATGTTTATCTTTTGTTATCTGAGATGTTGGGCACTGCTTTAAAAAGAATAAGGGGGATAATAATCAATGTCGTCATTTTCAACAGACTCTTTAAAAAACACGTTATGACATGGTCAGGCTGATACCCAAAAGCTCCTGCCAAGGAAAGATCTTAAATCGGTTTGCTGTGTCATTTTTCTAGGTCATTAGTGGAGACTGACACTTCACTCAACCCTTGGGTCAACTTATCTGACAGGAAGTGAAGGACAAGCTGGATGTAGTTTCAACCTTCCTCTATTTACTAAGTCAGACACTACTGAAAATCACCTGCTTGGAGTTACTTACATTTGCTAGCGAGAAGCAGTTTTACATTTTGACTACTCAGACAGTCTGTTAGGATATGTAGAAATCAGGTTATACCAAAATGCTGCTAAACACACAGATTTCAACAACAAAGCAACTGCAGCACAGCTTAAATCTCCAAAAGCAAATTTCTCCCAGAATTGTGGCACGCCTCATAATTTATCGCTGCATGCCTTTGACAGCCCCTGCGACATGTTGCCTCTGTAAATAAAGCCACATTATAGCTCGTATCTTCTTTGCCAGCCCACCCGCTGTGACAGCAACATGCTATTCTCTGCCGATTCAATTACCGCATGACAGGGACAACAGCAAGATGAGAGTTATTACTTTGCCATTAGTGGACAAAAAAAAAAAATCCAGCACAAGCCTGCCATTGAATTTTGATGTTTTCTTTTTATTTACTCAGCCGAACAGAGTCAAATTCGCAGCCCACGCTTGGTTAGAGGCTGCAGGGCTAAGCTGAAAGGTTACCCTTGCTGCAGGAACAGACTGGGTGACAGTAAGGTGTGGAGTACACATGGTTCTGATAACACTAGGGGGATGTGTTCACTGAACTGAAGGGTGCAGAGGCGCAACATGCAAATTGGTTAGTGGAGAGGTTCACCTCTGCTTTTATTGTTCCCAAAGGAAAGCATTTCAATCTGACACAATAGTTTATATCTACAGTTCCTTGCAAAAGTTTTTCTACCCTGTGACCATCACATTTTATCACTTAACGACCACAAACATTAATGTATTTTGGTACATGGAAAGGATGATATCTCATTAAAACTTGCATATGATGCATGGCTAGCATTAAAATATATGAGTTTCATTAAACAGAACCTTTTTATCACTCTTAAATTTATCTCAACGGTCAGTTCTAATCATCAGGAAGTCTAAATTGCACATTTAATGAAATGAATGAGGGGAATTTATTATAAAACTATATTTATTCTCAGAATCACAAAACAATAATGAAATTATTAATCACAATTCAGTTATTAAAGGGGCAGTATTTATTTTCCAGGTATATAGTGCCATTTTATAGCACAATCAAGTAACTGTTACTTTCAGTTGTTTTAAAACACATAACTTAAAACTTAAAAGAAATTTGACTTCGCAATTTAACGCCTTGACATTGGACGTTTGTGTCTTTAAGATGCTCCTACTCTTTCTGAGACACTGTCTTCGGCACGACATAACTACAGTGCTTCTCGATTAAGCTGTTTACAGCTGTTCATAGGAACACTGGACTGAGAAGTAGTTTGTATGATAAGCTCAGCAGATGTGCAGTTCCACCAGGTGTTTACTAATTACTGCTGTCACTAGTCTGGAGGAGCTGTGTGGGGACGGCGCAGAGAAGGGGAGCTTTGTGAGCAGAAATTTATACTACATTCCAGTTGTACTTAGAACTGGGAAATTCCGACTTCCCAGTCGGAAAAATTAGTTGGGATGTCCTCGAAAGTCAGATTTCCCACTGGGAAACTAGAAGCAACTCTGACTACCCCAAGTTACAACTTGTAAGGCAGAATTCACATTTCAGTTACTGTTGATGCCACTCCCAGCATCAACAGTAACATCAGTTGTAAGATCTGGTAGAAACATGTTTATTTTACAAGACACATGTAAGAGTGCTTCTAAAATCAATGATACATGTAGCGCCTGCAACTCAAAACTACACAAATTAAAAGTGGTGTTTGCTTATGGCTTGAAATTATGTTTGTAAGAGGTACTGCAAACCATGTTTATGGGCATCACAATGTTGAAATTGCGACTTCTTCTGATGGGCTGCTCTGCTGCTGCGGAGGTTTGGGTGGTCTGCTCTTCTCCACCCCAGAAAGAATGGAACTATTTCCTGGGTCCAGGGACGGGTTGCCTCTTTGGGGGGACATTACCCTCTAGAGGGACGTTACCTGGACCTGGGAGTATAGAGTGTATCTGGAGAGTGTGAGTGGATGTATGACATCCATTTTTGTGTGTGTTTACATTGAGTGGGTGTGAATGTCTGTATGTGACCATGAAGGTGGGAACGTCATTGTGTTTGTGTGTGCCTGTTTATCTGTCAGGCTGGGTTTAGGGCTACTTTTCCAGAGACAGAATATTATAAAACATGTCCAGATAACAATTCCGCTGTTTTGAGAAGTGTTTAACCCAAGGTCTGGGGCCTGCAGTAAGAAGAGAAAATGACAGAATAAGACCATGCATTTTATATGTATTCATATGCATTAACATTTTAACAAAATATTTTAAATATTTTATCACAACAGCTTCATAATTATAAACATTACATTTTGATAACTCCAAGAGCACAATCTGTTTAGTAAGTGATGAGAATAGAATAAAAATTCCTTTATTGTCCCGCAGAGGGAAAATTCCAATGCAACAGCAGCAAAAAGACAAGCAACCAAAGCAAATAGGTTCACACAAAGATAGAATATAAAAATATACAAAAACAGAATAAATAATAAAATACTGTACAGTAAGGGCAAAATTTCTCCATAAAAACAGTGCAGTTATTAAAAATTGCATACTCCAGTCCTAAGGAATGTGCAACTGGGTAAGTTAATTTAAAAAATTTTCAAAATGTGCAGACAACAGACTATTTACAATAAGTGACAATAAAAACTGTGCAACAGCAGAGATGTGCAGATATCAGTAGAAATGACTGCTTCAGTGTAATATCAACTTTTTCAACAGTCTAGATCAGAATGGTGAAGTGCTCACGTCTGTGTATGCATAAGTATGTTCAAGGTCAGTTTTTGTGCGTTTTCAAAGTAGTTGAACTAAACCTTGAAGGATCTCCGAACCAAAAGGAAAAAGGCTTAATAGTCTAAGAAAAGCAATTGAAATGTTAAAGGAACAGAACACAAAAATAAACTAAGAAACTTAACAGAAAGAAATGAACTGAAACAGCATTTTAACAATAATGAACAGAGAGAAATTAACTG
This sequence comes from Anableps anableps, assembly GCA_014839685.1. Taxonomy (NCBI): domain Eukaryota; kingdom Metazoa; phylum Chordata; class Actinopteri; order Cyprinodontiformes; family Anablepidae; genus Anableps; species Anableps anableps. The sequence goes on from CM026079.1 coordinate 6,784,528, forward strand.
AATATGGCAAGACATATTGAGCATAAATACACCACAAAGATCATGTCATTACATGCTAGTTTAGGTGGACGGCCATGTCGTGGTAGGTTTGTAGTTGTCCAATACTATTTGTATTTTCAGAAGATGAACTGAACCATACTCTGAAATTGGGCTGAGCGATATGGCTGAAAATGTAAAATGATATAAGTGTTTCATATCAGTCAATATCGATAATCATTGACTAGTTGGCAGTATTTCAGATATTGGAAAAAAAAACCCAAACTGGTGACGTGACCATCCCTGTTTTATCCGGTTTCCTCTCGGGTGGTTGTAGTCATTTTCTCCTTTCACTCCACGCCATTGTTTTTGTCTTAAGGCAGTTATGAGGCACGGTGGTGAAACCTGAAACTGCTGCTACACAACAGGGTGTTGCTAGCTTACCAAACAGGAAATGAGTTAGTTGATGCCACCAACCTTGCTACACTGGCTGTGAGAGGTTGAGCGTCCAAAGCGTTTCCTTGGCTTAAATCCCCTAGTATGCTGTGCAGTTCTGGATCGGAGTTCAGTGAAATTATTAAACATTTTTCGATTGATATTGATCACGATATCTATTATTATTGATTTATTGCCCACCCCTACTCTGAGAGATTGGTTCTTTCATCTTCGTGATGCTGTTTGTGCACTAATCTTCTCTAGAAAACCGCTGAGTGCTTCACAGAACATTTGGATTCATACTGAGATAAAAAGAAACCTGTTTAGTACGTTTTTTAGTAAGTGCAGTTTAAAGGCAGTTGGATGAACTGTATTTTATTTAGGCATACTAAAGTAACTGGGACTGAATACAAATGCACAACACACTTTATAGAGTTTTATTTTATAAAACCTTGTGTGATTTCCCTACAACTTTACAGTTAAGCACTATTTTTTGTTGGTCTGTCTTGTAACATCCCAACAGAATACGTTGAATTTTGTGGTTGTAACATAACAAAACATGGAACGGCTCAAGAGGCATAAATACTGTAGTGGGGCAGTGAATCCACATTATAGTGCAACCAAATCCTATAAAGCCTTAATAAAAGACTATTGAGATTACTGAATAGCATTGGTTTATTGGCTTAAAGCCTGTTGTTTATTCAGTCATTTGTGGAGGCAAAATTGACTGTCATCACAAGAGACTTTGCATCTTCCTTTGATTGACAAGTGCAAGCTGTGTAGCTTTTGAATAATTAAATGTTTTCATGTATAGGCTTTTTGAAGCGCTAATAAGCCATCAAGGTTGTTGGATTTAAATTTGAAATGAGTTTTTTTTCTTTTCTTCTAAGACATGAGCATCAATAAGCAAAAGCATGTGATGTCACAAAAATGTGTTGTTTTTTTTCTAAATGTTATCTTTTGGATGCTTACAAGCAAACAGTGACTCTGGCTCTGCTTTATGTCCGTATAGAGATAAGACTTACACTTCCCACTCAAAGAATGAGCTTTTATCTTGAAAATGTGAAAATGCAGCTGACTTTATCAAGCTAAAATTGAAATAGCGGAATCGTACTTCATCTCTTTTGCGGCCGAAACACAGCGTAGCAGAGATAAGGGAGACAAATGAGAGCAAACAATAAACAAAACTGGCCTGCTAAATATTTGCCTGGGGAGCACAAATAATTAAGCATGAATGGAAAGTGCAACACAAGGATAAAGAGATGTAACGGCAAATAAATCAATGCATGAAGACCACAGTAGTACTAAACAGGACTCAGCTGATGGAGGATGGTGGACTGCAGACACAAAAAAGTGTCTGAGCTGCTTTGAAATTTGAAAAACTTGACTGGTGTCCACATTAGAACAAGTTTATATGAATATGCAGAAGTTTTTGATTGTTTCAACCTTTTGTTGAAACAAAACAATAGCAGTGAAAAAACAATGAAGTGCAACTTACCTCAGGAGCTGCTGCTCAGTTTCTACGCTATTGACTCGGCCACAAAACAGGACAGGTCCAAACTGCAACAAACAATTGCGTCTGCAGTGAGGATCATCAAGGCTTTCCTCCATCCAGGACTAGGGTCAGGAAAAGGGCAGAAAACATCTGTGCAGAGCCCATACATATTGCAGATATATCAACACTGCAATATTAGTGTGTGCAATATTCCTATCGCAAAGAATTTTTTGGAGTGAACTTGCATTTTGCATGCTAATGTAATCGATAGCCTGTTGGACAGTCTCATGACAGCAGATGCTCACACTGGACACAAATTATATTGCCCAAAATGCTAAAAGGTCACAGAAGGATGGAAGCACAGATGAGGAGAGGAAAGAAGAAAATAGGCATATATACCTGATATCATCATCACGTTATTTACCAAAATTATCGCCTTCACAGTTGTTGAGTAGCCCTATCCTGGACGCAAACTGCTGTTTACCTTCAGGTCGGTCCTATAGAGCACTTTTTACAATAACCAGCCTCTACAGAGACAAGTTCTTCCCCCAGCCGGTCTTTCCGATGAACAAGCAGAACATCAGGTGAGTCGTTCATAATTTAAGTGCGATCATTTAATTTCATTGTTCACATGTAGGTATTTGGGCCACAATATGTAGGTTTTTGTCACTGTGGAGAAAAGGTTAAATGTATTCATCTGCTTGATGTGTGATGGGATGTGGATTCTCTGTTCAGCTTGTTGAATATTAATTAAACCGAATAAAAATTAAATACAACTGGATAGTCTAAGTCATTATTATCATTTTAAAAATTGACAAGTAAAAATAGATTACGACGGAAATTTTTTTGAAGCAGTCAGTCAAAATGACGGAGAACAAAAAAGTGTAGCGCAAGCTCTGGCATAGGCATAACTAAATTAATCCGAAATAGGTCCAAATCTCCTGCACCCACCCACTCCAAGCATTCTGTTAATGCTAGTGAATCTTCATCAGTCAAGACAAAGCTTGTGCATAGTGCAGCATGAGATTAAGGAACTTTTGACATCAGCAGACTCCAAGGGACTCAGTTTGATTGGGTGGGAAAGGTCAAAAGAATTTCACACCTTCATTTGGCTTTGTTCATTTTCACACTACACTATTAAAAGAGGACTAAACCTCCTGAGCTACATCATGAATTTATGACAGCTGCATGTTTAAGGCAATATCACAAGAAGCAGCCCAGTAAAAACAACAGGCAGGGCAGCAAACTGATGAGCATGTTGTTCTGTGCACATGATATGAATCCAGCTGTAAAGAAAAAGACAGCAGAGAGGGAGAGATTATAACTTCTTGCTGTGGTTACATCAACCTATGCTGAGGTTTTTACGTCACAAATGTGTCCACAAGTCATACATCACCGCCTTCCTTTGATTCACATTCCCGCTTTGGTTTTCTAGATGGTCGACTTGCTTTATCACGGTAAGGAAATCATGACCACATTTTCAGTTTGGATGAACTTTCTTGCCTGCCCAAACTTAGAGCCTACCTGAGGAAACACACTGTGGTCCATTTAAAGAGGACCAAGCAGATCTGAGAAACACACCTTAAGTAGAATTATTATCAGGATGTTACTACCCGACTGATGTTGAGCAGTAAATACTGTATGGTTTATCTAACTTGTGATGCTAATGCCACAGTTTTTCACACTGTCTAAAGACCTGTAGTAGTCTGGTTTGGCAGGGGATCAAGTTGTGTAATCAGTTGCAATCAGGTGAAATATAATACTGGAGCTTATCTTCATATGTCATTGAAATGGAAGGCAAATACACAACAATGTGACGAGGATATAATAAATGCAAATACTTAGACATACAACAACAGATTGCAGATACGTGAACACTGGTACTCTCAAACAGATTCGTATTTTTTCAAAGAGTATACCAATTATTGTCTTGTTGAACTGCGACCTCCTGCAACCACTTTACTTCTGTGCTTCTATATGTTCCCTGGTCACACCAGAGCATCTTTTATCTTGAAAAACTGAGGCTGTCTTGCATGTCTGATTGTCTCATTATTCATATTTACTCTCCTGAATTGAGCATCAGTCAGGCTTATATTCTACAAGATGATTTATGCTCTTGCAGGAATCTTCATTAAAATAGATCTTAAACCAGTAAAGTTTAAATTTCTCACTTAACTCTTCCCCTCGCTGCCTGCCTCTCAACCAGTGATGAATCTATGCAAACATGTTTATAAAACTCACAAAATGAAGGTTTTTGCCTCGTTTGTGAAAGCATTATTACCATAATGAGACTTTCCTGTGAGGCGACAAATGGCCAGAGTGCTTCTTGCAAATGCCTCCTACACGTCAAAAACATGTCAGAGGGCAGATAATCTGCGTTTTGGGCTAGTAAGCATTACCCTGAAGCTCTAAAAGCTTGTGTCAAATTATTCCTCCTCCTCTTTATTGTTATTAATGTGTTCCTAAAATTTCAATTTAGGTTTTCCTTTTTATGGGCACTCAATCAACTCTGCAATCAGGCCTGTTCTTTGCCCAGTGGACCTCATTGTAAATCAAAGAAAACCGCAGGTCAACGGATTGATTGCTGTTTGGGCTGGAACCACACATAAAAAAAAAAGTGTAAACAAGGCTGTGCCAGAAATTGGATTTAGATGCTTTTCACATGCGCTGTAGTGTTACACATAACGCTGTGCAAATGCTAACCCAAGGACCCATGTAGGTTGCAGCGATGGAGAAAGAGTGTTGGCCTAATACTAAAGGAGAACACTGTCAGGCAATTGGCTTGTTTACATTTCATCAATGAATAATTCAGCAGGTCTACAATGCAAATGGCTTTGTTAAACAAAAAGGAGATAACTGGGATTTTCGATCAGCATTCTTAAACAGCTTTTACAACTCAAGGCAGCTGAATTTCTGCATATAGGGAATCACAGATCATGTGATCAATGTTTGTCTGTCTGTTGGTTCTTTGCTTTGTGGTCCCTGCTGAAAATAGGGATGGGCAAGTTACCAGAATCAAGGTATGCCGAGGTTTTTAAAATTCACGGTTTCAAAACTGTTCAAATTTGCCATCAGACTGTTTCTGGTATTTAAAGGGAAAGTGGCCAGAGTTTTTTTCGTCTGTATGGAGCAGAGAATAAAGAGAATAAATGTGTGCCCACTTGTGAGTTCGGCTGGAGGAACAAGACCGTAGTGTAAAGCGCTTTGAGTGGTTGGTATGACTAAAAAAGCACTTCATAAATTCAACTTAACGCAGTTCTGTCCTTCCCCCACTTGTTGCTTCACATTGCTGATCAGCTCTTCAGAAAAAGCCTACCTACAGTTCCCCCTACCAAAGACAAATTCTGCTGTTTTTAAATATTCCTGCTCTTCATGTTCACCATAGTGCAGGAAACTAATGAATAAACAGTTAGTTTTAAGAATCTACCTGTTTTAGAACTTCATCAAGGCAAGATAACTTCCACAGAGACGCAACAGTGAAGCAGGTTACAAGAAGGGGCAGAGCAGACTGTACTTCTTGAGGAAGCTTAGGTGCTTCAGTGTTTGTAGCACAATGCTGCATATCTTCTGTAAGTCTGTTGTGGAGAGTGCAATCACTTCTGCCATCATCTGTTGGGGCAACAGCATCAGAGACAGTGACGTGAAAAGGCTAACTAAACAAGGTGAAGAAGGCTGGTTCTGTTCTGGGAGCTCCTCTGGAAACTCTGGAGATGATTCTGCAAAGATAGATTCTTCATAAAATGAAGAACTTCATGGAAAACCCTGAAAGTCATCTTCATCAGACTGTTTTTCAATGACAGAGTGTCTCTAGTCAGAGGCTTCAGCAGATCTTCTGGAATATAGACTGTTACAGGAGATCCTTCTTGCCCACAGCCATCACCATCTACAACAACTCTTTGAAGAAACCTGGATGATATGAGTTACATTTATTTTTACTTTGTTGATTCATTTCCAAAATCCTTCATTAATGCCAATCATTCCACATCAGAATAATCAGAGCCTAAAGACTCTTGGGTTGACCATTCACAAACGTGACTGTGGTTTAACCATCCTGCATATCCTGGCGTGAGTTCATTTTATGTCTTATGGGACTAGTAATTTTTAGTTCCTCCGTTATATAGAACAAGACTTTATAAAATAAACCTTTGCTAAGGACCAAGCAACTGTACCTTGTTTAAATATTGTGAGGACACATTGGAAGGTCAGTTCTTGTCCACAGCCCTTTGGTTGCATCTCTTCAAAGAACTTTTCTGGGAAATCATGGGTCTTTCCCAGGTTAAACCCAATGTTTTCCAATGCATCCACATCTGTTATCGCACCCTAAATGTTGAGTGTGTTAAGAATGTTCTCAAGAAGTACACATTTGTTCTAGCGGGGTTTACTGGAGAAAGACAACAACATTACAGCATATGTGCCACATAGACAGGTGATGTAAGCTACCCCACCTTTTGACAGGATGACTGCAACAAACAGGCAATAGATGTTTACCAGCAGAATGCTTTCTAAGGTTTGATGGTCATACAAAAATTGAGATTAAACATGTAAAAAATCTGTTTATTTCCTCATATTTACTAAATATCACTATATACACTTGTAAAAAAAAACTATTTTGATACAAACACATTATAAATACTGTACAAGACATAATGCTTGGTGTTTTATATGACTGTTTTTCAGATGAAACTGCAAAGGCTTTGCTGAATATTACCCACTCAGGATTATAAAGACCAGCTGCGGTAACAGCAGCAGACTGGTTAGAATGTATAGCACAGAGAGAGCTGAAATACCACTGACCTTTAAAGTGTTACCTATAACATGCTGTGTGATCCAGCTGCACCTTCAATTGTTTGTCCATGTTATAGAACACAGAGATTCTTGACATTGGACATTTATAATGGAAATGAATATTAATTAGACAAAAAGCATCCAAGAGGCTGCTGGATAACAAACAGCTGTGACATTAAAGCTGTTGTCGATTACTGGTCACCATGACACCATACCATTTTTGTTCCGCATTTCAAAAACAACCCAGTTCAATCCTGACTGCAGACAGACTGCATCCTTTCTACCCTTGCTTATTAGGCATGTTAGTATGAGTGAGGGTTCCTGCACTGCCTTCTGGGAAAGGAAAGGTTTGGGTAACTGCTCGTCCTATCACCTCAGTAATCCTTAAACAGTCTCAGTGGTTAGAAGGTAAGTGGACCACCAACAAAATTTAGCCCCTTTAAGATTTTAAGAAGAACTCCGCAATGTGCTTTGCTGTTCTGATGTTCTGTTGTTGTTTTGTGGTTGTTGTGGACCCAGTCGCAAAAGATCAAAACGGTTTGTGCTAACAAAGAAATACACACTGGAGTGTTTTCTATCATGTCACATTTGGTGTCATTATCAATCACCCTGAATATGTCACAACAAAAAAAAACATGGTGTTGAGCAATATTTTACTGTAACAATAACCATGGTAATATAGTTAGGGATGGGAATTGATAATAATTTATCGATACGATTCCATTATCGATCTCACTTATCGGTTTGATTCCTTATTGATTCTCATTGAGTTAGGAAATAAACTCTTTAATTCAAAATATTCACCATGTTGTATTCAATTAAAACAAAATTAAAGCTGACTTAAAAAAATAAGAATCCCTCTGTCAAATTATCATTTTAACATGAAATGCAAGTTTTTGCACATCAACAGTTTTTATGCAGACAATTCTGCATGTTTGTCTTTTCAGGAAGGAATATGTCATCACGCAAATATGTCACATGTTACTGGAACAGACAAACAAAATCATTAAGCAGGCCAGTTAACGATTCTAAGGACTTGAACTAGTGAGAACCAGTTCTCTACAAGAACCGATTCCCATCCCTAAATATAGTACGTATTTACTGAAGTATCATAGTATGGTATAGTGGCATATCATGCTTAATCTTACTTAACGATAATTAAATTACATCAAAATATTCTGATGTTTGTTGCTATAGACCTACAGTCATGGCAAAAAGTAAGTACACCCTCTTTAAATACTGGGGTTTTTCATATTTTGTACATATCTAGAGTTTTGGGAATTGACATACCATTTCCATTTTGGCTTTATTTTTGTTTTAATAAATGAATGTGGTGGAATATGTGGAGGGGGATTTTGTACACTTGAGGTTAGATTTGAATAATTTTAATTGAATAAATTCAAAAATATGATTAAATGCAGTTGCTGTGCAGTTTAGTGATAAACACAAAACACACTTTTTTATGTAACTGGCATCCTGAAGAAGCCTATTTTAAATGGTTTTCCATATCCCATATTCCACACCTTTTTTCCTGTTTCTGGAGTATTTCCATGACCGAGTTACAGCCTCATGTACCATATAGAATAAAATACTCAAACTGACAGGGTGTACTTTCTTTTTACCAAGTTACATAGAAATAGCAAAGGCAGCTCAAATGCATTTGGCCCTAAGCGTGCATATAGCCAAAAAATTGGTCCATATTAATTTAAATGCAAATATTGGGATTGATCATTTTGGATGATCAAATGTCATGAACGATAGTTTATTTCAGTCTAGACTAGACCTCTGTTGGGATGACTTTACTTTAAAATCTTTGGGATTTTTTTTTTTATTTATTTTTTTTTTTTACCATCTTAAATGTCACAAAATTGCTACTCAAGTCCACCAAAACCTTGAATTATTTAGAGGTGTGGTATATGAATAACGACTGTTTCCTGCTTCCAGAATTAAAAGCTCCCAATTGTTCATAGTTGTGCAACATCCAGTGTGCGCTGTTTCAAAAATCCCACATTAAACTTAACGTGAGAGTTTTTACACCCAAATTTAGTTCAGTTTTTAATGTAGTTAAATATTTTAACCACTTCCCCTTCTGTCTTCAAATGACAGATCTAGAGGACACTCACAGTTTTGGGTTAAAGGTAGGAAGTGGGTTAGGGTAAAATTAGGAAATAACCTTATAGGGTTAGCAGGCACCTTCTGTTCCGTCCCTCATGCTGCTTTCTCATAGAAACAGAAATCACCATGATATACTCAGTTTTTTTTTTTTGTTTGTTTGTGTGTTTTGGGTTTTTTTTTTTAAAAACTGTTTGGGTGGTACACAAGCGGTCTTTCTAACATCACTAGCCACTCCAGGCATTTTTACCATTATAGTGAACAATATTAAAACAGGAAGTCTTGGATTCCCTCCAGATTAGCAAGTTTAGCAGTCACTATTCTCTGACAAGGTGTTTATCTGAAACCCCAGCAAAGAGAACAAGCAATTCTTTCCTTTCTGCAGCAAGGCTAGCCTGAAAAAGAACCACTTCAGCGCCTTTCTGGTGTTAATTTATCCCGCCTGCCTCTTCAGAGCCTCCAGACAGTAGGTTTTCATCATATCAGGACAGTTTCCGCAGGTGTTGACCATTAGTGGAAATGGTTCACCATGTTCAAATACATATCTGTGATGAATGGTGACCGACACTGCACAGTCTGTTAGCAGACGAGTACTGTTGATTATCAGTGAGATAAAATATTCACACCCTTTGAACGTTTTCACATTTACTCATGCTACAGCCTCAAGTTTTCATGTGACAGACTAACAAAGCAGCACATGCTTATGAAGTGAAATGGTACTATGGTTTTCAAAATGATTACAAATAAAAATCAGTGTCGGTAAAATTGAATCAATTAAGCATCTTTCAAGAAAAAAAATCAACTGCAACTTCACAGCAAATTAACAATAGAATGGTAATATATATACTATAATATATATAATATATATATATATATAATGGTAATACTTTTCACTTTCTTCTTGTTTGCAGAGGGAGTTGCAGTACGTTTGTGTCTCTTTACATTTTTAGCTTTAAACCGCCGACCGAGCTGTCAGGCTGCTCAATAGATTAATCATTTCATTAAATTCAATTTGGTGTTTAGTCATGAGCATGACCCATGTCTCACGGGAATATTCATTAACATTGACTGACAACAAACTAAGCAGTCATGACAAGAAGACATAATGTGTCACTCCAAACAAGACACATGCATCATTTGTGTGGGTGACAGCTGAAGGAATGAGCGGTAAGCAGCTAATACTTTAACCAGTCAGGTGTGTTGCAGTTAAAGCTACTCATCAGCAGTTTGGACCGGCAGGACATTAAAGAAATGATTCATGAAATGCATGAAGTTTAATAATCAATTTTTGTGCCTCAATTTTGTTGCAGTGATATGCGTTATTTTATTGAAAATGAATGTTTTTAGCTTCATTCTGTTCCTCAGCTCAGTGTAAGCAGCCCTGTTGAAGCCACCTTTAAAAGTACGTACAGTGGCTCTTAAAGTTTACACACTCATTTTGAAATGCAAGGTTTTGTGATGATGAAGCACTTTTTGGGTAAATTAAGCACCAGGTTATCTTTAGTATTACTCTGTCACCTTGCTTTGTATTGACTTGGCTATTTTCCCCCAACATATTGGGAGGTCCGTTCTTTTTCACACAGCCCCTTTCAGATGATACCACAGACTTTTTAGCCTCATTTGAATCTGAACTGTGGCCAGGCCATTCAGAAATATAATTTCCTTGGACTTACAGCGATGCCTCAGTCAGGTGTTTGCTAGCAGACCCCTGAAAGTTTTGAATCAAAACTAACTGCCCATAACTTCATCCATCTTGACAAAACCCATTTAAACTACGTTTTAACTGTGACCATGTTTTAAACAAAACAATGTGTGGTTGTTGTGGGCACTTTTCAAACACGATTATCCTGTTTAATTAAAAAAAAAAAAAAAGTCTCATTTTTTTAAAATATTAAAAAGCCATTATTGAACTGTCATGGTGATGTAAAGGTCCAGATAAACTCAAATTTCCTCCACTTAAACAATAATAAAATGGAGATTATAGGTAATATGACTTTCTTGAGCCCTTTTGGTCATACAATCACACCTCTGTCAGAAATCCTGATATATTCTTTAACAGCTAGTTTAAATTCACTAAACAAATCAGTTCACTTGTCAAGATGAGCTGTTTTTCGCTACAACTTGTTGCAAAGCAAAAGCCTTATACTTTCTTCTTAAAGATTTTGAAAGATTGAGCCACGTTTTTATATCAACTTGTCTAGATTATTATAAATCTCTTTATGTTGGTTTAGATCAGTCATCCCGTCACCGCTTGCAGCTTGTAGAAAATGTTGCTGCTCGTCAGTTAACAGGAACTAGTAAACAGGAGCATACAGTTGAAATCAGAAGTTTACATACACTGAATAAAAAGACATACACCTTTTTTTTTCTCCCTGTCTGAAGTTTAACCAGACCAAACTTATGTTAACAGTCAGATAGAATGACCAAAATTATTTCTATTTCCTAAATGCCAGAATAATGAGAGACAGAATATGTCAGAAATGTATTTATTAATGTCTTCAAAATCAGTAGTTTATAAACAGAATGATTAATAACCCATCCAAACAATGAGGGAAAGCCTGGATGATGATGATGTCATGGCTTTGGAAATTTCTTATAGGTTAACTGTCACATTTGAGTCATTTGGAGGCTCTCTTGTGGTGGTATTTAAAGGCCAGAACTGGAACACACTGCCTTCTTGTTTGACACATTAGGAAAGTGAAAAGAAATCAGCTAAGATATCAGGAAGAGAATTGTGGAGATGTACCAGTCTGGTTCATCCTTGAGAACATTGCCAGATGCTTGAAGGCGCCATGTTCATCTGTGAAAACGTAAGCTTAAACATGGAATGTCCAACCATCATACTGTTCTGAAGAGAGAGACGGTTTTGTGTCCCAGAGATGAACGTGTTTTGGTCCCAAGTGTTCAAATTGACCCCAGAACGAATGCCAAAGACCTTGTGAAGATTCTAACTGAAGCTGGTAAGACAGTGTCATTATCCACAGTGAAACGTGTCCTGTACCGACACGGGCTACTCAGTGAAGAGGAATCAATTTCTTCCCAACTGTGAAGTATGAAAGTGGCAGCATCATGTTGTGGGGCTGCTTTGGTGCAGGAGGAACTGGTGAACTTCATTAAATAGATGGTATCATGTAGAAAACATTATGGAGAAATACTGAAGCAACATCTAAAGACATCACCCAGGAAGTTGCAAATGGGTCTTCCAAATGGACAATGACCCAAAGCATACAGCCAGAGTGGTTACAGAGTGGCTTAAGGACAGCAAATTCAATGTTTTGGTGTGGTGAACACACCCCTGATCTCAATCCTGTACAGAGTCTGAAAAGATTTATGGGAGTGAGGTTGCCTGCAAACCTGACACAACTAAAGTTCACCATATTTCAACTTATTCCCTTAGCAGAAGTGACAAATCTTTTTTAGTTCCCTGAACTTAAAAGACTGCTTTTTGTTTACTTTTTTTTATCACTTCAGTCAAGTTGTTGTAATTTCTATACAGCATCAGATACAGCCATTTTTTGTTACGTTTCCAATAGAAAAGCTCCATATTTGTTCTTTCAATAAACAAAACTAAACACCCTTATGTTGGAAAACCTTTTTACACAACAGCATGTCATTTCTATCTCTACATGTTCTTCCCTGATCTCCATATGCCACAGTTCTGGGCTCAGATTTCATCTTTCTAACGCCTACTCTGCAGCCCTGAGTCATCTACCCAGATGGTTTTTCAACAATTTACACCTTGGGACAATGGACCGAAACAACTCTGATAGCATCATTAGGGAAATGTTTGGAATGTCAAGCAGCAACAACCTAAATATTAAATAGAGGGTAGTGCCAGTGACTCAAGTGTCCCAGTTGGCCCATTTGTGACTTTAATAGCCCGATTTGTGTGATTGTTTTGACTACAACCTATAGGCCTGTTACTTCCAACCATGTCAAGAACTGAAGAAGCATTTAAGATGAGAGGCAAAACAAGAGAAGAAGTCCAGTTGCCTTCTGCTGATACAATTAGGATTGTCATGTCCTTGTTGACTGAGAATCTACACCATCATACTCCACAAAGCTGAGTTCCACCAGTTCCATCAGAAGAAGTAGGCCAGAACTCCAGTAAACTGTGGTGAGAAGCTTCTGGAAGAAAACCCAAAATTATCGACCCAAGTCATACAGTTCAAAGGCAATGCTACCAAATACTGAGAAAATGTATGTAAACTTTTGATTTTGAAGACAAAAAATAAAATTTGGTCAGATTTACCTTTAAACAATGAGAGAAAAAGGTGTGTGTCTTTTCATTTGGTGTATGTAAACTTCTGGCTTCAACAGTATAACTCCAGTTCTGGAGTCCTGTTCATTACGGGATTGATTTTAAAATGTTTCTTGTACTTTTTGTAGGGTCTTACCGGTCTTGCCCCATCATACATAATAAATTTTCTAACACACCAGACATCAACAAGAACACTAAAGTCAGACTACAAGTCGCTCTTAATTGCTGATCATGCCTTCTCTGCTGCAGCCCCCAAATTTTTGGAACAGCTTAGCATTCCATATACGATAGTCTCAAGACTTTTAAGCTGCTTTTAAAGACACGCATCTAGTCTTTGGGTTTAGAATTACAGTTTGACATCTTAACTATTTTTTATTTTTTTTTTTACATAATTTTGTTTCTTTTGAAACTGAGTTATTTTTTTGTCTTTTTTTTTAACTACTCCCATCAAGTGCTTTATTGTTCTTGCTGTGCAGCACTTTAGAAGAAACAAGGTGCACCAAAGTGCTATATAGAGAGCTGACATTGACATTAGCTGAGAATATCTTCCATCATGTAAACTAAAGACAACATCTGAGCTGTTTTTCCAACACTTACTTGTAACATGGTCAAAGATGGGAGAGGTGTAACAGAATGCAGCTCAGCTTCTTTGTTCGTCTTCACTGCATCTCCCACCCTGAAAGCAATAGACCAGGGGTCTGCAACCTGCAGCGCCAGATCCGCAAGTGGCTCTTTAAACCTTTCACAATTGCTCTCAATAACAACCAAAAAAACATTTTATGTTTTTAAACATAGATCTGATCACAGATGCAGGTTTTGTCTGTTTCTTTTTTTTGCTGTTGCTGCATTGAATAATTATATTAAATTTCCACAACAAAGTGACCATAGAAGTACCAGTTATTTTTTTTTTTTTTAGATCCGTTCTTTCTGGTCATCTGGTTGGAAACTATTTTCTTTTTATTCTTCTTTGTTTTACTTAATTTTCTGCAAATATCAACATACGGTAGAAGAAAACACATCTATCCTCCCTTTGCAAAACCTAAAAAGTGAAATGAAATGGTGGTTCTGTAAAAATGACAACAAATTCCTGATAGTGGATATTTACCAAGTATTATAAGTATTCTTTTTTCAAAAGATCATGTAACATTAGTGTCTCTAAATTACTTATTTAGCAGGATAGAGGACAAAAATGTCTCTGCGTTGTAAAGGTTGCAGACCCCTGCACTTGACCCTTCATAACTTCCATATATTTTTGCAAAAATCATCAGTAAACCGATCATTTTTCTGAACCCATTTCTCTGCTGAGGAAGAAAAACATCAGTCCTGGTTTTGTTCTTGCTTTCCTCTTTCAACCCTCTGAGCTTTATGATCCCACAAATCTGCTGAACAATGAGTTGCATCAAAGCTTTCACAACAGTTAAAATTGGATTCACACAAATAGAACACTTCCAAATCAAACATCTATATCTCACAAGGCACTTATGTTTCCTGAATATTTAGCTGTTTTAGGTTAAGAACCTCTGTTGCTAGTGCATAAGCAATCCAATTTATTAGTTCCAAAGGGCTTGAACATCCATTTATTTTGTTTCAAGTCAATCTGCGGTGAATATTTTCTCAAGGCAGGGCAGAGAAACCGAGGGGTGAGGTGATGTAGTTGAATATTGATTGGACCCATTTAAAATATCTACCTCCTTAGAGCAGTTGACACACACATACACACACCCACATGATTAAGTGAATAAGCATTCCACAGAGTCCACTTATCAACACAAGTCCACTTCTTTTAGTGCCCTCAGAGATGGGAGTTATTCTTGTATTGACCCCGTTGGCAGGAAAGGGAATGATGCATGCGTTCTTCGAGCTTTAAAAGCAGGAAGGTGAAGAAAAATTCTTGCTGATTTCCATCCTTCAGCTTCAAATTAATAACATTTCAGTGGTTTTGATAAGACAATAATAGAAAGATTTAACAAAGAGGCTTGACACTACCTTAGCTTGTAGGCTTTTAAAAGAAAAATACAGATATTTTTTATAAACGTCAGAGATCTGCAATTACACAACAAAAGTTCACCATATTTCAACTTATTCCCTTAGCAGAAGTGACAAATCTTTTTTAGTTCCCTGAACTTAAAAGACTGCTTTTTGTTTACTTTTTTTTATCACTTCAGTCAAGTTGTTGTAATTTCTATACAGCATCAGATACAGCCATTTTTTGTTACGTTTCCAATAGAAAAGCTCCATATTTGTTCTTTCAATAAACAAAACTAAACACCCTTATGTTGGAAAACCTTTTTACACAACAGCATGTCATTTCTATCTCTACATGTTCTTCCCTGATCTCCATATGCCACAGTTCTGGGCTCAGATTTCATCTTTCTAACGCCTACTCTGCAGCCCTGAGTCATCTACCCAGATGGTTTTTCAACAATTTACACCTTGGGACAATGGACCGAAACAACTCTGATAGCATCATTAGGGAAATGTTTGGAATGTCAAGCAGCAACAACCTAAATATTAAATAGAGGGTAGTGCCAGTGACTCAAGTGTCCCAGTTGGCCCATTTGTGACTTTAATAGCCCGATTTGTGTGATTGTTTTGACTACAACCTATAGGCCTGTTACTTCCAACCATGTCAAGAACTGAAGAAGCATTTAAGATGAGAGGCAAAACAAGAGAAGAAGTCCAGTTGCCTTCTGCTGATACAATTAGGATTGTCATGTCCTTGTTGACTGAGAATCTACACCATCATACTCCACAAAGCTGTTACCGATGCCGGAGTTTTGGCTAGTTTATGTCCTGGAGGTGTTTTCAAGCTCTTCTAAATTTGAAATGAACTTACAAAGAAATCTTCAATCAGTTTAAGTACTTTTCATGTGCATCATGTGGTTTAACCAGAGGTGAAGCATAGCAACAATAGTTGTTTTTGATACTTCTGTGTGTTCGTAGACAAATGATAAAATATCAAGAATGCCAAAAAAACACTGTAAAAACTGCAGGAGAATAAAATGTTGTAATCTTATTAAAGTGACATTTCCTAGGCTTAGTGTTTTACAGAGCGTCTTTAAATTAATTTTGCCTTTTTATTTACATTTCTCAAAACTCTATGTTCCATGTTTCCAATGCTACTGATTTTCATTTTGTTATCTTGTTATGGTTTGCTGTAATAATTCTTTATTTATGTATTTATACCACATTTGACAACACCAAGCTGTTGCACAGATACAACCATATCATTTGAACACAAGAATGGTTTGAGGAACATGATATGTTGAACTTTTCATCAACAATAAATAGCTTTGGCCAATGATGCTTCTCGCAAGCGATTGTTCTGACAGGCCTAGGCTGAAAATGTCAGGTTGTTATATAGCTGTCATCTCAGACTCAGTAATGAGGGAGATGATACTACTCAGGCCAGAGCTCTCAAATAGGTATTGCTAGTCACACAGGGGGTCACACTCATGTTTCGGGTTTTCTGTGTCACTTCCTACTTCTGACCGAATCCAGCTGCCATTGTCAAACTGTATTCCCACCAATTACTGTCCCAGTTTGAGAGAAAATTGTTGGACAATAATGGGGATGCCTAGGCTAGTCTGCCAAGAGGTAATTGCCTGGCTCCATCCAGACACTGGATTATACCGAGTTTCTTTTGGGGTGGCAAAACAAGGTGAAGAAAGACAATTTAAACAAGTTTTTCTGTATTTTTTTAACCTACAATTCTACATATATCAAAAGTATTCATACCAGTTTAACTTTTCTACATTTTTTATGTTACAACCACTGATTTTGGGGAGATTTTATGTGATAGACCGACACAAAGTAGTGCTTAACTGTGAAGTGGAAGTAGAGCAGAACAATACGTGATACATGTATCATGTCTATGATACATGGATACAAATTTTTTTACAAAGAAAAATTGGGTAAATGGTGCATGCGTATTTATTCAAACCTCTTTACTACAATCCACTTAGTAAGTAAAAATAGTCCATCTGCATGTAATTCAATCTTTGTATAAATGTGGCTGTTCTGTAAAGGCTTCAGAGGTCCATTCCATCCCACTGAGCATAATGATGACACAGTCTGCAAACTTCTAAGACATGGCCATCCATCTTAAATGCTGGGGTGACAAAATCTGTCCACCTATTAGTATTAGTGCATCTATTAGTTGTGCACTCCACAAAGAAAGTCTTTATGGAAGAGTACCAAGTCGAAGCCAATTGAAAGGCCTTGTAGAAGAAGTTGCTGTGGTCAGACAAGACCAAACTGGAACTTTTCTGCATAGAAAGTGCTACATGTGGCAGAAAACTAATAGTGAACATTTTGATTATGTAACATGAAGATAGATGGAGCTAAATGTCTTGAAGTCTAAGAGGAAATCCTGTTAGAGGCTGCAAAAGACTTGAGACAGGGACGGGGGTACACTTTCTAGAAGGACAACAACCATAAACATAAATGATGATGGTTCAAATTATAGGCCTGATAATGAGTTATTCATTAGATTCTGGTATATTTGGATGTAAAAGTTGCACGATAATGACTCATGAGGACTGGAGTTGAAAATAGCTGGTTTAGATAAAAGTATATTCATGTGTTTGAATTCTGTCAGGACTTTAAAATGCTCCCAAACCATTTTTCTTGCAGGGAGGAATTTGCAAAAAAAGTATTTAAACGTACAAAGTTGAGAAAGACGTATGCCAGAAGACCTGCATCTGTAAATGCAGTGAATGGTGGCTCTGCAAAGCATTGACTCAGGGGAGGGGTTGGCTGGACTGGGACCAAAATAGGGCGCTGGCATTTCTGGCCATGGTGGCCTACAATGATTATTTATAAAATATGCGAAGGCACATGAGATACATCACACAGATATATGTGCATGTTGTGTTGTTTCAAAAGTTCAAATAAAGAGCAGCATCCCACAATGAATAGAGTAACCAACTTAAAAAACTGATATGCCATTTCTCTTCTCAGATTTTCATCTTGGGAGAGATGGTCACACTGTCACATTTCCATCTCGGAATGAAAGTGAATGTTAAAGAAATACTACTAAAGATGTCGTTTAAGTGTTTTATGAAATATACTGTTTCTACAAATACACAATTATGCCCATAGACCATATATCCATGTAAAATACAGAACTCCTCATGAAAGTGGCACCCTAAATATGAAAAACAAAGAGAATTTCACAAGTGTTATTGTTCTGGTTACCTACTAATGACAAATCATCTGTTTCAGCAAAGCACTAATATTACATGTCAATAATAACTGTAAACTCTTAACACCTGTGAACTGGAACTTTATGGGAAAGTAAAATAACACTAAGTTGTACACCGAGTCTACTCAGAGCATTATTTAAACAAAGGCTATAAAGCAGTTCTCTCACACACACAACAGCCTCTCCATACATGCTAATTTGACCTCTTCCTCAATCTGTCCCAGGGTGACGTGTCTCTCCTCCTCCTCCTATGTTTCCCACTGAACAGCTAATTCTCCCTCTCCTGTCACAATCGAATTTGTGGCAAACATTTTAGTAGGTTTGACACACTTGATGGCTTTTTAGCCTTTTTTCTTGCAGCTTGTCTTTGCTCCCCTAGTGCTTTTGTGGTGTGGTCAAATGGTAAAATTTATAACCTCAATCAAAGAGGACAGCAAGGGTGGGCGGAGAAGGGCTGAGAGATTTCATTGGATTAGCCCAATGTCCTTCAAGAAAATCAACCAATGGGCTATCTTGATCAATAAATATTTTTAATATACTTTTTTGGTTAAATTATGACAGCCCCGGGCAGGCTCGTAAATGTGCGTCGGTATTACCCGGTACATCAGATGGCCAGTTCACCCCTGGATGGAATACAAATGCATGGCTCTGTTTTCAGATTTTACCAGGTAAAACTTTGCAAAAATATATTACTTTGTGTTGGTCTTTCACATCATATTGCAAGCAAGACTAAAGAGTGGGGTTATAATACAACAAAATGTGAAAAAGCTCAAGGGCAACATATACTTTTGTGAAGCTCTGTATTATATTTCCCTAAGTAGTTTGGGTAAGTTGAGGGAAACTTTAAGTGAAACACAAGCTCTATCGCTGAAGCCTGCTTGTTTAATGGGAACTATTTCTTTTCCATCTTTGAGAGTTACAGATACACTGAATTATTCAGGGATATAGGAAGATAAACTCACAGCACAAATGGATAAAGAAATAGCTCCTAAATTAAGGATGTTTTTGTCTGACCCTCCAGGATGAACCAGGCCCCTACTAGTGGATTTGAGAAGGATGTTGGAACACGAACAACTCATCATGTCATGTACCCAGAGAGTGCCATAGACTTGGACAACACCACCAGTCTGGTGCTAATTCCTTTCAAAACTCTGGACCTGCAATGGATTATCAGTGCTCTGACCACCGGCACTATTACACAGTAAGTGCTGTCAGAAAAGTTAAAGCTGCACCAAGCTTTTTGTTGTTTTCTCAGATAGGAACAAAACATAAAGTGTAATGTAAAAGTCAAACTCGTGTTCTAAAATAATGGAAAAGAAAAAAATTCTAAGATGCTTGACAGTAAAATGATGTAAGCAAGATGTCAGAGGAAAATGAAAGTCTTGCCATGGCCCATCCAGAGTGCAGAACTAAATCTGACAGAAAATCCGTGGGGCCAAGAAAAGAAGGGTTGTGAACAAAAGAAGTCTTCACAATCGTTTGCAAGACAGAGTGGGTAAATATTGATAACTCAAGATGTAGTATGCTGATGGTCTCTCATAAAAAAAAAAATAAATAAAAAAAAAACACAAAAACAAATGCTGACACTGAGTCAAAAGATGCTTCAAGAAAGCCAACTTGTTTTCCTTTTAAAAATTAAATCTGTGACAGAGAAGAAGGGTCAGACATGTTGGGCTGCCTCATGCTGGGAGGCGCTGTTGCAGGAACCTTTAGCCAGCAAGCCAGCATTGGAAAAAAAAGGCTGATGACACCAGATATAACTGCAGCTGACAAGCAGGCATGGGCTTGCTGGAGATTTAGACAATATTGATAGCCCTGAATAAAAATCGAGTAAATTCTCACTATGACTAAAATAGAGGGGGGATCAAACATATAGTCTAATTGCTATTATTTGAATGATATATTAATACTGCTAAATGATATATTACATGGCTTTCATATTTATTTTTATAGATGTATTAGTAATGATGTTTATTTTGATGTCAGTGCATTCAACAGCAGAAAAGGATCCAATGTCGATGTCTTTAGTTTAAATCCTATTAGTACTGAGATTAAAGTCAAGTTTATAGCAAGAGAGTCAGCAGGTCATTTAAAAAATAAAGATGCAGTTATATACAGTGGTGAAAAAAAACTATTAAATACACAACAGCATTAAATAAATGTATTATGGCTAACTAGCTAACATCAGCTAGTTAGTTAACCAAAACCCTCTGCACATTAACAGCAGAATGGAAAAGGGTTGTTTAAAATGAAAGTATACAGTAATTACCAGCAAATTTTAGTTATAGTTCAAAAGTAAATGTTTTTTGTTGTACGAAATAGTACAGAATGTTTTTCACAAACTGACAAACTAACATGAGCTAGTTGGTTAGTCGTAATGTTCTGCTGATTTCCAACAACCATCAACCTCAATAAAACATCACTAAAAACTCACTAATATCAGTTAATTAGTTGGTGTCTTCTAAGAAGTGAAGGGTGGCATTCCTCTTGTCGCAAACTATGAGTTTTTGACTAGAACATTTTCTAAATAGGTGATTTCAGCGGTGTGTTTTTTTTAAGAGGCTAAACTCATTTTTCGTTTGGTTCTCCTCATTCTGGGATAAAACACAACTAACTGGCAGCTTTCAGCAACTGGTGGGGAGGATAACCTCTGTTCTACACCATGTACCACCAGAGAAAAGTCTGCAGTTTCATTCAACCTATCTGTAAACCACCAAGTAAAGACTAGCGCTCTGATTGCATTATGATATTAATTATTACATTGTTAGCATAATCTAGTACTCTTAAGCAACAACAGGAGAGATCAAAAGAGTAATAAGTTGGTGACCAGAATTGGACGATTTTCAGCACTGACCGTTGACCGGCTGTTCAGAAAAATCAAAAATCCTTATTGATTGTAGTGGGCTTATTGATTTTTCAAATCAATAAGCCCACTACACATGTAAGCAAAATCATGTCGCCCCAACAACACTTTTCAGAAGAGGTGCTATTACCAAGGGAAGAAGTTCCAAACTTAGCTATTTTCAGTGTCTGTGAGGTGCCAGAGAAAGCAGAGAAATGTAAGAAGCTATTTAAGAGAAAGCAGTTTTTGTAGACACGTTTGCTTTTCATTCAGGCTGTGAGAGAAAGCAAGACTTTCATCAGATAATGGGAAGGCCAAACTCAACTGGTGGATTTGAAAGTGTTGGCAGCTTTTTGAAGGGAAAAAGAGTTCAGGAATGGCTTTGTTTTCTCTGGGAATAGGAATACACAGAAAGCCACTATTTTATGGTTAGCAAAGCTAACTGTGCAGATCCTGCTAACTGCTTATATAAGATGCGGTTAGCATCCTATATAAGGTTTACAATTTTGCATCAATTTGAAAGACATAACTCCTTCATGACTCTCCAAGGTAGGAGATATTTACTGTTTCCTTATTTTCCTTATTTTAAAGTTCTTAAAGAGAAATTAGTATTACCTAAAATTAGCATCAACAAGTCAAAGCTGTATAAAATCTAGAGGTCATATTCATATTCAAATCAGTTTCTAGGCATCAGTGTTTCCTACTATCAGTGGCTTCATTCAGTTGAAAAAAGTCACAAGACAACATAGTAATAATCTGTTCAGGAAGCTGTGTTACAACACGATCAGCAAAAAATTGAATTCATCTTACATTTTTTTAGTTTTAAACAATCATCATAGTGACTATTTTAGAGATAGTCATTAGGTAAAACAAAAAATATGTTTTTCTTTCTCAGATGTAAGAAAATATAGTTTCCATTTCCCACGTTCTCACTGTCAGGCTGCAGAGGCATTATCATGCATGCTGCATGCATCACACTCCCAGATTCATTTCCACTCTTCTAACACCAGATTGCCATCCAGTCACACTCTCCTGGTTTTTCTATCTGTCACTTTGCCATAACAAGGATAATCACTTTGATTTTTTTCAGTACATTTCACCTTTAGCTGCTTCTTTCTCAGTTACCCATAATCTTTAGCTTAACTACTGGACATACAGGAATAAAATAGAGCTGCTGCCAAGAAAAGCCACGGCTAATAAATCAATCATACCATTATGTTAGATGGTGGGAGTTTCCAAGCAAATGTTGCTCATAAATGTAGAGTTGTCCTGCTGCCAAAGTAATCCGCCTGCATCATTAAATTTGAACTCTACTGGCAGGAATGTCAGCTTTAGCCCAGCAGCCATCGAATCTGAACTCAGTGCTGTGAATTTTGCTACGTTTTCAATAAAACTGGGCTCCAAGTACAAACAGCTTTGTGTGAAAGGACACAGGACTATTTGTCCATATTTGCACGCCAGGAAGACATTTTTCATACTAACTAAACATGGGCTCCCAGCAGGTGCTGCACACACCTCTATTTAAATATTTAGTGTCTTCACTTCGAGGTTTACACCAGATGCTCTCATGTAATTATTGGTGGAATGTGCAAAAAGAAAAGACGAAAGAATGAGCTTTACTTCAGAATCTGCAGCAGTATCTAGATTTAATTAGCTCCATTCACACAGGCCTAATGAAGAAAGACACTGGACTTTGATTTTATTCACCATCTGTTACTTCTGAATGAAACCATTTAGTTGTGTTATTGTTCTTCTGGAGTTTTGGTTAAAAAAACGAATTTAACTTTGCGTGTGTGTGTCTGTTGCAGCACATACTTACCAGTTATGGCCAGGATAAAGGCAAACAAAGATAAGGTGAGCTTAAATATTCTTAACCATGTTTTCTCTTTAATAAAACATTCAGTATAACTGTGAATCTTCTTTTATCATGACTTATTTTTGGATTATTTTAGGTGTTGATTTATAGTCCAACATTTTTCAAATATGTCCACGAGTCCTGGCTCGAAGGACATGGACGATATCCTTCGACTGGCTTCCTCAGCTTGCTGCTTGCTCTCCACATATGCGACGAGGTAAGCTAGACTTCTCCAGTCAGTAACACAATATATCTGTGCAGTGCTGCTTTCACTTGTTTTGCAACAAAGGTAGCTAAAATAATATGGATCTGAGCTGAGCTACACTGCTTTCCAAAAGTACTGATACTGCTTTCACCTTTTCACATTTTGTCTCATTATAACCACAAACTTTAGTGTATATCAGTGGAATTTTATGAGACAAACCAACACAAAGTAGTGCATTAATTGTGACATCGTAGGAACATTTATGGAAATAAAAATGTCAAAAGCATACCAAACCTCTTTTGTTTTGTGTCAGAATTACCAAAATTATTTGGTAGCTTTGGCTTTGAACTGGATGACTTGGGTCAAAGATTTTGTGTTTCCTTCCACAAGCTTCTCACAATTGTTTGCTGGAATTCTGCCTCATTCCTACAGACAGAACAGGTGGAACTGAGTCAGGTGTGTCAGCCACCTCAGATTTGTGGGGTCCGTGTACTCGCTACAGAATCTGCTGGTTCATTTCGAGACCATCAACAAATTCCAGTCGGTCGAAACATGTTGAGATGACCCCACTGCGAGGGCGTCTTTCTGTTTTGTTTTTTAGTTTGTAACCTGCCATTAAGTCAAGTTTATTTTTATAGCACATTTCACATATACAGCAAATCATCAAAATCATCAAGCAAATACACATGAAAATTATCAAAATTATCACACAAATATCAGTGCATCAAAATCATTAGGATCATCAGGCAAACATAGTTCAATGTTCTACTTTCTACTAATCAAAGGCAGCTCTAAACAGGTTTGTTTTTAGCCTTGATTTAAACAAACTGTGTTTCGACTGTTTTACAATTTTCTGGGAATTCTAGATTTGTGATGCATAGAAACTGAATGCTGTTCTGGTTCTGGAGATGCCAGAAGACCTGAGTGGTCTGGAAGGTTGATATAATGACAACAGGTCTTTAATGTATTTTGGTACTAAGCCGTTCAGTGATTTATAAACTAACAGAAGTATTTTAAAGTCTATTCTCTGAGCTACAGGGAGCCAGTGTAAGGACTTTAGAACTGGGGTGATGTGCTCTATCTTCCGAGTTTTAGTGAGAACACGAGCAGCAGCATTTTGGATCAGCTGCTGCTGTTTGACTGATTTTTTCAGCAGACCTGTTAAGACACTGTGGCAGTAATCAATGCGACTAAAGATAAATGCATTGATGAGTTTCTCTAGATCTTGTTGAGACATTAGTCCTTTGATCCTGGAAATGTTCTTCAGGTGATAGAAAGCTAACTTTGTAACTGTCTTTATGTGCCTCTGAAGGTTCAGGTCTGAGACCATCACTACACCCAGATTTCGGGCCTGATCACTAGTTTCTAGATCTAATAACTGAAGCTGCATACTCACTCTAGATCGTTCCTCTTTAGGTCCAAACATAACTTCAGTTTTATTTCTGTTCAGCTGGAGAAAGTTTTGGTACATCCATGCATTGATTTGTTCTAAGCATCTGTTCATTGCTTGGATGGGTTTGGAGTCACCTGGTGACATCATGATATAGAGCTGTGCATCATCTGCGTAGTTGTGGTAACTGATCTTATTACTTGTTATAACCTGAGCTAGTGGGAGCATGTAGCTATTAAATAGGAGGGGTCCCAAGATTGTACCTTGGGGTACTCCATATATGACTTTTGTCTGCTCCGATGAGAAGTTGCCTATTGACACAAAGAAATCCCTGTTCTTCAGGCAGGATTCGAACCAACTGAGTAACGTACCAGAAAGTCCGACCTATTTCTCCAGTAACTTTAATAATATATTATGGTCAGCTGTGTCAAATGCTGCACTGAGGTCCAACAGAACCAACAATATGGTTCTTCCACAGTCTGTATTTCTGTGGATCTCATTAAATACTTTGACCAGGGCAGTCTCAGTGCTGTGGTGAGCACGGAAAACGGACTGAAAGACATCAAAGTGGTTTGTCGTTGTTAGGAAGCTGTTAAACTGTTGAAACACAGCTTTTTCAATAATTTTGCTGATGAATGGAAGGTTCGAGATTGGCCTGTAATTCTGCGGTAGTGATTTGTCTAAATTGTTCTTTTTAAAGAGCGGTATGATAACTGCTATTTTTAGAGCCTTGGGGAAAACATCTGATAAGAGGGAAGAGTTTACTATTTGAATCAGGACAGATGCAATGACAGGCAGAACTTTCTTAAGGAAGGTTGTAGGTCGGATATCAAGACAGCAGCAGGAGGAGTTTAACTGATTTAAAATTTCCTCTAAGTTTTTACAGTTGAGTAGCTGAAATGTGGCCATTTTGTCTGCATTTATTATGATTGGGCATAGCGTCGTTATTGGATTTGGTGTGGATGTGCAGATTAACCCTCTAATTTTTTTAATTTTCTCTGTAAAAATGTTGGCAAATTCATTGCAGGCCCTGGTAGAGTGGAGTTCAAGTGGTAAAATCACAGGAGGGTTTGTCAACCGGTCAACTGTGGCAAACAAGGCACGAGCGTTGTTGATGATTTTGTTTATGATTTCCGCAAAAAATGTTTCCCTTGCATGTTTTAGGGTTAAGTGATATCTTCGCAGCCTTTCTTTGTAGATTTCATAATAAATGTGAAGTCGAGTTTTACGCCATTTATGTTCAGCCCTTCATTTATCCATGGAGATTTCTTGCTGCCAGACACAACTTCACTTTAACAGGCGCAATGAAATCAATGATGTCTGACATTTTAGAGGAGAAGTTATCTACCAGTTCATCAACTGGTTTGCAGCATGGAAGTGAGATAGAGGAGTAGATTTGATTAAAAGTTTCAGCTGTGTTGTCTGTAAAAGAATGTTTTGTAATAATATCTGTTTTAGTAAGCAAGTCAACAGAGAATGTACTTTCAAAAACAACAGAAAAATGATCAGACAGAGTGACATCAATAACATAGACCTTGGAGATATTTACACCCTTGCTAATGATCAAATCCAGAGTGTGTTTGTTGTTGAGTCAAACCAAAGTTTTGAAGTACATTGTTCAGCTTTTTTGCCTCTCTGTTTATTAGGTTGTCAACATGGATGTTAAAGTCTCCCATAATTATTAAACAATCATAATCAATGCATATCATAAATAACAGCTCACTAAAGTCATTGAAAAAATTTGCCACATATTTTGGAGTTTTGTATAGAGTTAGTGTCAGAGTTCGTTTGTGGCCTTTTACCTCACTTCCTAAATATTCAAAAGAGTCAAAATTGCCCAGGGAAACCTTTTTATAGTTTAGTGAATCATGAAATATTGCAGCAACCCCTCTGCCTCTCTTATTCTTTCTATTCTCACTTAAAAAATTGTAATTAGGGGGTGCTGATTCAATGAGTACAGGTGTTTCATTGTTGCCATCCAACCATGTTTCTGTAAGATACATAACAATGAAGTCATTAACTAAAAGTCCTTTCGCTGATAGTGATCTTATATTTAGCAGAGCCAGTTTAAGTGTCTTGGGGGTGGATAATTCTACAGCTTGAGGTTGGTTAAGACAGGGGATTAGATTTGATTTTAGATCACTGCATTTTCTTGCTATTTCTTTTAGTAATTTTGACAGGGATGCTCCTGTATTTTATCGCCAGGGGGCCAGACGCTTTCTGGAGACAGACAGGTGTACTAATGTCTGGACCCCCGTCTCAGACATCAGAAATACAGAGTGGAGGTTGTTTTGATAGGCCCGGATTGGGTGGTTATAAATCCAAGAAGCATGCTTTTTGGGAATTTAAGAGGGAAGTTCCTAGCAGTACCTGGCGGTCCATTTTCTCACTGAAATTGAGAAACATCAGTTCTGGTGAAGAATTTTTTGAGCTATTCTGTGTTCCAGTGCTGTCCTCCGATAAGCAGTCTTGGCTCCCAGTTGGAGTTGATTAGAAGGGGGGCCCACTGCCCCTCCTCAGAGCCCTCCCACTGCTGAGGAGGGGCAGTAGGGGGTGGGGGCTCCCTTCCCTCTCAGCTCTATTTCCAGCTAGAGTACATGGCCGTTTATCAGTTTGTTTTGGAACATTGTGCCCTTTCTGGGTTTGTGCTTGTCTTTCTGCAATCTTTGCTGGGACAGTGATGTCATTGTTTACATTGTCCTGTGTTTGGGGAGATGGCCTTCTGTTGTTAACAGGATTGAAAATATTGGCACTGAAGAGTTTTTTCCCCTCTTTATTTAGGCCGACTCCATCTTGGCTGAAGACATGATGGCGCTCCCAGAAAATCTTGTGATTGTCAATAAAGTTCATGGATTTGAAAGAGCATTTTTTAATAAGACATCTATTACTCATAAACAGTCTGCTGTAAGTCATCCAGCTTTCAGTATTGGTCCACTGATAAACACCTTCATTTTCAGATTTCCAACTGTGCTTAGAAGATGACAAAAGTCTATAACTGTGTATAATTGTTTGATCAGGTAAACACAGCACCTTCAAGCATCTAGAAATTGTTATTGTGGCATTTAGCAAATGGAAATATTTTTGGACATTCTAACCAACCTAAAACAACAGACATTTGGTCTGATTTACATTCAGACATTGAGGAAATAAGGTGAATGTGTCTTTTTATTCAGTTTATGTAAACCTTGTTTCAACTGTATCCAATAATGCAAGGCAACTGCTACCTGTAGCTCCATACAGAAGGGTCAACATGTTGCAACACAACAAGTCGGAGAGTTCAGTGGTTATAAATTAGTGCTACACAAATCCAGAAAGTTTCATTCAGATTCAGATTTGAATTAATGTCTTAATTTTACCAACATGTATTTTCTGACTGAAAGCAGTACTAACATTTTGGGGTCTGATAGAGAGTCTGGAACTAAAGATTAGGATGATGGCAGGAAGACCTCAAAGGTTTCAAGCTCATCACCAAGATAAATAATCAGAATAGCAATGGAAACAGGCAAAAAGCTGGTCAGCAATCATATATTTTTTTTCTGTAATCCCGAAAAAGATATTTCCACTGATTATTAACAAGCATATAAGTCATTTTCAGTATGCCCTTTTTTATAACTGTAAATAAAAAAGGGATTTTTTTTTTTTTTTTTTTTTTTTTTTTTTTAACTGATACTCCTTTTATATTTTTATTATTTTACAAGCATCATATATTGATGCTCTGGATGTCCTTGATACCCAGACCTGATGCAAATTTTGGGTCACTGAGACACTAAGGATCAGGGAAAGTGGTGTCAACATTGTGAAACATCACAATGTCAACACCACAGCAATACTGGTAAAAAAAAAAAAAAAAAAAAAAAAAAAAAATAGGAGTCAGGAAAATGTTGGCTTACTGTAATCAATATCATTGCAATTTTTAAGTAATAGTATCACAGTTGCATGTTTTCCTGACATAGTCCTGGGTAGTATGGATACTTTAACATTTTATTGTGATTTGTGTTTAACACAGCTTGTCTGTTTCAGATCAGTGTGTTTGGATTCGGTGCCGACCAGTATGGAAACTGGCACCACTACTGGGAGGAGAACCATTTGGCCGGAGCTTTCAGACACACGGGAGTCCATGATGGAGATTATGAATATAATGTCACCTTGCTGCTGGCGGACAAGCACAAAATCCAAATGTTCACTGGCAGATGATACCAAGCATGTGATGACCACCGAATGAACGTCATCAACCCTGAAATGTTTTTTAAAAAAATACTAATTTCATGGTGTCTGCAAACATCTCTGCTTGAGCTATTTTATACAGGCCTGTTATTTCTTATTAGCTGAAGCTAGTGTCATGTTAATTGGAAACCAATAAAGCTTTTTGTCAAAGAGACATTTCACTGACAAAACAAAAAGCAACACTGCCACTTTCCAGAAGCTATGTTCCACCTCAGACTGAGCAGCCAGGAGGAAAATAAAGATGCATGCCATATTAAATGCCATATTAAATGCCAAAATCACATGATTATCTGTTTCCCTCTGTTTTCTTTTTTCTTCACGACACAGTGGACATCTTAAGATAATTTGTCAAAGATTAATGAAAAAGAAAAGAACAAAGCTGTTCTGTCAGCAGCAGAAAGACAAAGTGCTACATTATAGTCCTGATGTATGTGGACAAAGAGCAGGATTTAGAGCTGAATTGCTAAAAAGGCCTATATTTAAAGCTGTTAAACCCTGCATTTATGACCAAAAAACTAGTGTCAAAACCGTATTGACAAAAGTATAAATCTTATTCATAAATCGTCACAATGTGAGAGTTAAAGTGTCTTAGTTTAATAGCCATCATGACAAAGAATCGGCTGTTTTTATTGCACCGATCAATTTGCACATTACCTATTTCTATCACGTTGCTCTTTGCTTGTGTCCTTGCAGATGTTTGACGATCGAAGATCATTCTAAAACTTATCCCCAAGGAACTCATTTTATTACAATGTGACATTTATTTTATATATATAATACCCACTGGGTTGCCGCCGGCCTTCAAGAATAACTTATTTGTTAGCCTTAGACTTATTATTTTCCAAACAGAGAACAATTCAATGAAACAATAAGCATACCATACTAAAATATTAATTTTTCAATATATTTATTCATTTTTTTGGTAACTGACTGAAATTTTCATGTCTTACAAAGAAAATTTTGGCTAAAGCCATTGTGGCAAAAATGACATTTCAGCCTGGCATCCCCCCATTTAACATACAATCTAAAAAAAATAATTACATCTATTTACACATAAGTGTCATTCTGTCCTATTGGTTGTTTGGTTGACTAGAATTTTTAATTATAAATTTTTCAGATTGGTAGCATACTCCCATGAAGATTGGAGCTAAACTTTGATAATGACACTTATTTGATTTGATCTACTTGTAGGCCCCACCTATGATTAGCATTTAGCTCTTTTAAACAAATATTAGCCTGCTGACATGCTAAAAAGAACACGAGAACTCAAACTCAAATTAGCCTATTGAGGTTGTGGTGCATTCCATGCCTCTCGGATGTCAGAATTACCAAGTTGAAAAGATCAACTAGAAGGTTTTTTTGAAGTTGAAATTCTGACTAGGAATAACAACTAACAAATGTTAGCATGCTAATGTGTTAAACGGAAATAGAGGGCAATTAAAAATGCACTACGCTGAGTGGGAATTTTAACCTGCTGCTTGGACTTCGGAATTCCCCAGTTGGAAAAATAGACTAGCTAATTTTTGGCAAGCCATTTTTAATTAAATTTTAATGACAGCAGACAAATTATATTTTGTAAAACATATATACTCCTTTTAGCTTGTTTTCTTTCTTCTTTGAAGAGATATGTCTTCTTACCTTTTAGAAACAAATTTTTTGTCCAATAACCCAGTTTTGGGCTTACCTGTGTTTACAAACATGTTCCTTTTGTACTTAAACATACAAAATGCAAAGCAATACATTGTTATTGACTTGTATTGCTACCACTAGTTTGTTTGGTCATCAAGCACACAAATAGCAAATCCCACTAGCAGTCTAACTTGGACCTGGAACAAGGTTTATTTGGGCATGATGTCATTCAAACTTCTGAGGTAAACAGAACAAATCTTTACCGTTGGGTTTTTCTTTTGTCCTGAACTCTTTTAGATCCCATATTAAAACATCCTAGAGTACTTTGGTGTTATTCTGCAACAGCTAAATTACTCATCCTGAAGGCTTTTTCTAATTTATGTATCTACTTAGATTTTGGGCCTTAAGTATAAGGATCATCATGATCAGCTTTCATATGATATAGCCTGCAAAAGTATGCCTTATTTAAAAAAATACCTAGTGTGCAATTTTTATGTACATAGTGACATGCATTTGGAATGAAAAGTAGATGTAAGTGCCTTCATGGACAGTTTTTTACAATTATTTTTATCATCAACTTCAAGCCGTATTCTAACTATAATCAAAGTTACTGATATTAACCAATTTGCAATGTCTATGGTATTATCTTGCATATATGTTCTAAATTTTAAAATATTGTTTGAATGGTATATGCAGTATAACAATCTAAAGTTATAGCTAAGATGTCAACATGTTCTATGGCAGCATCACTCTGTGTCGTGCAGATTTGAAATGAAGATCTACTTGCTAAACTATTGTAGATATTTAAATGTTCAGTACTCCGTGGTTGTAAAAAGCATATCCATTAATATTCCAGTTTGTAGTCGTGTTTATTTCCAAACTTTTCAGGTGTTAAGGTTGGATGCTGTCCCCTAATAGGTTAAGAGTTGCTCCAGGTGCCTTGAAACAGCAGTCATGATCTCTTAACAAGCTGAGAAAGTGGAAACAAACTTTATATTGTTACATGCTTTATATTTCTTCGCAAATCTCTACAGTTGTCCCACAGCTATTGTTGTTTATTTGTTCTACAGGGAACACTGTCATCTAGTGGACAAGCACTTGTTCTTTTCATTAATAATCCTAATAGATGTGATGTAATATTAACAGTAACACTTTACAAACTCCATTCATCCTCTAATGTTTAAAAATATTTTGGAATGGCTTTTTCTTAATTCATTGATGAAGCAACATGTCAACTTTACAGGCTTGAGAAGTTTTCATGATACTGACTTGTGTGGGACAGACGCATGATTAAAATTTAAATAATTTAGTTATTCAGCCATCTGTGGTATTCCACAGTGGAGCCACTCTTTATATAGCTTTTGGATGAAAGGTGTAGAAAAAGAAAAGGAGGTAAATTATTCATATGGGATTCTAAAGAGAAATAATTGCTTATGAAAAAAAAAATCAATATTTTAGATGTCATGATGTCATGGTGAGACATTTAACTCGGTGTCCTTTTGTTCTGCGGTGTTTTAAAATCATCATATCCTTTGTTATTTGTGTGTACTTTTCTGAAATGAGTTCATCAGCCATAACTGGAGAAATTAATTCTGTGTTGTTTGCACCCATTTTTCCGTCAATGTTCACTGCAGGTAATGAATTTTAATAAAAATGTTTGAATTCCAATTTGCATTTAAGTTGTTTTTTGTTGTTGTTAATAATATACTTGATTTAACGTCTCAATTTACTCACACCTCCTAAGCACAATTTGTCACAGTGTATTTTATTCAGATATTATCACAGGACAATACAAAGCAGAGCCTGTTGAATGATTTTACATTGGGTGGCATAAATCCCCCCTCCCCCTTCATGTCGATACCCCTAAATAAAATCTAGTGTAACCATTTTCCTTTAGAGGTCACCTAATCAGTAAATATAACTGTATTTAAATACAGTTGCTCTGTTCCATGAAAGACTTAGAGGTTTGCTAAAGACTAAAGGACACATGGATAAACTTGTGGAGAAGTATTAAGTAGGGTTAGATTATATTTATAAAAACAAACAAAAAAAAACAACCACTTCATAGAGCCTGGTTCAGTAAATCATTTAACAATATAAAGAGTATGGAAAAACTACAAACCTAGCGATCAACTAAATTGACAGACTGGGTATGGTGGTGGCAGCAGCATGCTGTGGGGATGTTTTTCTTTCGCAAGGACAGAGAAGTTGGTCAAAGATGATGGGAAGACGGATGACGTTACATACAAGACAATCCTGGATTAGAGGTAGTGGCTGCGCCAGAGAGCCGCTAGGGGGTGCTATAGCTCCCTCTGGATTAAACATAGCAATGCTCCCATGGCTTCCCCAAGAGAGGAGAGTGTTTTCCTTTTTTCAATTTAATAATAAGTAATAATTTACAATTTCAGTCATTATGAACAGAGTTATGAATTAACAAAAAAAAAAATCTGAAAATGGGAAATGATAATGAGCCTAAAACCTCATACCACATCCTGGAAAAAGGGAGTGGTAGTGATTAATAGTGATTGGTATTTTTTTTATTTATTTATTTTTTTTTTTGGTACCAAAGTTTCAGAAGATGATCACTGACACAGTGACACTAGCATTGGACAGCTTGGTAATAAACAGGCAAAAAGACAAATTCTGTAAAAATATCCATGATGTCCGTTTAGTGCTCAACAGAGAAGTTTTGGCAAATATTCAACTAATAATGCATTCTGCTTATGTTGCGTCACTATGTAGTCGGCGAGGAGAGCCAGGAGGCAGTGTTCCAACAGGTTTGCCAGATGCTGCAAAGAAAATAATAATGTAGTATTAACAACACTCAGGAGTTCTATCTTATTTGGCACTATAAACACATTGTTTTAGACTTCTATAAGTTGACATCTGTATCTTTAACTCTTCATGTTACAGCAGTGAGAAAAGAGGTGGGTAGTAACTAGTTACGTTTATCTGAGTAACTTTTGAGGGGGGTAAATGTGCTTTCAGGAGTAGTTTTACTGCACCAAGCTTTTTAGTTATTCTTAAATAATGCTATTTTGAGGGACTACTCTAACTTGAGTAAAATTTCCTGTTACTCTGCCCACCAAGAGTTACTTCACCTAAGAAAGGACAAACATGGCGACCTGTCCAGGGTGTACCCCTCTTCTCGTCCAGTGACTATAAGGGATGGGCACTAGCCCTGTCTGTGCTACCCTGCAAGGATAAGCAGGTATAGAAAATGGATGGATGTGTTCACAGTTACTCAGTACTTAAGTAGCCATCTAGCAAAACCCTTAGCCTTTATACTTAAGCCATTTTTGGATGACAATTTTTTACTTCTACTTGAGTAAAAATGTGTTAAAAATTGTACATGAGTGCAGTTTTAGCTACTCTACCATCTTCTGGCCTTCTGGTAAAGTTTCTTTTGTTTGTCTTGGAAACGTAAAAAAATACCTGAGGACCAGCAACAGGGATAGTTGAATCAGTGACCTGGCAGAAAAAAAACCTCCTGGAGCTTATTAACCCCTTTGCCCTGCACCACAACGACAGCTGCATTTTTAAAAAGTGAAAAACAAAAAATCCTCTGTTACTTTTCTTTGAGTTCTGGTTTTTCAGACCAAGTTTCTTTCTAAATAATAGGTTTGCAATGGTCTTGTTTTTTGTATGGTATAACCACCAAGCCAGAGACTGTCCATATACTTTTATGGCATGATTTTGGTAATTGCAGAGACAAAGGAATCTATGATCAGTTCACTGCACAGTGCCCATAGCACCTCCAGGAAAACAAATTCTGGTGACGCTACTGGTTAGTGGCTGCAAAAGACTTGCTATCACATTAGACATACAGTCAGAGCTACAGTGAAATTGTTTAGATCAAGAGAAATTCATGTATTGGAATAGCCCAGTCAAAGCACAGGCCTAAAGCCAATTGGGATGCTCTCCATGAAATCTGACTGAACCTGAGGTATTTTTCAAAAATGAAATGGGCATTAATTTCAGTCTCTAAATGTGCAAGACCCCAAAAGGTTGACTGACTGACAGTGAGTGCTATTATTAAGCCCATTTAAGACTATAGAGTCCATTTTGTATCTATGGAAGGTAGGTTTCACCCTTCAACATACATGCAGCATTAAAATTTTAAAGGGGCAGTATTATGTACTTTCCATGCACAAGTGCCATTTTATAGCACTATTACATAACTATGTAACCTTCTGTTTTTACAAAAATGCTGTACATATCAAATATGACGTAAAGAAATTTGACTTTGTAATTTAACACCTTGACATTGGGCCTCTGTCTCTTTAAAAACTCCTGCGCTTTCTGAAACTTCGTCCTCAGGAAATCATCACAACATTGCTTGTCTATTAACCCCTTTAACAACATATTTATCAGCATTTCACTGAGAAGTAGCTCGTATAATGAGCTCAGCAGATGTGTAGTTCCACCAGGTGTTTGCTAATTGCTGCTGGCCAGTCTGAAGGAGCTGAGTGGGGAAGTCGCAGGGAAGGGGGGCTCTGTGAGGTAGAAGCTCAGAAGCTTAGAAACTGTAGCTCTGAGGAGAGCTGCACCTCGAAACGAGGAGGTGCTGCGCCTCGGTCCCCAGCAAAGCGTTTTGCACAGCTGAATGGTTGCCATGGGGAATTCAAGAATTTCTCAAACATGCATGAAAGAATCAAAGCAACACTCCAGGTATGTTTTTGATGAGCAAATAACATTATAACATGATGTAAAGCTTAAAAAAGTTTTTACATAATACTGCCCCTGTAAAATGCCTAGTATAGCCAACTGATCATCCATGTATCAGTGCAAAACACATGTAATGGAAGAAATGATTTCAGGAATAGAACTTTGCAGGAAATTTATTCCCAATCTTGTACGCAGATTTCTGTCAAGGAAACATGGCAACACGCCTGAACAAAAAGCCATACCCAGCTATAGAATAAACAGTCTTATATAATATGGTATTATAGCTTCCACAGAGCTTTGATCTTAGTGCATCGAAGTCACAGAGGAGAATAAGACAATCAGACGGGCTAAATCCACAGAGGAGCATCCTCTGTAGGGGCTTGAAACAGGTGTCTTGGTATCTTTAGAATCACATCACATAACTGCAGTGTCTACAGTTTGATTCAAGCTGAGGAGCTGTGTCCTACATACAGCCCACGCAATTTCTTATAAAAGCCATGTGCATGAAGGGTAATATTGAAAGCATTGCCAGTTTAGCTTGAGATTGGAAAAATTGCTAGTGTTAGAAAATCTTCTGTTCTAGGAGTGGTTATTTAACACTTAAGAAGGAAGGCTGAACTAGAACTTTTACCATGAACTTTCTGTCATAAACCACAGTTAGGTGTTTCTTATGCCTCTGTGTTTAAGTCAGGAGGGTCTTTTCTGTATTTTTTATTTATTTATTTATTTATTTTTTTGTATTAACAATTAAATGCAATGCAGTCTCCTGAACTAAACAAGACAGCGTTTAAGATGCCAATATGCCCCTCTGGTGCTATAAACTTTTACAAAGGTTATAAAATGCATGCAAGTGTTAGAGTCTCATTCTGTCCAATGATTATGGCCCTGATAAACATTTCACAAGTGCTGTTATAGCCCTGCAGAGTATAAATATAGCATAGAACTTTCACATTGGTGCTGAGCTCTCTGTTTTTAATGAATTGTTTTGTCACCAAATGCTTTCTACTCATTTAAAATGCTATAAACGTTGGCCATAAACTGTATGATATTGTTTCAGGATGTAAATACAAACTCTTTCACAATTTCTTTCTCAGGGTGCCCCAACTTTAAATTTTGATGATGTTTTTTTTGGCTGTACAGCAGGTACAACTGTAGCTTCTTTTAGTGATTCCTTTAGAAATGTTGATATTAATTATTTGCAAGATTCATCCAAGCCAATTACCTATGATGTATTTGTTTACATAAACATAATGGAACTTAATTTGATGAATTGACATTTCAAAATGAAAAAGTTACCACATAGAATAAACCTATTTACCATACATTCTTGATGTTTACTTGATCAAACAGTGTATTGTTGTGCGTTAAAATAGAAATAATATTTTTAGAATAAAGCCAACAGTCAAAGTCAATCCAAACCCATAATCAACCTCAAATAAATGCTCTAAACTCTTATCGTGAGTCTACCCAAGAATACAGTCAACAACATCCAAATCAGATTCACTTGTGGGTTAAATTTAGCAAATTTTGCATCTCTTTCATTTTATGTGGGAGTGGCACCGAGATATATGTCCAAATTCTGACAATATCTTCCATTACCACCACCTACTGGTACATTTGTTCCAACTTCAAACTGTTTCCAGGAGAGTTTGATGCATTCAGTTTTCTTTAGTGTGTCTAAAAAAATCCTGCAGTCTGTGATCCCTCAGCAGGTCGAGTTGTTAAGTGTGTGATCCTCAGTCTTTCAGTCATGATATAAAAAATAGTCTGGTGGTGCGAACATCTAATCTTTTCAGAATCTGTCAAGACTTGGAAAGTTGTGCAGTGTTTCCCCACCTTTAGACAGAAAAATGTTTCCCATTTGGCACAACAAACTGAACTTGACTGCACTGGTTTATAACTGGGACTGAATATGTAACATTCTCTCTGTAACTAGATTCAATTGACTATACAGTTCTGTATATATGTATATATATGCTATGGATTTAAGTGTTTTCCTTTATGATTTTGTTAGATGTACTTAACTGTTTTGTTTGCTTGATTCCTATAAAGTGTATTTGAGGTTTTAGAAAAGCGCTATTCAAATGACATGTATTAAATACTATTATTATTATATAGACTGGATCTGCTTTTATGTTGCCTTATTATAGTTGTTAATCAGTGCTGTATAAATAAATGGAACTGAACCTGTTTAAAATGATAAAGCAAATGTGAATATGCTTGAAGCACTCATGTATTTGACTGTTCGGTCTGTCTTGAAGTTACTTTTTTGTATTTACATTGCAAATAATAATTACCCACTTTTCTTTCCCTAGTACAACTGAGGAGGGGAGGTCAGGACCCACCAGTGACACTTGCACTGTAGCTTGAGAACCCTGAGTGTACCATTTCTGTCTTTGTAAATGAGGTCATGGTTAATGGAGACCAATTCCGGTTAGGTTTGTTTTCAAGTTTTTCCTCATCTGACCCTCAAAATATCAACAGCAGACTCATGTTGGGTAAGTGACAACATAAACAGCCTCAACCCAGCTGTTCTGGGTTCTACTTCCGGCCCAGGTTATTTATTGCATCTCTTCACTTCTTTCTTGGTTGCCTTGCCTTTCCAGTGACTGTCATATAAATGTCACTAGTGGCAAAAAAAAAAAAAAAAAAAAAAAAAAAAATCATAAAAAAATGTGCTACCATTTAATCCATCAAGAACAACTGATGACTTACTTTTTAACAATTATGGCAACAATGCTTTGAAAAATCAGTTTTGATTGCTGGAGTTTAAAATATTATCCTCCATTATGTTTTTGGACCCTTAGAGCCCTGTCCAGGGTGTACTCTACCTCTCGCCCACTGACTGCTGGAGATGGGCTCCAGATGTTACTGACCCACATGGACCCTCATAACAATGTTTGGAGGTAATTCTAAGCATGAATCAGTCACCAGAAAACATGGAGAAGTGCACACTTTGACCTTCCACCAAGAGTCTAAGAATATGAACTTAAAGAAAAAGTCAAATTACAGCTTTGCATTGATTCACTGTGAACTTTCCCACTGAGGTTATAACCTAATTTAGCATATAAAAAACATAATATTAATAAAGTCAATAAAAACCTGTTTGAGATTTAATTTATTAGGATTTAATTTACAATAAACACTCTAGCCCAAGCTTGCTCAGGATGGGGGATTGTGAAGATTAAATGCAATCAGCCAGTTTCTTCAAAACATCAGATTTTTTTTTTTTCCCCACAGAAAGAATCTGACTTTTATGTATTACAGTTATGATGAAAAAGTACTCTGTCTTTCAGTTCCAGGGTTTAATGTCCTCGAATCTAATAAAAATCCTCGTCTTTACTAAATTTGAACTTTGTTTAAATCTAACATCTCATGTGCAACAAAACAATGGATTCTGCTCTGTCATTATTTATTAAACAAAAATAAAGACTGTCATGGCTTACATAATCAAGGGGAAGACTGCTGATTGGACAGTTGTTGAGCAGAAACTCTCCACATGAAGGGTAATCCACAAAAGGTTGTTCACAAAGTACTGTATGCAAGAACATTAATGAAAAGTTAAGTGGAAAGAAAAAGTGTTTTAGAAAATTTTCCCTATTTCCATAAATGTGACTTCGCTATAAAGTCTGAGGTCATTGTGATTATATATATCCGTGGCGACGACTTTATGGACTTACCATCATGATCAAATGTATGTTGTTGAATAGGCTTGTCACGATAAGAAATTTTGCTGGAAGATAATTAAAAACCCAAAAATAATTGCGATAAACAATAATATTGTTGTTTTGAGACCATTTACTAGTGATATGTTGATAACGGCATAATAATATAAGTTCGCCCTCTCAAAGACCAATAGAACACTTAACATTATCACTATTATTTAATTTTCCATCTTATTTCCAATCTTTTTGGTTTTATTAGTTGACTTTATTTCATTATTTTTTTTCTAATTTTTTTGTATTTATTTAGTATTTTTATTGCCACTTTTTCATCCTTTTCTTTTTTTTCTGTATTTATTTAGTAATTTTTCTTTGTTGTCACTTTTTTCATTATGTGTTTTTATTTACTAATTTTAAGGATATTTTAAATATCCAAAATAAAATACAACAACCAAAAACAATAAATGAAACGGAAATAAAAACCGCATACTACCGAAACCATAAATAAAATAGATTATGATGTCTCTGTAAACAAAATTGCCCTTGAAAAAATATTAATAATCAGAATGGAAATTATTGATCTCATTTTAATTGATCATGCCATCAATTTACAAATTGCTTATTGCAACAGGCCTATTGTTGGATAAATAAACCATTTAATGTGTGTTCACCGCTGGGTGAAACATTAAGCTCACTGGAACCTTCGGGGAGCATTTTCTAAATGTTTTCTAAAGGTTACACCAATGACAATAATGAACATGAGATGAAAAAACTAAACAGAGGAGTTAGTGAATATGTAATCTAAAGACACCAGGCCCGACTGAAATTCGAATAGAAATCTTTTTCAAAAAGCAAGTAGGATGGATAAACATATAGATACGTTTGAACTTAAGCAAGAATTAATGTAAAAGAAGCACTCACCAAGTGCTGAGTACATATTCTGAGGACAATTTTCAGTAGGCTGCCATTTTTGTCATGAAACCCTTTTTTTATTGATCTCACGTAATACTTTTATTTTCTAACAGATTGTTACCTTACCTGCAGCTAAGTCATAATAATCAACATTTACAGCAAAGAAAACCGGCTGGGAAGCTATCTTTGTATGTGTAGTGACACTATATTTTTCAGTTTCTGAATCGAAATAAATGAACTTGATGATAATTCATCCATATGCATATCCTGTAAATGCCTGAATTGGACCTTTTTGTCTTGTACTGAGCATTAACATGACTCTGTTTTGTAACTGGTGCTGTAATTAAACTGCTTCAAATATAAATCAGACTTTGTGAAGTCCATTCAGTAACGTTACAATTATTCATATATCAGAGCGCTTCTCCTCCTCGGGTCTGAACGACACAGTTCAGAAACTGGCGGCGCACCTTTAATACGCAGCGACGGCCTGATGACGCCATTCGAGTTCAACAAGCAGCAAAATAAGGAAGCGCACCACTGTCTGATTAAAGTCAATGTTTTCCTTGTAGCACAGGTAAGAAATCCCCCATGCTCGCTTAACCGCCTTTTGAAAATGTCCTTTCCTCTTTTTGTAGCCGTAATATGAAAAAAACTGAAACACGAAACCATTCATAGTGTCTTCAAGCTAGTTTCTAGATCCACGAAGCTACCAGAGCTCCAGGTTCCACTTTGTAGCTTGCGACACGACGGCGCTAAGCGATAATATATGCACTTTGGGTGAACTACACATTAAATTTAAAAAGTGCGTCACATCGGCGCTGTTAGCAACGGCATACCAAGCTAAAACAGTGGTGTGGGATTTTGGCCCTGAAACAATGTACCTGATAAGACTTCCTGTAAGTGTCAGGCTGCGCAACCTGCTGCAATGTGTAGGCCCTGGCTGGATTTATTACTGGAGGCGGGAAGGAAAAGTAAAATATGTGACAGTGGTGTTCTAAAGAACTTTATTTCAAATGTGTGTATGTGTATAAATATAGGAAATAAAAACCACTATTAATTGTTTTACAAAGTAAGCAAACTTCTTAATTCACAAGTTAATTTCCAAAGTGCACAACGGTGGCAATACTAAAGCTTTTTTTTTTTTTTTTTTTTTTTTCATCACAAGTGCTCTTAATATTATGAATCAAGAGTTTTGAGAACTGTATTACACATATAAACCCAATTTTTAATCATAAGTCAAGTCAAGTTTATTTGTACAGCACATTTCAGAAGCAAGGCAGTTCAAAGTGCTTCACATTGTAAAAACAATCAAGTGTACAGCAAAATCATCTAAATTATCTAGCAAATACACATGAAAATCATCAGCAAAATCATAGGGATCATCAGGCAAACATAGTTAAATATTGATCAATGATCCACTTACTTTATTTAACTGATTTACACTCAAACTTCCACCCTTTGGAAAACCAAACTTATCTTACCTGGATTTGTCTGCAGATTTATGGTCCAGACTACTAATCAAAGGCAGCTCTAAACAGGTGGGTTTTTAGCCTTGTTTTAAAGGAGCTCAGTGTGTCGGCTGTTTTGCAGTTTTCTGGGAGTTTGTTCCAGATTAGCGGTGCATAAGAACTGAAGGCTGCTTCTCCATGTTTGGTTCTGGGGATGCAGAGTAGACCAGAACCAGAAGACCTGAGTGGTCTGGAAGGTTGATACAATGGCAACAGGTCTTTAATGTATTTTGGTGCTAAGCCATTCAGTGATTTATAAACTAACAAAAGTATTTTAAAGTCTATTCTCTCAGCTACAGGGTGCCTGCGTAAGGACTTTAGAACTGGTGTGATGTGCTCTATTTTCCTGGTCTTACTGAGAACATGAGCAGCAGCATTTTGGACCAGATGCTGCAGCTGTCTGATTGATTTTTTTTTTTTTTTTTTTTTTTTTTTTTTTTTTTTTTTTTTTTTTTTTTTTTTTTTTTTTTTTTTTAGGCAGACCTGGTAAGACATGAGTCGCATTGATTACTGCAATAAAGATAAACATGGATGAGTTTCTCTAGATCTTGTTGAGACATTAGTTCTTTAATCCTGGAAATGTTCTACAGATGATAGAAGGCCGACTTTGTAACTGTTTTTATGTGTCTCTGAAGGTTCAGGTCCGAGTCCATCACTACACCCAGATTTCAGGTGTTATAGCTGGACAATATTAGATATTAGGAAAACGTGACATTGCAGTTATCAATCATGATTAACCTACATTTCCTCCCCAATCTCTTTTTTTCCGTCATCACAGTTTATTTTTTAATTTTATTTTTACTAAGCTCCATAAAAGAGCCAGCTATTTGTTGGTGTATTTACAGAGTGAAGTAGT
This sequence comes from Anableps anableps, assembly GCA_014839685.1. NCBI lineage: Eukaryota > Metazoa > Chordata > Actinopteri > Cyprinodontiformes > Anablepidae > Anableps > Anableps anableps. The sequence continues at coordinate 6,826,549 of CM026079.1, forward strand.
GGAAGTTTCCATTTTTTTTATGCATTTAAGGAACAGGAAAGAAAATGTTGTTTGACCTACCTAGCAACAAAAGAACCCAGCAGTTTCTGGCCGAATAAGTGGTGGACCACTGGTCATTGTTGGTTACCAGGACAACTGGTCTCCAAGGCTTCAAGAAGTTTAACCTTATATAATTTTGGTGGTGATGAGATGATGGCGGGGTCTGGGAGAAATATGTCTATAGCTGTCATCAGTGAAGAACCTTATAAAAATGAAGTCTGTATTATTTTGTTTACAACATGGCTCCATGTGTATTGATCGATAATTCTGATGTCAAATCTATAGAGAGGGAAAACATTGTCACTGGTTTTCTTTGTTTTTAGGATGTCGGCTAACAACCTGGAGGAGCGGACGGTGGAGGTATTGCAGCTTCCTGGAGATGTAGATGAGGAGCTGCTCTACCTCTACTTTGAGAATAAGCGTCGCTCTGGAGGAGGCCCGCTTGAATCTGTGGAGATCAAGCAGAACTATGCTGTGCTGCTGTTTGAAGAGGCAGAAGGCAAGTGAAATGTAAAAAAAAAAATCTGGCTGCAGGTGGAGACCTTAGTACCAGGAGAAGGAGCAGAAATCATAAAATGGAGACTACATTATTGAACTGTCTAAAAATTCTGTGCAAAATTCTTGAGCCACCCATTTAAATGGGCTTTTCTTGTTTTTTTTTCTTCTTTCTGGAAAACATGTTTTAACAGCTTTTTATAAAACCCGGGAGTGACTCTGTCATGCTTTGGCCTGCATTATAGCAAATGTTGTTGGGGAGCTTTTACAAATTAATGAATTTTTCTTTTTTGTTACTCTGGAATGTACCGTCACAGTTTAAGCCACTCACTGTGCACCTCAAAAACATAGTTGGCAGCAGCTTCGGTTTTGACATGATGTAAACACTATGAGGTAAAACTAAAAGTGTGACAGTCATAGATTGGAGCCTCTTCCGTTGGGATCCTTTTAATTAGAGCTGCACAAAACGTTTGTTTGCAATATCGCAATTGGTGCTGGGTGATATGGACTTCTAATTTTATGATGAAATTTTGTGATAATGATGAAAGTGATGGTAAAGAACAATTTATCACTTCTTTGCAGTCTTTTTTTTAAGGTAACTGTTTGGCTGTGACTCCAAGGCACAGCAATTATAGCCCCACGAACCTGATAAACATACCCCCTTTGAAATAAAGTTCCTTAGATCACCACTGTCACGTAAGGAAGTGTGATTTGTATCTCTAAACTGGGCAGTGACAGCAGTTAATAATATTTTCTAGTTTACTGATATTTCCTGAAGCTCTCAGGGAACAAACAGTGGAGAAAATAGTAGACATAATTCCAACAATATTTTCAGGTTTTTAAACATCAATTGGAATTTATCGTGTCAACAATAAATCAAAATTCTTAAATTTGAAAATTTTCACGATGGACAATACAATATACGCCCATCCCTAATCGCAATCGCAAAGGACTGCTTGAACACAATATTGGGAGGATGTTCTATTTCACTTGTCAGGATTTTAAGCTCTGCATATCAGTGACATATTTGGCCAGACGGATGGACTTAAACCACCCTTAATGCTCATGTCGGATGTGCAGTGCTTAGAAAAAGTATTCACCTTGGATGTTTCAGCCTTTTCATTGCTTTTTGCAAATCAGTAATTATATAAAAAAACTGATTTCTTCAAAGTAATGAAAATCAAATAAAAATATTTAGCACTGACTAATTGATTGCATAAAAATCCACCCCCTTTTAAAGAGATGAGTGGAATAGGGATCACCTTAGTCCAGTGAGCGTGTCTCAAGTGGTTGTAGTATGAAGACCGCTGTGTCTGGAAAGTTCATGCACTGGTTAATCATTGCAGCTCTCAAGGAATAAACACACCAAAAAAATAACATTTTAAAAAATTATTTCTGTCAAAAAGAGTCAATTTTTGTTCATCATGATCCATTTGTAAAAGCGATTAAAAAGGGTAAAATATCCAAGGGGGTGAATACTTTTTATCAGCACTGTATATCTTTAACCTAAGGTGCTGAAGCTCATGGAGGAGGAGGGAATCATTGTATAATGGGAAAGACAGAAAATGTTATCATAATTTTCAGCTGGAGTATCATAATTAAACATTGTCCTGATATTTAGTCTCACTTTAGTCACAAAAAAAGCTGCCAACATCCAAATAGGAGTTTTGAAATGTTCCTCCTTAGGACTACTTTAAGAAATTAAATTTCCGTCCACCTGCTTGCTATTATCCTTGCAAAAAGAAGGAGGTGTTTTCTCTCTAATAGGCTTAGAGACTTCAGCGAGTCCGGAAGCACTTCTGCTTTACTCAGAAGATCTTGATTTTAAGGGGTGTGTATGTGTTTGTTACTGACTTACGATATGCTAATTTCTTTTGTTTTCTGCTTCCATCCCGTTGACAGCTGCAGCCAGAGTGCTGTCGAAAAGGCATCATATCGTGCATAACTCAGAGCTGAGCGTGAGGAAGCCTCCCTCGAAGGACCGATGCAGGCTCCTGCTGCGGGGGATCAGCCCCTACACCAACACAGAGCTGATAGAGCTCTACGTGGAGAACATGATGGAGCTGGACGTGACAGATTACACCCTGATCCCGTCGCCACAAAAAGATTTCATCCTCATTCATCTCAGCAAGCCCTTATCGAAAGGTCAAATCAGAGTACATTTTACATTTCTTCTTCATGAACATGGCTATCGTTTAGGGTTCAGAGATGATTCGTAGAAAAAAAACCCAAATCCGCAACGAGCCTGTTTTTTCATGGCCGACTAAAAATGCTTCTGTGGGTTCTTTTTAATAGATTTCCAGACTCTGAGGACCAGAATCTCCAAGCGAAAACTGGACGGGTCAGAGGTGACCCTGGAGCAGATTGAGCAAACGGACTCAGTTCTGCTGGAGAACGTGCACCCCGGCACCACCCCAGAACTGCTCAGGGTGTACTTTGAGGGCAAGCGCGGCGGGAACCAGAAGGTGAAGGAGGTCGTCATGCTCTCAGAGGGAACGGCGAAGGTGACCTTTGCATATTACGAGTGTAAGTTGGTCACTGCGTCCCCTTCTGAAGTCCTGTCCCAGAAATTATTGCAATAAATAATATGCTCATTTTGCGACCACTTTTAACTAATGCAATAATAAAAATGGCATATTAAAGAACATTTAATACTGGAATTGGAAAACATTGTAAATATCCAGAATAAGTAGCCAAAATGACAATAACTGAAATGGGTTTTGAAGTAGCCGAAAATTTTGTTTTGAAAAATATTAATCATTCAGCTTAGAGGGGAAAACAGGCAAAAGTGCCAGTTAGGACATTAATTAAAAAAAAAAAAAAAAAAAAAGAGTACAAACTAAGTACTTCGTACTGGGTGTCAAATGTTCGCAGCATTTTTCAACATTATTAAAGGGAAGCTTCTCTTTAACGACTGTGGGCCAAATGGAAATGATCAGGCTAATTTTGATTGATTATGCAATTAATTGATTTATTGCTCATCATTGCAGGCTTACATTTATCACAAACTTTCATGCATCTTATTGGGTTTTATTTCATAGCTCAACATAAAGTAGTACATGGTTGTGACGTCAATAAGAGGTCTGGACTTTGACTGGGACAATCTTACACATGAATATTAGCTTTAAAAAGCAGTCCCACGGCATGATGCTTCCACCACTGTGTTTCAAAGTGCAATATCAATAAAAGGGGCTAAACAAAAGCACATCCCACGTTTTTCAGGTTTTTGTTTGTAAGAAATGTTGAAAAGCTTTTGTTGTGGCTATTTATGTTGAATTTTTCTAAATCATACCTTCTATCAATTTAGTTTTTTTCTTGAAGCAGTTAGAATGTACTTAAGCTCGTTTGGAACCTAAATCTGTAATTGATGATTATATTTAGAAATGTTGTGATTACTTTGGTAGTTTTTAGCCCCTCCCATTAATTAAGAGATTAAGAACACACCGGGGGGATGGTGGAGATGGGGTTTTTGTCAAATGTCCGGTGTGACGATGGGAAGTTTATTAAAATCACTTTTTGACCACGTTTTGAACTTGTAGGATCATATTAACTTAACTTTTGTTCATGTCTAAGTTGTAAGAAATTATTCGTTATTATTTTGTCTATATTTTTGCTAGAAATAAACAACATATATTTTTCAAAGAAACAAGCAGGAAGGACGTTTAAGTCTGTCGCCACCTTTTTCTTGGAACAGTTTTGGAGCTAATTAGAAGGCCGAGACAACTTTTTCGGCAACATCAGTTATGCAAACGTTTATGTTGGTCTATGTATGTATGTAAAAATGTTTTGCTGTAACATGACAGAAAGTGAAGAAACTGCAGTAACTCAATGTATCAATGTCGTCGCTCTTTTGTCAGCTGTGGACTCCGTCCTGCGTCTTCGTCACAAAGTGAACGATACTGAACTCGTAGTGAAGGCCTACTTCGACTTTCTTCAACCTGCAACACAAGACTCTGGGCCTGAGAGCCAAGGTGTCCCAGAGAAGAGCTCAGAGGAGGCGAACAACATCGAGATGGCGACCAGTCCGCTCCCAGTCGGCACAGAGGGGTCCTCCCCTGCCGGGACGGCGGACGGCAGTCAGGCATCCACTCAGGCAGCCTCGGAGCCGGCTGCCGCCAGTGTGGTGGAGGTGGTGGAGGCAGTCATGGAGGATCAAACTGAGGAAACGCAAACACTGTCATGCCACATTGCCATCACAGACCCAGTGCAGCTTGCTTGGTATCAAAGAAGCAACATTCAACAAGATGTGCAGAAGGCTCATCCAAGTTTTAGCATCCAGCTCAAAAATGACGGCGTTTATGTTTCAGGCGCGAACAAACTTGAACTTGAGCAGATAAAAGACACAATCTCACGCTTTTTCGGGAGCATAGCAGAGGCTCGTTTTACCGTCAGCCTGGAGGTGGCTCAGTTCCTTGACAGAAAAGATGTGAAGAACCATCTACTACAAGCAATGACCCAAAAGAGGCTGTCTGTTCTGTACATTGTGTCCGATTCAACGGTGTCTGTAACATCCCTGACCCAAAACTCTGCAAACCAGGCAAGTAGCTTTTTAAAATCCCAAGTGTGTCAGTTCAGCATCTCCCTGGAGTCGGAGCAAGAATGCCTGCTGTGCTGCAGAGAGTGGGCCGAGTTCCTGCAGGGTCTGGACTTCACGTCGGCGAAGGTGTCGGAGCACGGAGGGAATATGGATGTCCTGACTCTGAAAGGCATGGAGAGTGAGAAGCAGACTGCGATCATGCAGTTTCTGACTACGCCCATCGAAAGAGAGGCGGTGCTCACCATGGAGCCCGGCATGCTGAAGTACATCCAGATTCACTGTCATCAGCTGCTGGCCGACATGGACCAGGTGTCCATTTTCCCACTGGAGGCTGATGAGAATTGTGGGTTGAAGGTATGTAGGGAACAGAGCGGTTCTTTTTAGTTTGTTTCATCAATAACTTAGAAAAAAAAAGACTTTCAGTTTCACCTTTTATTTCTGTTTTCAACAAATCTGCTAGATCCATGGTCAAGCAGTCGCGTGCCAAATGGCAGAGGAGGTGCTGCAGGGCGTGGTCTCATCTGTCTGCACCAGAACCATCACAGTAAACGTCCCAGGAGTGGCTCGCTTTTTAGATGAAAAGGAGTGTAGGAGCATTCTGAACGAGATGGAGACCAAGTTCCAGGTGTTCATCAGCCTCAAGTACGTCCCCTGGGAGCCCCTGCCGCACCAGGTAACATGATGAACCACCAAGGCAAACGTTTTGAAGTTTTTCAACCTGTGCAGCTCCAAGCTTCCCCTCAGCTGGCCGGTTCTACTGGTTCACATCCATTCTAATGAGCCGGCAGTCTTTTTTTTTTTTTTTTTTTTTTTTTCACAGTGCAGCCTGAGGCAACATCTTCAGCATACAGAATGCAGAGGCTGCTCCGTTTTCTGAATGAGTCGCTCCTTCAGAATAGTGTATTTTCAGTCCAGCACACCATCCAGAGTACCAGTTAGATGTTTGGAAACTTCACCTCCTTTAAATTAAGCTGAATATTGACTATTTTTTTCTAAATGTCACAAACTTCTTTTACCTGGACAAAGCTTATCTGAAGCAGTTTCTAATTATTTGAATTTTCCGAAACGAGGATTCCAGTGTAGCTTGTAAGCACACAGATTGGCTAAAACTAGGATCTGTGGCTGCTGTCTCTTTAAGACTCCAGCCCAAGTATGTAAGTGCAAATCCTGAAGCAACTTCTAGTATTTTGTTTGAGCTAAACTGACTTTTTTTTTTTTTTTTTTACAGGCATTATGAGAGGGTACTACATTTTAATGTAACTAACTTGTGAGCTGCAGACAAGATGTTTCTATCTGAAAATAACCCCTTCTTTTTTTTTTTTTTTAAATATGGCACTAACATCTGTCTTATTTTATGCAAACGGCCAGGTGTAAGAATCACTGCCTGTTTGATTCTTGTTTGGAATCAGTTGGTTTATTACGGTACCATCCACAAGCCTAAATCCCAGGTTTTTCCTGTGTTGTTTTAATAATATAATTTGGATCATTACCTCGTTGAAAGATCCGAGGGCCTCCGGTTTTCATTTGACCAAATTCCTATTGAAAATTTTCTTGAATTTACAAGAGTCCTTGAAGCCAAACACTTTAACAAGGTTCCCAGGACCTTTTACAAGAAAAAACATGTCTACAGCATCTCATCTCTTCCACCATGCATCGTAGTAGCATGTGGCACTTTTCTTCATACTCACCCTTTTATTTCATGTGAAATCCACCCTGAGTGTTTGTTGTGGAAAAGCTAAATTAAATATTAGTCTCATCTGACCAAAGTTCCCGTGGAGTTTATATTTTTCTCCATTCGATACTCCCTTTTCAACCTTATCATCATGCTCACTGAGCGCCATGATGTGATTGTTTCACTGTTACAGTTTTAAGATTATTTCTCGGAGCGCAGATTTCTTCGAGTAAGGTCCAGTTGGACTATGGGAGCTCTGCTCATGCATCTGGAAGGAAACCAATAATATCAAAGCTTTTAAACTGACTATCCATCATGAAGGACTCAGACTTGCTTTAGAAGCATGTAGGGCATCTCCAGTATAGAGCCTTTGTGTTGATGGTAAACCTCACTCTGGGACTGTAAAAGTCAAAGTAAACCTAGGAATCGGCATGCTTTTTTCTTTCTTTCTGTCCAAAACTTAACTCCCCCGGGCCTTTTTTATCTACCTAGGTTGTAGTTTGTGCATGTTTCTATTGTGGGTTCTGAAAACCGGGCCGTTTATGTAGATAATAGCACCTGACTCCAAATGGCTCCTGCTCCTGCAGGAGTGTTGTTGCAGTCTGGGGGACAGACATCTGCTAAGGATGCGATTTAAAAACGAGGAAATCAAACAACACTGATCTCAGATTTGTTTCAGTGGTCAAAGACCAAACTCCAAACTATGTGGAAATGTTTAGGTAGAGTAGATCTGGTATGAACTGCTGTGATCCCGACCCTGAGAGAGGGAAAAGAGAACTCTGAGAGGAATTACTGTCTGCAATCTATAAAGTCGACTTTTATGAGAATTGTAAAGCAGTTAAGCTCTGAAACTGAATTAAAACAAGTTTCAACTCAGAAGTTTGTAATAATCCAGAGGTCTTTAATAATTAAAGCCTGTAAGATTTCTCTTTGAAGGAATACCAACATATACAGACATTCTGCAGCTTTGACAGTCCTGTCTCTGTGGCAAAAATCCAAGTGAGACTGACGAACAGAACATAGAACCTCAACCAAGATGTTCTATGAAATACATCAGCTTACCCTAAACAGCAGTCTCTACTCTGGCTTAGTTCATCTGTGTGTTTTTGAAATGGCTCCTATTTTCATTGAATCTCATTTTTCAAATGGATCTAATTCACACACAGAAATATAATTGGATTATTCCATAGATATCATATTGGCTGAATCAAATTCAATACAGTTCATTTTGTTATTCTGCGAATGAAGATGAAAATGTACATGAATTGACGTTTCCCTGTTTGTTCCAGGACATTTTTGAAAGTGCGTGGAAGATGCTATCTCAGAACAACATCCAGAAAGTGTGTGTGAACAGCTCTGCTCCTGAGCTGAAAGCAGACTCGATGCAGACAGACTCTAATCCAGCCTCAAACACAGGTAGTCTCTTCCCTTCTCACCAGCTTATTTCTTTAACTACAGTGTCACTGAATCTGTTTACCTCCTTTCAGGTCTTTTAGAGGAGGCCAAGAGAATCGTCTCAACTGTTGATAAAAGGCAGCAAGACGGGGTGCTCACTGCGGACCAGTTCGACAACATGGATAATTTAGATCTGTACACCGCAGAGGAACCGGATCGGTTAACGGATCGGGAGTCTGATGCGACAGACATCCAAGGTTTACAGCCTTTAGCTGATCAAAACGTGCCAAGTGGGTTGCAGTCTCAGGGAGTTCTAGGCAGCAGCCTGGAGGAAGAGGCCCAGCTCTCTTTAGCCATCCAGTACTCTATGGAGGCGAACCAGTGGTCCCAGCAGAATGAAGAGGAACAGCTTAAAAAAGCCTTAGAGCTGTCCAAGAAAGTTATTCAAGAAGAACATTCCTCTAGTACTTCAGGCAAAAGCCATCAGGTAGCCCAGCAGAAAAGTATTGACCTGTCCTTTGAGAACGCGTTAAAGGCAGCCAACACACTTCAGCTCAATGTGTTTGCAGGATATAGCTGCGACCTGATTCGGGTGGACATTGCTTTCAATAAGAAGGTGAACCAGAGACAGGTCGAGGAGAAGGTGGAGCACAGGAGTGTCAAAAACATGTCTGATTACCACAGGAAGTGTTTGGAGATGATCAAACGGAAGCACGCAGTGGAGGTTCAAGTTCAGGGAACCATCATTGCTGTTTCTGGGTTTAAGGATTATGTGAATGGAGCACTTTCTGATGTGAAGCTACTGCTGGAGAACATCTCTAACTCTATAGCGGACAAAGAAATCCTGAAGACTGTTCAGTGGGTTCATCATAACCCAGTCACCTCAAAGGCGAAAGCTTACTCTACTGACGCTATAGTATTCATTGAGAACGCTTGGAGGATGAAGCTTAAGAAAGTTGACATCTTGTTCGACAACCAACCCCACATTATCAACTTTGAGAAGATGCAGGAATATAACATCGCTTCTGGGACGTCAGTGAAAATCTCCAGGAAGCTGCTGGAGTTGGGGGACGTGACCCAGGATGTACCAGGTAAACGTGGGCTACTGTTGGGGTGTAAGGAGAAGTCAACACCTAAATCAGAACTCTAACTTTTCTTTGAGTCAAGGGAGATCACAGAGTTGACATTTTAGCATCTTATATTAGTACCGTATTTTCCGGACAATAACTTGCACTTTTATTTCATGCTTTGGTCCTGCATCTTATAGTCAGGAGCGACTTGTATATGTTTGTTTATTTTTTCCTCTTCATGATGCATTTTTTTGACCAATGTGTTAAATATTAGTTCATACTAACGGACATGAACCAAGGATTAAACAGTACCATCTGCAGTCGCGAGGAAAGCTAATCATAGGCTGAAAGCTAGATGGCCAGAGCTGGAGGAACGACTCCACAGTTGGGTACATAAAGAGCGCGTTGCCTGTGTTCTGATGATCTGTGCACCCTCATCAGATTTTCCTACCATAGCACGTCGAGATGGCTACGTCTGTCTGTCAGTGCTTCCTTTCAAAACTGATGGAACACCCGTTGAGGCTTGTGAACGGTGCAGTTACGTCTTCATGTTCTGGTAGTTCCCAAGGAGATGAATATGACTTTGGAGGCGGGCCTTCTTGGTATTATCGCTTCATGCGCCGCAACCGCCTCCCTATCACCCCAGATTTACTGCCTGCGTCTCCGCCCCGCGACACGCTTACGACGTTACTGACCCCCTTGATTTAGAGCACGGACATCGGTGCGTCAGAAACTGCTAGCAGACTTCCAAGCCAAAGTCGACAGTCTCCATGAGTTTGTTGAAAAGCAACTGAACACAATGTGTCACCAGATCATATCATTAACATAGACAAGGGCCCCCTCATGTTTAACAATTTCTAAATAAATGCCACTCACACAGCACTGCATCTTATGTTGTTGTTTTTTTTTCCTCTTGATGTTGCATTTTTTTGACAAATGTGACTCATAGTCTGGAAAATATGGTAATTAGCTGAGTTAGCATGCCCAGCATTACTAAAACAGCAGTCTCTGTGTGTAATCCCAAGAGAATATAAATCCTTCAGTTAACATTCGCCAAATCCAGCATGGTCCATATCAGACAGAAATTGAAAGCTCTGAGGGATAAAATGGAGCAAATTTGCTGTAAAACTTTCCACCCTCCTCTTGACTCTGAAAGTCTTGCTCTTTCTCGCCATCCCACAGCCTGAATGAAGTGCAGACATGTGTCGACGTGTCGTAGTAAATCCAGATTCCTTTTAAACACAGTGGAGCCTTGGTATTTGTAGGGGTTAGGGTTGATATCCTTGTTGCTAAGTGATGTTGGTGACTGATTTTTAACCTATATCTTTCAATACCAGAGGAGGAATATTCTCTGCTGTCACACCTGCCTGATGCAACCAAAATCGACGAAGAGTCTGAGGAGTTTCAGGAGGTGGTGAAGAATTTCTACAGCACCATACAGGAGTACCACAGCAAAATCCGGATCATACAGGTGAAAAGAGAAGGCAGTGCCTTGCAGCAGAATTAATGTGGCGTTTCTGTAATAACTGGTTGTTGGGGTTTTTTTTTTTGTCCTCCAGGTGGAGAAACTCATGAACCGACTGCTGTACAATCAGTACAAGCTGAAGAAGGCGAGCGTACTACAGCATTCCACTCAATCCGTAGTCGAACGGATACTTTACCACGGGACGAGCGAGGCCAGCGTGAAGGAGATCTGTGTTCATGGGTTTAACCGAAGCTTCTGTGGGAAGAACGGTACATTTCAAAACTTTGTCTCGTCTTGTGTGTCTATTCTTGAAGCTCTGATGTTTTATTTATTTGTTTTTTTCCTTCCCGCGCAGCCACGGTTTATGGTCAGGGGGTGTATTTTGCCGTCAACTCCGCTCTGTCCGTCCAGGATCAGTATTCACCCCCGAACGCCGACGGATACAAGTTCATTTTTGTCTCCAAGGTTCTAACTGGAGATTTCACAAAAGGCTGCCACTCAATGAAGACAGCGCCGCTAAAGGAGACTGGAAATATTCCCCTCAGATATGACAGCGTGACTGATGACATTACCAAACCCAGCATGTTTGTCATCTTCAACGACACGCAAGCTTTCCCAGAGTATCTCATTACGTGCCAGCGAATCTACCGCTAAATAGAGACTCCTGATGTTTTTGTGTTTACTGACTTAAGAAGTATGTTTTAATGTTTAAAGGCCTTAGTTTTAAAAGTGCACTGCTTAATCAGTGACAATCAACTCTATCAAGTCTGCCTCTGTTTTTGGTTTCACTGTTTCAGCGAATATGATTAAAGGAAAATCAAAAGGCTGAAAGTGAAAGACTTGTAATAATGCAATGCTAAACATATCCTCTCTGCACACTTTGGCTTATTGTCTGTTTTTAATGCATCATTGCACTTATTTCAGTCCTTTTTCAGAAAGGAAATCAATGACCAGCTTGAAAATGCATGAACCCAAACTAAAACCAAGAAAGAACCTGCTTTTGCTTGTGGAAGATTAATGTGGGGCAACTATTGGTGCAGGTGTTTAAGTGTCTTAAAGGCTACTTTTTAAGCCATTAGCTTTTGTTTTTTATCTGTTTCTGCATCTCTGAGCACAATTCTACACAATAATCCAAAAAAAAAAACAAAAAAAAAAAACATATTACAATGTCAACCAAATGGCTGAAAGTTTGGCAAATGACAAGCACAAGACACTAATGTGCTTTTTTTCCATCAGTTTTACAGGAGAGAATCTGTTCTGGGGTAACTTTCTGAGCTCTTGCATCTTTCACGACTGCAATCAGAGGGAATGTTTGTTTAGATTTGAATAAAATAAAGTCATCCAAGCTGTGCTTTTTGTGATATTAGCAGTCCCATGATCGTTGTCTTCTGGCTGACCACTTTACATTACTGACTGTAGCATTTTTGCCATAATGATTAATGTGGTGTTTGAAGTGCCTGTATAAGGTTTTTAACTGCTCTTGATGAATGCCCTGACTGCAATTCAGATTTTCTGTTTTTATTTTACGTCAGATTTTCAGTTTTACTTTTTTGAAAGAAAAGTGGATATTTTTTGTTCTCGTAGAGCTCGTTTTTTTTTTTTTTTTTTTTTTATTTAAAGAAAATCTTAAAATTAGAAACTACTAAGGGTTTTTTTTTTTTTTTCAGCATTGTTTGGCTTTCTTGAGCATCTCATTTGCAAAAGAAGTTTTAAATGATTCCAAAGTGAAGACATGGAGTTTTCATACAGTAATAATTAGACACTGTCTAATAAATTATATTCAAACCATCTTATTTCCAAGGGATACTGATTAAACACACATCTCAAAATGTTTTCTCAAAACTCTTTTGATGACATCATTTGGAAACACCTGTGATTATTAAAAAAAAATTATGAAAAACACTTGTATTAAAGATTAATGAATTTATTTACTTTATGCATTTGGTTTCAACAGTAGATTAATTTTAACCCAAATGCACAAAACCATGTTGTTTTTTTTAACACAATTACATTATTCTGTATTCTATTACATAAGATCTCAAAGAGTTACCTGAATTACATTGTTTGTGATTGTAACTTAAGCAATTTGTTAAAAATGTGAAAGAGGTGCGAATACTTTAGAAAGGCAGAATAATGTCTATGTGGCAATAGATTTTGTTCTACTGTAAGACTGAAATGAATTAAACTGCAGCTCCCATTTTTAAATGCATGTTTAACGAAATTGTACAGACCTTATCATCTATAGTGAAATGTGTCTTATACCGACATTGGCTGAAATGCCTATCAGCAAGGAAGAAGCCATTACTTCTTTTTTTGTGTATGTAAACATCTGGTTATAACTGGAAGTGTGTAAGAACTATCAACTCACTAAATGTTTTTTCTAGTTGTCTTTTTGCCAAAAAAAAAAAAAAGATATCAAATTTATATAAAATGTTTCAGTGGATTTGTATTTAGATAAACATGTAAGATTATCCAGAAACAAACAGCTCAAACTCATAGCGATTGGTTCTTTAAATATCTTCTTTAAATACTTTCTTCTTTAAATATTTAGACACTTAACTCTAATCTATCAACAGTTTTGGCATAAAATTCCTGTAAAGTCAGAGAACCAGCACAATATAGTATACTACACATAAAACACATTAATTTAAAAAATATGTTTTACATAAAATTCTGGCTAGATGTTTTTTTTTTCTTTTCTTTTCCTTTATTGAAAAAGATCTTTGTTTGCAAATAGAAACAGAACAAGGAACAGAACACAAAAGTAAGTATGGCTGAGGGATAGGTTTCTACAATAAATACATTTATACAACCCCCCACCCCCCAAAAAGATTAACAAAAAAAAAAAAAGTGGACATTATGATAAATTAAATATATTTATTGACCTACAGCATTCATGTATTTACAGCTTTTTTGTTTGTACTTTTAGAAATAGTGGATAAATATAATTCGATTTTTTTTTTTTTTTTTTTTTTTTTTTTTTTTTTTTTTTTTTTTTTTTTTTACCAAAACTGGGGGAAAAAATGTGTAGATGATGAAAATCTACATTTGTGAATATGAAATTTGCCAAATATTAAAATGAGATTAATTGCCAATTTCTTGTAAATAATATCAGAGCTCTCGCTTTTTGGCGTCTATTAAAGGTTAACCTGTAGGGGGCAGTAAACACGCCCGCGTGACTTTGCTTTGTTCAGAGAACAAGAACTCTGGCAGCAACACAACAAAGCTAACTGCCAGGTTACCTGGCAATTAGCTGGAGCGCTGACAGTCATTTTTACACAAAAATATGACCCACTGAATGTATATTAAGAGGTTGAGAATAAAGCGTCAAGCTTAGATAACTTATCGGATATAGGTACGTTAATAAGTTTAATTCAGAATTTGTTAGATAACCTGGAAGTGGCGCTGAACATGCTAGCTGCTGAGCTACACGAGTATGATGCTAGCTGAACCGGCTGAAGCTTACTTGAAGCTGCTTGTCGCTTTATTTTTCATTACAGGCATACTTAGCGTGTAATTGTATTAAAATATAAAAAAATATGACACGAAAATGATCACTAACCCTTTATTTAATTTAATTTCCTTGCTCATGCTCCTTATGTAGCTCCTTTTCGTGCTGTGATTATAGTTTAGTAAATATCCTTGCAGAGAGCTCTTCAAGTTGAACAGCGGGGAAAGGTGTTGACATCATGTTTGTTGTCTTCTGTCAGATGCTGAAGGGAACCTCTCAGGATGTATGCTGTGTACAGACAGGCCCACACCCCCACTGCTGTGGAGTTTTCTGTCTACTGTAACTTTATATCCAGTAAGGAGAAGAACCTGGTCATCGCCGGAACGTCCCAGCTTTTCGTCTACAGGATCATCCATGATGTGGAGGTAGTTGTCAGCTTGATTTATTTCTCTGGTTGTGAATGGCTGTGAACGGGGTTTGTTCTGTGTCTTAACATTTGTGTGATTATTTCAGAGCACATCCAAGACTGACAAGTCGACCGGTATGTCCGTACATCTTACACTCAATATGTGTTTTATGAATTAATAATAATAATAACACTAATAAATGTCCTGCTGTGTTGCAGATGCTAAAACCCGCAAGGAGAAGCTGGAGCAGGTGGCATCCTTTTCTGTCTTTGGCAACATCATGTCCATGGCCAGTGTGCAGCTAATAGGGGCCAGCAGAGATGCGCTCCTCCTCAGTTTTAAAGATGCGAAGGTATCCACTTGTCAAAGCTGAGCGCTGCTCAAACAAACTCTGAGCAGTTCAGCCTCAGTGATATGTGCACGTTCTCTCACCAGCTGGCTGTGGTGGAGTATGACCCCGGGACACATGACCTCAAGACCCTCTCTCTGCATTACTTTGAGGAGCCAGAGCTCAGAGTATGTACAGCACCTTGCAAAATCCACACTTTGTCACATAGAATTGTAAAGTGGAAGGAAGAGGCTCGTAGTAGCTCTGATGGAGATGCAGAGATCCACAGCTCAGGTGGGAAAACCTGTTGACCGGACAACTTTTAGTTGTATATGCCACATATTTCTCCTTAAAGGAAGAGCAGTTAGAAGAAAAAGCTTCTAGAAATCCTATTTGGAATTTTGCTACAAGCCTTTTGCCTCTTTGTGTGCCAGACAAATGGCAGCCTAATTCTGTGGGAAGGATTTTATTTAGGAGTGAAAAGGAAAGATGGATGCTGCTTAAAACAAGCCGATTCTGGAAAGACCTGTTAGAGGTTTTGCGAGACTTGAGATTGAGGAAGAGCTTCATCTTCCAGTGGGACAACAACCCTTAACACACAACCAGAGCTGCAATGAAATGGTTTAGATGAAAGCATGTGCTTCTATTATGATGGCCTAGTCCATGGGTCTGCAATCTGTGGCTCTTAATAACTCTGGCAAAAAGTAATAAAGAACCAACTGATGTTAATAAGATATAATAACAAATGCAGGTTTGAGCAATTTTTCAGTGTTTTAATGGAATAATTGTGATAAATTTCCACAAAAGAACAGCTCTTAAAAAAAACTAATTTGTTTAGCGTTTTTTTTTTTTGTTTGTTTGTTTTTTGTTTGTTTTTTTTTTTTGTTGGGTTGGAAACGTTTTTAGTTTTCAGAATCGGAAATCGGCTTTATAGGGCAAAATTGTGTGCCCAAACAAAAATTTTGACTTTGATTCCAACAACTCACAGCATACAGACATTAGGTATGTATAAAATAAACTTTAGAGGAAATGAAGAATTTTACATTGCATTTTCTACAAATATCCACATCCCATAGAAGAAAATGTACCCATCCAAATTATTGCAAAAATGTTTTTCTTTTTTCTACATTTTAAAATCTAAAAAGAGAAATATCTTTTTTTTTGTAGATATTTATCAAAAATTACAAGCAGCCTTTTTCAAAAGATCATGTAACATTTGCAGCTCTAAGCAAAATGACTCTTTCAGTTAAAAAGGTTCCAGACCCCTGTCGAAAGCCCAGACCAGAGTCTGAGGCAAGACTTTGCTAGTAATTGATATTAACGTGTATTAATCACCCAGTTTAATGAAAAGTTTCAGTTTCTAGATGTACAAAGCTGGTAAAGCCTTCAGCTGTAATTGTGTTGAAAGGTGAGTCTATAAAGTATTGACTCATGGGGGATGAAGAAAGTTGTGCGGTATACGTTCAGAAAGAAATGAAAACTATGTACCGTTTTCTCTCCACATAAAAAAAAAAAAAATTCACCAGTCTGCATTAAAATTATCAATCATGTGTAGTCATTGGTTGTGGAGGAGATGTACATGAACCTGAAGTAAAGTGTGGGTTTTATGTTGAACTTGTTCAGTTGTTTTGTATTTTCAGGACGGCTTCGTACAGAACGTCCACATCCCGATTGTCCGCGTTGACCCAGAGAATCGCTGCGCCGTCATGCTCGTCTACGGCACCAAGCTCGTGGTGCTGCCGTTCCGAAAGGACACCCTCACCGACGAGCAGGAGAGCGGCGTAGGAGAAGGGTAGGACTGAGTTTCCAGCAGAATCACCCCCCGCCCCCATCCTGTTGCTCTCATCGGTTTGAATAACGCCATTTTGTGTGAACCGTCCGCAGACCCAAATCCAGCTTTCTGCCCAGCTACATCATCGATGTTCGCGAGTTAGACGAGAAGCTGCTCAACATTGTTGACATGAAGTTCCTTCATGGCTACTACGAGCCGACGCTGCTCATTCTGTATGAGCCCAATCAGACGTGGCCTGGGTGAGTCAGCGCGTCTCCACATCGGGTCGTAATTCCTGGAGATGTTTATAATCCGAGCCGCTTTGGGATCAGCCTGTTTGCGACACGACGCTCACCTCCTGCGATGTGATCATTCTTCCAGGCGTGTGGCTGTTCGTCAGGACACGTGCAGCATTGTGGCCATCTCCCTCAACATCATGCAGAAGGTTCATCCTGTCATTTGGTCTCTTAGCAACCTGCCTTTTGACTGTATGCAGGTCATGGCTGTTCCCAAACCCATTGGTGAGCCTTTCTTTTCTTCACTCGGCTACCAGTTTGACGTAGAGGTCATTACCTTTGTGTGTGTTGGATATCAAGTAACACAGGGATCGCGTTGCTCCTTTGCCACACCTTTCCAGGTGGTGTGGTGGTGTTTGCTGTGAATTCACTGCTGTATCTGAACCAGAGTGTCCCACCTTATGGAGTCTCTCTGAATTCTCTGACCAATGGGACCACATCCTTCCCTCTACGTAAGCAAAATCAACCAAATTAGCTTTGTCTGTTCGACAAAACCAGAAGTTCTATGTAGTCTTGTAAGCTCTACATATTTTTACTTGGATGAATACATTCTCTCAAAACCAACTGAAAACCTGAATAATTTTAGCCTGTATGGTACTGCAAATATACCTTTTAGATGTTCAGCAATTGCTTCTAAACGTGCTCTTGATTCACAGGTGTCCAAGAAGAAGTAAAGATCGCTCTGGACTGTTCTCAGTCTGACTTTATTGCCTATGACAAGATGGTTATCTCTCTGAAAGGAGGGGAAATGTGAGTTACAGTGACGATGTTTGAAACGAATGCGAAGCCTGCTGACTGTTAGGATTTGTAACCGGCCGTCGTTTCCTTGCAGTTACGTTTTGACGCTCATAACGGATGGGATGAGAAGCGTGAGGGCTTTTCACTTCGACAAAGCTGCCGCCAGCGTCCTCACAACATGTGTAAGCTCTTTTCAGTTCTCTCTCCTACAAATGTAGACGGCAAGATTTGAATCAGAATTTGTAGGCAAAATTCCCGATGAATGGCGCATTCTCCCTCCTTCAGATGGTAACCATGGAGCCTGGCTACCTGTTTCTCGGTTCCCGCCTCGGAAACTCGCTGCTGCTGAAGTACACGGAGAAGCTGCAGGAGACACCGGCAGAGGAAGGCAAAGACAAGCAGGACAATGAGAAGGAGAAAGAGGCAGAAAAGCAGGCAAGTCTGGCTTCTATTGTACACCTCAGACTGATTTTACACCATGAGTTTATAACATTCATTCTGACTTGAACACTTTCCAGGAGGAACCACCAATCAAAAAGAAGCGTGTAGAGGCTTCCAGCAACTGGACAGGTGCGTCCACTGTCACCTCATGTAATGTCATAACACCGTGCAACACACAAGCTGATCTGCTCTGTGGTTTTCAGATGAGGTGGATGAGATCGAGGTGTACGGAAGTGAGGCCCAGTCAGGCACTCAGCTGGCCACCTACTCATTTGAGGTAAAAAGCTTATTGTTTTTTTATATATAAATAATCAGAGTTACAAATTTAAACCGCATACAAAATGGGATTTAGTTTTACTAAATATTCTTTTATTTATTTTTAAATTAAAAAAACAAAACAACACCCAGTTACTCCCAGCGAGAAACTAAAAGAGGGTGGTAGACATTAAAAAAATTATTTTATTGATTTGTTTACTTGACAGAATGACAACTGACAACAACTTGACAACTGAAAAAGAATTCACTTTCAACCTTTCCACACGTTGCAGCCATTAACATCAATGTAATTTAATGGTGTTTTGTTAAAGACAACTCCAAAAATAGCACCTAAATATGAAGTGAAAGGAAAACGGTTGATGTTTTTTCACAGTTTAATTAGTAAAATTTAAAAAACCCATGTGGGCAGTATTTGACTTCAGCCCTCTTTACTCTAAAACCCCTCAAAAAGTCCAGTTTAACAAACTCACCTAACAGCATGTTGGGAGACCAAGGAACGCAGCAGTCAGGTCAGTCTTTAAAACTTAAAATGTTAGCTTCGCATTTCTTCTTCTTATCTTCAACTAAACTAGATTTCTCGTCTGACGAGCTAATCCTGCGATGGCCAGGCAGGATCCCGTGAGTCATATACCTCTGAACACATTTCAGCCTTACAAATTAATATTTGCTCGTCCATTTTCAATCATTTTTCCAGTAGAAACTGCATTTCAAAACAACCTTTGGAGAAGAACTGCCAGAAGAATCTGTTCTATTCAGAACAGTTTGGAGCGTCAGCCGCTGATCATAGCTATCAGTTTGGGTTGTTTGATAGAAAATACAAGGGGGATATTTTTTTGGCACTTCTCAGCCAACCAAGATATTAAATTCGAGAGAAACCTGAGCTTTGTGTGCTAAGAAAAGGCCCTGAAAATAGCATCGTTATGGTAAAGCATGGTGGTGACACCATGATGGACGGTGGATGAATCTAACTGCAAGGCAATCCTGGAAGAAAATGAAGAGAATGTAGGTTCACCTTCGAGTAGTAACATTCAGCCAGACTCACAGTGGAACGGTTTAGATCAGGGCTGAGAATGGCCCAGTCAAAGTCCTAAGCCACACACCGTGGAACTGGATTTCATGCTATGATCCTGTGTTAAAGGGAAGGATATTGCCAAACCCGGCATGATTTCAGTTTGCAAAAACTTAATAGAATGGGGGAAGGGGAGTTAAAAATAGAAACACCAGAAAAGCCAACTCCTGTTTAAGTTGGACAGTTCACAGGAAGCATCTCTGTGTGTTTTCCCGCAGGTGTGTGACAGCATCCTCAACATCGGTCCTTGTGCAAATGCTTCCATGGGTGAGCCTGCCTTCCTGTCCGAGGAGGTAAACACACATTTCCTCATCCTAACGTCGGAGTTAGTCATCAGAATGAAGTCGGTTGCTTGAAAATGATTTTTTCCTACAGTTTCAGAGCAACCCCGAACCCGACCTGGAGGTCGTCGTGTGCTCCGGTTACGGTAAAAACGGCGCGCTGTCCGTCCTCCAGGTAAACCCTCGTCTTGGCGTCGGTGTATTCTTGTGTACCTGGTTAATGTGGCCGCACCGTCCTAAAACCTGCGGTGGCGAGGGCCGTCTGCCACAGGTCCTGTGACGGTGCTACATGGAAGTCTGGGTTTACCAGGGCTGCCTCAGAGATCCATGGAGTAGCCTGTAAACACCCCAGATACAGCCTCCATCTGCGGAAGCTTTCATTTGCTGTGTTTTTAACTTGCTTCAATCATCCCGTTTGTTTCCGTTCTCGTCGCAGAGGAGCATTCGACCTCAAGTGGTCACTACGTTTGAACTGCCAGGCTGCCAAGACATGTGGACCGTTGTCTCGAGTGAAGTCAAGGAAGACAAAAAAGTAGGAATTTGTTCAGAACGGACTGAGGTTTTCTTGCATTTTAAATTCAGGGTTATCCTCACCTTTTATTGGATTGTGTTGCTTTCTAGGCCTCAAAAAGTGACGAGTCAGAGGACGGAGCGAACACTGAAACTAAGGAGGAGGGGGAAGAGGGAGAAAGGGACAAGGAAGAGCCGGAGAAAGAGGAGGAGAAGACGGAGCCTCCGATGGAGGACGACGCGAAAAAGCACGGCTTTCTCATCCTGAGCAGAGAAGATTCGACAATGGTAGGAACACAGGCTTATTGTGTTTGATTCTCTTTCTCTAACATAGTGTAATCAAGTGGTATATTTTCTGCAATGCTTGCTTGTAGATCCTTCAGACGGGTCAGGAAATCATGGAGCTGGACACCAGTGGGTTTGCCACTCAGGGGCCGACGGTGTTTGCTGGAAACATCGGTGACGACCAGTACATCATCCAGGTCTCACCCATGGGCCTTCGTCTTCTGGAAGGAGGTAAAACCTCCACATATAAACACTGCAGTCCTTCCTCTTAATACAAGAAACAATAACATATTCAGAATTCTTGCATGAGTGGAAGATCTTAAGCAAACTTTGGATCAAAATCCCTCCAATAAAAAGATGAATGTGTTTTGTTTTTTTTCCCCGCACAACCTGGTTTCTGACCTATTTTGCTTTCAGTGAAACAGCTCCACTTCATCCCAGTGGATCTGGGCTCCCCCATCGTGCATTGCTCCGTGGCAGACCCCTATGTGGTTATCATGACGGCCGAGGGCGTGGTCACTATGTTTGTGCTGAAGAGCGACTCCTACATGGGGAAAACCCACCGGTTGGCCCTGCAGAAGCCTCAGATTTCCACGGTGAGTGAAGCAGGCTCTCGTTTCATCTTCAGAAGGTTTATCTTCGAAAAATCCGATTTGGAAAAATTGCGTCCGAGTTACGAACCTCTTTAAAACCCCTAAATGCTCCACGCTGTCGTGTTAAAACACTTGTTTCCGTCCTAAAGCAATCCCGCGTGATAGCGCTGTGTGCGTACCGAGACGTCAGCGGTATGTTCACCACAGAAAACAAAATGAGCTCCTCCATCAAAGAGGACTTCATCACCAGGAGCCATTCAGAGGCAGAGACGGTGTACCAGGACCTCAGGTAGGAAGTCCCGTCACCTTTACTGGGCCCCCTCAGCACGTTCCCACCGCTCCTGCTTTAATGGTAATCATTCGTGTTTGTGCAGCAACACTGTGGATGATGAGGAGGAAATGCTGTACGGAGAGTCCGGCACCAACGCCACACCCGCTAAAGAGGAACTGAGCCGCAGCTCCGCCGGACCCGCGCCTAATGCCAGCGAGGGAACCCCGAGCAAAGCAGAGCCATCCCACTGGTGTGTGATCATCAGGGACAACGGTGTGATGGAGGTAGGCTGGTTTTCTTTCAGGCGGCTGAGGGAAAGGAATCTCCCGAACCTTTTAGGCACGTATTTAAAAAAATAAATAAAATAAAATCAGTCTATATGAAGGGTTTCAGTGGAAGATCAGGAAAGGTGTTTACACCCGAGAACTAACGCAACTCGGACTAAGTCCGTATTCATCTTTCCTGGTTCATTCTTACTGGTATGACCTCCCTAATAATTTAACAAATCAAATAACATACATGAATCATATGTTTTTTATGATGGAGTATTATGGCCAGGCTAAGAAAAAAAATTAAGTTACAAGAATAAAGTCATAATATAGCAAAAAAAAAAAAAAAAAAAAAATCATACAACATTAAGACTAAAGTAGTTTTAATACAAGAATAAACTAATAATATTATCAGAATAAAGTCATAATAATACCAGAAAAAAGTTGTATGACAATAAAGTCTAAAAAATACGAGAATGAAGTCATAATATTACCAGAATAAAGTCACTTTACTATGACTAGAATGAAGTAATAATTTTATAACTCCAACATGAAAAAAAAAGAATTAAAAAGACCAATGTTGAGCGTCTTGTAAAGTTGTATTTTATCAGTTTTACAAATAGGAAATACTTAATCTTTTAACACATCAGCATCAAATTATTATCACTTAGCAGGGCTTTGAAACATTTGTGCAAACGTTATTGTTATTGTATTGTCTGTTTCGAAGAATCACCAACTTGACAAGCTGGTTACATCAGCTCTTGATAACTCTGTTGATTCATATTTTTTCTAATAATTTTACGACTTTCTTCTGGTAATATTGTGTCTTTATTATGCTAATATTTTGACTTTATTGTCATAATATTCTGACTGTGTTCTCGTAACTTCAACAACAAAAAAAAATCTTAGTCTGGCCCTAATACTCCGTCATAGTTTTAACCCCAAAACTAATAATTAATCATTTTGTTTTCATAGTGGGTACAGAGGCACCAATCAGAGATACTGATCCCTCTTAAAGAACTATAAATAACAGCTTTTCTGCTTTCTGGATAAGTTGAAAATTTAACAGCAAGATATTTATATTGAAGTGAAGCGATGATTTTCCCCAAAATAGCCCCTCCACATCCCTGAAAAACTCCAAAAACAGTAATATTCTCCAAATGAAATCCAATAAAAGGACTTCTTTACAGGACTGACTTTACTGTGCTTTCTTTTCTTGTTGACCAGCTTAAAAAGTCGAAGCAAAGTCAGAGTTTTTAATTGACTTTCCACATACATAACAGCTGTGTCCATGATAATATTTGAGAGAATAAAGCTGGGATTTACTGTTGTGTCAGACTGTTAAAAGATTCAGTTAATAACTATAGAGGAGCCTGTCATCAATGATTATGAGAGGATTATGGGAGACGTCACACTGTGTGAGAGAGAAAATAGTTGAAGCTACACAGCTCTTCAGTTACTTTGGATGTCACCAATATTTCAAAACAAAGACATTACAGAGGAGACATTTAAGGGTCCCATTAGCATCTTATGTTAATAATTGGAATAGAATAGAAATATCCTTTATTATCCCACAGTGGGGAGATTCAGACGCACCAGCAACAAGTTAACGGTAAAATTAGCACTGAGTACTGTTAGTGTGCTTAAGTGTTTATTCCCTACAGAGCCGATGATTTCTAATGCAGCAGAGAGAACTGGACTGGATAAAACTGAGCAACTTTGTTGGAATACATTCAGCTTTCCTGTTATTTGCTGAAATCAAGCTGGTTGTTGTCGCCTCCATAGAAATTCCACTTTTCCTTCATCTAGCTTCTTATAGTTTTAGTGCTTCTTCTCACTTCACAGCGTACTCTGAGGCTTGATTCTGCAGTGCAGTGTGGTATTGGCATGATGCGTTCAGTGTCAGGAAAAAGATTGGATAGCAAGAGCCGGTCAGATTGTCAGACATGGCTATTAATGTATAATAAAAAAATTAGCATGATTATATTTGGGATTTTTCTTAGCTGGGTGTCCCTTCTATAAATGCCAACTGCTTCAACCTATTTTTGTGGGGTTTTTTTGTTTTTTAATGGAATTTTATCATTTTGTTTTATGTCAAACTTAGAGAGCAGTTTAACTTTGATATTCCATAAACAGATTTTCCAGCTGCCAGACTGGCGCTTGGTCTTCCTGGTGAAGAACTTCCCAGTAGGCCAGAGAGTACTGGTGGACAGTTCTTCCGGCCAATCAGCTACGCAGGGGGAGGGTAAAAAGGAGGAAGTGGCTCGACAGGGAGAGTTCCCACTGATCAAAGAAGTCGCTTTGGTTTCACTGGGCAACAATCGCAGCAGACCATATTTGCTGGTGAGTTTCTACACTTTGAGTACACTCTGTCTTTAATAAAGTGAAAACTAAGACAAATAGCACGAACCTCCTTTGTTTTTTAGGTCTACGTGGAGAACGAGCTTCTGATTTATGAGGCGTTCCCATACGATCAGCAGCAGCCGCAAAACAACCTGAAAGTTCGCTTCAAAAAAGTACGAGCTGCAAGCAACGAAAATGCTGTCTTCATAGAAGCCAGTCTTTACAGCGCCTCTCTCTCTCTCTGTCTGAGCAGGTGCACCACAACATCAATTTCAGAGAAAAGAAATCCAAGCTGAAGAAAGATAAGAAGACAGAGAGCGGCGGTACTGAGGAGAGCCCCGCGGTGAAAAGTCGCATTTCTAGGTTTAGATACTTTGAGGACATCTCCGGTTATTCAGGGGTATGAATCAGATACATGAAGAATATTTAGGAACCTCATCTCACGGCATGAAGCCTTAACTTTTCGCCATCCTGGTTGGGACAGGTATTCATCTGCGGCCCGTCTCCTCACTGGATGCTCGTCACGTCACGAGGAGCACTGAGGCTCCATCCGATGAGCATCGACGGACCCATCGAGTCCTTCTCTCCCTTCCACAACATCAACTGCCCGAAAGGTTTCCTTTACTTCAACAAGCAGGTACAGAGAGGACAGCTGAATTAATCAGTTCATTTATCTATAAAAGATAAATGTATGCTCAGTTTCTGTTAATTGGGTTGCTTTGTGCTGAATTTAACTGGATTGTAAGAAATTCGATAAAGAGGATTATCTTCCATCTTCCAGTCATTTCCAATCAGAAGTTTATATCTACCCATCAACAGCATCAGTGTCATATTAACTTTGGGCGTTTCATGATCCATTGGAAGCGTTCTTCTTCAGTGTCGACTGATTATATCCACACTTCTTCAGTTATATAAAAAAAGATATTTGATCCAACTTTTATTTATTGGTGAATTTTCTCTAAACAGATAGGGTCAAATTTAAACATACAGCTTCAAATATAAACAGGCATATTCAGTAAATTAGAATATTATTGAAAAGTACCTTTAATACAGTAACTCGATTCACTAAGTGAAACGCATTATATAGATTAATTGCATAACTGACTGATGTATTCAAGCCTTTATTTCTGTTATAGGTAATTAAGAGGTTTTACTGCTTACAGCTATGGAAAACACAACATTTAACATTAGAATATTCCAGAAGACCAATAAAAAATGTAGTTTATGAAAATTTTATTTAATACCTGCTTCAAGCTGCAGTATGTAACTTCTACAAAAATATATTATTGCTGTCAATCAACCTTGTGTATGTGCTGCTAAATGTACTAATAGTGAAAAAACAACTTACTGTTCCAGGAATGCTGTTTATCTGCAGTCATTGGTGGCCATGCTAACTGGCCTTAGCATTCATTGCAGGCTATGTTGATCCAGCGCTAATACCCTCCTCCTGGCTCTGATTGGCTGTTTCTGACTGAGTGGTATATTTCTGCAGTTAGTCCTGGGAGAAGGCAGAGGAGCGTGATTTTTTTTTTTCACAGATTATCCGTCTTATACTGTCACGACATAATGATAATTTTAACAAATATGTAAAAAATATATTTCTCATAAAAGTTACATACTGCAGCTTTAATGGTTGGCATTTTCAAAAGTTACTTTTAATCTGATAAACGAGAATCATCTGAACACTTATTCTAAGTTACTGAATGACTGTACAGACATCCCCACTTAAAGTTTTATTGTTGTGGAGAAATGGCTAACTTTTTTTTGACATGAGGAACTTTCTGGCATAAATCCAGTTGGATATTTGACCACTCTTCTTATCTGAACCGGTGGAGTTTAGTTAAATTGGTTGGTTTCCTGGCAGAGACTGTTTTTAAGCATCGTTCAGACATGTTTCCTATAGCTGAGGTCAAGATCATTCCAGAAGTTCAGTATTGGCTCATTTTAATCCATTATGGAAACAGTTTCATGTGTTTTGGATCATTTTTCCAACCGGAACATAAACTGTATCCAAGTTTTAAGCATCTACCTGTTAATTTGAGGTGAAGTTGAAGGACTTGGCAGTCGTCCTTTGTCTTCTCTATTACATACACTGTGCCCAGTGCACCAGTACCAGTGGGAGTGAAACATCCCTACATCATGATCCTGCCACTGCCATACTTGACAGTTGGTAAGGTGCCTCGTCTGGCTATAAAACTTCTGCTAATACATTAACAGTGGAGCTAAGTTTTTGTTTAGCGCTTTAGCTAACTTTTAGCACACTCAGCTTACCGTAAATTAATTTTTCTAGATAAATTCTAAAGCGCTAATTTACATCTATGTTGAAGTTTTGGTTATCAACCGTTAAGAATTCTTCAAGTGGTTAGACGTTTATTTTCATGCTCTTATTTTGAAATGGGTGAAGACTGTGTTATGTAGCACTTGGAGAGGAAACTCTCCTCAAGTTAGTGCTTTATTATTAGCTTCTGCTAAATACCGTCTTGGTGTAGCACTTTAGCATTAGTTTCCGCTAAATACCGTGTTGGCGTAGAGTGTTAGCGGAACTAATGTTTATGAGTGCTTTAGGGTTAGCACTACTAACCTTTTAGTTAGCGGTGCCCACCACTGCCCAAATGGCATTTGATTTTCTTATTGTGGACAAAGACAACCGTGGTACTGCACCACCATGCTGTTCATGATTTGCTTTAGCTTTGATGGTTTCTGAACAAGCTCACAAATGTCCTTTCATAGTTGAAATTTAGACCAAACTGAGTGTTATAACAGGTAAATTATCCTAAATACATCCTGCTTTGTGTACAGATGTCACAGTGGAAAAAAGGAAAAGTGAAAGGTATTTAAAATGTGTGTATCTTACATGGCAGAAACAGTTTACTCCCCAAATGAATATCAGAACTCACCTGGGAGTGAATAAAGCTGGCTGACTGCAAGCTTATAGATTCGGCTCCACCTCAGCAGTATTGAAGAATAAAGCATCAAAGCCAGGAGTGTTCCAGGCAACCAACCAATTTATATGAGCTTGTTGGTGCTTACAAGAATGTGTGGTTTCTCTGCAACTTCCAACAGACATTTAACCAGATATAACTGGGCTTGTATGTATATGGTCCAGCCTATAGTTGTGTGTGTTAGAGAAAATCCAATGTAAATTCCAACCTGTGCAGTTAAACATTTATTTATTAAAGTCTTTTGTTGTAAATAATTCCACATTCAAATGCAACATGTTTCATCTGTTCTTCCACAGGGTGAGCTGAGGATCAGCGTCCTCCCCACCTACCTGTCCTATGACGCCCCCTGGCCCGTCAGAAAAATCCCCCTGAGGTGTACGGTTCACTACGTCTCCTACCACGTTGAAAGCAAGGCAAGGCTCCTTAGTGTCAGCGCTCTGTGGTGTGAATTCAGCTCATAAAACCTTCAGCAGTCTTTTACGCCTCCGCCTCGGTAACACAAGGCAGAATAAAACCACATGGGTCGAGCCGCGTTGAAAAGTTTGACATGAAAGGCTTCTGGCCTTGAAGTTTTCTTACCGCAAAAAAAAAAGGGAGGGGGGAGGTGAATCAATGGAAGCGACTCTGAAGGGATTATTCTTTGATGGTAAAGTTTTTTTTTTTTTTTTTTTGTTTCCCTTCTGTTGGATTTCAGGTGTACGCTGTGTGCACAAGTGTGAAAGAGCTGTGCACTCGCATCCCCAGGATGACTGGAGAGGAGAAGGAGTTTGAAATCATAGAGAGAGGTCAGAGAAAACACACACTTTCTGCTGGTTTAAGCATCCCGTGAGCTCCATTTAAACTCTTCGACACCGATGTCTGAACTGGTGGTAAAAAAGTGGAAGAATGTCTGGAAAAAGTATTTCCTGCGTACGGATTGCTGTTTTCTACGGTTTTTTTTCGTCAGACTTTAATGTTTCTGATCGTCAAATATTTTTCTATATCATCATAACTGAGTAAAGGAAAAAAGTTAGCCACCACCAACCTGGTCCTGTGTGAAAAACTAATTGTCCCCTACACCTAAGAACTGGTTGACAACCATAGAGTTTTTGTGAAAATTGACAGTGAGTCTTTTCATTGTTTTGAAGGAATTCTGGCACACAATCATATTTATTTAGCCAAATTAGAGGGTTTTTGACAGCATAAATCACATGACAGTCTGGACTTTGACTAGGCCACTCCAAAACCATTATTTTTGATTGTTTTTTCAGCTGCTCAGATATGGATTTGCTTCGTATCGTTGTCCTGCTAACTCAGGTGCTCTTGAGCTTAAGGTCACAAACTGATGGTTGGACATTCTCCTTCAGGATGTTCTGCTACAGAACAGAATTTCTGGTTCTATTAGTTACTGCAAGTCATCCGGGTCCTGGAGCAGCAAAACAGCCTAGGACCATCACACTGGTCCCACCACATTCGACTGTCAGGATATCAACAGTATATTTCTGAAAAGTTACACAATTTTGAGATTTCTTTTAAATCTTGGTGATCATCAAGATTTTTTTTAATGGACATGAGACGGGCTTTTGTTTTCTTTTTGGACAACATTGGGTTTGGGCCTTGACACTCTCCCATGGATGCCATTGTCCCCAGTCTCTTCCTTAATTTTGAATAATGAACTCTGACCTTAACCAAGGCCAATCAGGTCTGAAGTGCTTTAGGTGTCAGTCTTAGTTCTTTGGTGACCTCTTTGTTGACTTGATGTGCTCTTAGAGTAATTTTGGTAGAGTGGGTTCACCTGAGAAGGTTCACCACTGTTTTCTCTATTTGAGGAAAATGGCTCTCTCTGTAGTTCACTGGAGTCCCAAAGCCTTAGAAATGGCTTTGTAACCATTTCCTGGTAGATAGACTATGGATTTGAATATCTTTAAATCAGGGCATGATGTGTTGCTTTAGGATTTTTAAGCCTACTTCATGTTGTTGGACAGGTTCTGTTGAATTTACAGGTGGCAGTACTCAGGCCTGGGTGTGGCTAGTGACATGGAAAATGTGCTTAATCACCATCAAATCATGAATTAACAAGGGGCGAAAACTTTTTCACTTTATTCCAAATAAAATTTTTCCACTTTCTGAGATTTCTTAAGCTGTATTTTAACTTCCTTTGCGTTATTTAAATGATTTGTCCTGTCCTAGGCTCCACATTTATTCCTTTTAGTTTACTTGTTTAAAAATCCTTTTTCTGCTACATCAACCTGCTGAGTAGAAATCAGCATGTTGATGCATTTTCTGTTGTTTCTCCTGATCCTCTGCAGATGAGCGTCACATTAACCCTCAGCAGGAGAAGTTCTCCATCCAGCTCATCTCTCCTGTTAGCTGGGAGACCATTCCCAACACAAGGTAAAACATCTCTGCAAGGCTCTGCTGTTGGAAAATCTCTGCTGTCTCATTCAAGCAGAAGACAATTAGTTCAGTCTCACTTGGCTGCTTGCCTTGATTTCACCCAGGGTAGCCGGTACCAGGGAAGTAGTTTATCCAGGTCTCAGCTCATTTAGAAACGCTACAGTCAGTAATTAAAACTGACTGCTTCACCTCAAGGTTAATGAAGTAACACTGACTTGCTGTGCATTTACACTCTACTGTGCAAAAAAGGTGCAGAAGCCACAGATATATTTCTTCAGAAGCTCTTGTTTTTTTATTGTTTGCTAAATGACTGAATTTGTCACCTATAGATCATTTAGGCATAAAAAAGCTCCTAAGCTCAATAAATGAACCCGTCTTGTGTTAAAGCATTCCAGGTTTTTAAAAGCAGAATTGGATCATTTTAGTGGTTTTACATTATTTTTGTTTAATAATTCTTTTTTTTTTTTTTTTTTTTTTTTTTTGAATATCAGTTGCAGTGTTCACATATAAAGCAGAAATACAAAACAAAGTTTACCCCCACCACTTTCCAACCCACTTCAATCCAGCTGAACCTAAGGGACACCCATCAAAAAGGAGAAATCATTTCCAAGGCTGTGCATTCCGACTCTTGCATCCGTGGAGAGAACAGTTCTAAAAAAGCGAATGAACTCAAAACGAAAAAAAAAAAATATGTACATATAGACAAATCTTGTTAAGAGGAGGCCAAACCTAGTTTACTGGACTCCAGACAAATAAGAACTCGTCCATGAAGGCTCTGAGTCCATAGCTTGATCAATCAAGATCACTTTATTGATCCCTGCAGGAAAATTATTTCATTCAAGTAACACGAAATGCAGTAAAACTATAGAGTAAAACAATAATGTAAAATAGAATGTATTTCAGTATACAGTTAGCCAAAGTACCAGATGTACAATCTACCACTGACAGTACAATACAATCAACCAGGTCATTTGCTACCAATAGTTAGTTTTGTGTTCTTATGGTCTGAGGAAAAATGACCTTCTGAAGCGCTAAGTCCTGCGGCCCTCTTGCCCAGCCAGGATGGAGTGAAGGGGGTGACTGTTACAGACCGGGATGCTCTGTGCCTTCCTCCGGCATAGCCTCTCAAAGACATTCCTCACAGAGTCCAGACCCCTCCATACGACTGAACCAGCCCTTGTTTTCTCCAGTTGGATAGACTGCATAAAGTCATTAAGCTCCATTGATCCTTTTGGTGACTTTATTGACTTGCAGGGTTCTCCTTCCAGCTGGCAATGTGGTGAATGAAATTATGCTCCTCTGTCTTTTCCATAACCATATGCTTTTTTTTTTTGACAACTATTACACCAAATATGGCTGCTGTTACATTGGGCTAAAGAGTAACTTTTTAGTGCTTCTAACAAAAATTGAAGTCAAGTAGAATTTTGGGGGAGAGCATGTGGCTTAATTCATCTGGAGTGTTGCCACACATGTTTATGTTGCAATATATTTTAACCAATCTAGATTTACAATAATGTAGATGATGAAAGACCTTAAATGCCACAGGGACTGTGCACCATCCCAGATGTCTTGCCCCAACTCCTCTGATCTTTTCTAGAGCCTTATTCTCAAAAGAACCAACATGAAAAGTCATTCTTGAGGTGAGACTTTTAAAGTTGAAAGGGATTCTGAGAAGATCAACAACAGGTTGTGATGATAAATATGGGAGGTTAGGTTCAAGAAAGTGAAGGTGTCAAAATAGGCTGGATTTCAGTATAAGCTTGTGAGTTAATGCCTGAAAAAACTGGCTAAAATTTGATTTATATTCATGTCTTTAAATTTCAAAATGCCTTCTCTTTGCCTCAAGGTAAATTAAGAGTCTAGTTTTCCAAGAGGAATAATTCCAACCAGGTTGACAGCATATTGAGAAACAGATAAGGAGCCGCTAATTAGGTTGAAGGGTGGATCAGCAGAGAGAACAACATCAAGAACACTTCTCCCTTCTTATCTTCTTCAGGATCGACCTGGAGGAGTGGGAACATGTGACCTGTATGAAGACGGTGGCCTTGAGGAGTCAGGAGACGGTATCAGGACTGAAAGGCTACATCGCAGCAGGGACCTGCGTGATGCAGGGGGAGGAGGTCACCTGCAGGGGCAGGGTGAGAGGGTCATACCTCTGCAGACAGGACATTGATGCTGTGTGGCTTTTGTGTCTCTCACAGAGTCTGTTTGTGCTCAGATTCTGATCCTGGATGTGATTGAGGTGGTCCCAGAGCCAGGCCAGCCCCTCACCAAGAACAAGTTTAAAGTGCTGTATGAGAAGGAACAGAAGGGACCGGTGACTGCTCTGTGCCACTGCCATGGATACCTGGTGTCAGCCATTGGCCAGAAGGTCTCAAACACACACACACACACACACAGATGAAACACCTGGAGAGTTTAAAACAGTAGAAAGGAAGCTGATGCGCTCCACGTTCCTGTAGATCTTCCTGTGGGTCCTGAAGGACAATGACCTGACAGGCATGGCCTTCATCGACACGCAGCTCTACATCCACCAGATGATCAGCATCAAGAACTTCATCCTGGCAGCAGACCTGATGAAGAGCATCTGTCTGCTGCGCTACCAGGAGGGGAGCAAGACGCTGTCGCTCGTCAGCAGGGTGAGCAGAGCAGCGACTTTTCTTCTCAGCTCAGCTGAGCAAAGACGACGACGACGGGTTGCGGAGCTTTAATCCTGCAGGGACTAAATCTGTCCTCCGGACCTGCAGTCTGGAGTCTGGAAGGGTTTTCTAGACTGGCCAGTCCATTTGTTCTTTTATGTTTATCGTCCGTCCATCCATCCATTAGTTCATCCATCCGCCCAATTATCCATCCATCCATCCCCCTGCTGTTGATCCTTTCCATTCATCTGTCTGTTCATCCATTCTGCACCATGTCTGTGATGTTTGAATGTTCCATATGGAAAGGCTGACTCGTGTAGAATTTTCTGCTATAACTTCGTCGTCAACTTTTGCAGTTCTGCGACAAAAATGGACCGAGAAGCCTGGATGTTCAAGTCTGAAAAAGTGTAGAATTTTGAGATGAAAACCAGATCTAAGAGCTTTGTAGAGAACGATTAACAGGAACCTGTTTACTTGAGAGGGCCTGCAGATCAGCATGATCCATGAAGCCTGAGTGTGTCTGCTTCAGAGAGTTTGGCTTCAGGGGAACTGATCTTGAACAGCAGACAGTAATAATCTGCTCTGTTAAGTTTGAACCCATTTCATTTTGTCTGAACAGGACGCGAAGCCCTTAGAAGTCTACAGCATTGAATTCATGGTGGATAACAACCAGCTGGGATTCTTGGGTAAAATTCCCGATGCTCTTTGGATAACATTTCCATCAAATACTCAGTGTCGCTGAGCTTTGACTTCTCTGTTTCTACAGTGTCGGATCGAGACAAGAACCTGTTCGTGTACATGTATTTACCTGAAGGTGGGTGGTGCAGTCTGATCTGAAACGCGGTGACCTCAGTAACTAGAGGTGAGTGTTAAGTTGTGGCGTGTGTTCGCAGCTAAAGAGAGCTTCGGAGGAATGCGGCTGCTGAGGCGAGCGGACTTCAACGCAGGAGCCCACGTTAACACGTTGTGGCGGATGCCGTGCCGAGGATCGCTGGACTCCGGCAGCAAGAAGGCGCTCACCTGGGACAACAAGCAGATCTCATGGTTCGGTAAGAGGCCACTCATTCTACGCCTTACAAAAGTATTCAGATCTCCTCAACAGCCAGTAGTTCCTCTCTGCAAACATAAAAAAAAAAACATTGGTTCCCATAGCAACTCTGGATGGAGGAATCGGGCTGCTGCTTCCCATGCCGGAGAAGACCTACCGTCGCCTGCTGATGTTGCAGAACGCTCTCAACACCTTGCTGCCTCATCATGCCGGTCTCAACCCGAAAGCCTTCAGGTTTCTTTCCTCTCCTTAAACTTTCAGCTTGAAGCACGAAGACATTTCAGCACGCGTCACTTCAACTTGCCTGTCGTGTTTAGAATGATGCACTGCGACAGACGGAGCCTGCAGAACGCCGTGAGGAACGTCCTGGACGGAGAACTCCTCAGCAAGTACGTGTACCTCAGCACCATGGAGCGCAGCGAGCTGGCCAAGAAGATCGGCACCACGCAGGACATCGTGAGTGCGCCCGAGTTCTGTTGCTTCTCCTCAAACGGGACGTTTTCTCTTTTTTTTCCCCACACGTTTCTTCCGTCTCTTTGCAGATCATGGATGATCTTCTGGAAATCGACAGAGTAACCGCTCATTTCTGAGCGTTCTCACATTCCCGTTGGTTCCAAACGCTTGTGATCTCGGTGCAGACGCCGTCTTTGTGTTTTCTTGTTATTCAAAGAGGTCCATCTTGTTTTCTTAGAATATTTTGTATTAAAAAAGGAGAAGAAATCGTTCGTTTGAGTTTTGATTTGTTCTCATTATTGATCTCAAACACAACACAATGGAGAGGTAGAACATTTTATTGACGTGTAAAAAAAAAAAAAAAAAAAAAAAAAAAAAAAAAAAAACAAAAAAAAAATTCTTACTAGTGGATTGTTCCTTTAACCTTCATTGAACCCCGTTTCCAGCCGAGCAACTTTTCAGCCAAAAGGAATTGGTATCAGCCAAAATCGGAATTGGGTTTTAAAGATCATGATCGCCAGAAAACTGCAGTGGATGCACCCCTATTAATGACTTTTTCCAGAAAAACTCACAGCTTTTATAAAATGTCACCCTACTTCTCTTCTAAAAACACAAACAGACAAAAATGGCCATTAAATGAACTGAAATCATCGTTGTTGGCTGTCGTATTCAGGTGTCGTGGAGCTGGGCTCAGTGCATCACTCCTTACACAGAGCTCCTTCAGATTCTCGCCCATCCTGACCCCGAACTAGCTAAAAATATCAAATCATTAGCATCTCCAGCAGTTCTTTATGGCCAGCTGCTAAAGAGACCCTGAAAGAGGGGCCCCAGTGAGCTGGATTTACTTGTACTTGGAATGGCTCCTCCTGCTGTTTGATTACAGTACTACGTCAGGTAATTGTACACTTCAGCGTCCAGCGTAGCGAGACCCAAGATCTCCAGCAGCCTCAGGCAGGTCCTGGTCAGGCTCATGATGACCATCTCAGACCTGAACAGAGACAAACAGTTCATACGCAAGCCTTACTGGATGGAGAATATATGTGAACCACAACATTCATGGTGAATCAAACTGGATGGGTGGTTAGATGAATAAATATCAGAATCTCAATCGTATTTTCATTTCCAATCAAAGAGTTCGAAGATGCTCACCTTAAAGCCACTTGAAACTTGAGGCTCTCCCATGTTGTCCGGCACCAGCTGATGATCCGTAACCTCGGCAGTATTCCCGTCTTCTCCGCCTGAATTTTCCCCCAGCCCCGCACCGCACTTGGAAATTAAAGGAAACAACCAAAGGGAATCTTTGAATGCTAAACTTGAAATGAAGCAACATGTTTGTAGCTAGCAGGTCATTCCACGAAGAAGAATTGCAGCGAGGCTCCCCCCAATACCTGCAACCCCCTAACACTAACCTCTTGGCCATGATAAAGTAGCGGTCCACCGGCGCTCCCAGAGTGATGTTGATGCTCCGGACCGTGTTGATGTTCCGGAAGACCAGCAGCATGGGCCGGGGCATGGACTTCAGCACCTGCATGATGCTCTCGAAGCGGCTGATGGCCATTTGTTGCATGTAGGCCGTCTCCTCCCTGCTCAGGATGTTGGATAGGGCCAGCGTCCGCATGTTGATGGGGCGCTGCAGCAGCATCTCGCAGAACAGGAAGTACTCTGCAGAGGCATGAAACACTGAAGTTATCCTCTAGCTTTATTTTTAGCCTTGGCAGAAATGGAAGCCGTATCTTTGTTACCTTTGACCCCCAGAGCAGCGGAGTACATCTTCATGCTCGCCTCGTCTCTCAGGACGATAGCCCGCCACAGTTTACACAGAGCCTCTCTGTCACTGAGGTCAGAGGTCACAGTTAGAGCTACATGTGCTTCATCAAAAGCATCGGTGAAGCGGACGCATTCGGGCCTTACTGTTGACTGAGGAACTCGTACAAGCCGTGGTCCAGCAGCACCAGCTCAGCCTTTTTATCCGGACCTTGCCTCACCAGGACTGCCAGAGAGAAAACACTCATCTGTAACACACTCCAGCTCCAGAAACCTCACTTAGATTTTTTTTTTTCCTGACATCTTAAAAAAAAAAAAACCCTCTTTTTTCAAAGCTAAGTTTTGAGTTTATAGAAAATTTTTTAAAGAAAAATTGAAAAAATAATAATTGGAAATCTAACTTTTTCAGCCTGTGAAATGCCAAAAAAATCTGAAACTATAAGTCTAATGATAACTCTGCTTGTTCCAAGGCTCCTACCTACACATTCATTTCCTAAAATACCATAAATATTCAGACTCAAATTTCAACATTTATAAAAAAAAATAAATAAATAAATTTAAAAAAAAAATCACTGGATGGATGCATGGGTGGACAGATAGACTGATGCACAGTGGGATGCATGGTGGGATGGAGGCATAAGATGGACCAATGAATGAACTGGGGTGGTTGAATGGGTTGTTGCAAGGTGGACAGACAACTGGATTCATGGATAGACGGATGCACAAGACGGACGGACGGACAGACAGACGGATGAGTAAGTGGGTTGGGTGGATGGATGCATAGTGGGATGGATGAATAAGCGGTTGAATGGATGGATAGACAGATGCGTTGTTGGATGCATGGATGGATGGCACAAGATGGACCGATGAATGAACAGGAGGTCGAATGGATGGATGCTTGGTGGGATGCACTAATGCCTAACTGACAGCTGGAGGCAACATTTAGACAGTTAATAACGTCCTCCATGTTGTGTTTTTCCATACTTATCTCGATCTGAAAACCACTAAAGCCAAAGTCTAAATTTGTTTAGTTACGGGCTTCATCAGGTCAGAGGAGATGAACGGATGAATCCTGATCGCAACCAAGATGCTTCCAATCAACAACGACTGGGATGTACCAACCATTTCCAGGATGAGGGTCGGCGTGGATGAAGCCAGTGTAGAATATCTGCTCTGCAAATATTCGGATCAGTTTATCTGCCGTCTGGAACCCAAACGCATGAATATTTCAGTTAGGATTGATATGAAATACTCCAATCCATCAATCATTTGTTACACAGAGAGATCCGCTCACATCTTTCAGGCTTATTCCTTGATGCTTGATTTCTTCCACATTGTTGATTTTGCAGCCGCTGCAAAACTCAGCCGTCAATACCCTCTTTGTTCCAGAAAAAAAAAAAAAAAGAAATTAAACTGATGATGAAGGTGGGTTTTAATTTCCTATGTCAAATTAAAAAGCTTACTTTACTGGTTTGCTCCCAGAAGACTTTGGGTATGACTACAAAGTGAAAATGCTTCAGCTCCTCGGCGCACCTCTCAGAGTTCCTGGCTTCGTTCTCAAAGTCCAGCTCCTGAGCCAGAGTTCCCTTCAAGTCCTGCAGAAATCAGAGTGAGAACTGGCAAGCAGACAGAAGCAGCAGATCTCAGAGGAATTCAACCATTTCCTGACCTTAAGGACCCATCGGAATCCGAAGCTGGGGTGCATGAATTTGATTATATCCAGCAGGATCTCCAAAGTTCGGATATCTCCATCGAACCTGTCCCTGAGGTCAATGTACTGCACCTGCAGGGAGATGGATTTTGGGGGGGGGGGGCATGACGTCGGGTCAGAAAGGTTACAGAAAGCTGAGCCAGAGAGTTCATGCAGCTCACCTTCACGGCCACAGGAGTCCCATCGTTGAGCTCCGCCTTGTGGACCTGAGCCAAGCTGGCCGCCGCGATGGGCTCGTAGTTGAAGGTCTTAAAAAGCTGCTCGGGGGTTTTATTGAAGTCCTCCAGGAAGAGAGCATCCACCTGTCCCAGACACACATATTAAAACCCTCCCCTACAGAGTTGGGTGTCCGCTTTGTGCTCCGGAACTCACCTCCTTGTTCCTCCTGTTCAAGGCTTGGTCCTCCAGCACCTGCAGGGTGCGGATGTACTCGGGGGGCAGCAGGTGGTTGAAGGCACAAAGCCCCTGCCCCAGTTTGATGTACAGCCCTCCATTACTTACAGCTCCTTTGACCATGTAGTCTGCTGCCCTCTGGTGGCAGGCTGACATCTCAGACAAGTAGGATGGGCTGCTCTGGCAGGATGGAAGTCAGACATGATTATTTGTACAAAGCTGAAACTCATCCTGTGGTCAGCTCTTCACACACCGAAACAAAGCAGGGTTTAAGGGCAAGGATCATATCCCCGACTCCAGCGTCCCTCTCCCTGGCTTGCTAACTATACGGCCCAGAGGTATACTGGGCCTATACGACAGAGGTTTAAAGAGGAGCAGCAAAAGCAAATGAGGTTGATTAGCAGTGCTTGGTGTCATCCAGGACATGTTGCTGTGGAATATCGTCTCTGCTGCCCGGATTTTGAGCTGTTAGCATGTCATGACAGTCATACAGCAGCGATCTTAAGTCAGCGGCCTCTCCAGATTCACTGCAAGACTGACTGCTGCCGGAGATCCATCCTGCCCACATCATCACCATCCATAACAGCTGAATTGTGAAGGGAAACTGACACATGGTTTTCAGCCAGTTGCCTTCAGGAGTCACTTAATGAGAAAACGGAGTTCTCCTGTGTAGATGGTGAAGCATGGTGGTGGTTGAGTCATGCTGTGGGTGTGCCTCTTACAATCAGAGCTGATGTGAAATCTATGGAGCTAAATTACATGCTAGCACTGGAGTCATAACGGAAACAAATGGTGGTCTGCCTGAAGCTGAAGCACCAGGGGCTAGATCACTGTGTCGAGGTTTGATCCAAGTCACATGATCCGCTTTGCTCTCTGTTCCGGTAGTTCAGTACCTCATCCAATGACCTATATAGACCTGAATCACTGAGTAGACTTGTGGAGCATTTTGGTGGTGATTTTGTTCGAGAAGAGAGACAGATTCAGCCTCACACCATAGCACAAATATAAAAACCTAGTCTGATGGCTTTTTTTCTACTCTCAGGTCAGATCGTTTATTAACCAGATACACAAAACATTACTTTTTCACCCCAGCAAATACGAGTTCAAAGCGCCACAATGATATGCCGATATCAGGCATAATTGTCACATGGGAATAACGCTGAAGCTGCCTGTTCAGAGGGCAGGTTGTATATTCAAGCTGCTCTTCATATTTTTGGCCACCAGATGTCACCAAAGACAAAAACTTCAATGCTTCAGAAAGCCTTACTACACCACCACCACCACAAAGTAACAAGTTACCTACCTGTTGATAATGCTGCTGTTTCAGTTAAACTATAATGGTATACTCATAATACAAGCAGCAACAATAGCTAATAGAATATTTGTAAAAGCTGTTTATTTTTTCTCATGTTTATAGCATGAATATGCTTACTATCATCATTTTTATTATTTGGCATGATTTAAAGAGTCCAAGTGGTGTTCCCATCCTAACTTTGAGAAAATCTAAAGCCAAATTCAATTCAGAATATGTGGTAAGAATTTACAACTGGTGATCACAGATGTTGTCTTGAGCTTGTTTGCAAAGAAAAATATGGAGATCTTTCATTTTTAGACTTGACTTAATGGGGGCTGAAGATTCACTCCCCTGGTTCAGGATTTGTAAAAAAAAAAAAAAAAAAAAAAAAAAAAAAAAAAACTACACTGTGTTGTTCTATCATATAAAATCTCCATTGCAGTTTCTGATTTGGATCAAACTTAATTTACGGGGTTATGAATCATTGAGTAAGTGGCCGCTCCGACTACTACCTCGTCCATCCCCCGCAGAGCCACATTGGTGGTCCACCAGTAATCCATAGAGATGAAGATCCCTACAGAGAGAGACCTGGAAACACACATCAGACGCTTGTTTGTGCTTTGGACGATGAAAAAAAAAAAAAAAAAAAAAAAAAAAAAAAAAGGGGGGGGGGGTGATTTTACATTGCGGATGAGCCAAGCAAGAGGTGTGGCGTTTATACTTGACATGCACGTTGGTACAGTATTCTCCGAAAATGAGCCCTCATAGAGCGTTTATATAAACGCCAGAGCAGGCGAACCCGCACCTTCCAAACTGAATGAAAGGTGGCGCGCGCAATTCCCACCTCGCGACCGCGCGCGAGGCAACGCCGCGCGGGGACGGCACATTTGGCGCGCGCCACCTCGGGCCTGGTTCAACACTCAACTATAAACTTAGGTTAAGCGACCTCTGCTGGTGGCTTTTATTAATTGAAGACACAAAGCTCAGCGTCATACAGGAGATGATCATCTGTCGCACCGTGTCGTCTGAGGACGAACAGGCTAAATGTTCACATTAGTGAGGAACATTGTCCATTTACAAACCCAACAAAACTGGAATTTGCAGCATTCCGATGCGCTGTGTTCCAATAGAAATTAATGTAAAAAAAATAATAATAATAAGTTTGATTTTTGTAAAGGTTTTGCGACCTTTAGTCAATAAAAGCTTGACAGTAAGAACGTGAAATGGCCTGGCACAGCTGTGTCAAAGACTGAAGCATCCACACATGCACTTTTTTTTATTTACTTTTTATTATTTCATTTATCTAAATTTTGAAAGTAATTCAAATTTTTAGTCCGAATTTTCTCCAACTTGATGCTGAAAAGACCGAAGTTGTTGTTTTTGGGCTCAAAAAAATGCAAGCAATCAAAAGTCAAACACCATGAGGCTAAAGATTACAGAGCAAACAAAACGTCTGTGTCTCATTGGACCTGAACCGAGTAAAGCCCATCAGTATATCGACCTACTGCAACCTAAAAAACTCCCGGAAGAAAGAGACAGAAAAACTGATGGATGCTTTTATTTTCAGCAGTCAGTGTCTTTAAATCGCTGCACCTGCTTCCTTGTTGACGGCGTCTAAAGTTCTGAACGGTCTTGATCTTACATGCATTTCAGAGACACTTCATGTATGAAATAATGTAAATAGTGCATCTAGTTTCTAAGCTCCTTGGTTCAGGAATCAACTGCCTGAAAACCTGACGTGCAGAAACCGTTGGCTCCTTTAAACCAGGACCGGAACCTTTTAAATGAAAGGCCAAAGACTGCTTTATCCTTTCTATCATGCTTGAGCCTTTTATTTACTTAAACTGTCTGATATCATGTCTGATGTTTTCATGCTTTCATGTGATGCTTAGTTTAGATCTTTTTATATCTTTATATATATATATATATATATATATATATATATATATATATATATATATATATATATATATATAAACTTGCCTTACAGATATAAAAACAATAAGAAATAAAGTTTGGAAACTTGGAGATTTTTCCATACTAAACCAAACCTGGGAAATAACAAAGAAAACTCCATACTTTTTAAGACTGAGTAGGAACCCTGCATGCGTGCACGCAACAAACCTGCAGAAACGACCAAACCCCTCGAACACGACCCTCATCCTCCTCCTCTGCCTTGGCTCTGAAGCAGCATACTTCACACCTGCCGCCAGCGGTAAACCCACCGAGAGACCGAGGAGGCTCTTCCAAAACAGCCCCCTGCGCTTCCCGGTCCTGGAGATACAACATACTTCGTCAAGGAGAAGGACGACCGTCACCATGGACGACCGTCCAGACTGTAGATGTAAGGCTTGAAGGAATACCTGGCAACGCTGAGGGATCTGGTAGACCGGGGATGATGTGGATGTCTTCGGAGAAGAGCCACATGATGATTGCATAATCTGAACTAAAGTAAAACAATCTTCATCATATAACTCAAGTAAAAAAAAAAAACAAACAAAAAAAAAACCCCAACATCTTATCTGTACAACATGCAAACTGCCTGGCTGTTAACCAGGCATGTGTAATTGGTGGGTTTGCAACTGAAAGTGAACTCTGGACCCTGAGGAGGACCTATCTGAGCAGAACCAGCCTTCCACACCGGCTGTGTGTTTGTATGCCGGGAAGGATGCAGAGGACAGAGACTCCTACCAAGGCCAGAACTGTTGTTTTTGTTCGCGGTCTGCATGTGAGGGACAAAATGTCTCTCCCGCTGACAAATTGATACCCAGATAACAGGGACGTCAATGACCTGAGCACGGACGAGTCCAGCAGGGTTTATTCTCCAACTTAGACAGGAAGGAGGGCGATTATGGGGAGGATCATGACCAGCACACAGAGGACAAGTCAGGAGTTAACGATCAAATCCTCCTGCGGCTTCTGTCATCTGCCAGACTGACAGGAAACTAGAAAAACCCAGCTTTTTGCATATGAAAAGCTTTGCCACATTAATCTTCCACTGTGATTTGAATTAGAAGACTGTTAGAAGAGATCTGGAGATAAAAGTGACAGCGAGTAATGATTAGCTGTTAGTCAACGAGCTGACCTCAAAGAATAACCCTATCGAAGTGGAAATATGTGCTAAAAATATGCTTTATTTACCACTCTTGATGTTTCCCCTGTCATGGTTCCCCACAATGATCACGGCAGAGACGAATAACAGCCACAGGATTGCACACCAGCCAGCCGCAGAACCTCATTTGGCTACTAGCATACTGCTCAGTCAAAGAGTAGCTCCAGCGTGAGTCCAAGATGGAGCTCGTCTGTTTACTTCGGTCTGCGTTAGAGGTCAAGCTTCTCCGCTGTGACAATGTCACGTGTTTCCGCTATCTGGAGTCGTTCCGCCAGATATTCCCGTCCAATTATGTTTTTTTGTTGTTGTTTTTTTTCTTTTTTGGAAAAAAAGAGTAAAAAGCCTACTTAATTACTGAGTAACTGATCAGAACATTTGGTTTAATATTTAAAAAAATTATGTCAGACAGGTAAAAATGTAAAGTTATGTACAAATTCTGGCATTTTAATGACTAAAATGAATAAATAATTATTCAAATGAAGAATAAAATTATACATATAACTTTTAAAAATTATACAAATAATCAAAATCACAAATCTAGACAGAGTAAACACTTTTCTAAATCACATTTTTTTCAAGATAAAACTATATATATATATATATATATATATATATATATATATATATATATATATATATATATATATATATATATATAGGTAAGGTCAAAGCCTCAACCGACGATGTGCTCAGCGAATGTCTCAAACAATGGGGACCAGAGGATGAGGTGCTGGAGGAACCATCATGGGAGGATAAGCCCCTACATATATATATATATATATATATATATATATATATATATATATATATATATATATATATATATATATATATATATATATATATAGGTAAGGTCAAAGCCTCAACCGACGATGTGCTCAGCGAATGTCTCAAACAATGGGGACCAGAGGATGAGGTGCTGGAGGAACCATCATGGGAGGATAAGCCCCTACATGGGATGTACCACCGACAAATAACTGAAGTGGCTGATATCAGGAAATCCTACCAATGGCTGGAAAAAGCTGGACTCAAGGACAGCACAGAGGCACCCATCCTGGCTGCACAGGAACAGGCCCTAAACACCAGAGCAATAGAGGCTCAGATCTACCACACCAGACAAGATCCAAGGTGTAGATTGTGCAAGGAGGCCCCTGAGACAGTCCAACACATAACAGCAGGGTGCAAGATGCTGGCAGGGAAAGCGTACATGGAACGTCATAACCAAGTGGCGGGCATAGTGTACAGAAACATCTGTGCAGGATATGGACTGGAAGCCCCGAGATCAAAGTGGGGCACACCCCCAAAGGTGGTGGAGAATGACCGAGCTAAGATCCTGTGGGACTTCCAGATCCAGACAGACAAAATGGTAATGGCGAACCAACCGGACATCGTGGTGGTGGATAAACAACAGAGGAAAGCCGTTGTGGTGGATGTAGCAATACCAAGCGATTGCAACATCAGGAAAAAGGAACACGAGAAACTGGAGAAATACCAGGGCCTCAGAGAGGAACTGGAGAAGGCCTGGAAGGTGAAGACCACAGTGGTGCCTGTGGTCATCGGGGCCCTCGGGGCCCTCGGGGCCCTCGGGGCAGTCACCCCCAAGCTGGAGCAGTGGCTAAAACAGATCCCAGGAACAATGTCAGACATCTCAGTCCAGAAATGCGCAGTTCTCGGCACAGCCAAGATACTACGCAGAACC
The DNA here is from genome assembly GCA_014839685.1 of Anableps anableps. Taxonomy (NCBI): domain Eukaryota; kingdom Metazoa; phylum Chordata; class Actinopteri; order Cyprinodontiformes; family Anablepidae; genus Anableps; species Anableps anableps. The sequence goes on from CM026079.1 coordinate 6,869,982, forward strand.
CTCAAGCTCCCAGGCCTCTGGTAGAGGACCCGAGCTCAGAGGTTGAGAAAGACCACCCGTGGAGGGTGAGAAGGGAATTTTTTTTAATTTATATATATATATATATATATATATATATATATATATATATATATAAACAATGTAAAGTACCTCTAGTGACAATGTATGTCGTTCACCATATATTCATTTCATTCATTTCACCTATCCATAAACACATTCCTCCTATCTGGAATGGCTGCTGCAGATTCAATTTCAATTCAATTCAATTCAGTTTAATACAATTCAATTAAAAAAAAAAAAACAAAAAAAAAACTTTATTGATCCCAAAGGGAAGTTAATGTTATTGTAACTCATATTGTTCAAGGTCTTTCAAAGAGTCGTTGTAGATACTGATGGTGGGGAAAAAGGATCTTCTGTAGTGGTCTGTATTACAGCGAATCTTCAGAAGCCTCTGACTGAAGAAACTCTGTTGTTGTAAATCAGTCTCATGACAGAATGCGCCATATGTCCATAAGTTTTTGATTTTATGAAGAATCCTTTTTTTTTTGCACCATCATCTCCAGAGGTTCCACAGTAGTCTCTGGAGCAGAACCAGCCTTCTTTATCAGGTTGTTTAGTCTGTTTTTAATTCCCTGGCTCTGATGCTGTTTGGAAACTCTTTAAGATCATCATTCAGAAGAATTCTGTGGGGAGAATTTTTTTTCTTCACTCCACGATGAACTGGAACAATCACAACATAAAAATGACAAGTAGAAGTAATAAAAAGAATAGTACTAAATTATAATACATCAATAACAGGCCAGGAAGTGTCTTAATCAGATGCCCAAACCCTCCTCCCCAGATGATGGAGGTCCTCAACCCTATCTCTAAGGCTGAGCCCTTATGGAGGAAGTATTCAGAGCTTTGCGTTTTGGCTCTGCTAATCTTCACCACGACAGACTGGAACAGTCCCCCTAATCACCACAGATGAATCCCCAGTCATTCTATCCACCCTCCGCTCCATCCTACCACATCAGCTGCAAACATCAAGATACTTGAACTTCTACACTTGAGGCAAAGGCTGACTCCCAACCTACGCTACACTTGGCTGGATGAACACTGCTGTAGAAATAACATTGATTTGATTGTGTATTTCTGAAAAACTGGAAATGAATTGTGCCAGTTTTCTTCCTACAGTGCCTTCAGGTAACATTTGTTTTCACTATATATATATATATATATATATATATATATATATATATATATATATATATATATATATATATATATATATATATATATATATATATAAACTGAATTCCATTACGTTTCTTATAATGAGCATCACAACAATTAAGAAATCCCAAAGGTGTTTTGACTTGCAACCAGAACGTGCGCTGCTGGGGTGCGATGAAATTGGCAGCTCCAGTCTTTCAGACAGAGAACTATCTTGAGCCTACTCTCTGGTTGTAGATTTCAAGCTAAAACGTAATGACGTTAAATGGAGGGGGTGCCCTTGTCTCCACTCTGTGATTACTGAAGGTTTATCCCTCCCTCTCCTTTTCTTCGCATACCACCCCGTAAATCAAATTACTGAAGGTAATTATTACATGACGTCGTTTTAAGCTGCAGTATATCAGTAACCCCCACCCTCAAATTATGATAGGTAATCTGCATTATTTGTTTTAAACTAAGTGTATCAAAACATATTTCAGTAACATTCCCCAAAACAAACCCCTTGAAAACTGCCCAAAACTGCAAAACTGTTCATCGACACTTAAAATCAAAATATGATTTGTTTGTAAATAATAACGGTATTTAAAATATAAACACTGAACAAAGGAGTAGCTCAAGTTGTAAAAATAGTTTGAACGAAGCAAACGATACCTGCATTTATATGAGCTTTTATTTTGAAGTGTAATGTCTTGTGTATACAGCCTGTCCACCGGAAGCTCTGCGACCCGTGTCGCTGCGGCGTTGAGCTTTCCTGTTTACGAGCGGGAAGAGCGAACGGAGCTGCACAGCGTAGGGTTTATAAACTGCCCGCACATTTGTTTTTAGCTGTCTTCGAGAGCTGCAGACTACATGTTTTAATGAGCCACTGGGCACTGTGGGGAGTTGTAGATACGTTGTAGGTGAAGCGCTGGTGAAAACAAGAGGAGTTTTTGGACAGGAGTGGGACAGATGGAGGATCCTCCAGCAGATCCTAGCGACGGGGGTGCAGCAGCCGCAGCGGAGGGCCCCGCGGTGCAGGTGGCTGACATGCGCTGGCCAAGCGGAGCTCTCCCGCTTCGGCTCCTGGAGTGGAAAGTCAAGCCAGGGTCCCTAGTAAACGTGGACTCGGTTCTTGCACTATGTGCTCTCATAGCTCAGGATAAGGAGACGGAGGCTGCTGCTAGGCTGCCGGAGAAGAAGGTGAAATCGGACCGTGCCGGAGTGGTGAAGGAGCTCTGCTGTCAACCAGGACAAATCATTCCTCCCGGGTGAGTCACAGATTTTACCTGCTAATTTTAGCTCATGTTAGTTGACCTGCATGGAAAGGCTACGGGCAGTATGTCAGTTGCACCTCCCGTTAACACCCTGTTCAACACGGTTGTTAGCTTAGAAGCTAACAATGCTAACTTGAGTTTAGCTTGGCTTCCACTGTCAAGGTAGCCCAAATAAAAAGCGGTTTAACCGAAGCTTTCAAAGTAAAAGCAGTATAGCTTTAAAAAAAAAATGTCACTCAACCTTATTAGACCTTTTTATTATTATGTAAAAGATAAGAAACTGTAACTAGAACATAAATAAGTAAGTTTGTATAGTTATAATAAATTGATACTACTAGAACCCAAGTATTCGCTTTTATTTTGAAGAGCAAACCAGATGTAGCATTGTCTCGCGTTGTTGTGGCTTGACCTCACAAGCATGGAGCTGTAGGAGCTGAGGAGGTTGACAGGTGGAAGGCAAACTGAAGTCCAACTGACTGGACTCAGACCGGACGTTTCCCGCCGTTTTTTATGCTACAAAATTATACAGAATATAACAGTGTCTGTTTGAAAAACCTTCGGAAATTTATTACGGTTAGATGTTGCAGTATTTGAGTTTTGATGTGTTTTTCACAGAGGAGGACGAAGAAGCACACCCCCTCAAAATATTATAATAGCTCTTGAAAATATACACACCCTTGTTAAAATGTAAGGTTGTGGCAGGTAGATAAAGGTTAGATAAAGTTAAACCATAATAAATAATTTCCAAACTGTTTTCCATATATATGTCAGTATCTCACATCTTGGCTTGGCCATATTTCCCTCACTCTACCTTGAAAAACTTCCCCAAATCTCCAAGCCATTTGAAAACTTCATTGATCCTTTCATGACGTTATTCAATTAAAATTCAAAAATACTACTTTTCCTAAGGGAAATTAAATGTTGTAACTCTTATCATCCAAGTATCTTCAAAGAGTCCTTGTGGATGGTGTTGCTGTGGGCAAGAAGCATCTCTGGTAGCAGTTAGTCTTGCAACTAATCTGAAGAAGCCCCTGACTGAAGACTGTTGCTGTGTGTTAGTCTCATGGCTGTCATGACATGCTAACAGTTCAACTTCTGGGCAGCTGAGACATATTCCGCAGTAACATGTCCTGGATGACAGATGTTGTTGGCAAGCACTGCTAGTCGACCTCATTTATGAGACAGCTCTACCCAAGCATAGCAGTGGAAAGTTAAGTGGAAGGCAAAAGTGTGGTTAAACAAAGGTGCACGAGCAACAGGTAAAGCTGAAACCTCGAAAGGATGGTAAAGCAATGCTCCTTCAAAGGTTTTGGGGAGATTCGCCCGGTGCTTCCTTCTGCTGACAATCTTTATGGAGATGCTGATTTCATTTACCAGAAAACTGGGCTGACCTGAACCCAATAGAGCAGCGGTCTTAAACTGTATTCCTCGACGGCCGAATTTTCAGAAGCTGAATTTTGAGTTTTTATTAGCTGTAAGCCACATTTATTAAAATTAAGTGATAAATCCATTTAATTAAAAATATTGAGTGTGTTTAAGGAACCTATGTAGTACATGAGTTTCATTTGTTTTGCATTAAATAACTGAAAGAAATCGACTTTTTGAAGATATTGTAATGTAATGATCAACCTGCATTTTATAAGTCTACAATCAGCAAAAGTAGCTTAAAAGCTAAAATAGTTTATTGATGTAATACATTCTGAAGAATTAATTGAACATTATGTACGTAATATGTACAGCATTGACATTTCTTTATAGGAAACGTGAATTGTACGAAAGCACGCTGCACATTTCACACAGGCTGTATTATTAAGAAAGACGAAGTCAAAATGCAAAAACCATGTGTGGATAAAGTAAGTACACCCACGATCAGTGGGTGTACTTACAGAGCCACCTTTAGCTGGCATCATTTTCTTCATCACTCCCTTCCATTGTTGGGGAGGAATTTGGCCTCATTCATCTTTACAAGATCGCTTGGGTTCGTTGAGGTTTGCAGACCTTTTCTTATGCAAAGCTTTGTCAAATTATCAGCACAGAATCACAGTCACTCCGAAGTCTGGGCTTTGCACCTTTCCATTATTTTGTTTTGTAGATGAGATCCTTTTTCTTTGATCTTTTACACACTACAGCAGAACTGAGTTTGGGGCACGTCTTTGTCCGTTTTTTTCACATCAACTCAAGTGAAACGCAAAGAACTTTTAATTTCTTAAACAAAGATGGAGTCAAATTGGGGGGGGGGCCGCTAAGTACACGCTTTCTTTTCTGCTTCCACAGCACATTAAAAGGAAAGTAGCTGCTAATAAAATAAACCTTATAAATGACTCATCATCAGTGGGACCACCTCTCTAAAAGCAGGCTGTTGTCTGTTAGCACAATACCAGGGAGGAAAGGCAACAGCAATGGGCCTGGAGAAGTAGTTGAAGCTGCCCATCAATCACCCCGAGGTCAGGCCGAGATTTGCAACAAAAAAACCAGCAGCTCCATCTCTGTCGTTGTGTGAGCTAGCATGCTAAATGGTCAAGTAAACTTTATTATCCCTGAGGGGCAGATTGCATCAAGTCATTGACGTGCAGCGTTCACTCCTCCTGGATGAGCATGTATCAACTGTAGACAATCGCGTGTGTTGTGTCGTTGACTTTACAGCAATCCCTCATACTGAGCATGCATGTAGCGACAGTGGAGAGGAAAAACTCCTATTTAACAGGAAGAAACCTCCAGCAGAACCAGAACCTGGTTCAGTACAAGTGGCCATCTGCCACGACCGGCTGGGGGTTTGAGAAGACAGAGCAGAATGCGCAAGAACAACAGATGAACTGGTGTAGGATTATTTTCTATGTTCATGAAAAGTAGCAGGAGAAGAAGAACGATTAGTTGATGGCAGCTTTATCTCAGCCGATGCTCCCCTCCAGGAAGGAAGGTACCACAGCCAAACGGAATGCCAGACCAGGTGTTGCTTCTATGGAGAGAAAAAAAACCTGAGGGAACACATGATGTTAACAGTTGAAATGAAAAAGAATGTAAATTGGAGAGTAGAAGAAGAAGAAAGTGAAGAAAAAAAAACCTCACGCACATCATATCAGCACAAATGTTTCACTCCAACTGTTAAGCACAGAGGTGAAGGGATGATGATTTGGGCTTGTGGTCCAGCAGGACCTGGGCACCATGCCATGAGTACACTATGGACTCTTCTGCACCCTAAAATATTCAGGAGTCGAATTCGAGGCCGTTTGCTCAACAGCTAAACCTTTATCGAAACGGGATCCCACAGCAGGACAATGACCTCACAGCCACACATCTGCAGCAGAAAATGAGCTAAATAAAAGATTTAAAGTGTTGTGATGGCCTAGTCAAAGTCCAGACATCAGCCTGATGGAAGCGCAATGATCTGAAACAAATGTGCGGGTTGTTCTACAAGCTCGTAAATCACAGGGGGGACTTTAGCGTTTAAAAAAGTTGTCAATTTTTCATTCAGTTTTGCTTGTTAAATATAAGAGCTTAATAATATCTTGAATCACAATATCACCATGTGCTGCTTGCATGCGCCATAACTGGCCTCGCACCAGATGGATATTTTTGGTAGATGCATCTTTGTGATTACAATATTCAGCAGCAGCATCCCAGTTGCTGGGTTTTCTGATTTTGTGCTGCAGCTGTTCAACATCGACACTGTGGAATCTGTTGTTGGCTTTTGAACACTGGAAGTTGGATTCATACAACTTCAGAACAACTTTTCTCTTTTATTGTGTCCTTAAATGTGAAAGTAAAAATTGTCAGGGGATGTACTTTCTTTTTACGATGCGTAACACAGCGTTGGCCATTTCTGTAATGAGAGATTGAGTTCGCACTGCTAACTTGTGGCAACTGTAGCTGCGTTTTTCTGATTACAATCCAAGCTCGAGTTAGAGACCACCACTGAAGTGGGAAGATCTTTCCAAAGCCAGACCATTTAGAGACTTAAAAGCCAATTAAAGAAATTGAAAATCAATTGTGAATTGATTTGGATTGATATGCTCATATTTTGCCAGTTTGAAAAGAAAAGGCTTTACTTTCGATAGATGTCTGAGGCGAGAGAGACATGAGATTTCACCACCTCGTTAAAAAACTATCAAAACTAAGGGCAGCGTCGGTTTTTACCCCAAAGCTAGTAACGCAGCAACACGAGGTACTAGAGGAACAGTTGGGACCAAATAAAACTGCTTCCATTTCATGACCATTAAAATTCCCCAAAACGCAAGCCATCCATGACCCAACGCCACGGAGGCAGTCGAGGAGGGGGCCTGATCAAAGAAATATCCGAATATTTAAAGGGTAAATAAAGCTGGCGATCGTCAGCATACAGATGAAAGGAAATGCCATGTTTTCGCAGGATGGCTCCCAGTGGCAGGAGAACTGAACTGTTTGAATCTGGAACTGGATTTGATTAATTTCACTCATACTTCCTCTTTTTTCTGTCTCCAGGGGCGTCATCGTTCTAATCGAAGAATGCAGCCATCCGATAGTGATGAAGGGTTTATGCGCAGAGTGTGGCCAGGATCTGACTCAGTAAGGCTCTTTTTCTTCATTGAAGGAAAAATCAGCTGCTGATTCTGCAGCAGTGCAGAAGTTCAGGTACCACACAGCCAGCTTCCTGGGCTTCAGCGTTTCCAGTCTGTGGTGTGTGTCGGGTTTGGAGTGGATTGTGTGTCACATACATCATGCCATGAGCAGGCACCAGAGATCACATGAGAGCTCTTGGAGCATGTTACTGTAAAAGTCTCTCAAGTGTGGATACAAGCATAAAAATTTGTATGCTTCGCCCTCAGGTTGCATGTTTTTCATATTTCACATTAGCCACTTGAATTTCAGGATGACGGCCATTTTTCAAAATGGACGCTGTTTTTGAGCCTTTTAAACCAATTGCTCCCATAAAATGTTACCCATTTTTCTGAGTTGGATGGACTTTGTCACATCATATGTTTTTGACTTTAGTCATCCTATTCCTACAACTTTAAAGTAATATGTAGCCAAATGAGATGACAAAACTGAAACTGAGGACTTTTCTGTTTGCAAGTCTGACACCAGTCATCAACTGGAAGGAGATGATGTGTGATACAGACTGAGAGTCATCTTAATGGTTAGCGTTAGCTTCCGCTAATTTTTAAAATGTGTTTAGTGTAAGATTCTGCTAATTTTTTTTAATGTTTTTAGCGGTTTAGAGTTAGCATCTGCCGAATTTTTAAAAATGTGTTTAGCGGTTTAGCGTTAGCTTCCGCTAATTTTTTCTATGTGTTTAGTGATAGCAGAGCTGAGGTCCTTATTTACTTATTTAGAGAATTAGTGGGCAGTGAAGCTAAGTTTTTGGTTTGCTGTGCCCACCACTGGCAATAAGTAGTGCCGATTTTAGTACAAACATATATTCTCCATTACAGCCATGGTGGCCATTTTGAAAAATGTCCACCAGTCAAAGGAAACGCAAGATCAAGAAAATGTGTGATTTGTATGATTCTAAATATGTATTCTATGATTTGAAACCAAACACATTCATCTAATTGGTGATTTTTAGTGGAACACTAAATTTTCCATGACAACCATGAAAAAAATATGTGTAAATATGATTTCTATGGCTCAAATTATGTATGATTTGACATTAAAAGTATTCATCTGTGATAAATATTGGCAAATTTAGTGGAAAAATACAATTTCCTTGACGACAAGGTTGAATTTTTCAGTGGTTAACCGTTTATTTATTTTCAAAAAAAGCAAGCCCTTGGGAACATCTGTGTCAAGTTGGGTTCTTGTATCCTCGTGTGAAAGATTCAATTATCCGCTGCACTGCTATCAGCTTTGAGGTTTTAGATGTTTTCATACGGGAAGGAGGTCCTGGGGGGAGAAACAGGCCCACAGCAGCACACATCCTCCACCCTGCTCATCAGAATGCACAGATCTATTCCTGTTCCTTGCAATATGAGGCTGGATGTAGTTAAAAGCAGAAAGGTCCTCGAGGTGTGTCTGAGTTTCTTCGTCAGCACCTTGGGCTGATCTGCAGGGAGTTTGGATCTTTCTGTTTGTGCATGAGCAAAAACGGAATCCTGCAGATAACTGTGCAGCAGGATCAACCATCTGCATGTTTTGTGTTCTAATTGGAAGAAAACAAAGTCAGAAGTAGCTGGGAACAGCCCCGACTGAACTGCTGCAGGAGAGGGGTTCATGAATTAGCAGCTGCTAATGGATCCATTCAGTCGCAGTATGTTCAAGGACCTGAGAGATGCACAAACGCACAACTCCTACTCCTTTTATTTCCCTTTCAGGCTGCAGGGGACAAATGGGAACCAGCAATGTCCCATCTCCACAGCAACGGTCTCCATGGTGCACAGTGTCCCTGAACTGATGGTCAGCTCAGAGGTGAGTCATATGACGGCGATACCTGGAAGAACAGCCGTTCTGTTGTGAAGTGTCGTTTTGTGTGTGTGTGTGCTCTCGTGGCCTGTTGCGATAGAAACTCCCAGGTTGATGCAGAAGTTCACCAAGTAAACAGAAAAAACTGTTTGTTTTTGTTCAGAAGAAAACTGCCGTAATCGCTGTGAGTTTGTTGCTTCTCTCCACACAGCAAGCCAAACAGCTGGCCCGAGAAGACCAGCAGCGACTGCACCGGAACAAAAAGCTGGTCCTCATGGTGGACCTGGACCAGACGCTGATCCACACCACCGAGCAGCACTGCCAGCGCATGTCCAATAAGGTACCGCTCCCGCCTATTGCTCCTCTACTTTACTGCTCAATCTTGTGTTGACCATTTTGTCCCCCCCCCCCCCTTTTTATGTCTCCTTCAGGGGATCTTCCACTTCCAGCTCGGTCGGGGGGAGCCCATGCTGCACACGCGGCTACGGCCGCATTGCAAGGAATTCCTGGAGAAAATCGCCAAACTCTACGAGCTACACGTCTTCACGTTCGGGAGCCGCCTTTATGCACACACCATCGCTGGTAATGGACTCACTGCCCCTCCCTCACAACTAAAGCTGTAGCTTACAACAGCGTTCATACTCCTGGACGTTTTTCACATTTTATCACGTTGCAGACTTCAACGTATTTTATTGAGATTTAAGGTGGTAGGCCAACTCAAAGTGTTTGTCGCTTTTACCCTTACACCTCAAAATAAAGAAAAGGTGTCTACACGTGTGTTTAAGGCAATATCAGCATAAACTTCGTGGTTCTGTGAAGGCCTCAGGAGTTTGTTAGAGAACATCGTCGACATGTATTTCTGGATTGATGATTAGCAGCTGTAGCTAGTGACATGCACCTGCAGGCGCCATTGTTATGCTTTGAGTCATGTCCACAAAACCATATTGTTCTGAAGTGGGAGGAGCCTGAATCTGTTCCAAAAATGGTGGAAGCGCCCTTATTTTATATCCGATTTCTATAAAATATGACTTAAAATAAAGCTGAGAAAACTGCTCAAGTTTTGATTTGTAGAATATGTATTCTCTCTAAATATAAATATAAAACGCACCGAATTGCGCAAGACACAGGTTCGTTAATGTTGCCGAAGTCCAGCTAGCATGACTGACCTACTTCCCACTTCCTTGCTATTTTTTGTTTTCTTTTAATTATAACTTTTTACTAAACTGTGAAATATGATACCCTTGGACCTTGTTATCCGGTTGTCGCAGTGTTGACAATTAACAGCAAAACGTCGCGTCCCTTTTTCAGATTCTTCGCGTGATTGAGTCATTTTCCCGACCACCGATATTCCTGACACGACGCATAGCACTGGTGCGTGTGTGACACACGATAGTCACGTGATGTCCAATCCGGTAATATATATCGATGAGAGAACATTAGTGAACAAAAAGTGTTATGAATACCAATGAACGGGTCATGCACACTACATCTTTCAGATGTTCATGTGAGAATAAAACGAAGGAGAAAAACATGTATTATTTTCCTTCCTTTTAACAATTGCCTGCTACTTTGTCTTGGATTCGGTGAAAGTTTGTGCTTGTTTGACAATGTATGAACAGTATTTTCGCAAGACACTGGTTTAGAGATTTGAAGGTTGTCAGCTTGTACTTCCTGCTAGTGTTCACCAGAGGGCGGTGTCTGCTCGTGCTCTGTTCCAGCTCATGTTGGGGTTTGCTCAGTGTTGGTTCTTGCTGGGGAAGGCAAAGTTTTTGCAGCTGATTTCTAGATGGATTTTTTTTTTTTTATTATTCATTTCTTCAGCTGTATATCAGGGTTTAGACAGTGCATTTATACAGCATCCTGTTGGTATTCATGCTGCTGTCTTTCATTATGGTATAAATAATAAGAGCAGGCCCGGCCCAATGCTGTTCTGCCTCTATGATGAATGTTTAATGCAGGTTGAATTGGATTCTGCAGTTGACCTCACTGCAGAGAGTTCAGTTTACTTCAAAACGGTTATTATCAACGGCAGTTCTGGAGTTCAGCCACCAGTTTTTATTTTTCATAACATGCAGCATATTTGGTTTCAGAAACTAAGTAAAAAACCCAGAAAAACTTAGATTGTATTCAAAAGGATGAGCACTTCTAAGTTTTTTGTTGAAATAAATCTATTCACTAACAACATACAGATGGATAATATAATGCAGTGGGAATGGAAATCAAACATGCATCTTTTCTTCTTCCTCTCTAGGCTTCTTGGATCCTGAAAAGAAACTTTTCTCCCACAGAATCCTTTCAAGAGATGAATGCATAGATCCGTTCTCGAAGACGGGGAATCTTAGGTGAGAGACACACTCTGTATTTGTTTATGCATCATTAAAGATGGAATTCTTTCGAGCTATTGTCAGAAATGTTTAAAAAGCAGATAGAGTTTAAATGAGATATTTACATGCACTGTATAGAAACCATATTACCTTGTTTTTCTCTGTCTGGCATGAAATCAGACTAAACTTTCCTGTTTTAGTAGGATTACCAACACTAGTTTTGATTATTAAATGCCAGAATAATGGTGTTCTTTGAATTTAGACATCTGCCTTTCCTTAGTGTTCAGTATAACTGTATTTTAAACTGTATGACTTTGGTCAGGGTTTTGGTTATCCTTCAGCAAACTCTAAAACATGAACTTTCTTGTTATTCAGCCCCTTTATCATTAATTTGGAAACATAGCTACAGTCGTCCATTTGGAAGACTTCCTGGCTGATGGCTTGAGATGTTGCCTTAGTATTTATACATCATTTCCTTTCCTCATGATGCCATCTATTGTGTGAAGTGCACCAGTTCCTCCTACTGCAAAGCACCCACACAGCATGATGCTGCCTCCCCCATACATCACTCTGTGATGGTGTTCTCAAGCTAGTAAGCTTTCCCCTTATGTTGGTCATCGTGGCCAAATGCTTCAATTTCAGCATCATCAGGCAACACGACATGTCTGTTGAAATTTACACCTTTGTCCCCTGAGTGCATTTATATGCTGTAATCTGGTTTTTATGTTGCTTTTGAAGTTATGGCTTCTTCTTTGCTGAATGGCCTTTCAGTCCATGTGGGTACAGGACTGGTTTTACTGTGGATATTGCTATTCAACATCTTCACAATGGCTTTTACTTTTGTTCTGGGGTCGATTCAAGACATGGAACCCATCTCCTTCCTGAGCACTATGGTGGCCGAACATCCCCATGGTTGCATAAATTCTTTGAACAGATGAATGTGGCACCTTCAAGTATCTGGAAAACAGAACCCACCAAGCTTGTGGAGGTCTACGGCTCCCGTCCTGATACCTTGCATGATTTAATACCAGTCCCTCCAGGATGTTGCTATGTTTTTTTTTTTTTTGTTTTGTTTTTTTTTTTGTTTTTTTTTGTGGCTGTTGCATTCGTAAAGCTACACTTGCGCTTTGTAAACATCAGGTGCAATGCTGGAGCGCAACCTGTTGGGTTCCGTCTATGCATCCATCTCCGCTCCACAACGCACTTGGCCACTATTCGCTCCAAGCCACCCACTAGGCAGCAGCTCGGGGAGCACGTCAAATAAAATTAAGGCTGTCTTATCCCATGTATCGTGCCTGTTAATTTAAAACCCGGACATTTTAATCAATGAAATTTCCCCAGATAACCCTGGAAAACACGTTAAAAGTGGACATGAAAGAGGACTTTGGACAGATTTGCAGAAAAGTTGCGATGACTGGTGAAAATTGCAAGTACACGCAAAAGTTCCGAATAATGGGTGAATTTGTGTTAATAGTAGCGATTGCAACATCACAACTTCCTGGAGGGACTGTAATAGGGTTTTACAACGATGTGACACAAGGAAGGGGGGAGTTGGAGGTGTCACCTTCAAATACATCTACACGTGTGCCTCTAGCTGAATTGTTGTTTATTAGTTTCTCAGAAGCTTAAGCCCATGACATCATCATCATCTGGGTTTGCCAAAGCATAGTGATCTTGGTGTATGTGATGTTCTGAATTTGAGGAAAGTCATGAACCTGTGAGGATGAGGCACAGAAAATGGAGGGGTGACTTGGACAAGTGTCAGAGCCTGAGATGATGTCCAGACTCAGATGAGACCGCCACTCTGGAACAAGAGTCATAAAACTCAACCATGTGCTCAGGGCTAGCTAGATAAAGAATCGTGGCTTTGGGCTCTGTACAACAACAGAGTGAATGTGTTATAGGAGGAAGAAAACAACGAAAATGAATGACTGAGAGTTAGAGGGAGAAAGCCAATGAGTGCTAGCAGAACCAGATTCAATTATTCTGGGTCCAGACAGTCTCTAACATTTGGCAACTTTAAACCAGCACAGCAAGTGAGAATATCACAGCAATGTATTAAGCAAACAAATAAAAGAAAGATGACTAAATCGTCGTATTTAACTACCTACGTAATCCCAGACAACAAAATGATCTCTTACTATTTCAATCGCTCAGGTCAAAATGATGTCCAGAGGTCTGACAAAAATGATGAAAGAGAAAAAAAACTTGTTCTGGTCCGCTTCAGCAGGCCCCTGGAGGCAGGCGTCAAAGGATTTTGCACGTCTCAAAAGAACGTAGAGAGCAGGATTTACTAATGGCTTCTCTAGAAGTTCTCAGCACTTGGAAGGTTTTAAATAGTCCTCAAGCATGCGTGTCTCAGTTGGAGGTCAACAAAGACAAGTCTTATCTGTTCAGCTCTGGGTTTCATAGCGAGGGTCAGTACTTATCTGTGCGGTCTCCAGCGCAATGAATGCTGGGAGATGCAGTTCGCATAGTCTGCTGGTGAAACAGGAAAAGTTTAGTCCAATTTTAATGTCAGACATGAAAGCAATCGTATGCAAATATGTGGTTTCAACAGCAGAAGTGTACTTCTCTGAATGTGGGAGTCTTTCATAAAGCATGATGCTTCTCGACAGGAACCTGTTCCCTTGCGGGGATTCCATGGTCTGCATCATCGACGACCGGGAAGACGTCTGGAAGTTTGCACCGAACCTCATCACTGTGAAGAAATACATCTACTTCCAGGGCATTGGAGACATCAACGCTCCGCCGGGATCACGGGAAGCTCCGATTACCAGGAAAGGTACAGCCGTTTTCAATGTTTCTGTTTATTTTCAGAAATACTTCAAAACTGCACATTAACAGTGCTTTCTGTGTTTAAAAAAAAAAAAAAAAAAAAAGAGATTGTTAGGTTCAGTGTATTTAATGTGTTTCTTTAGTTTGCAGGAGATTTTATGGACAGAAACTCAGCAACTCTGTTCATGCAAGCAGTTGTCCGTGGTTTAATCTACTTCCTTCATGTTCTTAGAGCCAGTACAAACCCCAAACTGCTGTAGCGTGGCCCTGTCTCCTCTGATTATTATGCCTCCATATCTTGTCCATTCAGCCCAGTGGCTTCAAGTGATACTGTATACTACTTTAAACAAGGAAACTTTCATTTATTTCTTCTTTTTTTTTCTAGTCTGCCTTGTTGACAGGTTATCTCCTCACATATTTCACGCTCAAATAGAGTCACTGGCTGCGGAGTGACTCAGTGTTCCCAGAGGAATCGGATTTGCCTTGCAGGAGTATTCTCCTCCAAGAAGTGTTTGCCAACATGGGCGAAGGCAGATCTGCACTCGCTGTGCTGAAATCTAAGCAATACTCTTTGCGGAACGTATTAGAGGGGAACTTTAAGCAACTTTGGGCAAGTCGGAGAGGGAAAGTTACTGATTTGATCTAGTTGGAGCCAAGTTTCCAAACAGGTCTGCAGTCAGGCTGTTGGTTTCCGTTCTCACAAGACATTCAGGTGCAACTCTTGGCAGATGGATTCATACTCCTTTACCTTCATGTTTTGCCTTGTTATAACCGCAATTTAGTTTAATAGGATTTTTATGATAGATTATGGGAAGAAAGGCTTTTTACAAATCAAAATCTAAAAAGTGTGGCGTGCTTTTATATTCAGCCTCCCAGAGTCAAAACCTGGTTGAACTGCCTTCAACTACAGGTATAGCTGATTTTTACAGATTAATCGAATGTTTGCATTTTCAAGATTTAATTTTTGGAATATATATATATATATATATATATATATATATATATATATATATATATATATATATATATATATATATATATATATATAATTATTATTATTATTATTATTATTATAATATATATTTTTTTTTTTTTTTTTTTTTTTTTTTTTTCTTTCCCCACTTGCACTCCTTGTGTTTCCATAGTTCAGAGTGATGTCAGTGCTCTTGGAGCAAACATCTTGTTTAACAAGAATGTTTTACAGTTTTACAGCTTCTCTTTATTTGGACACAAATAAAGAAAGAAGAAAGAACCACACGGACTGAGCTTCTCACGTCAGATCTCAATAACTCCAGAAGATTTTTTGATTAAAACGACTTTTTATTCTTTTTTTTTTCCCCCGCAATTTTAAGACATTCTTCTGAGAAAATTTTGTCTTTATTCTGCTAATATTATGACATTATTCTCATAATTAAACAAAAATTCTTGCAGCCTGGCTCTGATACTATGTCATACAACTCACAGAAGGGATGATTGAAATAAAAGCCACTTTTTGAAAATATTTTCTGTAATTTGCCATTTCTGTTTTTTTAAAAAAAAGAAAGCGAGATAAAGAATCGATGGAAATCGGATCAGGTATGAAAAAATTAGAGTTTATACAAATGCCATTTTCAGATTACTATTTGTAAAAAAAAAAAAAAAAAAAAAAGTCAAAGGTCCATCCATCACACAATGAGGTACGTCTGAGTTAGGTCAACAGGAGTTCTTACTTTTTTCATGTTTTCCAGCAGGGAGCCCTTCGAGTCGACCGACAGAGAGCACAGAACAAGCAGAGGCGATCGGTGCTGATGAGCAAAATAATGGCCTCAGGAAACGGTCAAAAGAGCCAAGTGTTTCAGGAAAGGAAGAGCTCTTATTACCTCAGTCTTCTCAGGAAGGAGCTGCCACTGAAAGGACACAGGGGGGTGTGGAGGAGGAGGAGGCAGGACGGAGTCAAGGGTCAGGAGCTGGTCAAAACGTTTCAGAGTCTGGGCAGAAACCAAAGGACACTCAGGTGGAGGATAAAAAAGATGTTAAAGAGGATGATGGTAACAGGACAGAAGAGGCACGGGGAGGTGCAAACTCATCAGCACCGAGCCACGAGTCCAATAACTTGGATTTTGACCTTTCTAGTGACAGCGACAGTGACTCGGCTAGAGGAAAGCCTCCCTCACCAGACAGTGGGAGTCAAAGCAGGTCTCATGCGCCAAAAGAATCTGAACAGGAAGGAGATGGGCACCAGCCCTCTGACGAGGATGAGACAAAGGATGGGGATAGTAAAGGTTCTTGTGAAGTTGAGAACAGCTCGGACTCTGCAGAACATTCAGGCGTTGTCCTGCCCGATCCTGAGCTGGGGAACGGCTGTTTAGAGAGGAGGGAGCCAGAAACCGAGTCCCAGAACAGCGAGCAGTCCGGAGTCACGGTGGGAGAGGAGCTGCTGGACCAGAGCATGGAAGATGAGGAGGAGGAGGAAGCCGACAACGACCAGGACGATCACCTCATCTACCTGGAGGAGGTGCTGGAAAGGATCCACGCAGAATACTTCGCCCGCTACGAGACCTACCTGAGGAAGGAGGCGTCGGAAATGCCCGACATCCGCAGGATTGTTCCAGAGCTGAAGAGCAAGACGCTGGAGGGCACGACGGTTGTGTTCAGTGGACTGTACCCCACCAACTACCCCATGGAGAGGACCAGGGAGTACTACCACGCCAAAGCCCTGGGGGCCAGAATCGGCAAGAGTCTGATCCTCAACTCTCAGGACCCCAATCGGACTACACATCTAGTTGCAGCGAGGGCAGGTACGTAGACATGGACGTTACACAGACACAGCACAGTTGTGTGAAGACAAATGTCCAGTTAGATTCATGTTTGGTTTTTTTTCATGAAGCTAACTGACCCCGGTTATCCAGAAGTAAATCAACAACCTGCCTTTTTTTTGTTTGTTTGTTTACCCCAAGTTGATGTTTTTGAGTCACTAACACAACTGCAGCCCAGGTTCTCAGTGAATTCAAAAACAAAGAGGCCAAATCTATGAGTTAATATTGTGGTAATGGAGTAAAAGTTGTTTTAAATATCATGATTTTACCTTTTGTTAGTGTTTCGTAACTGAGACATTGGCCAGCATTTACCGAGCTAAAGACATAAAGTCTGCTCACTTATGTGGAAACGCTTTGGATCCTGAGTCACAGACATGGATGAAAACCCCATGATGAGCAAGCTATGCTAGTCAAAGGTGTCTGCACCTTTGTTCAAGGCAATTTAGATTCCAGGTGCAGCAGATACATTGTTTTTCCAAACTCAGTGAGTAGGGAACCCTACTGAGAATTAGATGGAAAAACTTCAATGTTTATAGACAGTGGTGGGCACATTCCTCTAATGCGCTAATGGTGGAGCTAATTTTTTTTGTTTAGCGCGAATTGCTGATTTTGAAAACATTTAGCACACTTAGCTTTCCCCAAATTAATTTTTTGTTTTCGTTAAAGTTTTTTATTTACGTGGAGACGCTTTGGTGTCTTCAATATATATAGATGGGGTTGAGCACACTTCCACTAATGCGCTAATAGGAAAGCTAATTTTTCACTGAGTGCTTTTGCTAACTTTGAAAACATTTAGCGCACTTAGCTTCCCCTGAATTTTTACTGATGAATTTTAATCTGCTTATTTACTTGGCTGTTTTGTAAACTTTTATTTGAATAAAGTTTGACATCTGTGTTGAAGTTTTGGTTACTAACTGTTTCTTCAAATTGACATTTATATTCATGCTCTTATTTTGAAGGGGGTGAAGACTGTTTAGGCAGCAGTTTCGTTTCCTCTCCATAAGTTCTCTCTCTGTTTTTCCCAATAACTTTATTTCAAACAAGAAACATACAGGAACAAAAAAAAAAAAAAACAAACCCAATAGAGAACAAATTATAAACATTAATACAATTTAAGACATTATAGAACATATAAATTTAGTCAAAATGAAATTGATTCTCATGGTCTTTCAAGGGCAGATGTAATTTGAATTTAAGTTGGTGCTTTAGCTAAAAACCATGTTGGTGTAGCGCTTTAGCGTTAGCGTAACTAATATTTTGAGTAGTGCTTTAGGGTTAGCGCAACTAATTTTTTAGTTCGTGGTGCCCACATCTGTATACAGGCGTGTCAAACCTGGATTGGATTCTTTGATGCTGATTCGAGTGTCTCTTTAGCCTATATGTGAAAACAAATTATTTGGATTCCAAGTTTCCCCCAAAGTATCGCTAAAATATCATCCTTTTCTCATAAACCCAATACTTATTTCGTATGGTGAGTTGAATAAATCACCACACCCCTATGACTTTGGGTATCGCAGGAACCGAGAAGGTACGGCAGGCGCAAGGCTGCAAGCACCTCCATGTGGTCAACCCTGACTGGCTGTGGAGCTGTCTGGAGCGCTGGGAGCGGGTGGAGGAGCAGCTGTACCCTCTGAAGGAGGATTACTCCAGGACGCCACGGTATCAGAACCATGTTCTTCCCGGCTAATCTGTTAGAAGCTGAATGTATGAACCGAAGTATGGAATTAAAATTCCTGTTCCGTCTCTTGAAGAAGCAACAGCCCGGCTGCTTTTCTGGACAATCAGGGTTCCCTGCAAAAAGCTGTTTTCCAGCCAGCTCCCGTCCACCCCAGACCTCGAGGCACCTTTTCAGAGGTCCGCACCTATGACTCGGTCACAGGGAAGCTCATCCGCAGGGGCCCTCAGGCAGGGCGTCCAGCAGTCTACCTCCAGCCGTCAGGACCTCACTCCGATCGCAGGGAGCAGTCTGGTCTCAGGTACTGCACTCAGTCATTCTCCAAAAGAACCAGTTATTCCTTTAGATCTCTGTTAACGTTGATGATAATGATAGTATCGAGGAAGCGTCACTTTTTTTCCATCCTATCTCCACATGTTTGTCTCACCACTCAGTCAGCCAGCTGTCCCTTAGCGATCTCTCTTGTTTTTTCCACCAGGGAACGCCGCCACACTCATAAAACTCCTGATAACCAAGCTTTCCGTTTGTGTGATTCAGGATGCCGCCACCAGAACATTCCCATCAGTGAGTCACCTGTCAGTCTGGGTGACCTCCTGTCCCATACAGACTTGCTTTCTTTGCGAAACACGAGACGATCCAGAAACAGCCTTAGGGCTAGTAGAATTGAGAGCAGAGGTTTGGATGCAGATGTTTTCACGTCCATCCTTGGACCATCATTTTCATCCTCGGATTCCCTAGAGCTACAACAGCTTCTGGTGGACTGACCCTATATAATATAAATTACCCATATTGGAGATGTTTAGGTTCTGACAGCTAAGAAATGTTCTAGTTAGTTCAACGGGGTTCTGATTTTACAGATTGAAGGAGTTGCTTCAGTCCACAGCTGCCAGTGTCTAGACTTCGGTAGTCTCTTCTTATCTTCAGTTATGCTCTCTGTTTGAAGTAAAGTTCAGTGAAACAAAAAAAAAATCATCCGGTCATTTCAAACAAAGGACGCAACCATTCTTTTTCGTTTTGTTTTTCGCAGGACATAATTATTTAGACCTGCCTGCTAATTTAAAGCAATTAGACAGCTATCTGTGGGAATAGACTGAAGAATTAAAAAATATATATTCAAAAGACTGTCATCCATTGGTTCTTACAACTGTGAGTCCGTTTAGAGTGGTTTCTAACTTTATGCAGCTTAATGTACAGTTGAAACCAGAAGTTTACATACACTGAATAAAAAGACACATGCCTCTTTTTTTCCTTACTGTCTGAAGTTAAATCAGAACAAATTTCCCTTGTTTTAGAATATTTACTTAAGGCCTCAATAATGAGAGAAAGAATATGTCAGAGATTTATGTATTAATGTCTTTAATGGCATTTAGCAAACAGAAGTAATTTTGGCCATTCTAACTAGAGCAAACATGTTTTGTTGGATGATAAATTGTCCCAGAAATTATTGCGATAAATGGTTCTATTGTTGTTTTGAGATAATTTTCTAATGTTTTATTGATAATGGCATAATAATGCAAGTTCACCCTCTCAAAGACCAGTTAACTTTAATTTTGTAAAGAACACTTCACATTATCATTATTATTTAGAATTGTATTATTTTATTAGTTGCCTTTATTTTATTTATTTGGTTTTTTTTATATGTTTTAGTAATTATAATTTTTTTTTAATTATGTATTTTTTTTCATATTCAGTATTTTTTATTTATTTTTTTTTTTTTGTTGTTTTCACATTTTTCATTATGTATTTTTTTTCCAGTTTTTTTCCATATTCTGTATTTATTTAGTAATTTTTTTTAAAAAGTTCTTTTAAGTATCCAAAATAAAATGCAACCAAAAGCAATAAAAAAATGGAAATAAAAACCATAAATAAAATGGATTATAAACAAAATTTCCCTTCAAAAAATATTAATAATCAGAATGGAAATTATTGAGCTCATTTTAATTTATCATTTGGTTAACTGATTAAATGCTCACTGCGACAGGCCTACTTCTAACTGACCTAAAACAAGAGAAGTTTGGTCTGATTTAACTTCAGACAGTGAGGAAAACAAAGGTGTGTGTGTGTGTGTGTCTTTTTATTCAGTGTATGTAAACTTCTGGCTTTCGCCGTACATGTAAAAAAACATTCCAGTCTTTGAACAAGAATGATGATGGAGGATTTGCTTTTATTTTCAAATGACTTTCAAGTTTCACTTCAATAATTCTGTAGTTACAAGAAGGTCGCTTTTCATCCCGTCTTTGTCTGTCCTATAATCTCTGTTACCCCTTGCTGTTTCCAAGTAACCTCAGACTTCTGCTCTTCATCCTGGCGGCATCTTAAAACATTCTCAAATTGAATAGATCTGTGATGCTAGTCTGTGATTAATCATCTCAAGTGGAAAATTGTCCTATTTTATTCATGGATTAGAGGCACAATTAAGTTTTTAGTGAGTTGCTTTAAAATGAAGGGAATCATCAAAGGAGATCCGTTCAATTAAGCACCGCCTGGAGGAAGCGGAGAAACCGCTTCTTTCACATTTGCATATACATCTATTAGGCTTCCAAGTCCCGCGCGCTTCCCATCATCGCTCTCCTGCCATAACCTCCCTGCTCTGTCGCTGTGGAAGGTAAAAGCTGATTGTGTTTTGGGTTTTGCAAATGAGTTCTGCTCCCTGGCGAGACCCACAAAGATCCGAGTGACACAAGCACACAAAGAAAGAAAGAATTGGGGAAATAAAAGGATGAGACGACGGAAAGCACAGATTGATTCACTGAAATTTATCACATTTCATTTTCTTGTGTCTTTTTAAATGGTTTTAAAAACAGGGTTCCTGGAAAAGTATGAAGTTCTGAAATACGTAAAACCCTTTTTATGTTTGGCCAGACCAACCAGTTTGCATTCAGACGGTTTCTTGTTTTTGCCTTCTCCTGTGTCTCAGGGGAGCTGCACAGAGTCAGCAAAACGAGGCGTCGGGATCGAGCCGAGACGACGAGCAGCCGGGACCTTCCCGCAGGAATCGACAGCCGAGCATGTCGGAAACGATGCCTCTGTACACGCTTTGCAAGGAGGACCTAGATAGCATGGACAAAGAGGTGAGGATGTGGGGACGCAGCTTCACTGCCACCTTCAACCTAGTTAAAGTAGAAACGGACTCAAACCTGGAGAAGCTGCAGAAATGTGTTCGGGTGTTTTTGCTGGGAATGAAAGAGAGCAGACGTTGCTCATACAGCCGTTTTCTGAGTCTGTTTTTGCATCGTCACCTCACAGCGGGCGGTACGTGCATCCACCTGCAGCAGGGCTGCTCTTCCCTTAGCTAAACAGGCTTTTTTTTTGTTTCTTGTCTACATGAACAACTTAATTTCCTAAATCTGCAGGTATAACAACAACATAATCCATCTTTTATGTTTCCGATCCTACTTCTTACAAAGCTGATACAGTTCTCGGAAGCAAATTCTGAGAAACTCTTAAAATGAGGATAATAAAAGCTCGCAGGGACGTCTGAAACACCACTATCGAACTATAAATATAACTTTAAAGGCTTCCAAATAGCAGACTGGCAGTTGCTGCCTATCAGCACAATGATTACCTGATCTTCTTGATCTTACAAATTAAACATCTAGCTGATTAATGGTGCTCTGAATCGTAAAGCAGAAGCACTCAGCTATCCCAAACAGATGGCTGATTCTGGCATATTCTCAAGTTTCTCTAAATGGAAACTTGTTAAAAGTGCAGCGCAGAATATTCCGAGGAAACTAAGGCGGGCGGCTGGGGCTTGCAGTACAGAAGTTCATTAAGCAACACCAGGAACGTCACCAGGAACGCAGGACATGCAATGGGATGCAGTAGGAAGGAGACGTCAGGAAGGATGTTAGAGAAGCGATGACCGTCGCTGTTCCTCAATCTGGGAAGAGTTATCAGGCCATTTCCAAACGATGTGAATTCCGTCATTCCACAGGAGGAATAAATGTTCTCAAGAGCTGAAACATGATGGCTACAGTTCTTCTCAAGAACGATCCAAAAAATAAACTCGAAGGTTCTTCGATTGTTCAGAAGTCAGAATAACCCAAAAACATCGCCTCAGGTGGTTCCTGCGTGAGCTTGGCTGTTAAGTGAAGGATTATGATTCCACATGAAAAAGTGTTGTTTTGGACACACGAGGTTAAAGTAGAGATATCAAACCACGATGCACATTGACATGCTTAGTCATCTCTCAAGCATATCAGCACTAGCACAGCACTGTGTTGTTTCTTCAAGTTTATAAATTATAAATTGTTCTCAAGTTTTCCCACAAACCACTTCTCTGTTGGTTTTACTTGTTTTTTTTTTTTGTTTTGTGTTTTTTTTATTATTAATAAATTATGCAGCAGTGTAATATATGACGTGGAACTTTTTATCTGTAGATTTATTCATTTCAATTGAAGACCGTTTTCAGATCCAAAGAGGACATGCTTTCTGTGTTGGTATGTAAAACGTTTTGTAAAAAGCTTAAAATTCTTTTTTCCCCCCTCATGACTGAATATGCTTTAGCTTTCAGTGTTGTTAAAGTGTTGCATAGTTAATAATGATGCACTTGGATTGCCAGGTGTTTTTGGTTGGGGGGGCGGGGTTCAGCATTGTTTCCTTTGCCACGTCTCACAGCTATGCTCGGGTCAGCTGTCCCACCCTCTCTTAACCCTCCATTACAACAGGTGGCGATAGTGGGCTTGTCAGTCAACTGCTACAACAAATTACAACAGAGTATAGATGTTTATACATTCTCACCAGAATTTAGTTTGTCCTTGTGCTGAATTATTATGCAGACTTGGATCAGGGCACATCTCCTAGCCCAGTATTTCAGCATTAGAGGTAGGGCCGGTCGATATAACGATAACTATCGCGATAGACACGCGATCGATATCAATAGAAAATATGTCCGACTGAATGTTCAATAATTTCACTCCGATCCAGAACTGCACAGCAGTCTGGGGGATGTCGGCAGAGGAAAGGTTTTGGTCGCTCAAACCCTCACAGGTCATCAAAGCAAGATGGGTGGCATTAACTCACTCACTCCCTCTATGGTTACCTAGCAACAGCTTGTTGTGTAACATGCAGCAGCAGTTTCATGTTGCCCCCAACATACTCCGGCATACTCTACTCCTTGGAGGTCCGCGCATACTCAGGACAGACTCAATGCGAACGCCAGCCGGTAAATTTTTGCGGACGCGTACCCGGCGACTCGCACAGGAAACCGCTCGGCAGAAAACGGTTTTCACGTCGAACTGTTTTGTATACGACACCGAGATGATAATATTGAGTCAGCACAACCTGTCGCAAAAAGGACGTGCAGCGTGACTGCCGCTCTCTGTGCAGCATTAACAGGTGTCCAGAAGCTGCTCTGGTGGAGAAGAAACGGGGCTATTCGCCCAACTCGCTCATCAAACTTGCTAGTATCCATTCAGATTGTGGGAAATTAAGGAATTTGTCACGAGAAATGTAGAAACTGCCACTCAAGGTTACACGTGCGAAATGACATCATCGGAGCGCCGACCACAGCTCCTCCGGCCCGCCCACGTTCCTGCCCATATTCATGCCCAGATAGTGAGCAACACGCTGCCAGTGGAGACACACCCAACTTGGCGAGAACAGAACCAGACATTAACCAGCTAGAGTGAGACTTGACAGTGGATAGGTGAAACATTAAAGATGGTTATAAGAGAAGATTACACAAACATTTTTGATAGCGTTTTGGCAGAAATTGACAAAATTTTAATTTAACTCGCCGTGGCTGATGGCTTGCTGGTTGGAAATCCCCAAATCTAATCTTTCTTTTCAGTCCGTGAATGTGCTACACCTAAGGGCTAGCAGGTTCTGCTAACCAGAACACTCTATATTGAGGTGTTTAATATAAGGCCAGAGCAAGCACACATTCTATAAGAAGGTGCTTGAAAAGAAACTGTTGTGTGGATGAAAGTATTTTGGATGCTCGTTCAGGCCGCTCCAACAGGCAGGGAGACTTTGGCAGTGAACTCTTGCTGATCCCAAGAGGGCTGACCATATTACTGCAAAGTTCCCCTTTTTTGTTGACTCTTTTAGCCTTTGTCTGTCATGGAACATTCTGGATTTTAAAATACTGGCAGACTTTTGTAAACCTCAGAGTTAAGGTAAGGTACCACATTCTCTCGGGAACACACACGATCGCTTATGTTAAGTGCTTAGTAATGCTAACATTCCTTAGCATGCGAATCACTAATATCTCATCTTTATTTGTTAGTAAAACTCAATTTTACAGCTTCCTTACTCACACACAGTGTGACATCACCTCTTCTTCTGATATGAGTAATATAAATCGGTGATATGGACATGTGGCATTCATTGTGATAACGACATAAGTGAGAAAAATTTTAAAAAAAATTTAAATTTTAAAATTAATTTACACCATCGTTGTCTCTTTTTGGAAATCCATGAATCTGTGCAGCCAATCATAGCCCAGCAAACACTAACAGCCTGCCACTCTAAAAGTAAACCGACAATATTGATGAGGCTGCTTTAGTACACGAGGTACATAACTGCACCAGACTCGACAGTTGCACTGAATCAGACTTTTAAATATAATTTATTTAATGCTCTCATGAAAGCAACTTTGGAAAAACTGCCAGGTTTGGAGGTTTGCAAACAAAGTTTGCAAGTTTATCATTGTCATGAAAAATCAGAATTCTTATCATAATTTCTTTTCCATGATAAATGGTGCAATAATTGCCCATCCCTAATGAATAATTAATGACTGCTCACAGCTGGAATGGTAGGTCTCAAATCAGTGTCGGCAGGTCAAAGCTTTACAAGAACAGGAGCTTGAAGCCTCTGCAGTTTAAAACATCATGGTTATCACTCAGTCCCCGTACTGCCAGGGCTAAACTCTTCATATTTCTTTGATTTCCCTCTGGCCCTCCACTTCTACTGTTCCTATCCTTCCATACCATATCCGCCTGCTTTCTGCATGTTATATTTTTGCCCTCTTGAGGCAGGTGAAGTGATTACTAATGACAGAGAGCTCAGTACCTCCTGCCTGGATAATGCTCTTTAATTGAGTCTGAATTCTGCTAATGCTTCAGCGGGGAGAGATATGCACAGCAGACCCTTGAGATGTGCCAAGAACCTCTCACTAAGTGATTATTATACAGAAGAGGGGCCTTTGTGGTTTCTCCAAATGGAACATGTGACGAGGAATGTTCTAAGAAGTTCAGGGCGATTCTTTACTTTTTTATAAATTGTGGGTTTTTCGACGTGACAGCTCAGCTGGGGACCTCTCAGCTCTTCGTTGTGTTTCTTCGAGAACTTTTATTTTAAAAAGTGGAATTTGTCAAGTCTTTAAAAAGTTACTTTGAAAGCTACAGTAATAACTGAAAAATGATTAAATGAACAGTGAAAAGTGTCTATAGTGGTCAAAAAATCATCAGCATTAGACTACAGTTCCTTGCTGTTTTATTGGTCCTGTTCCAAACTTATTGTTTAATTCCCTTCTTCTTGATTCTCAAGTTCTCTAAGTTGACTAAAAATTATAGTTAAATCCCTTTATTGATTGACAGTAAATGCATAGATATTTTTAGAATTTAATTAAGTGCGTGTTTTCTGTCACACTGGCTCAAAATGAACCCTTGAAAAGGCGCAAAAGATGGTTAGCTATCCATGAAGACTGGTTTAAGTAAGGATACAAACGACTGGGGCACAAACGCACTCAGAAGACTTTCAACAATAAAATGTGGTCATATTCAGACCTTTAATGCAAGGAAAAGGCCGTTAGATCAGGAGGAACTTAGTTAGTCCAAAGCAATGTTTCCATCAACGTTTTCTTATGCGCATTTTGAAGTATCGCATTATTAAAAGTTAATGGAAACGGCAAAATTTGAAATAACGTCCTCAATTTCGCAAAAAAAATAAAAAATACGTTTTTACGCTCACTTGAGGTGGTTTTTGGTTTTCCAAAAAAAAAAAAAAAAAAAGAGTTCATGCGCTAAATGGGAGATGGAAAAGCATTTGCCAGACTTTCCCATCCACTGGTGGGCCTGGGCCTCATCAGAGGCACGGAACTCTGAAAAATGTCAGTCCGAACGTCCGGCTCAAATGGGAGGACTGTCGGCCTGGAGTGGCCTGCCAGAGGCACTCCAGGCCGGGAAGGGAGTGATGGAACACCTCACTCCACTGGTGGTGGTGGCGAAGGCTCGGTATTTCCATCTTGCTGCCATTTGTGTCTGTTTCAGAAGAGGTAGGGGATTAGCCATGTGTGTTGTGGTTTCTTCTGTTTTGTTTTTTGGGGTTGGGGGGCATTTGACGGTGATGCAGCTCAGGATTGTGGGGTGTTTAACTGAAGCAGGGAAGCAATATCTGTAAGTCATTTGTTTTCAGTGTTGAAAAGGTAGAGAAATATAAGTTAATACCAGTAAATATTGGTTATCGGATATCGGCACAAATTTTCATATCTTTGCATCTCCAGTTAGAATTAACCTTGACCCTAGACTTAACCTCAAACCCCTCTCTGTAGAGACTGAGTCTGGTAAAAGAGAGGCTTTGTTTTTATTCTATTTGTTTATTTATCTCGAAAGTCAAAACAATAAATCTGCATGGTCAGGTCTTCATTATGCTCCCTAAAAATACATTTACTAGATGTGCATTGTGGTTTTTTTGTTTTCTTTTGTTAATGCAGTCGTTCTTGGAACAACTGTGCTTGTCCTTCACATACTGCAGCTTTCACAATAGCTGGAGGCAGATTGAAAATACTCTTTTTAATA
Source organism: Anableps anableps (assembly GCA_014839685.1). Taxonomy (NCBI): domain Eukaryota; kingdom Metazoa; phylum Chordata; class Actinopteri; order Cyprinodontiformes; family Anablepidae; genus Anableps; species Anableps anableps. The sequence continues at coordinate 6,897,138 of CM026079.1, forward strand.
TAATCTTTTGTCTGCACATTTATTAAAAAAATTGTTGGATTTTTGAAAGCTGGAAGGTAGGTTTTAAAAAGCAGATTTGAACGAGTCTGCTTTTCATTCGACATCACAGTTGGCCATGTTCCTGTATCAACCTTTGGACTCTAAGCATAATGTGTGAATTGGTGATGAAGTTAACACTTGACCATCTATAAAGTCCCATAAATTCTCTCGCTTAAATTTGTCTCAGAACAGTTGGGCACAGCTTTATGTGTCTTGTCCTTTCAGTGTTGAGGCTGAATAATATATATTTTTCATATTTATTCATTACTGTCTTTGTGCTGAACGCTGTCATGGCTGCATTAACCTTAAATAGATTTTCAATCTTGATTTAAGGTCAACATTTTGCTTATGTCGCACTTCATTAGTTTAAGATGAAGTTTATTAATGAGGAGTACATTGTTGCTGTTGAACTTCGTCCTTAAATAGTTGCAGCATTTCTTGTGCAGATGTGACATTTAAACTTCTTTAGCGTTCAACTTGGTGAAGTTCATCATTGGGCAGGGATCGTTTGATTGTCCCATCAGTGTTTTTTGATGTGGGCTTAAGGAAAAGTTTAATACCTGCCAAAAGGTTGTTACAATTGACCCCTGCCTATTCACACAGTTAAGTATTCACAGATTTTGCTGTAAAACTTAACTCTAAATTATTCCTGGAAAACTCGCCTATTCAGGTTTTTTTTTTTGTTTGTTTTTTGTTTTTTTTTCATAAAGCATATCTAAAACATTCAAAATAAAATCCAGCTTGGGAAGCTGAAATATCTAGGTACAGTGCTACTTGACCTCCTATTTGCTGGTGTTTGTAAAGCAGCCTGTCTCGAAGTGCCATTCAGTATCCTTGATGCTGACTGGCTGTACCCTCGAGAGTGGAGATGAGGAAAACCATAGATTAGGGGTGTTAGAACTTTTTGTCATGTGGCCCAAAATCATTGAGTCAAAAGTTCTTGCAGGCCAAGAAAATAAAACTAAAATTAAGCAAATAAAGTAGTCAATTTTTTGTTGTTGTTGGAAAGGGATGTTCATAGTAGATCCAAAACTTAAGAAGAATTTTTGATGTGTGCTGTATTAAAAGAAAGGCATCTAGTTTTCAATTTCTTTTGGGCTTGATTGAACAAATTTATGCTCAGTTATAAGAACGGGATCTGGGTCACTTTCTTTCAAAGTGTCTGCTACATTTAGCTGAGTTTAATAAATTAAATAAAAGCTAATTTGGCTGCAGCAAAGTCTGCTTTTCAGTAAAAGTCTTTGGATTGATGAGATTCTACTTATAAAAGCTTGGTTATAAAAAATAAATACTGTGTTGTACTTAACATTTTCCATTGTAAGAAAATTATGTCGGTAGTAATTTTACCCTGATTAAATCTAAAAAGTCTCCATCTGCATCAACAACCTATGCTGGATCGGAACAAAATTGTATCGTTCCTGAGCTGCAGTTGGGGGCTGCACAAAATCAGTCCAAGGGCCACAAATGGCCCCTGGCCTGCATTTTGAACACCCCTGCCATAGATGTTAGCATCCGCCATAGCGCTAAGACAGTTTCCACTGTGCGTATTAAGGCAGTTAAAAGTGTTTTTAGAGCTCTCTAAATAAATGACCTCTAACCCTCACAAATAATAAATAAACCTGGATTTAATTTAACATTACATGCATTACATGTTCCTTGACAGAGGTATATGTGCTCTGCCAGTGAATATAAATCCATGTCGTCTGTTACTGTCGTCTGTTGCGCATCACTGTTACTTTTGGGCGAACTCTGTAAAACGTAACATTTGGAACCATCACTTTTTCTTGAAGCACAACTAAATCCCTTTTTAACACCATTTGTACTTTTTACCAGAACATAAATTGACTCAAAAGAAAAATACTTTTCCAACACCATTTCAAATGCCATGTTCCTTGCACTGCCTTAGCAAAAGGGCAGTCTTTGACATTCTTAAACGCTGCAGATCTTCGGGGCCAACGGGGGACAGTACCACGCTTAATTGGCTGGAGCAAGGCAGAATGTCTGAGTCAGCTAGACAGCCTCACATTTAAATGTCACCAATGGTTACATGATGCTCGGTCAGTTTACCTGGAGCAACATGTGCAAAGAGAAAAGCAGCAGTGTACCAGCTGTGTGACCTTTTCCTGAAACCACTACTCCCTTGTTGGCTGTTTGATGACTTTGACTGTGTGTATCCTCTTGTCAATACATTAGTATTCAGTAGAGTCTAGCGGTTTGCTTTAGGACACTTATCTAGGAGCAAATTCTCTTCAATTCATGTTTTAGTCCATGCATTTCAACACTGATCTGATGTCAACACCAAGGGAAAATCAATATTCTTGGCTTCGAGCAGCTTCTCTGTAAGTGACAAGTCATTCAGTAATTTGAAGGCTGCTTCCCATGAAGTGAGGAAATATCCCCAAATCAATCTGCAATTTCCCCATCTATGGTGTCACATCGAGACAGCCAGACCCATTTGCAGAACTCAACTTATTTACCAGCCACTTGGATTAAAGGAAGATAATCTTTTTAGTGCATAGAATAATACCAGGACAACATGATCTGAGTGGATCAGATGGACCTATTTTTAGCTATTTCTGCAGTTTTACCAGGATACAATCTGTTTCTGGAATCGTTGAATCTTAAAAAGACCATAGGAGTTTAGAAACTGCAGAACAAGAGCAACAAAAAGTTTTGTTTGGCAGTTTTTTTTCTGAGAATTACAGAGACATCTCTGACACTAAATCAGAGCCATTTAAAAACTACTTTTCATGTTGCTAAAGAGCTGGAAATTCTGCAAGACATTAAAGCAGGGTTGTCCAAACTTTTTGAAACATGGGCCAAAATTGTCAGCTCAAGAGTACTCAAACTAAACTAAAATCACAAAAGGTTTCATGGAGAATTTTTTTTTTTTTCCTGCTCAACTATAAACTGACTAAGCATGAAATATTTTAATTAAACAAAGAAAATAGTTGTTTTGTTTTTTTTTTCTTTTTTGTAGGAAAGGAATTTGTAGATCATTGTAGATCCAAAACTTCAAAAAGGTTTCACATGTTTTCCTTATTGAAAGATTTAAGCTGTTCTCAGCAATAAAAACATGATTTAGGTCAGTCTTTATCTGAAAACACTTGCTCTATTTAGCCAAGTTTTAACAATGTAATTAAAAGCAGAGTTGGGAGCACGAAAGTTTGCTTTAGAGTATAGGTAATGGATAGATGTGGTCCTATCTATCATTAAATCAAAGGGAAAGGAGAATTCTTGGTTAATAAAAGATTGATATTTTGTGTTGCATCTAACATTTTTGAGAGAAAATTTTAATTCGTGGGTCATAGTTTTGTTCTAATTGAAAGAAAAAGAGGGTCTCCTACAACCACCTTCGCTTGTGGGACTAATTTGTTGGGACTTAATGATACTAGAAAATCTTGTGATGGTGATATCAGTTGCCATATAGGCCTGTTTTCTTCTTTCCTCTCGTTCTTGTCTGTGTTTCCATCACTCTGTAACCTTTAGCATTTTGGGTAATGTTATTTGTGTCCGGTGTGAGACTGTTTAGCTGGCTAAATATGACTTTAGCATGGAAAATGCAAGTTCATAACTGTTTGAATATATTAGCCAACAGTTATTGTACTCCAAATAGTCTATTGGAAAATTAATATTCCACACACTGATATTGTGATGATGATATATTGTGCAGCCCTAATCAGAACACTGAACTCCACACCCTTGATCCCAAACAGCATCTCCTATTCGGAACAGGAGTGCCTCAAAGTCGACACATACCTCAAATATGCGAAAGGACTTGATGCTCCACAAAAGCGCCATTCATTTCCTTTTCATGTGTTTTTCCACCATAAAAAATAATAACAGCAGTTTAAGATTAAAACTGTAACATCCTAACAGATTGCATGTGATTAAAGTGCCCTCATATAAGAGCTATATGCTAAAAAAAAAAAAATGGTGTTAAAAGGGATTCTGTTGTGAAAAAAAGCGAGGTTACTATACCCACTTGAGAATTGGTTGAAGTGTTTTTTTTTTGTTTTTTTTTTGTTGTTTTTTTCCCTCACAGACCTCTAAACAGGAACACAGAATTCTCCTCGCAGTTGTGAATAAAGCAGAGTTTCTGCATGTGTGAGAAACATGAACATGTGCCTGGATAAGTCCAGGAAGCTGACTCTGTCAGACAGAAGCTGAGTGGGCGAAGTCACGCGTTTCTTTGATAGTTAAATGCAAGGTCAGTCAACTTTTACTCTCAAAGCTCCTGTCGTTCCACGGCCCAGCCGTTCCTATGCTCCCAGTTTCTACCATACATTATAGCACCTCACGTTTTTCAGCAGTCCACTGCTTCATATTCTTTGTCAAACTAGCCTCACTGGTTGACTTTGGGTCTCATGCCACCTGTTATGTTAATGACTTAGTGATATGATATACCACAATGCGTATAGAGGCTATTACTTTGATTCCTGAATCTGGGAACTTTGCTGCCTATCTTCCCCCCTTCTCTCTCTCGCTCACCATTTCCTGTCTGATCTGCTGCAAATAAAGGATACTAGTGCCAGAAAACCTCAGGAAAAAAATGCATCAACCCTCTTTGCAAAATTTCATTGCAACAGAAGGATGCAGGCTGTCTGGCAGAACACAGTCTTAATTGGCAGGAGTCACATGGCTCAGGTCCGTAAGGAATCCATGGTTACTCCTTTGAAGAGGTTGACTCTTCCCTGGGTTCATAACAGTCATCTCAGAGCTCCTTTTACATCTTAATGCCTTCCACCTTCAAGTTACAATACAAATAAAGTATCCAGGGTTTTTTTTTTTTTTGTTTGTTTTTTATATAGGTAGTAGTTACAGTCATTTGAAAAAGTATTCACCCCCTTGCAACTTTTTCACATTTTAAGATGTTGCAAGCACAAATCATTAAAAGGCAAGTTTGGTTGAAATGGAGCAAGTATGTAAAACCTGTGGCATTGGCTCCACTCCGTAGCCCATAATTTGAAAATTGATTACTTCTATACTCATTTTTGGTTTTTCTATTACTGCTGAGTATTTATTTCATTTTATATAAAATAAGCCTCCATAGTTGATATTATCTCTACCCCCTTTTAAATCATTCTCTCACTCTTTCTCACATTTTGATCAACTAAAGGGTCCAGACAATGAATGGGAGGGTTATAGTCGACCCGCCACTATTAAACCTCAGGAGGCAGTAACCAAACTCAAACCATTATGGACTGTTAGGTGTAATTGGGGATTGCAGAACAAACATGATGTAGTGATGATACAAAGCAAAGATGCTGCAGAAAAAAAAGCCAGTTGAGCAGCACAGAGCTCAGTTAGATACAGGGAAAATCCTCCACACATACATTGCATGATTGAATACTGAGAGGTTGGCCGTGCCCCCATTTCCCACAGTCCCTGGCTTCAAGATCTGAAAGCACAAACAGCCCTTTCATCTCCACACATCAACTTGTGTGATCACTGAAAATTTCAGTTAAACAGATTATAGTTTGAGGTTATACCTCCCTCCCCCAAAAGGTTCAAGAGCTATTAATACTTTTGCGAGGCACTGTAGATCTCCTACCTGTTTTTAAAATACAGTTTGCATCCTTTCAATGGCTGAGTTACCCTCAGAGTACATGAGTTATGTACGAATTTTACGTATGAACCAGTTGTTAAAGTCCCGAAATTAAATGTGTAAGCTGGCTGTTCTAAGCTGTTACCTGAGCTTTACTTGCTTACTTTGTGAGAAGATCTGGCAAAACAACCTCAAGCAATGCTCTGTTTGGAGTTTGAAAGCAGTTGTGTATCGCTGCAAAGCAGTTCATGCCTGCAAAGCACTGCATCTTTGCAGTGAGAAGTTTTCACACCTCTACTGTACTGTGTCAGCAAAGCTGATGAGTCATTCTGTAGCTTGCAGAGCCTGCTCATCGAATCTGTCGGGGTTTTATGGGCCTCTCTTTAGTTATCGGTTCTCTCATGAGTTATTCGCAAAAGCGTAAACACAAGTTATGATGTTGGAATGGTACAATTAAATTAATCTAGTCAGATTGTTCTGTTTTGCTGTGATGAAGAGGATCCTTATTTAGGTTGCTGAAGGAGCATTTTAATCATCTCCATGCTGATAAAATTGAACAGAATTTTTTAAAATAGTCGCTTCATTACTTTTCATACAAACCGACTTTTCTAAAATGTGAGACTTGACTTTGAAAGAGGAAAAAGGAAAAAAAAATAGAGAATTAGTTTTATCTCTTCATTCCTGCATTCACTGCCTCATCAGCATTTGGTCAGTGCTCAAGCTAGATTAAATTCTCCCGTATAAAGTAAAAAAAAAAAAAATCATATTCAGTTTCAAATTTTGCAACTAAAAACACCCCATTTAGACAAGTATGTCCATTAAGTGGAATATAAATGTTTTTCACCAAACGAAAACTGAAATGAAGAACTGGTGATAACTGCATCATTAAGGTGAGGTTTGGACTGTGCAGTTGTGAGATGTATGAAGCCATGGAGGCCATTAGAGACAAGGCTCATTAAGTGTTGGATCATAGGAGGTCTTACAGTCAACTGTTACCATGACCATGATCACAGCTCACTCTTAGTGGCCTGCAGATATTGATCTCTTACTTGCTTGGTGAGATGTATAAGCTTTTAGATGTTAATGAGAACCAAGAGTTTCTGCATGATTCTGCAGCGTATTAGTTTTCTACAAATGTGTTATGATGATACTTTTTTTTTTTGTTTGTTTGTTTGTTTGTTTGCTCTACTGTGAAGCCAAAAGATCTTTGTCATGTCTGTTTTGGTAGTGTGCTTGGCATACTTTCTTTTTGTTGTAAGTAAACTTGTCTATTCGCTCAGTGCATGAACATAAAGCCTGATTGAGATGGAAATGTTGTAGAATAGATGCATTTGGTCCATCTGAAAAATTTGACCAATGAAACTCAAATATTTGATCTTTTTCCGACCAGTCAGCACACCATTAAAAGCGACGAGGTTCTAGCGACAACACTCTTTGGTGTGAAAGCTAGTACTGAGTAAAGAAGACTAAATTAGCTAGCTCTCAGTAAATCATATCATTGAAGTTTATATATTTCTGCAGGAAGAGGTGGACTTGCAATCTTAAATATTTTTAACTGAACTACTAAACTAAATATGTAACACCAAATTCAGATGGGTGATGTTCTCCGTCATAAAAATGAACACATACTCTTAACTAACACTATAATATCCAGAAAACAAAAATACTTCTTCAAATTTGTATGTGTAAATTTGTTTATCTTTCATTCCAAATATGGTATAAACAAGAGCTGCAATGTCTTCTTGCTTTCCTCTTGGCGATCTTTCTGCATTTTATCTACCCTCAGTCTGGGTAGAGAAAGTTCTCCAATATGTTCCTGTGGCAATAAAACTCCCACTGAAAAGCATAGTTTTCTACTTGCTTACTTTAGACCTAATGCAGCGAGAATCCGTGTAGTTTGTTGTAGGCTTTGCTAAAAAAAATGTGTGTCAATTAAGGCTGCACTGATTGCAGTTTTCTTGCTGATCACCGATCTTTAAAAAGCCTGATCTGCCGATTCCAATTTTGACCAATACAAATACATTTTGTCCGATAAGTCACTAAATGTAGCGACAAAGTCACCTAATTGGCAACAATGGGGTGACAATTGTTAATCACACATGTGCAAACGTGAGCTCGTGGGCAGCTCTGTCAGTCAGCTCTTTCACAGCAGAGCAAAAGGGGACATTGGGAGATTTTCAGACCCTTGTGGAGTTAGATAAGATCGCCAATCTCAACTAAAATTAAGGAAATTTATCAGTGCACCCCTAGTGTCAGTTTGTTTAAAGGCTAAAAAATATCTGTTCAACTCATCATTAAATCAGCCCAATTTCAGTAATGTCTGATGCCCCAAGCTGCATTTACGAGTCCTGGTTGATAAAGCTCTCAACGTGTGCCACCCACTTCATTAGTTACGCTTTTCTAATACCGCGTTGGACCCCCTTTTGACTGTAGAACTGCCCGAATTCTTAGTTTCATAAATCCAGCGAGGTTTCAGAACAATTCCCCTTGACACTTCCCCACATTGACAAGACAAGCATCACATAGTTGCTCTACATCCATGATACAACAGAGCACCACATCCTAATGGTGATCTGTTGGATTGACTGTGACTCTGAAGACTATGGGGAGTACGGTGAATTTATTTTTATGTTTAAGAAACAAGTTTGAGATGGTTCATGCTTTGTGAAATGTTGACTCATCCTACTGAAGGGAGCCATCAAAATATGGGTCCACTTTGCTTATAAAGGGATGGACTACCCACAGGTAGGCTGTGGGTTTTAAACCATGTGTAGTTGGTACCAGGGGTCCAGCATATAACAAGAAAATGTTCTCCACACCGGAATGTTCCAAATGAAATGGACACTCTCAGGGTAGGCAACTTTGGTCTAATCTGCTATTGTCTAGTTGTGAGTTGTCCTCCCCTACGTCTAACATTAACGAGACATTGTTGCTTCTTGGTACCATTCTCTGTAAACCTGAGAGACCCCAGCAGTTCATCAGTTTCTAAAACACTCAGACCAGACTTTGTGGAACCATGAACTCTGCCACATTCAAAGTCGCATCAGCACATCTCGACGCCTAAAGTTAGGTTTATAGTTGACACATTGATCAACAATACGCATTGCTAATCGCGATACCCCTGCGCATTGGGCTCGCACAGTGTTGGTCGTGCTCCTCAGAATTTTTGTAACCTGCCGTGGATCGTGTGCACCACCTTTTACTCAAAATGGACGATTCGGAAGGTGCTCTTTCGGAACAGGTTCTCCTATACCGTTATTTATATAATCCCTCTATTAGGGCTCATTTTCAAAGAAGACTGCACCGACATACACTTGAAGTATAAAAGCCAAACCGCTCAATCGGCTCACGTACGCTCAACACAAACCTCTAAAAGCCTGACTATACCTCAGCCTTAAATGAATTAAGTTGCCACCATGTGATTGGCTGATTCTTGTGTTGGCAATCAATATTGAACAGATGTACAGGTGATAAAGAGGCCCGTGAGTGTATAGTTTTAGCTTTATAAAGCTACATTTTCATATTCAGTTTTTTGAATGAAAGTTTTTAAAAATCTGCTTCTTCTAACCACCTTTCCTTTGGGGCACTGCTGCTCATTGCTAGAAGTAAGAGAAGTGCCTGGGAAAATTGGTTAAACTGCCCAGATTTAAAGGTGGTGTTAAAATTTTTAAAATTAAGAAAAAAAAAAAAAAAAAACCCTTAGGAAGCCGTTTCCTCATGTGCCGCTCATGCTTTACACCATATTTAGAAAGCAAACCAGGGTTGTCTTATATAAAGACACGCCGTGTAGACGGGATGTGATATCCCTCAAATACCTACAATATCAAGTTAATCCCACCTGAAGGATGTTAACAGGGACCGATAATAACCTGCTATCCACTGCTGTTTCTTTCCCCTGATTCTGTTCCCAGTTCAAACAAATTAGAAACCTTTTAATTAACAGTAATTTGTTCAGAAACATTTCTAAACTACGCAGTTTAGACTCATCTAAGAACTCTCTGGAATCTGAGGTCTCACCTAAAACTGTGCGCTCTCTCTCTCTCTCTCTCTCTCTCTCTCTCTCTCTCTCTCTCTCTCTCTCTCTCTCTCTCTCTCTCTCTCTCTCTCCTTTTATTTTATTTATTTTTTTTATTTTCGTATTATTATTTCATCCTTATGTAACTGGCCTCAACTCACCCTTAGCTGCAAGTATGGCACTTCTTTTACTGAGGCGGTGTTGGAAAAAAAAGCCAGTATCATCCTGTTTGCACATCCTCTTAAGAAGTCTCATTCTGAAAAAGAATCGGAGCATTCACCACGTTTGAGCCCGGTAGCTTTTCCTGCATGTAGGAGGAAGCAGGCAGAGGGAAACTGTGAATTGGTGCTGGGATTGTTCCCAGCAGAATGGCCTTCCATTAGGAGGTGGATTTGGCCTGTAAGCTTAAAAAGAGCTCAGGTGGATTTACGCTCATTTCCTTTCCATTGGGATCTCGGGCAACCTTTTTGTTTTGACAAAGCAAAGTCCTTTTACTCCCACAACCAGGCTTCTCAGAGCGTTATTTCGTCACATGTTGACGTTACGTATGGCTGTAAGAAACAAGATGTAGAGGTTGCAAACTAGCATGGACCACACATCTCAGAAAAGCGGTGAGTCCGCCCCTTCATGCTGGAGGTTTGGACTTAGAAATTTTTCAGCGTTTCGTACCTCTGGTCAGGCACAGACCCACTAGTGGATGGGAGCGTTCGTTATGTCAGAACTTATTTGGCAAATGTGTTTCTGTTACCCCTGACCCTGTCACAATAAACAAATAATTAATCGCATGATAAATTAAAATGAGCTTGATCATTTCCATTCTGATGATAAATATCTTTTTGAAGGGCATTTTTGTTTATACAAACTGTATCAGGTCTCTGGACTAACTGGTTGCGCTGGTGCACCTAACTTTTTTTTTTTTTTTTTCTTAGTTGCATCCAACTTTTCAACCACATCGCATTATTTAACATTGCGGTTTTACAAGTTGACTCTTTTTTTTTTAATCACTGTCAAAGGCAATATTGCCATGTAAATGATTACCAATATAGCAAAGTTCATTATTTGAATCAGAATTACTGAAAAAGTGTTGAAAGAGCTTCTATGAGCTGAAATGTAAATCTGAAGGTAAATGAAATAATAATGAAAATAAAATCTAAATTGGAGGTGCAAACGTTTTAAGGGCTAAACATCTCATGAACATCTCAAACAAAATATTTCTACTCCTTGACCACGATATGGGCCTAGCGTGTGAATGTTGTTGAACCACAGGGAGGCTTTCAGTGTCAGAATTCCTTTTTTTTTTTTTTTTTTTTTTTTTTTTTTTTTTTTTTTTTTTTAACCCTTTCAACAACTGGTTGTTTTTTTCCAGGTGCACTATTGAGAAATCCAGTTGCAATTGCAACCATTTATACTCCATTGTATTTATGGCTTCAGTTCTGTGTGGCTTTTATTTCATTTTCATTTGTTGGTTTTGGATTTTATTTTGGATATTTCAAATATTTTCCAGTTAAAGTCTGGAGTGTTCTGTACAAAATTAAAGTTTATTGGCGTTCGAGAGTGCAAACTTGCATTATTATGCCATTATCAATATAGTATAATATAGTAAACAATATGACTGTTTATTGCAATAATTTCAGGGACAGTTGATCATCCAGTAAAATTTGTTATCGTGACAGGCCTAGCCTCCCCTTTAGCACATCAACTCTTTTCAGAAAAGCCAAAAACCACCCCAAGCGAGTGTAAAAACTTTTTTGCGAAACCGAGGATGGTCAAATTTTGCTGTTTCCAACACTCTTTCTAATGCGATACTTCAAATGCACTTAAAAAAATTGATGGAAACACAGTTAATGTCCAGTATTTGTGTAGTTTTGTTATACTTTCCCTTCCAACTCACAATTATGCACCACTTTTTGTTGTTTAGCCCAAGAAATCCGTTATGTACACCAAGGCTTGTGTTTTGAAGTTGATAAATGTGGAGGAGTTCAAGGGCATTTTCATTGAGCTGTAAAAGCAGTATGTACACAAGCCAAACAAAAGCAGGAGTCAGGAGTTTGAACAATAAATGCTAATTGAATATATAAAGAGCTCTCGCTGAGATTTCCTGCCCTGTCTATTCTGCTGCAGAATATTATTACAGATTTATTATTCTTGTTCCTGTTGGCCACCTTGATTTGCAGAAACACTCATGTTTTTATTAACAGTCAGACCTCTGCTAATAAAATCCACTTTAGATTACATAAACTTCCTTTCATGGTAAACCTCGTCGCAGGTGAGGCTCAGCTCAGAATGACTGGAAGCAAATCATTAGTTTGGAGGAAATGTCTCCCTATTTTTAACAGTTTCTGCTCTCCCACCTCCCTCGTCATGCCTGAGGCACAGTTGGTGTGAGCTAATAGCAAAACAAAAGACAAGACTTGCCCGTCATTGCATAACATTCTCAGAATTGCACCTGAATTATGAAGGCTGTTAATTAATAATGTAGCTTAGCTGCATGCCTGTGTTGGTTATTACTTTATCGTGATTCACAATGACGAATGGAAAAGCTTCTAAATTGCATTTATTTTAACAGACTGCAGCCTGGTAAGCTATATCAAAAGATATGGAAAAGTAACATAGAAAAACAGGAATTTATTCAAAGCTCTCAGTTTTGGCCGATAATTTCCTTCAAGTTGGCCCAAGCTCAGCTCAAAATCCTTTTACTCTGGGCAGCAGCCACTCACTGCTCTCACTGTTCCAGCTACTCCTAATTGCTGGCTTTCATTGGAAAGTAATTGACTGTCATCTACTTCTCCAGTAGATGAATCTCTGTGTGCCACAGTTACACCTCCAGCTGAATTTCCAGCATAAATTTAAATATTGGTTTGCAAAGATTAGAGGTGAGTTTTCAGAGGATCTGCTTTTATCACGTTTTGACGCCATTTCATGTCAGCTCTACTTTACATGATCTAGAGGAGGGGTAATCGCACATAGATAGGCAATGAATTCAGCTCACGAGATGAGAGGATATTGGGTCCACAAGATTGAGCTGAAATTTTAGCTAACTTTCCCCTTCCTTTTTTTTTTTTTTTGCCCCTCCCCCAAGGTATTTTGACTTGGACTGAGAATGGAAAATACTTTATACCAAGGCATAAAATGCAGGTTTCTTGCTCGTCTAATTTAACTGTTTAATTCAAAAATACTTTATTTATCCAAAAGGCAAATTAAATGTTGTTGTAACTTATATCATCCAAGTTTCTTCAAAAAGTTATGGATGGTGATGATGTGGGCAGGAAGAATCTCCGGTAGCAATAAGTCTTGCAACAAATCTGAAGAGGCTTTTGACTGAAGACTGTTGCTGTATGACATTCTCATGACAGTCATGACATGCTAGTCTTTGATAGTTGACTATGTCAAGCCAACATGGTATTAGCTCAAGAACTACTTCTTTTCTTACTTCAAAATAAGTCTTAAACATGGGAACAAGATGGCCAACTCAAGTCACTTTCCTACATATATCCAGGGCTCGTAATAACAACCTGAGTTTTCATCTTCATCAGATCGAGACATCCATTGGTGACTTATGAAGTGTGTTGCTGGACAGATTTGACTTTATTGACAAAATGCCACTGGTCATTCAGAAACGAATCAACTCGGCATCATGCAACTAAAGGAGGCATGGAGTGTAGCTCAGTAGGGTTGATACAGAACATTACAGATAAAATAAGTGTCAGAAAACTCGTAAAGTGTTAAACACATCTGTGGTGTCTTCTGATCTGTTTTGCTTTGACGTACTTCATGCATGACTCAGCAGATGCGTTTTGTTGGTTTCAGAGGTGATCTCTGTGTGTTCTTTGCCTTAAATCCCCTGACCAGCTTGCCACATGGACCATCTGTAATTGTTACATCACTCACTTGACGTCCCACTGTGTTATACAAGTCAGCTGATACAGGGTTGTTACCAATCTGGTTTGGTGAAAGTATGTTTATTATGTGAAAGGTGCTGGACTGAAAGGCATTCAGGCAAATATTAAAAATAAAGACCTGAATGATTCAGGAAAGGGCCATTCAGCTGAGTCTGAATCACAAAACTTCTGTGATGCTCCCAAGTCAAAAGTGGTGATAACCTGCTGACTACAAACAAACATCAGTTCCATTTAACTTTGCTCTACACCTTTAGACAGATTCTGTGAGCCACAGGGTAGTTTAAACATGATCTCTGCCACAATCATTCAGCAATCTTTGAGCCAAAAGTAGCTTCTCTGCCCTGGAATGACACCTAATCTTAGAGCTTTCAGTCTTGAGATGAAAAGCCTGCCTTCAAGACAGTTTTGAGGGCATGACGTACTTTGCTCAAAAAAGTTTTAGGTTGGCTTTCTCTTTGCCTGGCCTTTGATTACAGCAAAGACAAATGATGCTGCAGGAAGTTTGCTTCATTGTTTGTGGAGATTAATAGTTTAATTTGTTTTTAAAGGCTAGTAATCACAGGCAGACCATGCTTCACTGGCTGTGTAGTTCATAATGTTGTCTTTAAAGTATCTGTAAGATGAAAACAAGATCTTTGCTGAATGTTTAGCCTAGCAGCTAAATTGATTTTTGCATGTAGATTTGTGTTTTGTCCTCAAAGAACCCGAATACTTAAAGGCAAGAAGCCAGTTCACTGTTGGTGTTGGTCCAAAGCTCAAATAAATGGGGAGGATTGCATTAGAAATAGCCTGGCCATTTCCTTCCTATGCAATTCCGCTTGATTCTCATTTCCTTTCAGTGTTCCATCAGGGATTTCTCCAATTGAGCTCAACTTTTCTGGTTGAATTTCATCCGGGGCACTCAGTAAACAAAAAGAGGAGTTGTGAACAATGACATCAATTTTCTGTGCTGTCTTAGAATTGTAGTCTGCCTACGGTTGTAGTTTGGCAATGGCAGTGGAGGAAGTGAACAAAACCAATAAGTCCAAGAGGAATGTTTAAGACATTTTATTACTGGCAAAGATGTTGTTCGGCTCAGCACTTCTCTCTTTGCAGTGGAGGATGGTTGGTTACAGCGCATCCAATTTTTGGTAAGCTTCATACTATAGCTGGGAGCATTACATACATCATGGCCAAACGTTAGTGATTGGGTAAAATCAGGTCCAATCTTTTCAAACTTCAACAGAGTCCATGCCTCCAACAAGCAATCGTTTCTCAGTAGCAGAGGGTCCAGACCCTCTGTTCGAAGCAAAGCATAGAACAACATAGAAAGGCTGTGTTAGAAAGGGCATACATCGCAAAACCCATTTTCTCTTCAAATATGCAGATGATCAAGATTTATATAAAAGATCACTTGAGACTTTGGTTAACTCCTAACATCTCTGGTACTTTTGGCCCAAGCCCGCAATTGGAATCTGTACCTAGTTGGAGTATGCAGCAAGTGGAACAACCTGGAGATGTGGATGTATTCTCTGGAGAAGTGTGAACCTCAGTCAAACCAACAGAGAATGCTTATGTTTTAATAAACGGAAACAGGTGGAACAGTGACACTCCTTAGAGCAGAGGTACTAGAGGTAGGTAAGTTTGGGTGTCTGGGCTTATCCATCCAAAACACTGCAGGGTGGAAGAGGTGAAGTAGAAATACAGGTAGGGTGCAGTGGATGAAGATGAGTGATTTGTGACAGAGGAATAGTTATAAGAGATTAAATGAAGGGTTATGGGATGGCAGGGGACCTGCTGTGATGAATGAGACCATGGCACCAACAAAAAGACAGTTGGCAATGCTGAAAAAGTTCAGATTTTCACTGAGAGTCACAAAAGTGGACAGGATTGTAAATGTGTAAATTACAGACAACTTAGGTTTGGAAACAGAGTTAGGGAGCCAATACTCTGGATTTGTATAGATGAGAGATTGTGGATAAATTGGAGAAAGAAGCTGCCTGGAGGTGGAAAATAGGAAGACTACCGGGAAGGTTCATTGATATAATGGACAATATATGGAAGGTTAGTCTAACAGAGAATTCTGGTGTTATGTATTAATACCTGACACATCATCTCCTGCATAAAACATGTTGCTGGTATCAATCACTTTCCTCAGAGAAGTTTTCGGCTTTATTGTGCAAACTTTTCAACACCATCTGTGTCTTCATCAGTCAGAGACTTACCCTAAAAGACCTTGCAGCTGTAATTCCAGCAAATAATTTCTGAGTGTTTATTCCTACATTGCTTAAATAAATCTTATGGGCTATTAATCTACTGCTTTCTCCAGAAAAGCATGTTTATTTTTCAGCTTTTTCCACAATTTGTCTGTATTCAGACTTCAACCTTCTCTGAGCAACTTCAAGTACAGGAGTCAGAGCATCAGAGATCCATTAGGAAAATATTGACCTGGATAAAAACTCCAATTAATCCCAAATGCGAGGTTGAGTGTGTGTTCTTTATAAGTTCAGGTTCAATCATACCAACAAAGACAATGCATGAAAGATTTAAAGAGCTGTCTGACATCGTTATTGCTTTATAGAGATCAGATTGCATTATGTTCGTTGACAGTGTCTCTGTAGACCTTTTCGAATGCAAGATAGAGACTTACGAGAACTTTAAAGCAACCAAGAGCTTTTCCTCTTGGACTTTTCAGTGTACATTATCAGGACGGCACTGAAAACAATATATTTATAACACGGCTGCCAGAACCAAACGCTGCTTGCCATCTAGAATAAAGCTGCCTGTCTGCAGTTTGCTAAAAACCAAGCCAGCTGGATGTTCAGAAAAATATCCTGTTGATTATCAGACATAGTTCTGAATGAGCACAAATGGTAAATGGCCTGCACTTGTATAGCCCTTTATCAAGTCCAGAGGACCTCAAAGTGCTTCACTCCACATTCAGTCATTCACCCATTCACGCACACATTCACATGATTTGCACAATTAACTTTGGAAAATATATGGGGATTCAGTGGTGGTTCTGTTATGAATTAGAGCTGTTTTTTGACCCAGAGAGCAAGACAAAATATTAGTAAAATGTCAGGGCATCTGTCTTTGAACCTAGTAATGTCAGAAAGTGGGTCAATAAGTACAATACTAACTCAGGTTATGTCTCTTTGACTCTTTTGAGCTTCTAACTGTGGGAGATGGTGGTGGGGAACATGTCAAAGAAACTGAACCCTTTTAGCCTGACAAAATGACGTATTTGTGTCTAAAATGAAATAGTGAATTGATGCTATTCTGGAAACCTACAAAACTCTTTTTACTCTTTTGTTTGGATCTCAGCCTGTAACTTGCTAGACGCCTACAAGGTCGGCCTCAATCAGATCTGATCAAAGCTGTAGAAGAGAACAAAGAAAACAATAGTCTTTACTTTTCTTCCTGTATGGATTAGCTTACATTGGGTCCCTCCTATCATTGACAATGCAGTGTGTGGCTGTCCCGGTAAGCAACAACAAGGCTATAATGAGCCTGGTGTGGTGTGGAGCCAGAAACGTTCATCCCTCTGCTTTTGTCTGTGTTTTGACCAAAGCAACATGATTGAATCGAGTCAACATTTAAAAGGCGGCACATTTGTTATGGCTGTACACTTTGCTATTGATCCAAAAGCTGTCAAGAGGCTGACATGTTTGAAGGGGTAAATAATCATTGGCTTTATAAATGACCTGCTGCCAATTGCTCTGCATCTTCGAATATTCTGAATTTTTCTTCTCGAATAGATTTACTTTCTGTGTTGTAGAAATCTAAGATGATTATTAAACCCAGATGACTCTTACAAAATATTTAGAGGTGGGACTTGATTAAAATTTTAAATCGAGTTAACTGCAGGGTCTGTAATTAATTAATTGCAATTATAGTATTTTCATCAAAAATAATATATTTACAAAATAAATAACATTCTTGATTCAAAAACATTTGTTCATGGTAAATTATTGAATAAATAGACATATGAGCTCAACAACAAAGATATTTGTTCTTAATCTGTTATTTAATTTATGTAACAATCAGATTGGTGCAAAGTGCTATAATACCTATTTAGCTTTCAATTGTTTCAGGAACCCCTGATCATTCATGCAACTTCTTTGAAAAAACACTTTAGAAATGTGGACGGAGGTTGCTGACATTAACATTGGTGACATTTGTGTTGCTTCAACATGTTTTCCATTGAGATGCTATTTTAGACTTGGCTCATCATCAGAGCTATTCAACTCCTTTTTTCACAACGTATACACAATAGTTTTTTACAGCATCCCAGCTTGTTTTTTTTGAAGTAAAAATGAACCCCCAGAGGGCCAATCGAAGCAGCTTTTTCATCCATCGCTGCTGTGTGAGGATGTTGCTTATGTGTCAGATTTACGAGCATACCAGGTACACATGAATACAAAGGTTCCGCATGTTATTTAAAACTTTTGTATGTGGAAAAAAAAATGTGATTAATTGCGTTTAAAATTTTTAACGCAATTTAAAATCTTGGTAAATAATTAACCAAAATGAACACGCTAAATTCCCGGCCCTAAAATATTATAGATGTCATTTATGTCCTGACAGAAAATAAGAAGCGAAAGGGTGAGCAGTGTTTTACAGCAAACCCCCAGTTATTTGGGTTAGGGACCACAGCTGCCTATAATCACCTATAATAGCTGTAATCTGCGATCACTTGAGACCCCCTCTAAAAGAAAAAAGCTTATAACTGCCTATTTTAATAGAAAATACTAAGTATACCTTAATATGCATTAATGCGCACAGTGGGGACCGTCTTGGCACTACCACAGATGCTAACATCCACAGTCTTTCTTATTTCCACTCTTAGGAGTACAGTCAATCAGTATGAAGGAAAATTAGAGGCACTCCTGGATTGGCCACTTTGCAAACGCCAGCCAGTAGCATGTCAAGTAGCATGGCAGCTTGGCATCTCAGCTTCCCAAGCTGGATTTTCCTTCAATATATTTCAGATACACCCAATGAAAAATTTGGCGAATAGGCGAATTTTCCGCTAACAATTTGGAGTTGCGTTCCACAGACAAATCCGCAAATTCTGAACAGTGAATAGATGGTAGTACACTGTATGTCTTATTTGCTCTTCGCTCTAACTGTACCACATGACTTTCTGATTTACTGGATGCATGATGAGCATTATTCCAAAAAGCAATGGCGCACCTGTTTCAGCCGCAGCATCTTGGGGCCCAAGGTTATTTAACCTTCAGTTCATAAGACACATCTCAAACTAGTTGAGTTATCATTTAGTTATGCATAAGTTATATAAGACAATTGGAGTGTTAAGCACACGCATGTATGAAATTTCTCAAGGTTTAAGGAAGAAAGATTAAAGATGTGTTCTATGTATTAATGCTAGTGTGGCTAAGATGTGCAACAACCCAAACTAAACAAAAGCTCCCCCTCCGAAACCAAACTTGATACAGGTGGACGACATCTTAGGAGAGGAGAGCGACAACGAGAGCGAGGGTCGAGGGAAGGAGAAGCCGGGGAACGAGGATATTGCTGAGGAAGAGGAGGAGGAGCAGCAGCAGCCAGGAGCAGGAGAGTCGACACCACCAGGCCCAGACCCTAAGGCAGGCAGCATGGAGGAGAGGCTTCAAACCACACCTCCCTGTGACTCCAGTTTGTCCCAGAATGCCCCAAGGTGAGGAGCAAATATTCTGTCCCAGTTCCTCCCCCCTCCCCCATAGTGGATATTTAAATGTTTTAAACCATCAGTTATTTTCCAGTCAAACATGTTCAGAGAGAGCATAAAACCAAGAGGAAGCTTTAGGTCACAGTCTCTTAACATTCTCGCCACAGACCCCCACAGGGGGAGAATAAGGCTTAACATGTGCCCACCTTTCAAATATGCTGCATGTTTCCAGGTCCAGCGTCTCAGTAAGTGACGATTATCATAACACACCACTTCATCAGTGTGTCTGTGCTGCAGCCAGACGGTCTGGTCCGTTGCCATGGAGACTAATTCCAAACAGACAGCAGGCATTTGAAGATTTCAGAACATAATTATGAGAATCTCCTGTTGCTGAAGGACAGGCCGAGCTGTCAGTCTGCCAGAGCTCGGTCTGCCACAGCAGATGATTTTACTCTCTTCGCTGCGTTCTGAGCAAAAGTAAGATCTTTTCCTGCAAGCTGAAGTTCTCCTAAAGTTAAAAATTCATCGATGATGAACATTACTGGATAGTTTTGTAAATCATGCTGCCATAACTTTGATCACAAGGGCTGGAGTTTGCCTGTTCTGTTTTTTTTTTTTTGTTTGTTTGTTTGTTTGTTTTTTTAGGGGTATAGTGAAATATCATGCCAGGATTCCTGCAATATTAAAACATCTTGATCAGGCATGAGCCAATATTAGATTCTCACAGTACGATAAGCTTGTGCTTTACCATGGTAAAAATTTACACAATCAAATTTCTTTTGCTGTTTGAAGGTAAGTAAATGTGCTTATTGCCCCAAAAATTTAATCTCCTTTTCCCCTTTTGTTTTTTATTGGGTGTTCTCAAAATTACATCTGCAATAACCAGACATTGTCATAAAAAATGTATGTAATTCTACATTACACCATGTCCTCATCTGCTCATATTAGTTCACATTAGGTTAGCCTCTTATCTTATTATATCCTGAAGGAATGGTGGTTTATGGGTTTTTTTTCTTTAAAATCACCAGACCAGTACTCAAGCTAGATACTAAGATTGTCCGAACCCATGAATATAAATCACAATAAAAACTAGACATTATATGTTTAATTTTATTGTTTTATGCTGTAAAGCAACTCTTGGAGAATGGTTTTAATTACTTGGGGAGAGTATAGTGTCAGTCTACATTTCACACAGCTGGAGAGAAGACTGGTCACTTCTGCGTTTTCCTTCAACTTTATTACTTAGAAATAGTGTGAGGAACTTCTTAAAAAAACATAAGCAACACTTGGTTTAAAAACCAGCCCATGTCTGGTCATGACGCTTCTGCCTTGATTCAAGTCCTCCATAAACTGTCTATTTGCTGTTCTCATACCTGTTTGATTAAATTAATATTGAAGAAGTCCCACAAATCCAGTTCCACCAGATAGTGGTGGGCATTTATCGTAGCGTTTACTGTTTATCATGATACATTTCTAATAAGAATTTTGATTTATCGTTGTCACAATAGATTCCAATTAATGTTTAAAAAACCCAAAACTGTCTGTATATTCGGGATTATTAATTTGACTATTTTTTTCCACTTTTTGTTCAGTAAGAGTATCAATAAATTTGAAAATATGATTAAAAGCAGTTACTATGTGCAGTTTCATGATCCAAATCACACTTTGTGACTGGTATCCTAAAGAAGTGTATTACAAATGGGTATTTGTTTTTTTCAGGGGCAGCATTTGTGTTTGCTGTGCCATGCAGTCACAGCCATATAGTTACCTAAAAAAGAAGTAATAAATAGTTCTTATTGTCACTTTTATCGTTCTAACAATGGTACCACAAAATATCATGCTAAAACTTTAAGTCCATATTGCCCAACCGTATTAGCAGCCATCTAAGATAGAAGAGGTGTTTGATTTTCCAAATATAAGATTTTTACTAAATGCTGAGGAAAAACCTTCACTGATTAACTATATAGTTTCCATCCCACACAGTTGTTAAAGCAATCAGGTATGAAGGTGCGCTAAAATTCCAGTTCGGGATTAACCTCGGTTTTAAGGTCACAAGTTATCGGTTTGCTTCGATCAAGAGAAACACGTTTGTGACAATAATTGGCTTTTATTATGAGCAGCATTTTAGGCAGGTTGAATTCTAAACAGGCAGCAGGATTTGGATCATAGCTACTTTTTTTCCAGTACCAGTGGTGCTTCCAATTGACTTGAAGTTGTTTCAGATGGCTAATTAGGGTTAAGTGCTGAGAAATACTGGCAAACCTTTAGTTCTGTCCTTTCTTTCTCCATCATCACTATATTTCAATAAGAAACGTTGACTTTCCTTAAATAGCAGACTTTAGTCATAACTAGGAGTCTACCCTCTTCGTTTTGGTGTCACAGTATTTATTTGGTACAAGTTCATACCGAAGAGCAGTACTAAAAATTTTCAGTACACATTAGTACATTGTTACACCCCTGGAGTTGCATAGTTGTATACAATGGGCAAATAATCTCCAACTGGGGCTGTATAGGAAGAGGTTAGTCTTCACATTACACCTGTCCAAGTCGTGACTCCATGTTCCAGCTTCACTGGCCTGAACTACCAAAGCTTCAAATGCAGCAGTAATTTTTTTTTTTTTTTTTTTTTTCTCCCTCTCATTGACTCTGAAAACTCTGTCTACTGGCGGTGGTTCAGTATCCAAGGCTGTTCAGACATGTCACGCCATCTATCACCTGGTCTGGCACCTTTGGCACTGGCTAATGAGTCAAGCCTGAAATACACCGTCCACAGTGTTGTTTACACGCTGTTTAAACTCTTTGGAAATCCACCTCCGGCTTGTTCAGAGATGTAGAGGAGCAGCACTTGATTAAATGGCCTGACACACCGGGGAATAGGTGTAAATCTGATTCGGAGAAAGCGGTATCGACACAAATTGGCAGGTGGGTGTTTGGGTTCTGTACAGAAAGACACTGGTGTCATAGTTTAATCATATAAATCAGTACTAAACCCCTGCTGAGCCTGTAATGTTCTTATAGAAAAGAATGCTCAGTTTACAGGGATTCCCCTATTCTTTTTTTTTTTTTTTTTTTTTTTTTTTTTTTTTTTTAGGTAGGTGAGTCTTTCATTTAAAATGTACAGTCTGATTGTAGAAGGGGAACAGCCTAAAGTAGAGGCTGCAACTAAAGGTTTAGATGTTAACTTACCAGAATTTACCCCAAAATGTGATGGGTTTGATTTAACAGCACCAAAGCTTTAAATGCATGCATGTTTATTCATAATGTAAAGCTATCTATGGGTTTGGATCATGTGCTAAAAACATAAGTGGAGTAAAAGTTTCCTGAACAGTAGCAATTAGCATGTTCAATCAAAGCTGCAAGGAGCCCTAAAAGGCTCCCGCAGGATGGTGGTGCTATGGCGTTTGTCGCCAGTATATTCACAAACAGGCTTGCCATTGGTTTATCTACCCAGTAGGAGGTGCTATTTGTGAATTTCAGAAATTACATTCTGTTAAGATCTGGTATGAAATAGCAAGAAGTTGGATGAAATCGGCCCTCTCTTGGAGTTAACCCAACCTCTTGCGTGGAAATGAAGGATCGGTTTAAGGATGAGTTCTTGTAAGGTTTGAATTATGCATCATAAACTCAGATGAAATTTAAATGATTAGAGCATTTAGAGTATAGTGAGTTAGTTTCAATTTAGCATTTTTCAGTTGTTTTTAATGCTTGCCAAATGGCTGCTTTGATCCCAAATGGCCAACTTTC
The DNA here is from genome assembly GCA_014839685.1 of Anableps anableps. Taxonomy (NCBI): domain Eukaryota; kingdom Metazoa; phylum Chordata; class Actinopteri; order Cyprinodontiformes; family Anablepidae; genus Anableps; species Anableps anableps. The sequence goes on from CM026079.1 coordinate 6,920,036, forward strand.
TATTTGAGAAGTTCACTTGAGTTAGTTTGTTACAATAAAGCATGTATAAAATCTTAAATTTGAGACTTTGATTCAAAATGGACGCCTTTGTGTTAGGTGTAAGGTATACATCCTTCTTCAGGAGTTGTACATGTTTACCAATTCAAAGCAGAATGCGAAGTTGGTCTAAGGGGCTGCAGTTAAGGGGGCGCTGTTGAGTCATTTTGCAACATGCTTTTTAAATTGAAATCCCAAGCTTTTTACTCATCTTAAGTTGACTGCAAAGGTGCAATTTTGTGTATGTCTAATTCACCAGAAACAGTAATTTTATTTGGTGTTAGAACAATAAACAACAGATATTGCAGGCATTTACATCACATCAATCTCTTTAATATACAGATGCTGGCTAGTGTCATATCTTCAACATATTATTGTCAAATAAAACATTAATACTCTCATCAAATAATCTCACTGAATGCCAAAAATGACTTTGTTCGTGTTGGCTTAACAAAATTTTCAAGTCTCAAACTAGAGGAAAAGTAAACTCCCAAACTGTTAATTTAGATTGTTTGAGGCATGGAACTATCTCGTCGTACTGTTGTCCAGGGAGCCGTCGCAATCAGTTGAACGTTTCTACCTGCATCCATATGTGATTCCTTTCTGACTGAGACCACACTACCTTAGACCACCAACCGGCCCTAACGGTGGCCATTCTCAGTCTTCATCCCTGGCTCTATCATTTCCTTTTATTTGCTACAAAACAGGCTCACATCTGTTGCTAAGAGACTGTGGTGATGTGAATGTCTCCGTTTTGTTCTCGACACCGTTCAGGATCTGCTCGGGCCAGTCTGAGGGGAAAACAGAGCAGCTGTTTTCACTGCTCTTTTCTTGCCACTGCCCGTCCAACCACCAACACACTGAGGCATTCAGTTTATGTTGCTAATATCCTGCATGTTAGTTTGAAATTCATCTCACTGATGATGTACAGTGGAAGTAAAAAGCAAAATGGGGTTTTATAAAAACTAAGCAAATATTTTGTGGAAATATATATATATTTTTTAGTTCTGAATAAAAATCTCAGATTTTAGAAAGCTTCAACCTACCAATTATAGTTTCTCTTGAAGAACAATAATAATATTCATGTTGTTTAAAGGTTTGATCAGTATTTTTAAAAAGACAGCATGGTTATGTAGTTCACATTTTAATCTGTCTTTAACATCCTATATTAGCTGTTAGCATCACTAAAAACACCAGTTCCTTTGTGGTTTTTTTCCTGTGGAGTAAGAATACTTTTTTACCTTAGGTGAGGTAAAAAAGTAAACATCCATCATGTTCCATGGCAGATATCATGGGACTCTTCTGAAGGATAAAGCAGAGTGTTCATTGCTGTTTATTTGCTGAAGAAGAATGAACTGTACCTGCCAAAAACCTGCAGAAGAAAAGCAGAAACTTTCCTCGAAGTTTCATACATATTTTTGGCTTCCTCTAACTTCACGTTTCGAGAACTCATAAGCAGCATTTCCATTGTCCATAAAACTGCACAAATTGAAATTATGAAAATAAAGTCACTTAATGGAAACACGTTTCGAAAAAAACTTGCGTTTTTCGATTAAAAAAAAAAATTGCGCTAGGATGAGGTGATTTTTCGGCAGTACCGAAATTGGTGTATTTTGCAAAACTGTAATGGAAACACTTTTTTTACATCACGTCATAAACAACCAGATATTACTACTGGTCACTACTTGTTTTTTTTTTTTTGTTTGTTTTTTTTGACAATGAGCAGCTGGTTCCTCAAGAACTCTCACAGCATCTCACAGTTCATGAAAAGTTGTCATTAGAAAGTGTTGAATCCATACCTCTTCTTTACAGTTGGCATCTACAATTTCCCCAAAATGCACCATACGTAGCCACTCCCAAGTATAATCTGGTTGACACTACAATGCCTCAAGACGCCGATGTATCTTCTGATACGAGCGCTAGTGCCATGGCTGAAATATGAATATATGTCATGTAACTGTTTATATCAGTCGTTACCGTGAACAAACTTATTCACGTGAGATTTTAATTGCATTTCTTATGTAATGGAAACACCGCAGTTGTGAAATTGTGTTTTTTCAACATTACCAGAATATTGTCAAAGATTTGTGCACATTTGTAATGAAAAAACACAACAAATTCTAAAAATACCTAAGCTTCTCTTCGTAGCAACTTCCACACCAAAGAGTGTTGTTAGCACTATCTAGTAGCACTTAGGCACCGATCGGGGGGCCAAACTCAAAGCTTAATTGGTTCTGATCACAAACCCATCTCTCTGTACCTCTCTATTCTGCCAAAAAGAAAAGTTTTACACACCAAAAAGAAAAAAAATATATTTTCTCACTTAGTTTTCTTTAAACAGCACAGATTGACAGGGTTAAGTGGCTCTTACTTTTTAAGGAGCTAAAATCTAGGCATTAAGTGTGAACACAGAGATAAATTACCATCTCTGTGAGCTGTGTGGAGCAGAATGTCGAGCACGGTTAGCAACGTCATCTGGTTTTACGTGACACTTTGCTGCTAAAGCATTGAATGAACCTGGGAGTTCAGATGCAGTTTGCATTAATACCTACTAAGCTGTTATGCATTTTCTCTGAAGAACAGTGCCAACGTTCAATGGGTTCATTGCTAATGCACTTTATATTTCTCCTAATAAACATTTGAGGCATAATCTAAAGTTAAACATAAAGTGCTTTTAACGTGTATACAACATTCATCCTGCGTGCTAATGCCAGAGCTGCAGAGAAGACCTCTGAAGGCTCTTCTGTCTCTGAATGACTTACAAAGACGCTGAGTGCATTTCGGAATTCAGTATGATGCATGGCAGAGTCACTGCTAATGTGCTTTGAGCATAAACACTTCCATTACTGTCTCCTGTAATTAAATGCAGTGCAAAACGCCGAGTTCCCACAACTTTTTCGATCAAAACTAACCTTGAACTGGCTCAGCTTTGGATGCCTGAACTTCCTGTTTTCATATGGGGTCTATCTGTGTTTTTAAAGCTTCAGATACGGCACCCTCCACATGTACTGGCACCCGTGGTAGAGATGTGTGAAAAGCTGCAAAATGAATACATTTGTTGTGGCAGCCGCATAAGCTCACACTGAAAGAGAAATCACAAATCTAATTTGAGTACAGTACTGTATATTCAGTTGGGGATTTATGATCACTGGTGGTGCGGTTGCTGGTTGACCTAACCGCCACCCACCCATCCATCCAGTGTCTTTTGCCATTAATCCTTTTAGGGTTACAGAGGGGCTGCTGCCTATCGCTAGCACTCAGTGGGCGAGAAGCAGGCGACACCCTGGACAGGTCACCGGTCCATCACAGAGACACACAGGACAAACAACCACACACTCATACCTAAGGGCAATTTTACCCTGAAGGTCATGTTTTTGGACAGTGGGAGAAAGCAGGAGTACCCTGGGAGAACAAGCAAACACTGGCTAGCATTTGAACTCAGGGTTTTGTTTTTTTTTTTTGTTTCAATGCAACAGTGCTAACAACTACACAGTGCAGCCACCCCTAACAATTCCTCTCAAATAAATGTATCAAAAACATTTCTGAAATGTATACTTAAGCTTAATCACAGTATCTAGGAACTTTTGATTAGTATTTTATGACTTTGTTTCTCTATGGTGTTAATATGACATGACACAAAGACCCGTTCGCCTGTTCATTTCGTCATTTTATACCTTAGCAGTTTGGGTGCTTTCAAACCGGATATTTTTTGTTTACGGTCATGAAATGCTTCCCTCCACTGTGAGACTTTCTACCCAGCAGGGAGACATTTTGTACTAACTTTGACAACTGATGATTTGTAGGGTTTGCTGTAATATTTTTCCAATGGTCTACCATAAGGAAATGTGATTTTATAACTCCAATAAATAATATATACCATTAGAAGGTAATAAGGGCATTTTTGGTTTGATGAGGGGTCAAAATTTGGCCTTTTTGATAACAAGTCAACTGGTCCAAATAGGGATCAGAACTGATATAAAAGGGAATAATACAAAGTTTTTAGATTTAGATTTAATTTAGTTATTTCTCAGTTTTAAACATTTGGATCACCTTTTATCTCCAGAATTCATGAAAATATCTAACTACAATGAAATATGAACTCCTACAGCATGGTTATAGTGCATGGTAATCAGGGGTGCACCGATGAATTGGCTGGCCAATAAATCAGCCCCGATTTCCCTAATTTTGGGAAGTCATCAATCGGCCGATACGTTCATGTGAAACCGATCTATCCACTGATCTTATCTACCTCTGCAAAGATCTGAAAATCAGCCGCTGTCCCCTTTTTCTCTACCATAAGAGAGGGCTGGATGACAGACCCGCCCACCAGGTCACGTCTGCACATGCACAGTTAACAACAGTGACCCCACTGTCGCCAGCTGCGTAGCTTTGTCCCTATATTTAGCTATTTTTAAGACAAAAAAAAAAATCAGTATCTGCCAAAATCGGAATTGGTAGGTAAGGCTTTTTCAAGATCTGCAATCAGCCAGAAAACTGCAATCAGTTCACCTCTAATGGCGTCTGATTGAGATGGGGGTACAGATAGACAAGGTAACAAGCTGATTTTATGTCATTCTGTTAAAAACATTTCAACTAAAACCAAAATTTCCAAATATGGAATATTTGAATCAAATCGCATTGGAGTTTTCTATAATAAGCCAGATATGTTCAAAACATTGATTAAAGGCATAAGAACATAAATTGGATTTCACTTGGACATTAAGTATTGTTCAAATCAAATGTTTAAAACATTTGTAACAATGAGGGCATGTTTCTATCAAAACCTACATAACAGATGTAGGTTTTGTGGCCAAATGGTGTAAAAACATTTTTAGTTTAAATGGTTGTTTTGGTGGTGCTTATCACATTTTCAGCCGCCTTCATCTGTCTGCTTAAAAGAGAGAAAAAAGCTCTCCTTCATTTTAAATAAACTGCTATTTATACTCCTCATTCAAACCTGACAGGACTTTTATTAAATGGGCTGAGTGCTCAAACATGGGGCATTTAAAGGAGAACTGCACTCATTTAAGCAACCGTTTCACCTCAGTTTCATCATCCCTAACTTGATGTATCAGAGAGCACATCCACGGAGCACCGCATAGCTAAGCATTTGGTTCCAACTCAACTGCTTAAATTTGTTCGCAAGCTGTTTAGATGCTTCTCTCTTTCCGTTCTGTGTTGCACGTTTGCTTAGGCAGATGTAATTCTCCAAAGATTTTCTACTCTGTGCATGTTGAAATGTTGCAGCTCTGTTACATGGCTTAGCCACACTAGGATGCTGTTGTGACTTGTAAGCATAAGTTTATTCATCCTTGGATGAATAAACTTATGCTTATTTCATTGGTTGAAATCATCAGAGTGTAGTTTTCAATTTTGCAAACAAAAGTCAGAAAAAAATGTGGCCTGTTTTTATGCCCCCCTGTACTCTTTTTGCCCAAAAATAACATCACATGCAACCGATTGCCTTCAGAGGTCACAGAATTAGTAGTTGTGTGTAGCCCTCAGAGGTTTGTTGGAGAACAGACGGCATCATGAAGACCAAAGAGCTCTACAGACAGGTCAGGGAGGCAGTTGTGGAGACGTTTAAAACAGAGTTAGGTTATAAAACAATGTCCGAGGCTCTGAACATCTGACAGGGCTCTGTTCAGTCCATCTAAAAATGGAAGAAGTGTATCGCAACTGCAAACCCTACCTTTTTTTTTATCTAAACTTACAGCAGAGTGGTGGTCCTCTTCACCACAGGCAGCTGTTCAGAGTTGATGATGGAAAGATGGGCGGAGCTAAACAGAGCAGTTCTCGAGGCTAACCTGTTAGAAGGTACACACATTGTAGATGGTTTCCTTCAATATATAGCTTTACACACAGAGTCCTGGTGAACAGATGGATGCAAGTATGAGATGAAAATGTTTGATCATTCCACCATTTTTTTTCTTTGTTTCTTGCTGATAATCACTTATCAGACTATTGCTTGGCACCTGGCAATATTTGTGTTTTTTGAACATCACCATGCCAGATCTTTTGAGGGGATGCAGCTGTGGCAGCTCCAAACATTGGTTTTACTGAGCCTAAGGGCTTCAAGATGGTTATCTGGGAGTCGGGTGGGGAAAAAAAAAAATAAAAAAAAAAATCATGTCCTGACAGTTTAAATCTGATTTTTACTTGGTTAATTTTATTGCAGTATTTAAATGAACTGAAGGTATTAAACATTTTGAGCATCCAGATGTTTCCAGTGATCTGATCTGTCGTGTTGGATCACATTTTTCTGATATAAACATGGGATTACTCATATTTTTATTGTGCAGCTGCACTTCTAGCTTTTACACTATTTAAACAGAAGCATTCAGACACTTGTGCAATGTAAGCTGGACTAATTCACCATTTTAGAACTTCATGGGCTTTTCTTAAGATCAATATCTGATTATAGATATTGTTTTCAATAGCTGATGATTATCCAGTCTAAACCCTTGCATAGATTGTAATTTATATTATTTAAAAAGATGCATTATATTGATTTAGTTTTAGATCTATCTGAAAGACGTATGAACAAACTGAGTGGCAGACTGCTGCCAGGCCAGGCTTTGGTGTGAAATGTTGCAGACTGGGGACTGACTTACCAACAAATTAGGCCAATCCAATGTGTTCGCCAGTCCACTTTTGGAGTCTACTGATCCAACTAGTTGAGTGATAGATCTTTTTTTCCTCTCTCAGTGGACCCTGTCAAATTGGAGTTATTAAAAGGAGATGAGGGAATTTTAATATTGGCTGCCCCAGTCACCAATTTCTAATCCAGCCCAGACGTAGGTGAATCATTTTTCAAACGCTCCTGAGTACTTATCACAGCTGAAATTACATCCTGTTTTTCATCAAAGCCGCTGCTGTTCCCATAATTTAAAGCCCATCCTCGTATTCAGACACAAGTCTCTGAAGATATTATTTCTTTCTCTGCTGATTTTTAGCAGCTCGGTGTGAAAACCTGCTTCAGTGTGAAACCAGAGAAGGCTGAATGTAGGCAATATCATGAGGTATGCCCTTTAAAAAACAAAAAGAGGAAAGCAACATTGCATACACTCCTGTATTAACTTTTGACTTCTCTGCTATTGATTGCTCTCCTTTCAGTGTTTATCAAACCTTAATTTGAAACCATACAAATTCTATATTTTATATGTATTTTTTGGGGGGAAATTACGAATGTCATCTTCTATTTTCACAGATGGTTAGGTTTCACTGTAACTGCAAAAAAATTCCAGTCCAGCTTTGACTGATCCATATGTTTCAGTTTTTATGCATGTCAAAGTTTAAGGTGGTCTGGGCACAACCTTACAAATTCTCACTTTTGTTTTCACAAATACAAAGATTTCATGAATCTGAACTTGTATGAAGGATGCTCTGTTCAGTTTTGTTCAGATGTAGTTTCCATTTTAAACAAGGGATGATCAAATACAGACCAGACTTATTAAAAAACCGAAATATCTCTTTAGTCATTAAAAGCAGGCACCAGCTTTAGCATCATCAGTGGCTAACGATTAGGCTGTCACAATATTCTCATAGTCCTTAAATGTTATTTGTATCTTTTTTTTCCTTCTGATCGACCAAAATATTTCTAAAAAAATATTTGAATGGGGCTTCTTCATTGCTTTTATTGATTGTTGCCGCACCACAATCCTGACGAGCAGGATTGTGGTGCTCTCTTTATTAGCCAACTCCATCAACAACAGGGTAACTTTAAAACTACTTGCTCACTTACTTCAAAACAAGAGTCTGAAACATAGATACAGGATGTCTAGGTTAGCTTTAGTATTTTGATATCATATGCCACCACTGTAAGCTGTAGTTTGATGTATGCAAATGTGTTTCATAAAGGCCTAGTCCACACGTAGCCAGATAGCGGAGAAAATGAATACATTTTATGTGTTTTAGCCTTTCATCCACAAAACAGTTCCATTTAATATCACTAAAAACAATTATTTATAAAAACTCCGACCAAATGGAGATTTGCGAAAACTCTGTTTTTGCAAGTTTACATGGGAAAACGGAGATGTAGGGTCAATATAGCCACATACTTGCTTTGACACAATTCTCAATTGACGTAGTCTTGTGTCTTACTAACTTTATATTGTAATATGCTATTTAAAAATAGTTCAACTTGTGTATCTGTCCACACAAATGGTCCTCCTGGCACCATGTTTAATTTCTAACAAGAAGGAGTGGTTGCTTTGAAGCAATCTGACTGTCCAACAGGTTTTAGCCTTTCGTTACACTGCCCCCTATGGGTGTGGCATGTTTTAAAACAACACTCAGGGGCAGATCTGTGCAAATTCATGTGGATGAAAACTTTTCTGAAACCGATCCCGTGTCTACGATAATATTTTAGTCAATGATGATATTAATTTTTATAAATACCCGGCTACATATGTACAAAACCAGTGTCGTAGCAGGCTGTTCTTAACAACTGCAGAAAAATAACAGTTTCTCCATTAGAAATAATTTGCCATAACAACGAAAAATCAAAGTACACTTAAAACGATTTATTTTATTTATAAATTGACAATTCGTGACAGTGTCGTCTGAAAGCCCTTTAAGAAAAAAAAGGAAATTAATATACAATATATTAATCAATTTATTCCAATCATACAGACAGATTCTAAGACAACTACATACATTCAGATTGATCCTAGTTATAAAACAATGAAGTCAAGCTCTGCTATTCAGATTCTTAAAGTTAACCTAGCTGCTTACATCGAGTCACTTAGTGACATGAGAAAAACTTCAATGAATGTATTCCGCACCAATAAACAGGTAAGATTGTGTTGGAAGTCAGTGGTAGGTTTTGAACCAGAAGTCTGAGAAGATGAAATGCTTGACACCCTTCGAAATCCCTCTCCTCTTCATTCCCATCATATCGTCGTGAATTCTTTCCATTCTGTGCTTCCCATGTTGGCTGCTGAATGGATTCAATCGCCCCTGATGTTGGCAACACTCAGATCAGTTTATTGCACTTACACGTGTTATCAGTCCTCACTTTTAATTTCCTGTCTCTTTAGGTGTTGTGGAATCACTCATGTGCCCAGCCTCTCCCCTTTTTCCCGCACCGTGTTTCTCTGGAGAGCATTTTATTTCCGTGTGAAAATGAAAGTGTGAAACTTGTCAGCTCAAGTGAGCATGTTATTACAACATCGTCAGGACAGCGGAGATGGACGAGGCAAGCGGGTTGTAAAGTTTTCCATTTAGGTTGTCAGACAGCAAAGTGTGAAATTTGAAATGTTTCATCTTCGGAGGAGCTAATATTTGGAAATCTCATGGACCTCTGTTTTCCTCGGTTGCTGGGTTCATTTGTCGTTACTGTATATGGTTGTTAAAGGGCGATGCATCTTGTCTGTTCTGGCTTTACTGTCACAATGTCCTCCAATGGACCCATGGCTTATGAAGGAAGATGGGGAAATAACCCACTCCAGTGCACTCACACACTGAAACATTATTATTTTTTCCATGAATGAAATGTTAAGTAGTGATGTAGTTGGTCCTTGACTCTAATGGAAAAAGATTATCTTAACATTAAAACTGATTGAAAAGGGAAATGATCTTCCATTTTAATGAATTGAAATGTTCTATTTTTATTTCTGACACCTCCCTTTTTAGCATCCTCCCGAATGGCTGGATGCTAAAAAGAGCAACTTCCTTTGGGGCTTGCCTTTGTTAACATGATGTCGCATATGCTCGCAGCGAAACTCCTCCTCCTGCTAAACTGAAAGTGGGTTAATGCAGTGCATTGTGGGATTAATAGTCCTTATTCCAGTCTCTTTGTTCACTGTAGATAAGTCCTTCATGACTGGAGGCACAACACTAGTCACTTTTTTTTTTGTGCAAAGTTGTTTGTAAATAAAGGGACTTCTTTTCTGTTTTATCTATATATAAAACACAAAAAGTCAATTTTTCTTTTTCCTCACATGCCATAAATGCAAATCTGAGGGTTTTTTGGAGGAAGTGTCTGAAATTAGCAGCAACAATCCGTATTGTGAAAAATGTGCAGTCATCAAATAGTTACTTTTTGTCAGGCAGCATTGCTCCTAGGTTTTTCAGCTTCCCAAGCTGCATTTTCTTTCTAATATTTTTGATATCCTCTACAAAAAAAAAAATCTACAAACAGGTGAGTTTCCACAGAATAATTTGCAATTAGGGCACTCACCCATTCCTTGCCCATCTGTGCATGCAACCAGTCATGTGACTGGTTTATAAGTCAAAGTTCAAAGTACAGTAGGTATGTTAAAGAGGCTAAAACCGCAGGTGTGTTAAGCAGCAGAATGTAGGCTTGCTAATCGTTCAGATAGCCCATCTAGTTAACTTTCTAATATGCGGTTGCTAGACTCCCTGTGTTGCTCTTTAAGGAGCAAGATATAATATATTCTAGAGGTCTTCAATTCCAGTCCTCAAGGACTGGTGTCCTGTAGCTGTTAGATATGTACCTGATTTAACACACCTGAATCAAATGGCTGAATCACCTCCTCAGAATGCAATCAAGTTCTCCAGAGTCCTGCTAATGACCTGATGATTTGACTCAGGGAGAGAATCATGCTTGTTCTCAGTAGCGACACCTACTGTTTAGGATGATGGTTGCACTGGTATAGACTTTTCAGTCCTACCATAACGTTTTGCTTGCACAGAGGCCAATGTGGTGGCCATAATTCGTTCTTAGCTACGACTAGAACTGTTTGTGCTGAAATCAATAGACCGGTGCTACAATTTATTCTAATGCTTTAGGTTTTGATGTGAATCCACATCATTAACATATTTAATTTTCTAATCTGAATTTGTAACCTCACAGTAAACCTCAGATAAAGTTCACTCATCCTTAAATTGATAATTTAGTGGTTAAATAGTGTGCTGTGTTGTTAATCAGAATTTAGATCTGCAGAGGTGTAGCGAAGCATTAAGTCATGTCTTCCTTCTGGCTGCACACATTGTCTGATTTCAAAGGGCCGCTAGAGTCAGGAAGTTGATTAAACATGAATGAAACACAGAAGTAAAATGCCTCAGACCAAAGTATTAAGTTCATTTTCCCTCTCGGTTTGTTGCCCTCCTGTCTGTATGCCTTCTCTTTTATCAAACATTTCATGTCGCTGCGTGTTGGTGGATAATAAGTCTTCTGAAATGAGTTTGGACTCCTTTGAGTGATTAAAAAGCTTCTTTTGGACTACTTTTCTTACATTTTAAAGATTACTTAACAACCTCCTGACCTCTGTTTGCTCTCTGCCATCTTCTTCATGTTAGATTGGCCGATTCCATCACCTTCAAGCTATCCATCTGTTAGTAAATCTGATGTTGATAAGATTCTATCATAGTGAATTATTTCAGCCTTAGATCATTACAAACACAACGAAGGACCTTCAGGCTGTTTGACGAGCCTTTTTGTAGGCCTCCCATAATTAAACATGCATTCTCTGCTTTAGAAAAACATAATGACTCTGCGATTTGCTTGCTTCTGCTGATGTTCTCATCCTTCCCTCTGTAATGCTGCAGACTTTTTTTTTCCTAAGATCTAACAAAGTTAAGTTACCCTTCAATATTCTCCCTAGATTCTTCTGTTTTGAATATGCCACAGCCACCCTCGAATAGCTGTAACCAGTGAATACTTGAGGCCTCCCTCTACGAACTGTCTATTATAATAGTTCAAATTGCAAATATACCTTAATATGCATTGCTGCGCACAGTGGAAACCATCTTGGCACTACCGCTGAAAATAGCATCCACGGTCATTCTTATCTCTGCACTTGGGGGTACAGCCAATCAGCACCAAGGAAAATAAATGGTGCTCCTTGATTGGCTGCTTTGCCAACGCCAGCCAATGGCTTGTCAAGCAGCATTGCATCAAGGTATTTGAGCTGCATTTTCTTTCAAATATTTTAGACATGCTCTACAAAAAAAATCAGCAAAATGGAGTTTTCTTCAAATAATCTGAAGTTACGTTCCACAGAAAATTCCACAAATACTGAAGCACGAACAGTCGGGGGTCTACTGTATGCCTAAAACCCGCCAACTAGGCTTGCTTTGTAAACTGTGGTTGTAAGGAAGAGACTGTAATGTTCTATTTTACAGCAGGTATTGATGCTTTTTGTCTCAAATACTCTGTCCAGAAGTGGCATTAACGTGACCTAGTTCATTCAGTCGTAAGTAGACAGTTCTGAGTTCAGGTGTCACACCTGGCTTGAGAATTCTTTCCCACTGGTTTGATCTTAGTTTGTGGAAATTACCAAACATGCTGCTACTCAACTCTAGAGTTTTCTGGAGAGGTGAATCAAAAAGAAGTGTATGTTCTTAGGAGTTTCGCTCAGTTCCCTAGTTATATTAACATAATTTTATGCCCTCAACTGTCAACAAACAGTTTGGGAATGGTTCATTACTGTTCAAATATGGCTAGGCTCCATTGCGTAAAGCAGGATCCTTAAACAAAATGGATGAGTGAGTTTGGTGTAGAAAACCTTGACCAGCTTGAAAAAAAAACTCCTGACTTGAACCCGATTAAACTCATTTGGGATGAATGAATGTTTCGGCTATGAGCCAGGCCTTCTCCTCCAACATTAGTGTCTGACCTCACAAATGCTGTCCTGGAAGAATGGTCGAAAATTCTCATAAGTACTCTCCTAATATGATATTATAGCTGTATTTTGGGCTGACATAAAATAAAATTGAGGCCACACCCCAAATGGTCCCCGGGCCACACTTCGGAGACACCTGGCAGAAGGCTTCATTTTTCATTATATAAAATGTCGTCGTTTTCTTTTTATGTACTTATATGTAGATGCAAGTTTTCATGACAGTTTAGTACATAATTGATTTTTACTGTCATTGGTGGATTCTTCATTTTCAGTTGTTTTTTGTTTAAATTGTAGATACTGAGATGCTCAGATTCCAGTGTTTTAGAACCAAAAAGGAACAACTCAATGCCACTTCTGTTTTTCTAGTTGACTGTTAGCTTTGTTTTACAAATTCCTTCATTTATTGCTAATGTTGCAAAACCAGTTCAGTCTCTGTTTCTTCAATGGCATGAATCATTTAGGTTGTGATATATGAAAATAAAGTGTGATAAATGCTGGACTGTGGCTTATATAAAACAGCTCTGTAAGCTTTATAATGTAACAGGACTCCATATAGAAGTGCTACGCTTGCACTTTGTTGGGTTATATAAATAAACTGCAGTGAAAGTGAGAAAATGGAGATGATAGTGTGGATGTGATGCAGGCTGCGTAATGCAGCTCACCTTGATGAATGGCACATAGTGTGAAAGTAATATTTCTGCTCTGACTTTAACCAGAATAGCTACTCTCTAATACCAGTTTCTCTTCCCAAGATGCATTTGTTATTCCCTCCATGCTGGCATCACAACTAAATTTCTTTGGAACATTTTTTTTCCCCAGCTGCTTTCAGTACAGTCTCCCTTTCTCCACAGGTAGGATTCATTAAGCTAAAATTGCTGTTACTATTGGGAAATTTGTCACAATTATAAAGTAGATGAGTTCACACTGTTTCTCGCAGAAGTCACGGCTGCAACGCCTGTAAATTATTTCTGGTCAGAGTAACTGTTTCTTATTATAAAAGAAAAGTGAATTCCATTTTATTAGTTAACAGAGCCTCACTTCAAAAGGCTCTTTCACCATCTGGAAAAGTGCTGGATTTGATTAAAATATGAAAAAAGGAAATACCTGCATGGAAAAAAAATATATAGTCATATTCAGTAAATCAGAATATTATTGAGAAGTTCATCTATTTCAGTGACTCAGTGCACGATGGGAAATGCATGACAGATTAGTCCCACACAGATGACAGATGGGGTCACATTGTGTCGAAGCCTGACAGTCTGACCCATCCTGTCAAAGTCTTCTGGTTTGAGAATTTCACTTAAGCTTAAAACGACTTTGTGGCAACAAAGGCTGTACAAAATACGGGGATAGTTGTTCGGTCTGTACTAACCCCGTTGGCTCTTATGCTAGCCCAGAGTGAGGAGAGACCCAGCCACTATGACGGCGACGTGGAATGCGCTCCAGCACCAAAGCAGAGGAAGAGTTGCCACTGACGTCACTCTCCTGCGCCACTTGGAACTGCAAACTCAAATTGATTCATGGAACACTTTTTGCAGGGGGCATGAAAATAAAGAAGCTGTTTCCTCTTTGTTTTCTCTTTAGTCGTGTCACACAATGAGCAGTCTTGAAGACAAAAATGAAAACACAGTTTGGATGATCTATTAGTAATTTAATTTGAGTCAAAAAATGCAGCTTTGCCTTCGAACTGAAAAAGTATTTCTGCAAATACATTTTAATTTTCAAATTGGACATTTAAAATTAATTTTGGTAATTTTTTGCTGGGGTATATTTTGAAAATTAAGTGTTAAACATCCCTTTCTTAATCATTTGAATTAAGTAATAGAAGCAGTGTTGAAGAAAATGAAAATGCAGTTTGGATGATGTATTAGTAATTTTATTCATGAATCAAAAAATTCAGCTAGGACTTTGAAATGATTTCTAATACATTTTAATTTTCAAATTTGACATTTCAAAATGAATTTTGGTCATTTTTTTCCAGGGAGAGCTTTTGAAAATTAAATGTTGAACGTTATTTTATTCATTTTAATTAATTTACAAATTGAGCAATCTTGAAGAAAATGAGAATGCATTTTGGATGACTTTTAATTTTATTTATTTATATTTATTTATCTTTCTTTTTCTTCCTTCCTTCTTCATTCTGGTGTTTGCAGGACATTTGACACCTAGTCACTGTAGAAATATTTGCTATAAAATGAATATAAAAATGAATTTAAAGGACTAGCATCTCTGGAAATTTACATCTGGAAAAACTCAGTAAATTTGTTTATGAGAACTATGTAGGAACCCTGCTTTAAGTAAGCAACATTAAGCAATGGTTATAACTCAAATTACATCACAGTAGGTTAGTACTCACTGCAAGCAGAGCACATATTACTCTGTATGGCTGTGTCAGAATTAGACAATGGACCTTCTGGACAGATGATTGGGTCACATGTTAGTTAATGGAACCTGGCCATCTTCCCAGCAGGCTGGGTATAGATAAACCATTCGGAGCGTCAGGTAAGGAACCCTATGTCAAAGCTTCCGAATCATTTGTTGTTTTCACTGTCAGTCAGTCAATGATGGCTTGTCTGTTTGCTGTTAACCCTGACCACCCATCAGAACACAAATCCCCCTAAATAAATAATAGCTGCTTTAGCTCGGCCATTGCTCACCAGCGCTCCTTTTTCTTCAATAAACAGATTGTGCAGCCAGACTAAATTACCATACTTGACATTCATCACCTTATCAAATTGCAGAGCAACTGCCCCCTCACAGCTCAGAGCCCACTGCTGGGGCTGATTTGGTTGTGGGCTGTACATAAGTGCTACTTGTACATAAGATTAAATGAGCAGTCCACACTCAAAGCCCAAGATTCATTATTTGAGAATTCATTGCAGAAAGACATATTTTCCCCTCCTGTATGCACCCAGACGTACATAATCACAGCTGAGGGGTGGGTTATATCTCTGGCTAATCACATCATATTTAACAGGAAGTTGTCCCCGTCCTTAAAGGACCCTCCTGTTGTGTTAGTCAAGAATAAATATAAAATATGACCCCCCCCAAATAGAAAAACACAAACAGCCCAGTCAGGCTTGTGAGTCTCATCTGTTTTTGCTGCCTTTTTGTTCACGGTTTGCTTCGACAGAGATGAAAGTGGATCTTGGCATCCGGTGAATTGGCCTCACTGTACTTTCTTCCTCTAACTCTCCATATTGCCTTGCCTTCTCTCCCACCTCTCTTCCTTTTAACTCTCCTTCTCCAGGCTATAGTCTTGTGTGATTTGGGCTATTTGTTCTGGCTCTCTGGTTTTTGCTGGGGGTTGACAGAAAGCGTTGCATATGGACTGCACATTCTAAACAGTGATCTGTTCTTCCATGTTTTTGAATAGTAATTCATTATCCCTTCTGAGTCAGTATGTAATTACAGCTCCACTTGTTTACTGCTGTCCTATACTGCTTATTTTGGTGAACATAATAATTAAAAGCATGTAGCAACAACTACTTCTGGAAGTTGGGATATGATATTTTTAGATGCACCTATCAGAATATTCTGGCCCAATTCCAATCCACATTAGTCGTAAAACTGTGAACTGCCATTCAGTGATTTTTGGGGGAAATGCATTATATAACTTAATTTATATTTACTAAATATACTTTATTTATAAAACCATAACCATAAAAGAACAGTATTCACATTATTTAGCCATCTGCCGAATTGGAAGCCTCAGTCAGAAGCCAACTTCATCTCTGTATAATACAGCATGTATATGCTTAGTGTCAAGTTAGATTACTGTAAACTGTCAAAAGAAAATGTCATTGCATCTAATGTTTGTAGCTTACAGATACTATATGCAAACCATTTTTATTGATAAAATTTTTTTAAAAGAAGAAGGTACAGGTCACAGGTGACCAGCCTAGGCATGCTAGTTGCAAGCCCATCCAAGGCTAACACAAGTTATTTGTCAGTGCCTGTTGCTCAGTTACCGGTTCTGGCTAACTTAAGTCGGAGACTTACAAAAGGTTGCCTTCATTTCCAAATTTAACATGTTCCTTGACGGACAGAGGCTGAAACTTCGTTCAGTGTTCTTGTTTCCTGCTTAAAGTCTTGCTTTCTCACAACCCAAGTGCCCTGTAGAATAGGCATGGCAGCACTGACTTAAGATTTTATTTGTCTGTAAAAAAAATTCAGTTAAAACACAAAATGTCACATTTCAACCTGATCCGCTTTGTATGAAACTCCAGAAGACTCAGTTAGAGGCCTCAACAATCGCCTGGATCAGTGACTACTTGACAGACAGACCACAGTTGGTGAAACTGAAGGACTGTGTGTTTAGCCATGTGGTTAGCAGCACAGGAGCACCACAGGGGACTGTACTCTCGCCATTCCTTTTCACTCTGACTTGTGCTGGAAGTCTGAAGCGTACAGAGTCCTGTCATCTGCAGAAATACTCAGATGACTCTGAAGTGGTTGGGTGGATCAGAGATGGACAAGAAGCTGAGTACAGATTCCTGGTGGACCGCTTTGTGTCATGGTGTGGAAACAATCATCTTATCTTAAATGTGAACAAAACAAAGGAGATGATTGTAGATTTCAGGAGAAACAGGGTTAGATTAAACCCTGTTTCCATTATGGGAGAAGAAGTGGAGGTGGTTGAGGAATATAAATACCTCAGTGTTCATATAGACAACAGACTGGACTGGAGACTCAACAGTGAAGTGTCTACAAGAAGGGACAGAGCAGACTGTACTTCTTGTCGAAGCTAAGAGCCTTCAAGGTTTGCAGCAAGATGTTGCATGTCTTCTATAAGTCTGTTGTTCAGAGTGCCATCTCCCTGACCATCCTCTTCATAAGAAGAGGCTTCTTTAGATTGGAAAACAGAGTCTCTTCAGTCAGAGGCTTCTTTAGATTGGTTGTAAAACGGACCGCTACAGGACCGCTTTCCTCCCCACAGCCATCACAATCTATAATAACTCACTAATTAAATGAGTTACATCAACATTTAATTTGTCTTTGGGATAAATAAAGTATTTTTGAATTGAATTGAATAATAATGCAATCATGCAAGACCCATTTTATGTTTTGACTCTACAATCATTTACAGATTACCTTTTCATCAAAATCTGACTATTTTGTTCATTGGATTAAAATCTTGCATGTTTAGTTTAATTTTGAGCAGACATAATAAAAAGGGTACAAGAATTTTAAAGGGACCAGAAAACAAGTCCCTTTAAACTACACAGTTACAAGTCATGGATTTGATGCACATATGGTTTGATACATTTCCAAGTTTTGCTCCCAGTATTCTTCTTTTCCTTTTTAGTTGACCAAATTACTTGTTAAGAGCCAGTAGAACCAAGGCTGGCTGACGTAAAGCTGCAGGAAGGACAGTCCCGTTTTATTGTTGCGTATCACAAGTTTACAGTAAGTCAGCAGTTCACTTTTTAATCTAGCAGAACTGCTGTTTAGCAGTTCAGCACATCAGCCCTGTTAACATGGTTGTACAGGCGCTGCAGTAAAACTCAAGCGGAGTGAAGGCTTTGTTGTGATGTTCATTTGGACTGACTGGTTGGTGTTTGGACAGTGCAGTCCTGATTTTCTAATGAGGAAGAAGATGGAAAAAGTTACGGAAAAGATAAGGCTGTTATCTCCCCGTGTTTATAGAAAGTTTGGCTCAAAGTGCTTTCCAATTAGAAAGTTTATGCCCCGGGGTCCCATTGAGGATAATTGTTTTCAAGGATCGTCTGATACCCCAAAGACTGCTGTAATGGCACTGTATTTCTCCAGTATGGGTTCAGATTACTGTTTGTTCTTATTGAAGATGTTTCCTTCAGGATGATAGAATCAGCTTTGTTGTTGTACTCATCTCGTTTTTTCTCCTATGTAGATGGAGAGCTCTCGGCACTATTCGCTGCTGCAGATTAATTAAACCTCTGCAGTATGTGTAGCTTTCTGACACTCAGGGCTGTTGCTGTCAAACCATTTCACTCTCCGCTTCCTTTTACGTCTCCACAAAGCTAACTGTGTTTCCTTTTCCATGCAGTTGGAGTGACTTCTGTTTGATGAGACTCTGGTAAAACGGACTGACAAATACAAACGTCTGGAAAATTAATCCAATACTCTTGTTTGAGTACATGAAGCTTTATTTTCCTGTTGGGTTCTGTTTCAGAGCTTGTATTTGATAAATTAGTGTTAGAAAGGTGAATAAGTTTGCTGCAGTCACCATGAGGGCAGCTGAGATATTTAGTGTGTTTAATGTTTGTCTAAGATAGTAGAGATCTGTAGCTGTTGCAGGATCTTTTACCTTCCTACAGTGCCTTGCAAAAACATGCATACCTCTTGAACTGTTACAAATACAGACCTCTCTGTTTTTTATCGGAATTGCTTTATTGTGACTAGGGAAGCACGACATATTGACGCTAACACCAGTATCGATCGATATTAGTCATTTTTTTTAACATATCGGTATCAGTCCGATAAATAAAACTGGGCCGATATTAACAACAGAGATATTCTTCATCTGGTTTCCAATTGTTTCTGGAGAGGAAGGGGAGGAGGTTGGTCATGTGACAGGGATAATCATGCAGTGCAGGATTGTGCAGGATACAGTGGTGAAATCAGCGGTGTGTTTTTTTTAAAGGGTAGTGAAATGTATATAAAATACATAGTATTGGTAAATATTGGTTATTAGACATAACACTAATATTAATATTGGATATTTATATTGGCCCAAATTTTTATATCGGTGCATCCCTAATTGTGAAGTGTAGGAATATTGTTGCATGTCCTTCAGTTTTCTCCACAGATAAATCTGAACAGTGTTCTCTGTATTTGTATTCTACCACCTTGAGTTGGTAATTTGTGGAACCACTTTTTGTTGCACTCACAGCTGCAGGTTTTGTGGTGTATGCCTCGACCAGCTTAGCATATGTGCAGCCTGACATGTTTTCCAGTTCTGTGCAAAATAGCTCAAGCTTAGTCAGAATGGATGGAGAGCATCAGTGAATATCTATTTTCAAGCCTTGACACAGATTCTCAATTGGATTTAGGTCTGGATTTTGACTAGGCCATTCCAAGGCATGAGTATGTTTGACCCAAACTGTCCCATTGTTGCTGTTGTTGTATGTTTAGTGTCGTCTTCCTGGTGGGAGTTGAACCTCAGTAGGTGACAGAGCCTCTAACAGATTTTCTTCTTGGATTACACTGTTTTTAACTCCATCCATCTTCTGTGTGTCGTCGTGACAGTTTGTTCAGGGTGATCCATTAGTTTTGCATGCAAGTCAAAAACTTCTGATTTAGAAGACATTAATAAATAAATCTGACATGGTGTAACTGTCTTTATTGTGGCATTTAGCAAACAGAAATAATTTTGGTAATTCTCCTGACTTAAAACAAGAGTAGTTTGGTCTGCTTCAGACAGTGAGAAAAAAACCTGTTTTTATTTGGTGTATGTAAACTTCTGGTTTCAATTGAACATTATTGTGAATTCAAAGGAGAGTTAAGAACCCCTTTGTGTTGGGCAGTGGCATAAATCTCAATGAAGTTTGTGGTTGTAATATAACAGAGTCTAAAAATTTCAAGGGGCATTAATACTTTTGCAAGCCACTATATTTGAAGCTGCCTTAATATTTCAAACATATCTCCATATTTAAGAACAGTGAGCAGGGAAAGCTAATATTGTGATTGTCTCTTTTATGCTTTCCTAGTTTCTGACTTTACCCATAAATGCTCAGTTGGACTGTTTACTCCTAAGAAGACAGTCAGACAGACTGTGACCTCATAAAAGCAGTTTTCAGGCCAAATTTTTCCTCTAAATATTTGCCTCACATTACCAGCAAAAGGTCGTTTCTAAAGGTAGTGCTGTAATGCATTTGCTATATGAAATGAAAGGTGAAAAATCATGCATTTTGATTAGGTTTGACTGTATAATGCGCCAGTATGTTAGTGTTTTTTAAGATAGACCCCTTTTTAATTTATTAAACATAGACATTAGCCTATACACCATAACACATACAAACACATATGTGTGAACTTTGTCTTAGTTGAAAATTTAATGGCCACAAACATGAATCATGGAAGTAAAATAGTGCTGCAGAATTCTTGATACAGGCAGTTTTTTTTTTTTTTGTTTTTTTGTTTTTTAATCCAACAGAAAA
Source organism: Anableps anableps (assembly GCA_014839685.1). Lineage (NCBI taxonomy): Eukaryota > Metazoa > Chordata > Actinopteri > Cyprinodontiformes > Anablepidae > Anableps > Anableps anableps. Next base: position 6,940,803 of record CM026079.1, read on the forward strand.
AAATTACAGGAATATCCCTTTTGTATCAAAGAATATTACTAACTTTCATCAGATTTATCCAACTCGTGTATCAAAGAACATGTTTACAGACCAAAAAAGTGAGTTTCCAGCCACAATGTATTTAAAGAACAAGAGTAAAATAGATGTTTTTAGTACTTAAAGTAGAAGAGTGTAGAACACTCGTCAGGATGGATCAGGTCAACTGATTGGTGAAATAACCAGTTACGCCCACTTTGATAAAGAAGAAAAATTCACGTCTGTGTTTCTTACAGCCATACTTGTTAATTCTAGTTTGTTTTTTAATGGTAATATTTCAGCTGCACATGTTTAACTGAGTGAAATTAGCAAATAAAGTTCCTCAAATTAAAACGTTTCTGACCCAGTACTCTTTCAGATGTGTTGATCAGGAGATCACACCTAAATTACAGTATTTGAGTGAACATTTAAAGCTGACCCTCGGTATTCGTGGGGGTTAGGGACCACAACTGCCCAGGAACAGCTGAAATCTACAAATAATTGAGATCCCCTCTAAAAATGTTTTAACTGCCTATTTTAATAGTTCAAACACCAAATATACCTCAATATGCATTAATACGCACAGTGGAAACAGTCTTAACACTACCACAGAAGCTAACATTTCCAGTTTTACTTATTTCCGCTTTTGGGGGTGCACCCAGTCAGCAGCAAGGAAAATAAAAGCTGCTTTTTGACTGGCTACTTTGCAGATGCCAGCCAATGCAGATGCAGCCCAAGCTGCATTTTATTTCTAATATTTTAGATATGCTGTACAAGAAAATCCACAAATAGCCAGACTTTCCTCAAATAATTTGGAGGTATGAATAAATAAAACTCTCGTCTGGTCTCACCTGGAACAAAGAACCCAGGGTTGCGCTGTAAGGAGGAGCAGACGTAACACGGCTGATAATCACCAGCTAAATTATTTGCTGTTCAGCCGCTTTCAGGATTTATCTGGTTTATGTACACGCAAGCTACTATTACAAGCCACAGATACGACTGTGAGCCCTTTAAACTTGATACAATGTTGTATCTGTATTTGAGAGTCTATTTTGAAGTAAAGCATTCAAACCATTCAGATTGTGAAAACAAAAAAAGTAGTGTTAGCCTTGGACTTAGACAAATATACAAACCTAAATAAACACACTGGTCAAATGCGCTACGTTTTGCAGCTTCTGTTATGTCTTAAATTTATTTTTAAAAAATAAGTTGCCCTTAAATTTTATTGTGGCAGGACTATTTAATTTTGTATATTCTATTTTTTTTATTTTTCTCACAGGACTTTAGAGTTAGGCAAAGGTTAGAGTTGTGCGCAAACATCCTCACTGCATTTGACTTAGTATACCTTTGCTAGCTTGCTAGACTTTTTTACGTCCATCATGGCAAAGTGCAAATTTATCGCCAGTTGGCTGGACGATGTTCATCTTTGCCATCAGTTCACTTCTGTTGCCAACCCATACGATTTATTTATTTATTTGCAATTTCTTTTATACATTTCTGTCATGTTATAGGTCTTAAATTTTAATTCATAAAGGTCTTAAAAAGGTCGTAAATTTGAGTTGGTGAATCCTGCGGAAACTTTGTGCTAGCTTTCTTGCTAGATTTTTAGCGTCTATCATGGGTATGTACAAATTTCTCGGCAGTTGACTGAACGATGTTCGTCTTCGTCATTCATTCGCTTCTGTTGCCAACCCATACGGTTTAATTATTTGCGGTTTTTTTTTTTTTTTTGTTTTGTTTTGTTTTTTTTTTTTTGTCATGTTACAGGTCTTAAATTCCTTTCATAATTGTCTTAAAAAGGTGTTAAAAACTCTTAAATTTGAGTTCGTGAAAACTGCGGAAACCTTGTAAATGCCATATCCCCCCTTTTTTTATTTCTTTTTTACTTTTACTTTTTACTTACCTCGCTACAAATCCTAAGATGCCTCTACTGTCTGAATGACTGCTGGAATTTAATTAGGATGACAGCGTGAAGGATGGTGTCTAAATGTGTTGATAGTGGGGGGTTATTTTCAACAGTAAATTGGTTGCATCCTTCTGTAATTGGACTTAGGTAAAATGTTTTTGCTGATTAACCAGCAGAAAAAAAGAAACAGATATGGGTTAGAAAGGATAGAAAATACTCGTATTCTCAAAGGTCCCCACTGAGATACACAAATGCGCTGCTTCTATCTCCGACATGCTCCAGCGGTGCCTCTGCTGAGATGTTGATTAAACATTGACATTTCACTTTCATTTAATCGGGATTTGCAGGAAGAGAAAGACAGATGACCTGAGGGATCACATAATTTCCCAGCAAATACATCTCAATAGCCTACTGAGCAAACCCACCATTCTTGAGATTTATATTCCTGATTCTGGAAAGATAAAGAACATGTTCTTTTATGATGATGGAAGCTTCAGTCCTAAAATCCTGCCTTTTATACAAGTTTAACTTTGTATTTCAGATTTGTGTTTGCATCTTTCACATTAGATCCACTGTCAGTCAGGCCAGTGGAACATCAGATCAAGCTGCATTCAGCTTTTTTGATACCTACAAATAAATCCAACACCTGCCTCCTAATGTTGCATTTAAAGTTGGCCCAAACCTGTAAGAAGGATTGCTATTATGATACAGATTTAAAGGGCTCTGACAGTGTTCCACCCTGCTGGGCTGCTCCATCAGAGCCCAACAAGTCCAGCAGTGTGTGTGTTGTTAACGCAGTGGCTATGAGAAACGGCGCCACGATCTTTGTGTTCAGCAGGGTGAGAGGAGGCGGCAGACCGTGAGGATTATGATTGCTTACTCAGGCTTTTCACAATTATATGAAGAGGAGGAAGGGGAAAGATACAGATAGGGAGAAAAGGAGAACATAATCTGACCCAGTTTCTTTATTGGTGCTGATTAGGCAGAAGTTTTTGTTTTTTCTTGTCTGCTTTTGCCATAGAATGGTTTCACTACTCAGCAAAGCTCTGCTTCTGAGGCAGGGCTTGCGTTGTAATATCGTTTATCACAAACCACATACACATTCATATATCAGTTTTTCCTCACAGTTACAGTACCAGTGTACAGCACACGTGCAAACCTACCAAGATACTAAAGAGGATGGGCAAGGAGAGCATTAATCAGAGAAGCAGCTTAGAGATCCATGGTAACTCCAGAGCAGCTGTAAAGAGCCACAGCTCAGGTGGGAGAATCTGTCTAAACAATAACTATTAGTCATGCACGCCACATACTCTGCCTTTATGGTAGAGTGATTAAAAGAAAACCATAAAATGTAGGGGTACACCAATAATTGCCCCCAATTTCCGTAATTTTGGGAGACTGGCAATCGGCCGATACTTGCATGAGAAACCAGTCTTATCCAATGATCTTATCTACGTCCACAAAGGTCTGAAAATCAGCCATTGTCCCCTTTTGCTCTGTTATGAGGGAGGGCAGACTGACGGGCCTGCCCACCAGGTCACACCTACACGTGCGCGGTTAACAATAGTCACCCCACTGTTGCCAACTTGGTGACATTTCAGACAAAACAATCAGTATCGGCAGGTCAGGCTTGTTAAAGATTGGCGATCAGCCAGAAAACTGTAATTGGTGCACCTCTAATAAGAAGTGCTGTTTGCAGTTTGCCACAAGCCATGTCGGGGGGGATCGTAAAAATTTGAAAGTAGGTGGTCAAAGGTAGTTAATTTTTGAATTAAGAGCTTCATTTTACTTCAAATACTTTCATATAAGTAGAAAAGCAAGAAACGGATACAAAAAGTAGCAAAGGAAAGTCAGCCTAGAAGGTTAAAATGATTACAAACATCCCAAGATAAAACAGTTAAATTAAAATACAATTCCATGATTAAACTATCTGTAATTGACTCATATATATGGGGTTAGATTTGTGTTGGGTGATATGCAACATTTTCCCAGCCGATATTCATCAGTCCAACAAATGATGATGGGCGTTATAGTCACGAAGGAGACGTTTGGACTTTTTTTTTGTGGGCAGAACAATGTAAACATGCACGGACTGATTTTCCCGTTTAGAACACAAAAGTCCAAAACTGGAGGAATTAGTTGCTACGAAAATACGAAGTTGCCTATTTGGGATTGCTTTGGCTTTAAGCAGGATGTTTAGCATGTACCTCTTAATATGCTATTCCAACCCTGAACCCTGTTAGTACACTATTCTTAATTGTACCGCTGTTTATATCTAATGCTGTGGGGTTTTGCTGTGGAGTACTCTTCTCTTGACTGAAACCTGCATCCAGATTCTTGCAGTTTGTTGCTTTTTATTTGTTAATTTTCCATTAATTAGCATTTTCTCTTGGGGCTTTTTGTTTTACACAAACTTGAGGTTATCCCTTGGTTGTTTCCACATTTGTGACCCAAGGTATATGTTCTCTCCAAAACAGAACATGGATCAGGTACACAATGTTCTCAAATTAAATAACAATGCTCTTCCTAGAATACTAATGTAACCTTTCAATGACATTCTTCATAGAAGTTAAAGAAAAGCTTATTAACTGTCTGAAAAACCATCTTTACACAGTGATCAAAACAGCCAACAGACTGGAACAGTTCTGACATCTTTTGACGAAGTCTGAGTTTTGTAATAGTCTTTTCAATGGTACTCCTCATGGTAGTTATCCCTATTTTCAGCTGGAACTGAGAGGTATAGAAGGGGCAGCACTGTTGTTTGCAAACTTAAGTTACAGTTAAAAGAAAGGCAAAAAGGCACTCACCCTCTAAGGGTATGCTGTATTTTAGTGTTGATCTCTTCCAGGAAAGTTTGTGTGATTTGCCATAAAAATAGGGCTGGGACCTTAACGCATTAATTTTGATGACTTAATTACATAGATTTTAACACATTAAAAAATTTATACCAATTAATATTTGTTTTTCTGTTGTTTTTCCACATACAAAAGTTCTGTCTGGAACCTTTGTATCTGCACGTTTCTGGTACACCCCCAGATCTGACGCACAAGTGACATCCACAACATCGTTGGACAAAGCCGCTTCTCTTGCCCCAGTGGGGGGTAATTTTTGCTTCAAAAAATGATCTGATGGGACTCTGAAAAAGACTTTTTGTGTGCATGTTGTGCAAAAAGGAATTTGCCTATCACCGAAACTATTCAAGCCTAAAATATTACTTTAATGCAAAACCAGTTGCAGCAAGTACAGACGTTCCCAACTAATGTCAACGTCTACAGTCCACATTTCTGAAGAAGTTGTTTTTCCTAAGAAGTTACTTGAATAATCAGGGGTTGCTGAAACACTTGAAAGCTGAATGGGTATAATAGCAATTTGCACCAATCTGATGGTTGAATAACCTATATGACAAATTCAAACCAATTGTCTATTTTTAGGCTCATGTGTCTATCTATTCAATTTTATTGGAGCAAAAAAAAATGTTTTTGAATTGAAAATGTTGCTTATTTTGCTGATTCATATAGTTTTCAAATAAAATGCAATTAATTGTGATTAATTAATTACAGTCCTTGCATTTAACTCGATTGAAAATTTTGATAAAGTCCCACTAATTATGAAAATCATTCTTTACAAGACCTTGTGGCTTAGTTCTTGTCTGAAATGTCTCCAGTGGAAAAACTTTGACTTTTGAGGAAGATCAGGTATGTAAGCATAATAATTAGTCATGGGGTTGTGGATTTATTCTCATTTGCGGGCATGTCTTTATCTTTTCCTGTTATAAGTTGTACTGTATGGTGCAGAAATGCTTCTAAAAATACTGAAGTGAAAAATATTTGCTGCTAGAAAACTATAAATATGTATACAGAACAGTACTGAACCTGAAGCTTCTCTTTTACTGGATATGTTTAGCTGCTGCCCCTACCCACTGCCAAACAAGGGACAGGATAATCCATCTCAGGCTCCTGTGAAAAGATCTTTGCAGCCTTGTCAAAAGCTTTAGCAGCAGAAGTGCAGACAGAGAGGAGGGGAAAAAGTAATACTTCTGAAAGGATGCCTGAGGGCTTAAATCTGATTCTACTGCCTGTAGCTGTGCCAGAGAAGAAGAAGATATGATACAGACATTGGTGACTGGGGAGATATAAATGACAGTGAAATAAGTGTCAGTGAATTGCACACTTGACTCCTCAAGTCATACCTCCGTCAGACTTGTTACAGTTAGACAATACAGCCAGTGTTCCTTTGGTTCAGTCTAGAGACATTTTCTGAAGTAAAATACAGGCAGTTTTCTTTTATGTCATCAGAAAGTGGCTCTATTTTGCAGTCTATTGTCTTGCTTATCTGACATAGGGTCTTTGTGGTAACTGGTTCATGAGGGAAACAGAGACATCCCTGTCCCCAGCAACTCTCTCGACTTAATTCTTCTGGATCCCAAGGTGTTCCCTGGCCAAAAGGGGAAATGTAATCCATCCAGCAACTTTCCTGGGGTCTCCTCCCAATGGGACACGGTGGAAAACCTCCAAAGGGAGTATCCCAGTTGGCATGATGATCAGATACCCTAACCACCTCAGCTGATTCCTTTCGATCCATAGGAGCAACATCTCTAAGGCTGAGTCGAACAATGTCACAGAGAAAGCTAAATTCAGTCACTTGTAATAGGGATCTCAATATTTCAGTCTTGACTGATTGACCAAGGATGAAAGTCGGATGGGCTCATGTTGATAGATCAGTAAATGGAGAGCTTTACTTTTTGGGTTTAGCTCTTTTCCTTAGCATGATTGGATAGAATAGAGCAGTGCCTCCTTAGGCCCGAATCTGTCTATCCATCTTCTTCTCTCTCCTTTGGGGAGACTGTGGTAAGAGTTCGTCCCATAATCGACAGGTTGCTGGTTTGGTCTCCATCATTGTGTCCTTGAGGAATGACCTTCCTTGCCTGCTCACCTCTGTCAGACTATCCAGTAGCTTGCCACCATCAACGTGTGTGCATGAATGACTGAATGTAGTATAGTAGTGCTTTGGGTTCCTCTGGACTTGATAAAGCACTATATAAATACAGGCCATTTACCATTTACTGTTACTTGTAAACAAGGCATCAAGATACTTGAACTCCTTTACTTGAAGCAGAATCTGACCACCAACCAGAGGGAGCTGTCCACCTGAGAAAGTACATTATCATTGTTAATATTTCAACAAGCTTTTACCTTGAGCTCAAAACTATAAATTTTCCACTTTTCATTTTCAGTATTAACTTATCAAGGTCACAATGTGTAGAAAAACTAAATCTAGGGAGCTGTATATTAAGAGTGCTTGACAGGCATAGTTTAAAACACTCTCTGTACTAAGAAACAGAACGGCAAAGGTAGTGAGGTTCCACTGATTAAATTCAATAAAAGTCTGGAAGCGTGAAGTCTGTGTAGAAAAATAGCTGTGATGATTAAAGCTGCATGAGACTGACTCACCTGTTACTTGTTTATGGGCCACACGATGCAGCTGCAGTAAAAAGAAGTTAGTACCACAAGATTGACCAAAAAAAACCTCAATGGCTTCTCTCATTAATGTTGTAAAACATGAACACATTTCAATGTTTTTATTTGGTTTATTGGATCCTTAAGTTTTGTCAAGTCCCAAAAAATCTGTTCGCTTCCCAAATTAAGTTTATTGTAATCTGTTGAAGTAAGTTATCCTTGTCAAAAAAAAAAAAAAATCCTCGCTTGTGTCCAGACAGATGGTGTTTTTGCTTTGAGCAATACCAGAGGAATGACAACACAAACTAAGATAGTTTGAAGAAGAAGGGGGTTTAGGTAGAAACATACTCTGTGGGTATAACTCCAAGAGATAAAAGTTCATATAAGCCTCAGCTGATAGTTATGTTCTTACAGAGAGCAAAACCTGTTTGTGGTTATTGTCTCCTGCTCTGGTTTGCTGTTAGGAAGAAATCTGTATTCAGAATGTAATACATTCATACATAAATTGGGCATGGTTATAGAGTTTGCACCTATCAGAATCTGCTAAAAAAAAAAAAAAATGGGGAAAAAAAAAATTACATTTAAACACTTTTCAAGCTTACATCCCAATGTCAGTGCTGACATTAGTCTACCCCATCTTAGAAAAAGGTACATTTACGCTTGTCATACTGACCATGCCTCAAATATATATTACTCTCCTTGGGGGCATTTCATGCATACCATGGGTCTATCCATACCCAACTTGGGGAGCATTTTATACCGATCATGAATCAATTCATGCTTTTTGGAATATAATTGATACTAGCCATGTTTGAATTTTCACTCCCTTGGGGACTTTTCATACCAACCATGCCTCAATTCAACTAATCTTAGGGAAATTTACTACCAGCAATGCCTCAATTGAATCCCCCCATGGGGATGTTTTATACTAACCATGCTTCAGTCCAAACCCCCCTTGGGGACTTCATTCCAACCACACCTCAATTCAACTCCCACTTGAAGACTTTCTGTGTCAACCATGTCTAAATTCTGTGTCTCCTTGAAGACTTTTAATACCAACTGTACGTCAGTTTGTAATCCCCTTGGGGGCATTTTTGTTCCGACCATTACTCAATTTAAGGATGTTTGTACCTACCTTGTGTTAATTCCTACCCCCTTTGGAGATATTTCAACCCGAACATTGCTTAATTCCTTGCCCCATTTGGAGACATTTCACATCATGTGCCACCGCATACATTTCTTGGGAACATTTCTGGTCTACCATGCTTCAAGTTATTCTAAAACCGCACACTGTATTAAATTGCAATTAAATTGCAATCTCAAAGAGAAGCTTAGACACTATTTGGAAGAACATTTTAGTGAGTGTCACACATTCACAAGCAACTGCCCTTACTGCTCACACATTAATGTGTATCTATAGTACCTGAGATGCTGAAGTTCATGGAGAGGGAACCATGTGTACAGAAAGAGAAAATTACCATTATCTTGTTTTTTTAGCAACAGTATGGCGAAGAAAAATCTTCCACATATTAATTTTTGTGAGCATGGTAATTTTTCGCATTGACCATGTGTCCATCAGCTTGTACCACCTTGGTGGTGATTTATACCGACCATGCGCCAATTCACCTGGCTAAGGTGATGTTTTGTTTAACAATCAATTGGTTTAACTGTCAATGACATAAAGTAGATTTCTGTTATCTGGTAACTAAGGAAATGTGGTTATGACTGCATGTCACTCATTATTGTTTTAGTTGAAGAATTACTAATCTCTCATATTTCAAAGGTAATCTATCACAAAATGGGATCAGAACAACTGACAATAGAAATATGGAACACTAAATGAATTGTTGGCAAACAATTTATAATTAAATAAGATTTTAACATTTTGGCAATTTGTCTTCATAATTCAAAAAAAGTATATCTTTTTCAATGAGAAATACAAACAATAGTTAACTACATGAATTTGAAATGGTTTGTATATGGATACAAAATGAAGCTCACAGCTAGTGAATGGACGAATTTACTCTGAGCTCGTTTAAAAAGAAGTAAGAAAAACAGTTACAGAGATGTCAGACTTTCCTGACAGCCAATAATCATCTTGGTGTAAAAAGAGCCAGCAGATTCTTCTTCCAGATAAATCAAAACATCAAACCACCTCTTTTATACAGTTAGTGCTACCAAAGCCAAAAAATCAGCTGCAACATGCACTGAAAGGCAGATCTGTCATCCTGTTGTTTGGACCTTCCTGCCAACACTTGAGAAAGAAGAGAACTAATAGAGTTCTGCTTTGTTGATTGACAACTGCCTCCAAGCATACTGAATTCCTCTACCGCGAGCTCCCTGGCCTCAGTCCTTGTCAACATGTATATTTCACAAGTAGAGGCTTAGAAGCTAGTGGTTTCAGAGATGACTCAGTTGCTCTGAGTGCTTGTTGTGGAGCCATTATTCTTTCAGTGGGTTTCTCTTTTCCTCGCACCACTGCCTTCATGCACCATTGTTCCTCAATTAAACCCAAACAAAGCTGACACATGCCTCCGAAACTCAGATCTGTATGAAAACAGGGGTCTACCTCCAGTTTTTCAGTTCTCAGCATGTGAGGCAGGAGAGAATCTATGAATGCCCCTGTAGTTAACATATATGCAGTAAATGATATGGGATTAATAGGGGAAGGGAAGCAAAATGATTGTGGACTACTATCCCTCCTGCCCTCATTAGACTCCTTCAGGGACTTGTTAACATTGAAGATCTGTTGTTTGTGTGCTTCATGTTAATGTTAACTAAATGAAGGCTGAGGAAGCCTTTGTAGCTACAGCAAACGGCCAGTTTGGGTGAAAAAAACGATTGAAGTACAAGGAGAGATGGTAACTTGATTTTCATTTCTCCCTGTCTCGAGTTTGTTGGACATCTTTTTATTTCCAACATTTTGCCTAAAGAAATCTGTCTGAATTGGTCCCAATCACAGATGTTCCATGAATATGTAAGTTAATTACCTTCTGCTTTTGCCCTTTTGTTTCCTACTTTTTTATGTTTGCCTCTCCCACAGCTCATCTGTTCTCCTTGCAGAGATCAGAGCTGTGAAAAGCATTTGAAGAGGGATGCCCTGGTCGTCTTGGACCCAAATATGAGGAGAAATAGTTTTTTTTACCCTTGCTATGAAGTTGTTCCCAATGCATCCCCTCTGAACGCTCCCCTAGGCGACATTCCTGCTGTCTGGGTTGAAGTAGATGCATTTTTCCTGTCCTATATCAGTCATTTTGGGTCCCTAATGCAACTCTAATGATGTTCTGAGGCTTGAGAAGCTGCAGGCTGTTTGTTTACTAGCAGACACTCTGTAGTACGTTCTCCTGACACCCCTAATGCAATCAGACTCCCACAATATGTACACATAATGATATTGCAGAGTAATGACTTCAACATCTGTCTGAGGAGCAACATACTGCACGATATTTGTTGTTGGACCTTAATACCTGAAATGTTTGACATCTTTGAAGAGAATGCACAACCTTTTTGTTACCTTCATAGGTCAGTTTTTTAAACATTTTGTTTTATATTTTAAAAATTTAGGGAAAAAAACCTCTTGGCACAGTTTTCGTTTAATCTCAAATTATGATCCAAATTCCCCATTAAAATCAGAACCTCGGTTAATTTCCTTATTTTTCAGAGCTACAGCACCCTCCACAATCATTGGCTCTTTGTAAAGATGTGTGAAAAGCCTTAAAATAAATGCCATTATTTATTATAATAGCTTAATTCCATCCTCACAAATTTGAGTGAAATCTTACATTTAATAAAGTATATTTATTTATTAGGGTAAAATGTTAATAAATAACAGCCTTTCACAAAACCATTGCTGTTAATTTGTTGTGCTACTCCCCTTTGGCTAATAGGACTTAGCATGTAGTCTTCTATATCATTTCGCAAGTTTTTGGAATACAGAGAGAGGCATCTGTGACCTTTCCTCTTTGCACAATCTCTTGTGATCGTCTTGGATCCTCTCTGATGATCTCTTCAGCTTAATCCACAGGAACGATTTGGTTTTGTTTTGGTTTAGCCATATGTTTTAGCTAGCAGAGTTCACCAGATTAGCTTTCATGTTTTCCTGGTCATTATGCTGACACTTGAACAAGGTTCCCAGGGTTGTAGGATGGGAAACAGGCCCATATCACCTTACGTCATCCACCTTACTCAGCTGCAGGAATGAGGTGCTTTTCCAGATATCCATTTTTTTTGTTTCACCACAAACTCACCTGGAGTGTTTGATGCAAAAAAAAACGTAATCTTAACATATTTCCAGTCCCAGTGGAATTTAGCACACTTAAAACATCTGTGTTTCTGATGGTCTGACGAAAAGGGACTTTTCTGGTAAATAACTGTGTCGCTCAGAGGTCTGCAACCTGCGACTCTAGAGCTACAAGTGGCTCTTTGGACCTTCCACAATGGCTTCCAATAACTTTGGCTAAAAATGATAAAGAACCAACTGTGGTTTTAGATATAGACATAAAGACAAATTCAGGTTTTAGCAGTTTCTCAGTTTTCATAGAACATTTGTATTGAATTTCCTCAATAAAATGATACAAAATGTACTTTCTTGTCATTAAGTTGGCAACTGTGCTTTTATCTGTTTATTTAAATTTTTTTACACGTATAGAAGAGAATGTATCCATCCTGTTTTTGCAGAAGTGTAACATTTTTCTTTATTTCAAAATAATCAAAAACTAAAACAGGAATGACAGAAATGAAATGATTGTTCTTTTAAAAATGACACTTTTCCTATAGTAGATATTTATCAAAAACTAATGTCTTTTTTTCAAGAGGTCATGTAACATTTGTGGCTCAAAATGACTTATTTAGCTTGACTAAGGGTGAAATGGTTCTTTGAATTGTAAAGGTGGCACATCCTGGTGTAGATCATATCTAATGGTTATTATGGAGACTTATATAATCCATAAGAATCTTTCAGTTGGTGATACAAGCACCAGATTTGGCAAACATAATTTTCAGAATCTAATTTTTAAGAAAACTACGTTATCTGGCTGAAACTCCAAGATGGACCCAAGTGTTCAAGATGGGCGCCTCATCAAATGCAAAAAAAAAAAAAGGTTTTCGTAGTAGAATGTGTTCATGATCCTAACATCAAAATGAATGTATTCTGACTTGGAGTGTTAGTTGAATTCCAATGTTCAAGATGTTGCCTCTTACGTGACTCTAAATTAGTGTTTTCAGAAGCTGAGATACTGCATTCAGTTGAAGGACGATATCAATGATCTATTAGTCTCAAAAAGATTCACAAAGCCTACAATAGGATTTGTATGTGTACAGTAAGATCCACAAGCGTACAAAATTTGTAAGTGTACAACATAATTCACAAATGTGTTAACACAATGCACAAATGCGTACCTCAACAATCACATGTGTGTAAACAGTTTCTCAAATTTACACATTTCAAACTGCACAAGTAGTAATACATGACGCATACAAATAGGCAAGTGCAGGAATCGCCAGCTGCGCATGAATCGGTCAACATGAGCTCACGGATCAGCTTGCCTGTGCCTTCAACTTTTGAGATTTTCTTACTGCATGCGATTCGCAAGTGAGATGATGCGTTCAAGGCTGGTGAAAAGCTAGGATATCTGATCATTAGAATTGTAATGCTGTGTTCAAGGCAAAAGAAAAGCTTGGATATCTGAGCATTACCAGATTTGTTGGAAATGCCATATTTTTGACTTGGCCCAGCATCCCAAAACCACTATATGAAAGACATGCAATTGTATTATAGTTACTGGATTCTAAAAATATTAACTTTGTAGACTGCACTGCTTTAGACCATAGACCGTTTTATATATTATTTTCCAGTCTTTCCATAGTTTCCGTGATTAGTTTACCAGTTTACTTTAGGGTGTTCATTTTCACTTAAAATCTCTGCATTTGTTATGGTTTTCCAGTTATTGGTTTGTAGTACTGTATTTCATAGTCGATTTCTTTGTTGTTTGTTTGTTTTCTTATTTTCCAGAATAATTGTGATTTTACTCATTCCTCTTGGTTTAACTGCTCAAGTTTTCTTCTGTGGTTTTCCCTTTCTTTTTCGTCAGTTTGATTACTTAATTGTTTTTTTCCTTGGCTTTTTTTTTTTTTTTTTTTTTTTTTTTTTTTTTTTTCTCATTGGTTTTCACATTTGATTACTTTGACAATTGTTCTTGCTATGTTCCTTTCTTGTGTTTTTTAATTTGGTCTGTGGCTTTTTTCTTTATGGTATCTTTTCTTCTTTTGCATTTGTCAATTGTTTGTTTTTTTTTTTTTTAGAATCCACTCAATAATGTTACATTGTAAAACATAGAATCATAGTTAACATTATCCTATATATTGACAAAGTGTAATCCCATTGTATCATAATATTCAATCATTTTGATTTTCTAAATACAGAATAGGTTTTCTCCCTCTCAAAAACGTTTTGATGTATATTCCATCAAAATGTAGTTCAAACACTGTTTAAAATTGCTTTAAATGGCAGCCATCTTGAAAAATGACAACCATTTTGTATTTTCAAGTGAATAACATACTGTTCTAAGAGTCGTTTCTGAAGCACTTGTGTGCCAAATTTGATGCTTGTATCACAAAGTGAAAGATTGCTTCAGCAATCTGCCCCTCTACCTCTGAGATCTAATGGTGAGCTTGGGAGATTTTCTTGATTCCTATATCACTATACATTTAAATTTATGAATAGTTCATAGGAACGCTGATCAAATTAAGTGGTATGAATTACAAAAATGCTTCAGTTAGATTTATTTTCTTGAGATTATTATACACACACACACACACACTCGCAAGGACTCGAATCTCTTCATAGTTAATTGCCGGCAAGAGTTTTAAAAAGTTGATGGCCTTTCACTCATTCACCTTCTAATTCACTGGTGAGCAGTATATGGACCCAGTAATGAGGAAATTTAGGTGGTTTCATTCAAAGATGAAGTCGTCTGAACTCTCGCTAACTTTTCAAGAACTAACAACTAATAATGAGCTACCTTTCTATCACCAAGCACACCTTCTTCTACAACTCGTCATTATGTCTCTCAGGCTGACAGAGCCTTTCAGGTTCAGCTCCCTTTCTAACACCAAGGTAGTTTCTAAAACACTTGTTTTAATACCAGACTCATCTCTTTGCCTTTTCCACCTGAAAAGACTCCTCTCTGAATATTGATTTTTGTGGCATGTGTGTTACAAAAGCCTAAAAAAAGATATTAAATCTTGTTACCAGAATCAAACAAGATTTCTCTGCTAAAGTTAGTTTTTGTGATGATGCGCCACAGGTAATACAATCATGCAATATGACCATGTATCTGAGCCATCAAGGTGTTCAGAGAAGGCCCAAAATGATCCCCACATTATGAAAAGGAGATGTTCTTTGTCTGGCTGATCAAACTGTGTAAGAAAGCAAATCACATTTAGTTTTAGAACGAGTGGGTGTTCACATCGATCCACTGACGACTTCCGTCACAAATATTACTACGCTGGTGAAGGAACTTCAGCAAATCTAAACTTTGATAAAGTTTTGCTGCTGGGAGAGATTGCTGTTTGGGCTGATAAGATGGATTGGAAAGGTTCGGGTTAGGAGACCCTAAACCCCCCCCCCAAAATTTCGAGACTTTGCTTTTGAGTAATACGTCACAAGTTTTTTGTCAAATCGACATTATAACAGGGATCTTTTGGTATGATCTATTTTTGCACTGGCAACTGGTAAACCTGTTAACAGTTTACTTTTTCTACCACAAGGTGGCAGAGAATGGTTGCAGAATTCAGTCAAACAAGGAAAGTAGCAGCAGCATCCAGTGAGCTTTCACTTCATGTTGACCTTTGTTCAGTGTTGTTATGGTCAGCTGGGTGAACACGGGCAAATTGGAAACTAATACCTTAATAAATACCTGCTTCTTTATAATAAAAATAATAATTTGGTAATACTCAACACACATTCTGATTGTATTTTCATACTCTCAATTTCAATATTCCCTGTCTCTATGTTCACCTTTTGTTGAACTTGTAAGATGTTCAACAAAAGGTGAACATCTTACCTTTTGGGTTTTTTTAAATGTAAAAAAACAAACAAAAAAAACACACCCAACAACCATGGTTTGGTGCCGATTTTACCCAGCCCACCTATAAGGGGTAAAAGCTCTATCGGCTGGAGATCAGGTGGAGCAGGAACAGGTCAAACATGGACATCCCTCTCCTCATCTTCTCCAGATCCTCACCTTTCCCCTAAGGCGGAGCCCAGCCACCCTACAGGGGAGGCTCTTTTATATCCTTGGTCTCATTCATGATCCATATCTCATGACCATAAATGAGGGTTGGAGTGCAGACGGACCAATACATTTTAGAGCTCACTTTTTTGCCCAGCACTTTCTTCACCAGCACAGACTAGACCAGCATCTACATTCCCACACAGATACACATCGTTTTCTCTGTATTTACCAACATAAAAACCGATTTCCAGGCTAGAGATTTCCCCCAGAAGGAGGAGGAAATGGCGATTAACGAGCTGCAAAACTATCCATCCTGCTCTGTGGCTGAAAAGCCAGTTTCTGGAAGTTGAGTAGCTGGGGCTCACAAAAATCTGACCAATCACACAGTAGTTTTGCATGCAGAGGGGGGCGAAAGGTTCGCCAGGGGGCAGTGACAAGAAGGGGTGGATGACATGAGGCTAAGAACAAGATGGTGCAATTTTTGTCACAAAACTGCGTTTTTGTTTTAAGGAACAACTGAAAACTAATTTTTTCTAGATCCAAACATTTTTTTTAAAGTTTTTTTTTTTTTTTTTTTTTTTTGTATGCATAATGGTTTTAAAATTCGTTGCAGTTACACCTTTTCAGTGCACTTCATAGTGACTCTGTATCAGTTGTAAAGTGTAGTTGCTGAATCATTAGCTGTTATTTCCATCCTGAAAGTCTGTCGCCGTGCTAAAAGACAATCATTAACTTTAGAATAGCCTCACCAAATCAAAAGCATTTATTGCTCCCGCTTACTAAATGTCTTCTGTAAAAGCTTGTTTAAAGAAGCTTAAGATTTATTTTCCTCAACATTATTTATTTTCTCCTTGCAAAAATATGGATTACTTGCAGCTCACGCTAGAAGTCCAATATTTGTTAAATCCCTGAAATCTGAATAATCTTGTAAACGACAACATTCCACCTTTATCACAATGTATTGCTTAACAGCTAAAATAGATGGCAGAAATCAAATCAGAGAAGATTACATCTGAGACTTGGTTAGCAGTTGACATGAGTGAACATGGTGGAAGTGTCTCAAGTGGGAAAATATCGGCGTGTCGGTGGGGGGTCAGATTAATAGCAGAGGCTCGAGATTGGATGTAATGATCCAAAGCAAAAAGCAGTGGGGGGGACTCACCCCTAGCACCGCCCCCCTGCTGTCTCCACTATTAATATTTGTAAACAGAAGAAGGATGGTGGGAAACGTATGCATGTGCACACTCAGCCGTGCAGACTCGAGCAGCCTCTCCAACCAGCTCAGGTAGCAAAGATCCATCGACAGTGTTTGGAAGTTGAAGCGTGACTCACAGAAGCCGTTCAGCCTTGACGTTTTGCCTCAGAAATTCGGGGGTGGGGGGGCTGTAACTGGCATGTCACCAGCCCTCTTCACTCATATTAGTCGACATATGACCTTTAATGAACGCAGGTTCTAGCCTAGCTGCTGCTATAGGAGGTTAGTGAGGCTGTCTGACAGCAGCGCGGCCTAATGAGGGGGGCTGTGTCGGACCTCCACAATAACCACGCAAACCCTCCTGCACACCTCATTAGCATGACGCTAATAAGCCGCTCTGCAGAGAAAGTTGGAGTGGAGAGAGAGAGATGGCATGTTTGCTCACAGCCACATCAAAGGATTCTTTGGCCACCTACAAATGATGTGCGTTTTCCTTTTGTTTTGTTTTTCTCCTGTGTTCCAGCTTCATCATTATCCAGAAGTGGCTTGTTTGCAGCAACACAGCTGGCATCGCTTGTATTTGTTGGGAAATATGTTCACTGTATGCATGTGTAAATAATGTGCATATTTTGGACAGCTTTGCTGAAATGTCGTATCCATGCTCACAAATGCATTTTTAAGACCTCATTTTGTTTTTAGGGTTTCCAAAGCATGTGGGGGTGTGTTTTCAGATCCTCGGTGTCTGTATGCCCAGGTATTGTGACTATAACCCTCAGATCTCCCAGCTGAAGAAACTGGGTGTAAATCTTTACTTATTTAATGTATTCGAACTTTGTGGTTAGCTCCAGTCTCCAGGTTCTGCACAGACTGGACCTGCCAATATCGCTTTCAGCCACTTCTGGTTTTTGTCTAAAAACAATAGTATCGGAGCAGCTTTAAAAACATTTTCCTTTACATTTCCTGCTGTGACCAGTCATTCATTAGAACACCATGTGAGAGAACAGTTGCTATAAAACTGGGTTTATTGTTGGCTATGTCCAGCATCTTATATTTAGGGTTGGACCAATAAATCAGCCCCGATTTCCTTGATTTTGGGAGATCAGCAATTTATCGATACTTGCATGTGAAACAGATCTTTTCTACCTCCACAAAGATCTAAAAAAGCCACTATCTCCTTCTGCTCTGCCCTGAAAGATGGCTGACTGACAATAGTCACTCCACTATTGACAACTTAGCAACAAAAAAAATCTGCATCTGCCAGAATCGACAGGTCGGGCTTTTTAAAGATCGTGATTGGCCAGAAAACTGCAATTGGTGTACCCTTACTTATATTAGCACTTAGCACAATTAGCATTGTTAAAACAGCAGTTTCTGTTTATACAGTCAAAAGAGCATAGATCCTTACCTTAACCCTCAGAAATCCAAAAGGTTTCCAGCATGTTCCATGCCACTGGTCAAAGGATAAAACAAAACAACTTTGTTGTAAAACGTTCCACTTTTTTTATCCAGTAATGTCTTGCTCTCACTCTCTCGCAGCCTTAATGAACCACTGGCATGTCTCAGTACATCCAGGGTGTCTGAGGATCTTTAAAATTCATGTATCCAAAATTAAGGCCTTAAAATGTCTTAAATTAATTTTTATGAAACTACAGTGGCCTTTAATATGTCAATTACAGATCTTAAATTTTGTCTTGACAGGACTATTTAATTTCGTATTTTCTGTTTCGTTTTTGTCGTGGGACTTTACTGTCAGGCAAGTGTTTGAGTTGCACTCAGACATCTTGATTGCGTGTGACTCGAGACGGTTGAGGCTACAAGTAACTCACTGCTAACATACCCTTGCTAGCCAGCTAGCTTTTTTTGCGTCTGTCATGGGTAAGTGGAATTTTATCTGCATTTGGCTGGAAGAAGTTCGAACATTTCTGTGGAGATACAGGTCTTAAATTCCATTCATAATGGTCTTAAAAAGTCTTAAATGTGAGTTGGTGAAACTTGCAGAAACCCTGACATCCTACAAAATACTGTCTTCTTTTAATTAGCTTCCTATATCTCTGTGCGGCTTCTGATTTTACTTTTAAACACCTAATCATATTGAATATAGTCATCATTGAGTTTTCCTCTCAGTAACAAGTTTCACTAAAGAAAGGCTTGTTGTTAGCTGAACCTATTAATGCTTGGGTATGATCTACTCACTGATTTTTGAGTTTCTATCACATAACAGGATCAGTTAAGCCTAAGATTGTCTGATTCAGGTCAGCAGACATGTTTTCAAATCATCTCCAGGAAGCTTAAATGGTTCTAAAAGGTTCAGTTGTTGTACTTATTTATACCTTATAACTATATGAATTTAAAGGGCAAATTTCTTTGATAAGGCTGATGAGTAGAACAGCTAAGCGCAAGGAATTTTAAAATAAAGCAGTAAAAAATATGGAAATAAGTTGCAGTTTCTTCTTTAAGCTAGACTTAATTTCCCTCATATTTTTATCTTAGGCTGTGTAACTGGTCTTGATTAATAGTTTTCCAGGTTATCTGAAAGTTTTGTTGATGGTTATTTTATTTATTGCTACCCACAGATCAATTTGTCTTTACAAAGCAGGAAAACTTAACGCAAATCCAGGATCTGAGAGGCAATCATAAAGTCTGTAAAGTTTTAGCTAATAGCTTTAATTGCAAGAAATGGCTACATAGCTCATACCTTCTTTTACATGTGTTTCTCAGTTACATAAAATTTTTCCTGCCGTTTCAGCACTGTCATCAACGGAAGGCAACCCTTCCTTTTATTGACCCCATTTAACTAACATCATCAAGCTCTATGGCCTGTATACCTACACTAGCATGGAGCTGATCATATCTCAAAAAGAATAAAGTTTGTGTAAAAGTTGTTTATGTTCTCCTAAATCTCAGGAACTAAAATCTTTTTTTTTTTTTTTTTTTTTTTTTTTTTTTTTTTTTTTTTTTTTTTACATAAAATGTTCAATGTTTGCCTCCGATCATTACAGTGTAGGTGTTTTTCTAGCTGCCAACTCGACATGAAGCTAACCTTATGATTCATGCTGTGTTTAGCCAATTAACACTGTATTGGAAGTCTCTTTCTTCAATTGTGTAAAATGAAAACACAACAGTGTCACACATTCATGCAATCATTTGGCTTTTTTTCTTGTGGATTATTGATAAGTGTATGTTAGAAAAATGAGAGAGAATTTGGAAAATCATTTATGTTTCCAGACTTTTCTCCGTTTCTAAAATCTAATATTAACATTATGCCTTAAATCGGGGCTTTCAGATTTATTTCAAATCAAATAAAATGGAAATAGTTCTCAGGATGTCATGTTTTCGTTTTACGTTAACATCAAGCCTCAATTGAACATCTGAAAAATAAAAGTATAAAAGATGGAATTTTAAAGTAGATTTAGTGGATTTTATCAATCAATTTATCAATCTATGTCTTCATGTTAATATGAGTTAGAATTGTCGCTGCAGTGTTGCTTTCTTCTGAAATGTTGGAGCCTTGATGCTTGGAGCAGCTCCTCTCAGTCCTCCGAGCTGCTTCAGCCCGGGGTGGAGGTGGTAATTGGCTGCTCGCTGCATGCAGCCCATATGGGGAACAAGTTCTTGTTAATTGCATGTTGGATTCTCCGGGGGGTGACCTGTGCTGAACCTGCTCTACTACAAATTGTTTAACTTGATCTTTTCTTTACTTATACTGCATTGCAAAAAGTATTAATGCACCTTGATGTTTCTCACATTTTCATAACATACAACAAACTTCAGTGTATTTGACTAGGATTTTATGTGATAGACGACCACAAAGTGGTGCATAATTAGCAAGTGAAAGGAAAACCTGCTCAGTAAAAAGAGGCTGGAGCTAAATATAGAAAACCTGTTGGAGGCTGCAGTTTGCTTGTTCATTCAGCAAACTCAAAACCGTAAGATTCTTTCTATTTCGCACACGGAAGGAAGGACATATAATACTTTTAAGTTCTGTTTCTGAATCCTCTTTCTTTATTTTGTCCAGGGGCCAAAAACGGAAGCACGATGAAACCAGAGAGGATGAGGACGACGCTGGCAAGGAGAACATGAAGACCAAGCAGAAAGGGCGGGACTCTGCAGACGAGTCCTCTAAAGACTCCAATGAAGAAGAGGAAGGCAGCAGCTCGGAGGCGGACGAGATGGCCGCCGCCTTGGAGGCGGAGCTAAATGATTTTATGTGAAGCTGGACGATTATTAGAGACGAATAAAAGCCAGCCCTTGCCGACATCACACACGGTACCTAAACATCTTTTTTTCCTCCGGAGACGGTGTGGTTAAGATGTGGGAGCGATGAATGTGTGTCATATTAAAACCTGAATGTCCTGTACAGAACCAGCGCCTTTCTGCGGAAATAAAGGCTTGGACTTTTGTAGCACTGATATATATATATATATATATATATATATATATATATATATATATATATATATATATATATATATATATATATATATATATATATATATATGCCATTTTTGGCATACATCCTTTGATGTTAACATTTTATTGTGAGGTAACAACCTCTAGGAGACATGAAATTTCATACTTTTTGTGTTGTTTTTCTATTTGAATTTTTATATTGTTAAAAAGATGACAAAAAAAAAACATAAGTGTATATTTTACTGATGGTTCTTGCCAAAGAGTTTGAAATAGGTTTGCCAAGTTGTGCAGCTAAAAATTTTATTCTCAACTTCCACTTTTTAGAGTTTTTTTTTTTTTTTCTTTGGTCTCAGCAGGATTTTTAGGGTCAATGCAACTAGTTTATCCAGACATTTGAATGTTTCTTCCTTTTTTTATTTTTATTTTTTTTTATTTGTGCATTTTGTAAACATTTGTGTGCTAACAGAATATAATTTGTTAATGATAAATAAAAGATAGCATCCCAGTGCCAGAAAGTGAATCTGACTCTGCCAATTCTGATTCTGATTTCCTGTTTGTGGGGCTCAGAACACATAAGGGGGGAAAAAAACTGCGCTCTACGTTTATTAATGGAGGTGATCATTTTGAATTCAACAGAAAATAAAGAAATTACATTCTCCAGAACTTTATGTGATACTTACGAACCTCAAAAAGTGCATGAAAGCACATGCTATTGGTAGATGCATTAATTGACCAAAAATGGTGGAAGTTCTTACCTTTGTGTTTAATAATTATGGGATGAAATTCTTATTTTTCAGTGTCGGAACTACTTCTCACAGATCACAGCCGATCATGGGAACGTTGGCCGATTGAATGTCTAAACTTTCAATTTCGTTGGATTCATTTTTGCCTGTGCTGCAGTCTACACATTACAGAACTGTTTAAGGTTAAATAATCTAGAATTCTGCACCCATTTCTTCCGTAGAATTAAATGATTAGGGTGGTATGAACAAAAAAAAAAAAAAAATGTTTTTTACAAACCAACTCACCAGTTTCTTTTACTATCTGAAGCTTATTGGGGAACTATGATGAGTCAAGGCAAGGTTCGGACATTTTTCACAAGTAATTTCTTTGTTTTAACTACAAATTCGCTGATCAGGCTTTTTTTCCTGGACGATACTGGTATCCAATATTGACAGATTCCATTTTTCTGCTAAGAACTAAAACAGAAAATAAAAATGTACCACATCTAGTTGATAAAGAGATTGCAGGATTATCTAGGTGTATTTTTTATTAAATAAAAAAAGTGGGAAAGTAGATGTTGGTTGATGCATTTATAAATCAGAACTGGGGGGGAATCTTAAGTTTTGATGAGTTTCAGTGTACAGGGATGAAGAAAGATTTTTCAGAATTGGACCTGCATATCAATCAAGGGAATATTTGCTGATTCCAATCACTGTCTGATTGATTTGTGGATCTTTAGACAAGATCTCTCCCATTTTATTTGCAGATTTTAGACTGAATCTAAAAAGTCAAATTCAGTTTTGCCTGTTCTTTGATGTGCAGATTTCAGAACAGCTTAATGTTTTATAACCCACTATTCTACAATGCCGTCTTATCTAGGATTAAAACTAGTGGAACGTAAAAAGAAAATGTCTGCTTTAAGTAAAATTGCCAACATACCCGTTTCATTCTAACTCTGTAAACACACAGCAAACTATGACCAATCGAAGCAGACCTTTTGCCAACTATTTTATTTGTTTTAACAAATGAAATAATGTCTCTAAAATTAATACAGTTTTTTTGTTTCAAAGTACTAATTTTGGTTTCTCTTTCTGCATATAAATTAATTTACACTTAATTGTAAATTGTAGGGTTGCTGCTTGAAGAGTTTTGTTCCACTAATGTTTTCCAAAGCAAGTCTGGCACTGTTTAGTCTTCTTGCTTAGCTAAGTAGCTAGCTGCAATGCTCAGGATTAGCATAGCACTACTCTGGAGTTACTCTGAATTTGCAAAATGAAAAGAGAAATCGTTCGCAGATGACTAACAGATCCTAGCCAGCACCTAAAAGCCCACCATCCTGCAGATGGTGGGCTTTTAGATCACTGCGTCTGCTCCATGTATTTGCTGCCGCGTCCTTTCCACAATGAACTTCAGATATGAAACTAGAGGATTTCCTTCCTAACTGATTGGATTAAAGTTATTTTTAGGAAACAGTTTGGTTAGTTATGTTTTATTTTCCACTTTTGTTGTGTTTTTATTTTCTTGAGGAGGAAAAAAAAAAAACTAACCTCAGAGCCCTTGGCATAATACTTGAATCTGCATTGTTGTGATGTTTCTGCAGAAAACATTTCTTTGTTTATTAAATCTCACTTTTCAGTCAAGTTTTGTTCCTGCTCTTCTCACAGGAAACTTAAGCATAACCTCCCAGCACTGAGCAGAGCGGAAGAATTTCACCAGCACTTCACCTTTAGTGGTTATTGTAGATTTCAACCATGATGCAAAGCCTTGGTGTGACTAACAGATCTAATGGTGCATTTATGCTGGCTAATATTTACCTCTGGTTTTGTCTGTTTGAATTGAAACCTGCAGCTCTGGTATTCTTCCCCTATTCCTTTTCATTCTTGTCTTGAACTCAGCATCTTTCCTATTTGAGATGCAGAGCTAAATCACTGTAATTATTGTCTGAAGGCTGATGTCTCAGTGTGATTTGTGTTCAGTGACTGTTTTGCCATCAGATTATTTTTTTCCCCTGCTACACCCACGCATTCTCCTGTTTTTTCCCTTTCACTGTGTTTCTGTGCTATGGTTGTGGTTTTGTCAATAGGTTTTCATCAAACAGCTATCATGTAAGATATTTTGTAAAGTATTTCCTACCTGAAAAAGATACTTTTATTAAATAAAGATGTTTCTGAAGAAATTCAGTTGTATTTTTTTAGACAGTCTCACAAACTTTTAACATATTTTTAGGATCAGAATCACCGTTATTGGCCAAGATTGTGTCCCCAAACAAGGAATTTGACTTTGGTTTTCAACCATTCGTAAGACATAAAGTACAAATATACTAAATTTACCAGATAAAAACATTGTCAAGGGGCTTCATCCTCCTGATAGGGCCACCCAAGGCAAAAAAGTCCTAGGTGAGGGACATGAGTTCTATCAATGGAAACACGGGGCCCCACTCTGGAGCTGGAGAGCGCTCCTCATGGAGCGGTGTGGTTGGGAGGAACGCCCCTCTACCAAACCTGACTGGAGTTTTGTTATTGGACTTCTGTGCTCGTCATGGATTGTCCCTAACGAACACCATGTTCAAGTATAAGGGTGTCCATATGTGCTCTTGGCATCAGGGGACAATAAGTCCGAACAGGCCATGTTCCATGCCTCCGTTGTTGAGGCTACAAGGTTGTCTGTCCCTGTCGCAGCGGCAACCCTTGAACCTGCTGGTGGACACTGGTGGTGAGGGATGCTGTCAGGCTAAAGGAGTTGTATCAGTTCTTTTTGGTCTGTGGGGTCTTGTTCAAGAACGAGGGGAAAATGGATTGGAAGATTGATAGGTGGATTGGTACTGCGTCTGCAGAGATGTGGGCACTGTATCGGTCTGTCGTGGTCAAGGGAAAGTTGAGTCAAAAGGTGAAGCTCTCGATTTACCAATTAGTCTACATTTCTACTCTCATCTATTGTCACAACCTTTGGGTGGTGACCGAAAGAACAAGGTCGCGGATACAAGCGGCTGAAATGAGTTTCCTCCGCAGGGTGTCTGGGCTCTCTTTTAGAGATGGGGAGAGCTGCGTCCCACCATCTCAGAAAAAACAATGTTATTATTGCTAATGACAGCGCAATCGTGTTGCATGTGATTGTTTACAAAACCAGATGCATTTGGTTATTTGATTTAAAGGAGCGCATTTGCGTGTTCACTTGCGGTGAAGATGGATGAAGTTAAACGTTGGACAATTCTCCAAGAAACCCTATTAGAAGCTGCAAAAGACTTGAGACTGGGGCAGAGACTCATCTTCCAGCTCAACAATAACCTTAAAATTACAGCCAGAACTATAAAGGAAAGGTTTAGATCATTGCATACCAAAGTGTTAGAATCCAATCCAGAGCTGAATCTGACAGATCTGAGGCAAAACTTGAAAACTGTTGTATGCTGATGCTCTTCACCCAAACTGTCTGAGCTAGAGCCATTTTGCAAAGAAAAATGTGCAAAATCTTCGGTCCTTAGATGCGCAAAACAGGTAGAGACATACCCCCAGAACAGTTGCAGCTGTGACTCCAGTGAAAGGTTATGCAGGGGTACAGAAAATAAATATGCAGTCCACTTTATATTTATTTTTGTGCAAAAATTGAAAACCATGGATCCTGTTCCTCCCACTTCTGCTTTCTGTTGGTCTGTCACATAAGACCCCAATAATCTAACATTAAAGACTTGGTTGTAAAATGAAAAATATGGAAAAGTTCAATGGGTATTATTACTAGTGTGTGTAATGCATGGTACTCGTAGACAACAGAGACTTCACCTTTAAGCAGTAACATCCTGATGCACATGAGAAACTGTAGGACTTTACACTGAATGATCTGAATTTCATCAAAGTGCCAGATCCATGAGCCCCTCACCCCCAGCTTTATTCATATTTGCTTAGTTTATTGCAGCCTACAAAGATCCTCTATATATTTCCTTAATGTTGCCCTTTTACAATCTCCCTTGTTACTGCATCAACTCGTCAATTTGCAATTCTATATGCGATGAGGACCGAAAGACTCACTTGTGCGTGAAAGCAAGTCATTCCTGAAATGTCTCCATTGTGAGGATAGGTTTAAGATGTCAGAGCATGGCAGTGCCTGCATGGCTCTTCTGGGGCTAAAAAGCCATCAGTAATATTACTCTGTTATCTTGTCAGTCAGCCAAGGTAATAGGTCTTCAGGTGAGATGCTGATTATACAGGATATGGCAGGATAAATGACAGTCATAAAGTCTAGTCAAAGCACAGGTTTGTGATGACCTTCGATAGTTTTTTCTCTCTGGAACACCTGATGATGGGTTGCCTGAAAAGCCAAAGCCATAAACTGAGAGGGTGAAGGTTGAGCATTTTGTTTACTGTTTATAGTGCAGCATTTGTCTTTACAGCTTCATTTGATCATATTATTCATACAATTGCTCTTTTGCACAATTTGACACATATTGGCCAATAAATTTTTCACACAGTTTTAACAGACAGTTAAACAAAACTCTGAAGAACAATATGGACATATCAAAAAATTTGAGTTTTTATTCTTGTACTAGCTTTCGTTTAATTGAGAACATGCTTGAGTTTGGACTTCTTTTTATGCCCAACCACAAATGCATCTGAAGACACATGTTTTTATATGTTAAAAGGTCTCTTACTGAAGGGTTCAAGAGCTTCATTTCCTACCATCCGTATGTGAAACCCTGATGTAGCTTTTTGTGAGTTTCTCTGTCATGTAAGTGCACCTCTAAAGGTGAAGCAGAGTGAAGAAAAATAAGAAGGCTTAGATCAAAGGCTGTTCAGAGTTTTAACCCTCCCTCGCCCTTTTAGATTTGCAGAGTTCAGACAAGAGACAGCTATTAGAGTACAGAACAGCAGGCAGGACCCGTACATAAATGGTGCCCTGTGCGAGAATCTCTTGGCTATCTAACGGGCTTTTACAAAAGCACATCATCTAGTGCTCTCCTTTCTATTCTCATCAATGAACAGGGGGTGCCAACTCAACACATGAAGTTGCCAATCTCCCATTGATTGCACAGCCATAAAAGTAATAGAAAACTTAGAGCACAACTGACAGACAAGTTCAGTTTTATTATATAGTCTGCCCTTTGCTAATGCCGCCCTGGGAAACTGCCCAAATGACTCATATAAAAAACTCTCACTGTGTAGGATAGAAGAGACTATAAATCTATCAAAGGTTGCAACTATTAAATAACTGAAAGTATTTAATGAGATTATACTAAGACATCAGAAGGTAGATTATTAACAGCCATTGCTTCAGTTTGAAATGTAGAACATTTAACCTTTGGAACAGTTACATCCTGAAAGTTATTACATTTGTATAAATCAGACATTGGAATACATTCAATATCTTTTTTTTATTAAAATATACACTATACTGCCGAAAGGTTTCACTCTTTACTGCCTTCACACACATCAATTTGAATTACATCCTTTTCTAACTGAGCAAATTAAATAGATGAGTTGATGCAAAAGAAAGAACTGCAGATTCAATTCAGTTTGTTTATATAGAGCTAATTAACATAAAATTTTGTCTGAAGGCACTTTACAAAACAAACAAATCCAATTCATAGATAGAAATTAAAATGGGGTATAATCCAATCATACAGACAGATTCAAAGTCAATTACATTTATTTCAATTCAATTTAGATAAAGGAATGCTGTCAATTTCAGTTCATTATTGTCCAATTTCAGTTTATTATTGTCATGTCATATTGTAAGGAGACAGAAAACACACCAGAGTTTCATACAATTTTAAGCCTTGAGGAAGTGCGCATATATATATATATATATATATATATATATATATATATATATATATATATATATATATATATATATATATATATATATATATTTTTTAATATTAAAATACAACAGCTCAGAAAGATGTTAGACAAACTTAATTGGACATGAAAACAGGACTGTGCAGACATTTTGCCTTACAAGACAGGACAGTATGTGAAAGCATTGCTAATGGATGTTATGTGCTTTCTTGATATTTCTTAGTATTAACGGGTCAGACATTTAAATGATACATTATTGGATGAAATGGAGAAGTCTAAAAAAGTAAAGGGGTTAATTTAGGTTCACATTTATGTGCATCACAATGATGGGGGTCATGTAATATTCATATATGAGGTGAACACCTTTAGAGCTCTGCTTCAGAGATAATCTCCACAGGGCCATGTCGTAATAATAAAGGGAAAGATATTATTAGAGAAAATACTGAAGCAGCAACATCTGAAACATTCATACAGAGGAAAAAATCCATGTAGGGAGCCAGAACATCTCTACTCTTTTCTCATCTGCAGAAGACTGGACATTACTGGAAAACAGCATCAAACATATTAAGTATTAATTAGGCATGTCATAAAGCTGAGATTTTTATTAAAAATGTATATAAGGAGGCTAATCAATATGCTGGATCAGTGATATTCATACTTGGTTGGGTATACCAGCTCCTGCACTGAGCTTCACATTTTCTCCCTGGGAGTTATATTGATCTTGTGGGGCTCTAATCATTGCTGTTGGAGATCATTAGTGCAAAACAATGTGGGGCTGCTTTTGTGGGACATTTGTCTGAATTAGAATCACAAAAACTGGCTGATTAGGCCTGCACCAAAACGAGATGAATTTTTAGGAGGAATGCTCAGTAGTGAGCTGCATTTTGTTAATAGACCGGGGTTAAATTTCAATAACTGTTTTCCTTTCTAGTCTCTCTTTTTTTGTCATGGCTTATTCTTTGTTTTATAGGCTTTTTCTCTGAAATTGTTCAACTTCAGTGTGGAAAAAAAACTCACTCATTATTCCTGAATGTCCTCATGGCTCTCAGTGGGGTATAGTTCTTATCTAGTCCAAGGTTCTGCTGTGTTCTCTAAAGTTTTCTAACATAGTACACAAACCCAGCCATGGACACCTTTTTGGATGAATTCCTTGTAAATCCATCCGTCTTTGATACAGTCTGTTTGCTAAAAGGTATTTTTAACAACCAGCGTCACTGCAGAACAGCAGAACCTCAGCTAATCCGTTTTCCATCTCTTTCTGTATAAGTAGGGTTTATGAGAGATTACCAGAGTTTACCCCAAAACCTGAACTAAGCTTCTTACAGAGCAAAAACATCCACATTAGCTTGACTGTTTGTCCTGAGATGAGCCATTTATTCATTTTGCTCAAAAGACTTATCTCCTATTCTTGAGAAGGTGAGGAGGAGAGTTCTGAGTAAACAAGTTTCTAAAAGTGCAGTTGGCACGAAACTCTCTCCAAATGTTGGTTACAACACATCCGGCTCAACAAATCAAACCCAAGATGTCCATAAATTATGTGTAATAAACTGGAATGTGACAGGGAAAAAAGGGTTGAACACTCTTACTGAAATTTATTTAATACTTCATACAAAACCCTTTGTAGGTGGTGGCAACTTCAGTTCATCTCCTGTAATGAGAAACTTATCACAGACATTGCGTAGGTGTGGTTCTGGCCCATTCTTCTAAACAGTCTTTGAATCCTGAAGGTTCTGTGCTTCCGCTCTGGGAACCCTGAGCTTTACACAAGTTCTTTCCATAGCTTTCTTATAGGATTCAGGTCTGGTGATTGGCAGGGCCTTTCTAGCAGATGTATTTTCTTTCTCTGAAACCGACTGAGCATCCTAGGCTGTTTGGGATCATTGTTTCTTTTCATCTTCCTACTCCTGGAAGATGGCAGCAGATTTTTAAATTAATGTCATGAATAGAATCTGCTGTACTGAAAACACCCCCACAACATGATGTTCCTTCCTGCTTTTTGACCACCTGATGATGTGTATTATGTCAACATGGTTTTGTTTGACCCGATTACATTCTATTAGTATTTCACTTGTCTAAAGGTTGTTCAGTAAAGTTTAAGTATCTTCTTCTTTGAAACAACTGTACCCACTAATTCCAGGTCTTTCTGAAGCTTTCCACAGGTGATCCTTGACTCTTAAATGATTCATTCTTTTCACTTCACTCGCAGGTAGTGGGTAGCACTGTTGGGGACTACAGCCCTAACAGTGCTCAGTGGAACCTTGAGTAGTTTTGAAATTCTTCTGTAATCAATGCCATCAGTATGTTCCCCATTAATAAGGTCTTTTTAGAGCTCACTGGGTTTTAAACCTTGGTGATGACACATCTTTTTACAAGCCTATCAGTTTGGATGGAACAAGTTGATATTAATTAGCATTAAAGCTGTAGTATGTAACTTTTATAAAAAATATTTTTCTACATAGTTATTGAAACTGTCACTATGCCTTGACAGAATGGTATGAGACAGATAATCTGTGAAAAAAATCCAGATTCCCTGCCTTCTCCCAGTGCTCCCAGTGTTATCTTGAAACAAATCACAAGAGGCAGGAGGTCTTAGCGCTGTCAATCACTATCTGAGTGGCTGCTCATGCCCCCCCTTGCTCTCGCAGACTGTTGTGAATGCTAATGCTAGCTAGCATGACCACCGATGACGACGGATAAACGGTTCTCCTGTAACGGTAAGTTGTTTCTCCACCATTAGCACATTTAGCAGCAAGTAAATGAAGTTGACAAACGGCGCTAAGACGTTTCTGATATGAGTTACATTTAATTTCCCTTTGGGAATACTTTATTTTTAATTCAAAAGTAAAGTATTTTTGAATTAAACTAAATTGAACATTGGAAGACAACACATTAGTTCCCAACACATTCAGAAACAATAAATACAACATTTGGGTTGAAGAAAAGACCCAGCAGTTTAGAAATGACAAACTGTAGAAGTTCCACATTATCCACATCTTGGAGCTGAACATGATTCTCCTAAATCCATCCAATCAAACAGAAGTGGTGGATGGAGGATGTTTCATGGGATGTAAGTCTGTGTCTGGCAGTGAAAGTCATATTCTCCATCACTGTAGATGAGGTGGGTCAGTTAGCAGCTTTATGATAAGCGTAGTGTATCTTCGATGATATTTTTGTCAGCCAGATATGAGACTCGTTCTGTGTCATCTCAGCCCTTTACAGACTGTTTCCAAGTGACCTTTAGGTCCAAGATTTTCATTATGGGTATCAGCAGTCTGCTGGGTTGTATACACTCCAATAAACTAAAAGTCCACAGCAGTGTCTCTTTCCAATACAGTTATAAACAACATCAGTGAAAGTTACAATCGACAGACTGACAATAAGGACAATAGTTTTATTTAAGGACTTTTTATTGTTATAGTTGCTAGTTAACCATTCTTGCCATGATGACATGAGCATTATGACTTGATTATTTAGCTTATACTTAATGAGATAATTATATCGGAGGGAGTATAGAAAATGCTAATCGTGATTTCAGACTGCAGCTGGGGTGCCAACCTTGATTACAGGGCTAATTATATTATTTGCATCATTACCATTAGTGATTTTTAAATGGTATTCATTGATCTCTTGCAATGGGGATTCGTTCTTTCTTCTGAACAGAAAACATCTAATTCTTAGATATCTTGCATACAGTCCCCGTGCCACTTTGATTTACAGGCCTAATAAAAGCTGCGGCCCTGGGGTTCGGAGGGAGCCACAGAGAGGCCACCCTGTGTCACAGCCAAATATAGAAAGCTCCAAAGGCTGAGATTAATTAATTTAGAAGTGTGTTTATTGCAGTCGAAGCAGATCTTTACAAGGTTATGATTGCTTCATCAATTCAAGTCATGCTCAGTGCTTAAACCCGACTGCTTCAGTGCCTGCAGGGGTTATTGGTTTGCTCTAAAAGAGCATTTTATGTCTTGTTAATAAAACAGCAACAAACCATCCAGATGAAACACAGGCTCATCACACATAAGTTGTCTTGATGAGCTCTTTTTCGTGTTCCATTTCTCTTTTTTCCTTTTATTTGCATAAAAACATTATGATTCTGGAAACACATTTAGCTACTGTATGCTTCTAAAGTTCATATTCAGTCTGGTTCATGACAGCACCACCTGTTTATATAGCTTCCAGGTGTCACCGGTTGGATTTCCCTTTCTGTCAGGTTTCACAGTGGGCCACACAGGTGCAAGGTGGGTATTATAAAATGATCACGATTTTCCCCAAAAGGTTTTAAATGATTTCTTGAAACAAGCCCATAGGATGCAAGCTGAAAAATCTATTGCCGTATAAAAGTAGTGTTGGGTGCAGTTGGAAAGTTGCTTTGTGTGGATTGTGGGTGGTCCACAATCTGAGGAACTGAGAGAAAGTGAGTCCTCATTGCGCTCCTCATCATTAATGGCAACATCTACCTGTTTCATGACCTGCTGGACCCGTCAGGATAGTGATGCTGGGATCAATAAGGGGTGGGTGTGGGGGGGGGGTTGTAATATAAACAGACCAGTAAATTAAGAGCTTTGCTTTTTAGCTCAGATGTTGCCTCACCACAACCGGCCAGAACATTGCCCGCGTCACTGCAGACATGTCTGCGTGTCCATCTCCAGGTCCACTCTATCATCACAAGACACCAAGATGCCCTAACTTACCAAGATACTCCTACCAAAAACTTACACTTAACCGCTTGAGGTAGACACTGACTCCCACCAAGAGAGGACAATCCAGCTCAAATATGGGCAAATACTGATTTAACGCAACAGGGTTGGGTTACAAGTTTGACCCAACATACATACTCAACTTAGAAACTGTTTTTTTTTTTAATTTTTTTTTTATTGTAAGTGAGTTGTGAGTAAATCTTGGGGTGCCTTATGTCCCGTTCACAGATTGGTTTTCTGCTTTATTTACCTGTTCAGCCATTTAATCTCATTAATATCACCTCACAGCCAATCCTTCATCAGCAATGACTTCATCACCCATTCTCCATCGCCAGTCACCCTCCTCAGGACATACTCCTTGATTTCCCTCAGCCATCACTAGATCCTCCAGCTTTTTGTCTGGCTCCCTGGTAATTCTCCCAAGTACTGGTTCTTTGTCTCTCGGGGTCTGCCTGCTCTTAATGACACCCTGTTTGTGGTGTGTTTCCATGTGAATTAAAACCATTAGCGCAACTCACTGACATTAGCATCATTGCACTGCAAAAACTGTAAGGTTAAAATCATTTAATTCAGGTTATTTTGACCCAGTATAGGTCAAATATGGATTGATCCACAACTGGGTTAGGGTTAGGGGTCAGGCATAATGGGTAAGATTTCAACTCATAAATACACAAAAGTGAATAAAGTTCAACGTTAGTGCTACCAAAGTCTGCATTGAAATCAATAACCCATAACCTGGAAGAAATAAGGAATAACTCAGTTAAAATGACTGAATTTTTTTTTTTTTTTTTTTTTTTTTTTTTTTTTTTTTTTTTTGTTATTTTTACTTTAAGAAATTAGCAGTTTGACTACAATAAAGACATGAGGTGTTTGAAGCTGGGTAATATTTTACAACCTAACCCTTTCAACATCTCCACAGCTTTCTGTTGTGTTCCTTTATTTCCTTAGGATGATGTTTGTTCTCTAATGTTCTCTACCAAACTGCTGAGGCCATCACAGAACAGCTGGATTCATACTGAGATTACGCTACAGATAGGTGGATTATGTAGGAGACCTCAGAAGGCTTGTATTGCTCTGGATTTTATTTAGGGCTATCAGAGTAAAGGGGGCAGGATAAAAGCTGCACTTTCTGGATATTTATTTGTTGAATGTTTTCTTTTTCCTGAAGCTTCACCATTGTGCAGCATTTTGTGTTGGTCTATCTCACAAAATCCCCCCAAATACGCTGAAGTTTGTGGAAAAGTCCAAAGAGTGTGAATACTTTTGTTTACCTCTGTCAGGATTTCTAAATGATTTTGTTGGACTTTTTGCAGCTCTTCCTCTAGCAGTGCCACATTGTGCCTCTCAGAGGTGAAAGAATCAGTGTAGATGGGTGTAGAAGGAATGCGGGTGGGTGCCGGCACGAGCAGCCCCCCTGAATATCACTGTTTGACAAGACATACGTTCTCTGACAACCACAGCCCACTCCTATCATGGAATGTCTCCTGCTGCTGGTGACAGGAGTAACAAATGTGGCAGGCAGTGCCATCCCATGAATCTGTCCGGCACGCTGCTGCTTCTGTGTGGCAGCGGTGGTGTGCCAGTGAGGAGGAGACTGAGAACAGATGTTCTGGCAGTTCTGAAGTGAAACAACCCACCCAAAAAACTTAGCCTTCCACGTAAATCCAAACTTTTTTCAACTTATTTTTCCTTTTTTTTTTTTTTTTTTAAATTCATACTGAAGCAGTTCGTTAAATAGCAACAACCAACGATGAAGACATGCAAAAATGTTCATCATAGCTGAAAAATAAGACAGTTTGGCCAATTGAGGTTACTGGTAACCTCAGGACCTTCTTGCTGCCCTTCCGGGTGCAGCAGATTCCTGCTACAGTCCAAAAACATGACTTTTAGGTTAACTGGTCTGTCTAAATTGCCCTTTGGCCTGAGTGTGTGTGAGCATGATTGTTTGTCCTGTCTGTCTCTGTGTTGGTCTGGGATGAACTGGCGACCAGTGCAGGATGTACCCTCAGCTCTCGCCCAATGACCGCTGGAGATAGAGACCAGCCTGATGGGCACCCAGGTCTGCTTTTGAGTAAAAGCCACTGGATGTTTGTAGTTTTGTTTACTATGAATTAAAAGAACAAAAAAAAGCAGCACACATGGTTGTTATAGGAATATCACTTTGTGTTTTATGTAACATTTTCCATTTCAGGAAGATTTCAGTTTGTCATTTAAACTTTCCTTAAATTAAAAAAAAATATCTCCATCTGCATCAACTACCTGTGCTAAAAGTGTACCTCTCCTGTTCTTCCTAAATTCAGGTTGCTTGTACATGTACTTTTCAGGAATGTTGTAGTTTCTGTTACAATATATGCCATTGTTGTTTGTTGCTATGGTTTCTCAGTTTCTTTTCATGTCTATTGCATTTGAAATAAACCAAATTTGTTTTATATACATATATACGATAAAAAAAATAAAAAAAAAAGAGATTGAGGGCTGCACAAAATCAGTCCAGGGGTGACAAATGGCCCTCGTGCCCCACTTTGGACACTCCCATTCTAGAACCTAACAGATTTAAATGAATACATTTGAGCCTGTTTCTACAGTTTTGCCCCCGTTAAACTGTTGGACCTAATATGTCACATTAAAAAAGTTCCAGTTATGTTGTACAGGAGTAATGTGAAGATCACTGCTGAGGAGAAAGACGGTTGTGAGATTTTAAGCAACAAAGGACAGTAATTCCGGCTGTTTGAGAAGGTTCCTCTCCAACAGCAAACGACGTCCCCTTCCCTGACAACATGACGCAACAAAGAAAGCACACCAGGAGGTTATCCATTATTTATTTATTTTTGATCATCAGTGATTATATTTTAATGCAGTGTGAAATGAAATTTATACAACATAAACACACAAACAACGTATAATTATATGACATTAGAAACCACAGAAAAAAACCAAACAAAACACCAGGAATGGCAGATTATCACATAT
Source organism: Anableps anableps (assembly GCA_014839685.1). Classification (NCBI taxonomy): domain Eukaryota; kingdom Metazoa; phylum Chordata; class Actinopteri; order Cyprinodontiformes; family Anablepidae; genus Anableps; species Anableps anableps. Next base: position 6,976,195 of record CM026079.1, read on the forward strand.
CAAATTACCCCCACAGAGTATGCTTTTCCTTCTGTTTGGCATACCAAGTTCAACAGACATGATCATAAATTCTGGCTACAACATCACCGCTAAAGTTAAAGTCAATTTCTTTCACTTAAATATTTTTTGATATTTGTCCAAACGTCATCAAGGCCATCTCTGTGTGAGTCCTGTAGTATTAATGTAGCACATTCCATCGTCATTAGTTCTACAAAGTCTTTCATCCAATTATTCAGATCAAAGCAACTTGGCTTCCGTACTTTCCAGTTCATCAAGATAATCCTCTTCACAGAGAGAACTGCAAGTGATATTAATTGCTGCTTTGCCTTGGTTCTCACTCCTGCCATCTTCGCTCCTACCAAGCACACCTCAGGACATATTGACACATGTTCCTCAGTAATTGAGCATAAGCGATCTCCAGCTCCTTCCCGAAACCTCTCAACTTCTGGACATTTCCCCAACATATGTATTAGAGTTCCTTTCTTTACCCAGCCATGCCTGCATAGTTCTGACATCTGGGGCTTCATTTCATCTATCTTGTGTGGGGTTATATATGTTGATGAAAAATCTTCAGCTGTATGATTTTTATATCTCACACGTTTCAATAAATAATTAGTATGTTATAATATATACCTCCATTGTTCAAAGGATAATTGCTTCCCTAAACCTTGTTCCCGTTGTTGTTTGCTCCAGTTGTTTGACATTAGTTCTCTCCCAAGTACTGTTAATAAGAGGCTTTCCTCCAGTGGTCAACAATGGATTCTTCCATAATGGACAATAAGGCAGTTTCAACCCATTTATAGTCAATTTGTAAAGTATAATTTTTGCTATATCGCATGAGAACTTTATAATAGAGTTTATAATATTTTTACATGGTTTTCAAGTTGTAATGTTCCCTCTGCCTTTTTCTCTGTCTGCTGTTGATTAGTACTTCTGGCTTCTACCTGCTGTGATGGCCAAGTGACATTTAAGATAAAAAAAAAAAGTCTGTAAAAATGGAGAGTGATCAAAAAGAAACGTGTTGACATAACCGTTTCAGCTCTAAAGTGTTTTTTCTTCCTCTGCTGATTCAACCATTAGGCCTCATTAGTTCCGAATGATGACAGGATGTCAGCGAGGTGGACATCTGAGGAGCAGATCTTTCCACATTACGTCAAATGTAGGCTGTAAGATAATGTAAAATGAGCTCCACTGAGAGTTCATTTTACATTTTCTTTTTTCCTTAAGTGTCGCCTCGGTGTCTCATCTCGGCTTTCTAAAAGAAAACATTGCAGAACAAAGCAATTTTATTATGTCTGAGGTATTTTATCTGCATGACTGTGTGTGTGTTTGTTTCCTGCTGTGCTGCATTGTACCACTCTAAATGACGTCGTTGTTTCTTGAGTAAGAGAAACTAAGTACAGTGAGGCAGGTTTTATTTCCCGTCTCAGCCCACAGCCTTCAGACCTGCTCAAGAAAGAAGACAACCACAAGTGAATGGAAGAGTACATAAATATAAGAAGTGCTAAAAAAAATTCCAAAAAGTGTGAAAAAAGGGAACACTGTCAAGTAGTTTGTGGGGCAATGGCGGCGATGGGGGTAGGAGTTCAGTGGGTTGCTGGTTCGAGCCCCACTCTGTCTGTCTCTGTCGTTGTGTCCTTGGGCAAGACACTTCACCCGCCTTGCCTGCTGGTGGTGACCAGCAGGCAAGGTGGGTCCGGGTCAATGGGCCCGGTGGCACCGGTGCATGGCAGCCTCATCTCTGTCAGACTGCCCCAGGGCAGCTGTGGCTACAATCCAGTAGCTTTCCACCATCGGCGTGTGTGTGTGTGTGTGTGTGAATGGGTGAGCGACTGAATGTAGTATAAAGTGCTTTGGGGTCCTCTGGACTTAATAAAGTGCTACACAGGTACAGGCCATTTACCATTTGTGCATTTTGGACAAAGATAAAAGGATGTGTTACAGTATGGATCATTGTTAATTAGCAGAAGTGGTGGACATTCTTATCAGGCCCCCTTTAGAGTGACACCCCTGTATAAAATCTGATTATCTGAACACATTGCCTCCAGAAGTCAGCCTTTCCACCTGTGTGTCATTTGATCGCTGGAAAAATCCATCTGTTTTCTCAAGGCCTCAGAGGTTTGTCAGAGAACATTAGGGGACAACCAGCATCACGAAGACCAAGTTGTGGAGAGGTTTGAAGCAAGGCAAGGTTAGGTTTCATCCATCCAGCCATTGAGCACATGTCAAGTCTGAGTTCACTATGCTAATGTTTATGTGGAGCTGCTTTTATGTTCTAGCATATCAAATCCTAATAAAACACATTCAAGTTTCTGAATGTAATATGACAAAATGTTAAAGTGGTATGAAAACTTTTGCAAGGCTGTGCATTTGGCTGTGATACGGAAACATGAACATTTAAATTCAAAAATACTTTATTTATTCCAAAGAGAAATTAAATATCATTTACAAAATTAAAATGTAAAAGTACTAAATCTTTCACCTTAAAGATTTTTCACAAAAATTCCAAACCATAATCAATAAAAAAAATATTTACTTGGAACAAAGTCATTCTGAGACTCTTCAGTTTATCCATTACTTTCACTTGAAAGGCTGTCTGTTCTCAGGAAGTTGCGTGCTGAGCTCCAGTGGACTGATGGGATGAAACACATCAGCTTGTGTTAATATTGAAACCCTACCCAGGTCTTGCATCATCACGGCATATTGCAGAAGGTGAGCATCGCACTTTGTCAGCAGGGCATAATCTCAGGGCCAAAGTTGGTGTTAGCTGATTCAGAATTTACATTGTTCAAGGAGGCTGCATATGTTCACCGTGCAGCTGTGCCTTGGAGAAGGAGCCCAAAGTACAAAGAAATAAATCAATGCCACAATAAATTCTTAATTCCATGAAGAAATGGATCATGTCAACAATGATGTCATTAGGCAGTTTAAACCAGAAGTTTATATACACCACACAAAAAGACACATTTTTTCTCTCACTGTCTGAAGTTAAATCAAACCAAACTTGTCTTGTTTTAGTTCACTTAGAATTATCACAAATATTTCTATTTGCTAAATGCCACAATGAGAGAAAAAAAAATATGTCTGTGTGTTGTGCTTCAGTAGGTTAAACTTTGGCTATGAATAATTATTATAATTGCTTATAGCAAGTATTAATAAACTTGTAATTTAAATAAAAAATTACCAAGTCGGGGCACCATTTTCTCGCTAGAGAGAGAGAAAAATATATATCAGAGCCAAAAGTTCAGTCTCAGTTATTATTTTTCATACCTGCCTGATAAGGCCTACGTTTTTTAAAAAAAGATGAAGCCATAAGTCCAGCACTGGCATTATCCGAACAGCAATACGCAAACATGTATGTGGAATAAACACAAACAGCTTCTCTCACATATACAAGTTCATTACCAAAATGAATTCAACATAATATGTTGTTTTTTTCTTTAAACAGCAACACCAGAAACGTACAATAAAATATTATTCTGAGGAAGTAATGTCTTATTGAAAACCTGACAAATAGAAATTATTAGCCCTTTTGGAAAGTCTGATTCTTAGTATATTTATCAGTTCACGTATTGATAGTTTAATTAATTTGGTGTAGCAAGATGTGAGCATTTTGCCGCTCTCAAAATGGCATCCTAAACGGACCAAAAATAATCAGATGTTTTCCTGTTGAAACAATCTTACTTAAGTCCGAAACACCGTAAATAACCATGTTAACCATTTATAAACGTCATTGATCCAGTGAGGCGGACTATACCAGTAGAAAAAGCTATGTTTTCAAACAGGAAGCCCTAAAATGTCTTCAGCATCTCGAGCCACATGCATTAGCTTGAATGAAAACACCGGTAAACAGGGTAAACACACGTTGTGTGATTGAAAATGACCCTTTATGGGTCAACACCCTTATGAAACAGTAAAAACGCTTAGATTGAACATCCTAAACTATTGTTACTGCCCAGGTACCACACCTACTCTGAACACAGTCTGATGAGATGAGTGGTGAGATGAGCAGTGGTTGTCGGGGACAGTGAGCAGACAGCTGACCACGTTGTTGGTTAGCACATGTTAGCTGCTGGCTAGCAGCTAATATCTTCCAAGTCAGGTTAGCTCCGGGTGCTCAGCAGTGGTAAACAGCCTTACGTCTTCAGCTCTGGGACAGCCGGAGCGTTGGTCAGGAGTTTGTTTACCATTAGAGGCTGGCGGTGGAAAAATGCTGCGGTCTAGGATCTCCTCTTTAGCTCTAAATCATAATCTGCTGCCATACTTCTCTGTCAGAGTGGGGAGGAAGCTGGGGCAGCCTGTGTCAGTAGTGGGTAAATCTGTAACTACAAGGTTCTTTTTGCAGAAACTCTTAATGGACCAGGATTAAGGTATATTCTTTCAGGCAATCAGTGCAATGCAGTGATATCATAACCTGCCTAGTTTTTGGTCGAAAAATCTTGTAGTTCCAGGAGCGGGTCTCTGCCTGCAGGAGAAGTAGGGAGTCTTCCCCTTACTGCTACCGAGCAACAGGTCCTGAAGAGAAGAGGAGAGAGAGTATCCTGTTTGGGCTGGGGATTTTAAAGGGGTCCGCGACATTACACAGTTTCCTCCTGAAGCACATTCTTTTCCTGCCAAACAAAGTTATTCCAGGATAAAAATTGAATCAACAGTCATACGAGCTTTGAGTCCATTTCAGTCCTTCATGGCTGTATGTCCAACGTGTGTCATGATGTGTGGTAGTTGTGGCGATGGACCCAAATGCAGACAGGCAGAAGTGGCAAGGATATTTTGTAATTTTAATGAAAAAAATTGAAGAAATAAAACTTACAAAAACCACAGGGAATGAAGGTAGCCAGAACTAAACAAAAACATATGAAGTCAGGACAGCGGGGTAAATGGGGAAGAAACTGGAAGGTAATGGGTAAGTAACTGGAGGATCCAGCAATGACTGAGAGCTAGAGAAGAGTTTAAATAGTGTGAGTTTGAATGCTGGAACAATAGACTGGGGCTGATTGGCTAACGGGTTGCAGGTGTGAGGGGAGAGAGCTGAAAGGAGACTGAGAAGAAAGAGAGAGAATGGCTGCAGGTGGTGAGGGAGAGCAAGATGGGAACCAGGAAAATGAATCTCACAGAAAAGAAAGAATAACTTGACACAGGGAATAAATAAATATATTTAAATTAGAATAACAAAGAAAGGATTGAACTAAAGTGAAACAGAAACAAGGCTGATCTAATCAAAATAAGAAACTAAGGAACACATGATAACAATCAAAGCAGAATCAGAAGAATCAAACCTCAAAACAAACCAGGTTCTGACAGTCTGGAATTTATTTTTTAATGTCTTCAAAATCAGAAGTTTACATAGATTTCCTCAGTGTTTGGTAGAATTGTCTTTGAACTGTAAGACTTTGGTCAAACATTTTGGGTTTCCTTCCAGAAACTTCTCACAATAGTTCGCTGGAATTCTGGCCAATTTCCTCCTGACAGAACTAGTGAAACTAAGTCAGGTTCGTAGGCCACCTCGCTCCCACATGCCTTTTCAGATCTGCCTACAAATTTTCAAGAGGACTGAGACCAGGACTTGTGATTGCCAGGTTAAAACATTGACTTTGTTATCATTCATCTACCCTGTAACCACTTTGGCTGTATGCTGACGGTTATTGTCCATTTTAAAGACCCATTTGTGAAAGAGCTCTAACTTCTTGGCTGATGTCTTTAGATGTTGTTTTAGTATTTCTACATAATGTTCTTCCCTCATGATGCCATCTGTTTTACAAAGGGTAGCAATCCTTCCTGCAGCAAAACAGCCCCACAACATGATGCTTCCACTTCCATATTTTATAGTTGGTATAGTGTTCCCAGGCTTACAAGAGTCTCGCCTTTTTACTCCAAATTTAACAATGGACATTATGGCCAAACAGTTCCACTTTAGTTTCATCAGACCACAGAACATGTCTCCAAAAATGAAGGTCTTTGTCTCTGTTTGCATTTGCAAACTGCAGTCTTGCTTTTTTTTTGTTTCATTTGGAGTAGCAGCCCGTGTCAGCACAGGACATGTTTCACTGTGCATAATGACACTGTCTTACCAGCTTCAACCAGAATCTTCACAAAGACTTTGGCTTTTATTCTGGGGTCGACTTGCACATTTGGGACCAAAACACGTTTATCTCTGGGACACAGAACCATTTTCCTCCTGAGCAGTTTGATGGTTGGACATTCCTATCATAACTGTATATAATTGTTTGAACAGATGAACAGGGCATCTTCAAACATCTGGAAATTGTTGCCATGAGAAGCTAAATTTTAATATCAGACTAAAACAACACGAAGGAGGAAGAAGCTAAACAAATGGGATGCTCTGGTCAGATGGGACTAAAACTGAATGCAGGAAGCTGCATGATGGAAAACTAATGCTACGCATTACTGTACTGTGAACACGCCATTCTTACAGCAAAACATGGTAATGGCAGCATTATGATCTGGGAAGACTTGTTGTTTTTTTTTAGCAGGGACAGAGAAAGTGATCATGTATGGAAGTAAATATGGGGATGAAACTGCAAGATGCTGCAAAGGACTAGGGTAGAGGCTTAACTTCCAGCGGGACCACAACCCTACAAATACAGCCAGAGCTACAATGGAATAGTTTAGATCCAATCCTGTTTATGTGTTAGAGTGACACAGTCAAAGTATCTGGATCAAAATCAGCTCAATTTTCCATGGAAAGACTTGAAAAGTCCATCTAATCTAAATGAGTTTGAGAAGAAATGCCAAACACATCAGTCCCTACATGCTCATTAGTATAATTGTTAATGCTGCTGCTGCCATTCCAGTAGTGACGCCCAAACATTCTAACACGTACTGCATGTGGTTTCTATTTGACCTGAATCAATCCATGTATCATCATGTCTCATAATACAAATTTTAGCCCATAATCCCTTCTAATGGAAGCACTGTGAGGCTTATGTTTTTTAATTGCTCCAGTGCACTTAGTGACAATCTCCAGAAGACACAGGTGGAGGCCTCAACAATCGCCTGGATTAATGAGTACCTGACAAACAGACCACAGTCTGTGAGACTGAAGCAACACAGGAGCACCACAACGGACTCTCATCATTCTTTTTCACTTTGTACACCTCAGACTTCCAGTACAACACAAACTGTCATCTACAGAAATACTCGGATGACTCTGCAGTCGTTGGGCGTATCAGAGATTTACAGCAGGCTGAGTAAGGAGAGCTGGTGGACCAATTCATGGTGTAGGAAGAATCACCTCATCTTGAATATGAACAAAACAGAGGAGCTGATCATGGATTTTAAGGGACAGAAATAAGTCAAACACTCTTTCCATAATGGGAGAAGTGGAGGTGCTTGAGGAGTATAAATACCTTCTTAAGGAAGCTGAGGTTCTTCAGTGTTAACAGCAAGATGGTGCAGACCTTCTCTGTTTGTTGAGGAGAGTGTCATCTCCTCTGCCATCATCTGTTGGGGTAGCAGCATCAAAGCAAGTTACTTAAAACAGTTAAACAACCTGATAAAGAAGGCTGGTTCTGTTCCAGGGACTGCTGTGGAATCTTTGAATTGAATTGAATTGAATTAAATAGCTGTGCTAACATGGAGCCCAGGCTGTAAAATCAGTGGAAATCCTCATGAATTTTAATAATTTGGCATCAGAGCAACTACATATTTTGACAGCGTGTGAAAATTGGAATACTGTTTCTCAAAACATGTCTTACAGGTGTTGGCTTTGCTGGGCAGTGAATTATTCACTGGGAAGGTATGGGGTGGAAACTATTGCATAATGTTGCATTTCATTGCATATCACAGAAGAGGTGTTGTTTTTATTCTAAATTGTAAGTTATTCTGTCTTTTGCAAACTGAGGTACTTAAAGTATGAAGTTATTTAAAGGCCAATGTTATATTTGTCACTCAGTTATTTGGCAATGAATTTGTTTGATCTCATTATTTTTGAGCATATATTCCAACTTTACATTGTACAATCTTAAAGCAACTTAAAGTTTAGCTGATAAGTATTTGTTCAAAGAGTGAAGATATGGCAGAAGGTGCCTGAGATCCTGTAAATTACTTTCCACAGGCAACTCCAGTGCCACAACTAAACTTTTCTTCAAAGTCAAACAATCCAACTTTTAAGGTTCTGTTGACAGAATTACCAAAAAACAACTGAAAAGAAAAGGTTTCAAACAGCCCCACAGAACACAAAGTGCTTTACAGATCCCTGTTTTTTAATGTGGCCATCTAAGAGATAGTGCACCAGTACAACCAATGCAAAAAGTTAGTCTAGATCTCCGTCTTAACTAAAGTCGAAAAGTGCATCAGTGGGTTCAGGAACACTGACAACAAAGTTCCTGGATTGCTTTGATTATCTGATATTTATTTTTCAGAAAACTGTAGGGGGAAATAATCATAGGAATGAAAGCCAACATTAAAATATGATGATTTGACCAAATCAAAGCATTTATACAAAGAAAGTAGAAAAGGACCGAGAATGGAACTCTGAGGTACCCCACAACAAAGTGGAGCTGTTGACATGAAAAGTTTCCAATGCTGACAGAAATTTTAGAATTATTTTTAGAATGAAGTAATAAAACAGAAATAAATAATAGTTGCTAAAATTGTAAATGTGCTTGTTTGACAGCTTGATGACAGATTATTCCACATATTTTTACTAATCTATTGTAGTTCTAAATTTATTTTCAACTTTTTGGTTATCTCATTTCTCCAGGGAGGCTAAAGTTTCATATTTATTATTTTTTGTTTTAATGGGGTCACAGTGTCATCGATAGAAAAAAATACAACTATAGGGCCTACAAAGATAAAAAATTTAAGAGCCATTAACAGAATACAACAACCACTAAATGAAATCTACCACCTGAAGCCATAAGATTGAAGAAATAAAAATACTTGTGGCAGAATAGTCAAAGATGACACTGAGAGAAGTATTGAGAGTGACAACTGAGGAAGCAAACAGATGGGGCACAAGTCGGATCAATAATAGACTTATGGCATCAGTGAGGGTTGGCACCCTTCAGGATGGCTGCTGTCAGGTCTTTGTCATGTAATATGTACTTACTCCACTGTAATATGTGGTTGAGCAGGATGAATCAGACCATAGTGGACCAGACCATAATGGACTCCAACATCATTAAACCTTGGAAGCATCCTGAACATGTGGAGGAGTAGGAATGGTTCAGCCTTTGACTTTGATCATAATGCAGTTCTGGAGATGAGCTGCAATAGGATGGAGTCGTGCCCTCTGCTCTAACAATCCTGATGTTTTGTCTCAACCTGATTTCGAAATCTTCAACTCATGGTTTCAACTTTCACTCTTCTGGAGTGACACTTAAACTTTTCTTCTTTTTCTCACTCTCTAACTCTCATGTCAAAAAGTGTTTGTGATTGGGCATTCTAAAAATGGTGTAAATTTGATCAAATACATTTTTGATTAGCAGCTAGGAGTGTACTGATTTTAAATACCCTGAGTACAGGATCTGTATGTGCATAACCACAGACAATTAAGATTATTCATGCTAATCAAAAGGTGATTCTTCAAGGATTCGACACGAAATAAGAAATCACTTTTAAATATTTTTAAAAGTTAAGAGCGAGTGGTGTTTGTGGATCTATCCCAGGGACATTAGAGTTTACTGCTTTAAGCTTTCTCATGGCATGAAACGTTGCAATAACAAAACAATGCTACATTTCATATCTAGAGCTGACTCCACCCAATGAACTGAACAGCGAAAGGGCCCATCATGGTCGGGCCGACGTGCTGAAATCGGCTGTCATTGTTGCAGTTGCCTGATGAAACATCACGTCATTTTGTTCTCAGCCTATTGTTGTATTGTCACAACACCCTGGCGAACTTTTTTACCCCTTCTGCATGCGAAGCAATTGTGTGATTGGTTAAAATTCCGTGGGTGCGTTTGTTTATGCGGAAAAGCGCTGGGACAGCAACGCATTTGTATTTGCTCCAACTACCCAACTTCCAGAAGCTGGTTTTTCAGCCAGAGAGCAGGATGGATCGTTTCAAAGAGCAATTGTCCAGACCGCTTCCGAAAACATGGAAAGTAAAACGAGATTTCCCAGTTCGTCAATCATTATTTCCTCATTATAACAGCTATGTGCTAAAAGAAAACAACCATGCCATGCTCCCAAGGGTACCCAATCATAGATATACTGCTCTGTCAAGCTCGGGCAGAGATTCAGACCCAGGACCTTCTTGCAGCAAGACACAGAGCTTGGTAGTAGTCGCCAGTAGTAGCCAGACAGCATAATAAATTTAGGAGTGCAGCCAATCAAACAATTCATTATTGAGGATGAAATGCAGGGTTACTTTAACACTTAGCAGAATAAATACATTTATCCTTCTGGGTTTTAAAAGATCTGTCTATAAGTGTTGGGCTTTTTTTCTCCACCTGGGAACACTAATTTGCTCTTGCTTTTTACATGCATCTCATGGGTCACAGCCCAAAGGACAATAGTATTTATTGCATGATGAAAACCGGTATTGGTTCCTGAAAACAATCTCTTTCTGTGTCTGATTCATCTATTTAAATATAGAAAACAACCTTGTTGAACTCATTATTATGTCATCACATCAGTAGCATTAACCCAGAGCTGTTAGCAGGCATTTAACAAGGCATGCATGCTGCTGATGGATGCTTCTGCTGCCATCATCATTGGTTTCACTTTGGCACCCATCAGTGGCTGCAGGTTATTGTCTCAAATTATAAACTCCAACTAGCTGCAAGCCATCCTCTGAGCTGGTGGATGGCTGCTTTCTGACAAAACCACACGTGTGGTGGGAGTCTGGGTGTGTCTGTTGCCTAATGAGAAGTTCAACCACAATGCAAATATGGCATAACACACACTGCTGGTCACTCTATAAAGGGTTTCCGAGGCTTTCATTTATTCTCAATATAAATCCAGCTTTCAGTGAAGAACTTAGAAATTTGTTAGAGAACATTAGTGAACAAACATTGTCTTGAAGAACAAGGAAAAGAACAAGGAACAGGAGAACAGGTGATCCAACTTAAATACATTGTTTTAATTTGTCACAAGCAAACAAATTAAGGTTATCCAAGTTATTTTATTAAGTTGTCAGTTTAAACAAACGTAAATTAAGTAAATTTGACAAACTTCATTCAGTTACTTGTGACCAATTAACACCTTTTTTTTTTTTTTTTTTTTTTTTTTTTTTTTAGGTTGGAGCTGCATTGTCCATTGTTTATAGCAGGTCAGGGAGAACACTGTGGTAATATTTAAAGCAGGGTTGCGCTTCTCTTTTTAGTCAGTAAAAGGAAAGAGTATGGCACAACTGCAAGCCTACCAAGACCTGGTCATCCATCTAAGCTGACAGGATGGACAAGGGAGAACATCAATCAGAGAAGCAGCCAAGAGACCCGTAGCTCTGGAGGTGCAGCAAATATCTGGAGCTCAGGTGAGAGAATCTGCTGACAGGATGACTGCCAGTCACCGACTCCACAAATCTGGCCTTTATGGGGAAGAGGCAAGAAAAAAAATCATTGTTGAAAGAAAACCATATGAAGTCCAGTTGGAAGTCTGCAATAAAGTTTTGGCTTACATGTAAAATGCTATGTGTGGTTGAAACCTAACACTCTCCGTCCCCATGGAGACCAGTGAGGGCTTTATCATGCTGTGGGGATGGAACAGGGGCAGGGGAAACGGTCTGGATGGATAATCTGAGTTAAATACGTTGCAATCGGAGGAGGAAAACCTGTTAAGAGGTTGCAAAACACTTATAGGGTTCACCTTCCAGTCACACTGTGGGAAAGGAGTGGCTGCGGTCAAAGCATGTTCATATTTTAGAATGGCCAAGTCAAAGTTAATTTCCAAATGCATTTGAGAAACTGGCTGAAAAGTTGACATTCACAGACGCTCTCCATCCAGCTGAACTTGTGTTATTTTAGGAAAGAGCAATGGGCAAAAACTGTGCAAAACTGGTGGAAACAAAATATTTGCAGCTATAATTGCATCAAAATATGCGAATAAAAAGCACCTAAATTTGTGGTTGTGACCGGCTATAGGGCGGAAAAGTTAAAGAGGTGTGAATATTTTTGCTTGGCGCCACATGATGATACAGTCCTCCCCAATAAATTGCTCCCAGAATTAAAAGTCACAGATCAGCGAGTAGCACAGAGCAGCAGCAGATGACAGACCCTCCCCCTGACGCGCAGAAAATGCTCTGAGAACAGTCTGTGTCTGTCGGAGCGCAGCGCAGCGCACCGCGGAGCGCGCAGCTCCGCACGCACCTGAGCGGTCCGCGCGGAGCAGTGTGACCATCACCGCCTCCCACCTGCTCGGAGCCCGTCTCTCACACCTCCTCTCACTCCTGGGCAACATCTGCCACGTCGCCTTCGATGGAGAGAGGGACCGACAGCCCGGCGGGTTGTCGCTGATGCGGACTTCCAGCTGCACCTCTTTTGGCGTCTCCCGCGGACAGATGATCGATGTTTTCCAGACGCGCCTTCTGGTGAAAGCGGGACTTTCAGGAAGATCAGGAAGTGCGGGGAGCTCAGCGTGAAATCTTGCTACAATGTCCCGCACCATCTGCGTGGAAAACTTAAAGGCATGCTGCATGGCGTGGGGCGCGATCGTGCGAGCAAGCTGGAGCAGATGGACTCAAGCCCCACAGCACACCTGGTGAGTCTGGCAACTGAGAATATTGTTGGTTTAAACTGAACAGAACTGTCCAAAGAGTTTTTAATCACAAAACATGCCTTAAATGGCCCATTTAGATATGGAAACGAGACCAACTTCCTTATTGTCTGGGCTGTATTCCACCCACCAGAGCAGTAACGCAGTTATGGATCCCAATGGGAGCACTTGACAAAAAGTTCCCGAAGGCGCCCCTCTTTGTACCCCCTTTTGAAACAGCCACCATCCTTTCTGTCTGGGTGTGCATCTGTCCATTTGGTGCTTGGGTCAAAAACCAAAGAACATGTATTTTTCCTCTTCTTTTTGTTTTGCTTTAAGCACAATATGCCACTACACTCTAAGACTGCTGGGTGAAACTCCAGTAACGGGTCAGATATGGAAAAATCCAGCCCTGGGTCGATTTAGAACGGCAGAGTTTAGTTTTGAGTCTGGGTTAGGTTTTTAACCCTCCCCCCCTCACGCCTATCGAAATGGTTTAAGGACCTAATGTCTATGATAAGGCTACTATAGAGGGGGGAGAAAATAACTAACAATCAATATTTGGAAAATAATCAGGCAAAGGATTTTTATTTTGGATTTAAATAGACAGATTTTATTAATAGATCATTTTCCATGCTTTGAGTTGCAACATAAAGTGCTTGACAGAAGTTTCAACTAGAATGAGGCGTTCATGCAATAATCAATAATAGCCCCAAAAAATGTTAAACTAATATGAGGCCAAATACTTCAGTTAACAACCAGAATAAAATATGAAAAATGTGGAACTAAGAGAAGAAACAACACAGTCAGAGATGAACAGCATAACACCATTAAAATGCTGAAATTTTGAACCAATAAAAATACTATAAATGTCAAATATAACATCAAACAAACCAAGAGAAACATAGAATTCTTGTCCATTTATGGTGAAATCTAAAATACTGGTAACAACTAGATTAAGAAAATATTAAATATTAAAGGTGTTAAAATGCAATAGAACCATTCAGAGTTTAATGAACAGTTTAATGAACAGATAATGTCAGTGAATTTACAAAGAAACATCTATAACAAGTGATGTATAAAATATTGTCTTTAGGATCAGTTGTTCGGTCAAAGTGTGAATGTTGCACACTGCTGGCTGTTTACCAGGAGCAAACCTGGTACCACCTCCAGGAAAGGCACAAGGTACACATCTGGTAAGTTTTCCAGCCTTTTTGGACTTTTGGATACTCATAATTCATTTCTATCACCTTGGTCTCTTTAGATTTTAAATCTTTAGTTTTACTATTGCATCTTGGGGGTCCCATAGGGTTAAAAATCTAAAGTAGGTTTCAGAAATCGTAATTAAAAACCTAGAAATGAATAAATGTACTTTAATAAGTTCTAAACATGTTTAGAGTGCTTTTTAAAACTCTTTTCTACAACACTATCTATCACTCCTACATTAACTGTACAATTAAGTACATCCTCTCCATTTTTAACATTTAACAGGCATTTTATTCGGTCCATTTTCTCCTGCTGCCCTTCTCCTCTCTGACTGACACGTAGCGTCAGACTCGTGCAGGTTTAATTTTCAATTAGGGATTGTCATAGAGCTGATGAAACTTCTGAAGAGCCTTAATGATGTGAGGCGTGAAAGATACGGAGGGTGAAGTTAAAGTCAGCCCACTCCCTCGAGCAAAGACTTCTTATGTGGAAACAGTTCTCTAAAAAGTTTATGGTCGAACTGGTAAACTATAAGGTCGGGAAGTTGACTCAGTTTATTCCTGAACCTTGTAGTTTCATTGTGTCACATTACAGAAAAAGGCACTCTGGACAGAAGCCAAGTGATTCTTTATTCGCAGCTATGGGTGACTTGTTCAACGAGAAGAACAGCATGAAGAGAGTAGGGCTGAAATGATTAATCAAATTAATCGTGATGAACCGATTGTAGAAAAAAATCGTCAACTAATATGGTAACCGAATAATCATTACCTGGATTCTAAAACATGGCATTTGCTTAATGAACAGCAGCCTCAGAGCAGTCATTAAGACAAAACTATACAGATAATCTGTACTTTTTGCATTTAAGATGAAAAATCTTCTTTCTCTGTAAATATGTTCTACCCAAAACTCCTCATGTTGCCTGGTTTTAGCTTCATCTGGTCCAAATTCCGTGAAAAGAATCTCCTATTAAGCTCCTTTTGCCATCCAATTATTAATTGGTTAATCCAAAAAATAGTCACCAGATCAGCCTGACACTGTACTGATGTTAAGTTCAGCAGAAAGAGCTGAGCTTTTCATATGTTGATGTTAGAAGTATTTTTTTAGCTGCAGATGCATCCTTTGCTATAAATGGATCAAGTGTTCACTAAAGGAATGTAATTATTGAATTATAGACAATAAAATGTTTATTTTATTCTTTAATAAATGGATTGAATTATTTGTTTATTTGCATCTTTTAATGCCTTTCTAGTATTGTATAAAATAAATTTAAGTGGTTAAATGAAAAATCTGCAGAATATGCCCATTTTTTTTCGATTAAACTTCGGAATCATCGATAGAATAATCGATTGCAGTCCTAGAAGCAAGCAGAAATGCAGTGATAAATTAGCCAGTCACTAGAATCTGACAGTTTTTGGTTGACCAGCCCTTAATGGGGACTGGTGGGTCAGAAAGTCAAACATCAGACCGTTTTCTCATCCTCAGTGCTTCCAGGTTGTGCTAACAGCAACACTCTTCAGTGTGGACACTGTTACTGAGGAAAGATGATTCCACGTTGGCTATTTTCAGTATTACTGAGGTGTTTACAAATGAAGTCAAAGGGACCGTGAAAGGTGTACGCTGTTTAATAACCTCATGCTGCAGGAGATAACAGGTAGCTTGAACTGTTACAGCAAAAATAAATGTTTTACCTTGTAGAAATTTTAACCTCTGTCTGTCATGGAACTTGCAGAGAAATATGGGTCTAAAGGTTAGGATCTACATTCTCTAGTAAATACACATGGATTTGCCTGTTTACAGTTAGTAATCCTAACCATATTAATGTTTAAAGTATGACTCTGTAATGATTTTTTTTCTTTCTTTCCAGAACAGTAGTAAAATATAGTCTTCCAATTCTAAGTTTTTCTGTTCTGTTCTGTGACGTCGCCTATTCTCCTAATGATAACCCAATGCAGCAAAGGTATAATGCATTTTGAATGAATCTTAAAGAGAATAGGATTTGGTTGTACTCAATATTGGCAGAATAGGAGGTTACAAAAATCAGAAACTGTGATCGATGCATCTCTAGAAGCAACATGGGAAACAGCGAAGGAATGAAGAACACAAACAGGTTGGTGAGATCATCAGCAGCAGAACTGAGACAGACAGCCTTGGATGCAAACACGCCTGCAGAGAGAAAGTCGAACATAGACAAAGATCACAAGGGAGCTGGCATAAAGTGAAGGACATATATAGTGGCTTAAATGCACTGGAAAGGAAAAAAAGAAAGGAGAAGCAAATGGTTCAGCTCATGCTGAGTAGATTCCCAGAAGCCTTGACCGGAAGGAAAAGTTTAATGTTGTACATTTCAACTCAAATTAGAAGGAGTTAAAACAGAAAGAGGGCTTGAATGTTACCAGTAACAGATGTGCAGTACAAAGCAGGAATAATGCAGCGCATTGTGAGAAGGTACGATGCAAAAATGCCTCTAAAGCAGCTCAAAACATGAAATATCACCTTTATGCACGACTCAGCAGCATGATGCTGTTATTAAAAACCTGAGTGTGCAGGTTATAGGCAGAAACCTGCCTATGCATTACTTTTCATTCACTGGGTTCGTTTGTGACAATATTAGGACAGTTTTATCCTTTATGTCAGCATAAACGGGAAAACTCTAAAATCAGATGGCATGGATTTAGTGCTGCTTGAACCTTTGTGTATCCATTAGAAGGAATATTTGTGGAACTTGCATGTCGGAGTTTTGCAACGATCTAATTTATATAATCAGAAATAATGGAAAATAAACCATTTTTAAATAGTTAGGTGAAATGACTTTTGCTGGTGATTTAGGTCCAAAGCACAAAGACCTTCTGTGAACACATAATAATAAGAGGATATCATTCAGTCTGAATATTGTAACCTTAGTATTTCAGGATTGGTAGATTGCAGTCCTTACCACCTGATTTAACAGCCAACATGTCGATACAACCGCTGGCAGCACTCACGCCGCTGTCTCCAGTCTTTCAATTAAGAATCGGGCCTGAGACACTCGCTTGTTTCTGGATTGAAAATGTTCCTAAATGTGCCCTAACATCATTGTTCAGAGTGATGTTGCATAGTAACCTGGTTGATACCACGCGCAGCTTTTGTCATTCTCTTCCCAACTTCATGCACACCTTTTTTTATGGCAGTAGATGACAGCTCCTCTCCCCCTCTGTGGGCTTTTTTGCTTTCATTGGAGGAAGCAGAAGAACAGCAGGTAAACAACATGGGAGATTCATTGTGCTTGTTGCAGCAACAGGAGGAGGAAATATTGGCAAACAGCCAGAGGCACACAGCTGGCAGGATTGTGCACCAGGCACGGTTATGTTGTCACACACTTTATGTTTGGTGTAAGATGTGTATTTGTTGGTCAGGCAGATCAAGTCCAAGAGAGGTCATGAGTCAAACTGTCATTTAATGTGTTGCTCAAATCTGACTCGATTCCAAGTCACGTGACTCAAGTCCACACTTCTAAGGGTGCATTCACACCAGGCCTGTTAAGTCTGCTTTTATCGAACTTAACTTGAACGTGCAGGCGAATTCAGATGTGGACCAAGAAAGTGAACTCTGCGAGCTGAAGTGAACTCTAGTGCGGTTTGAATGCATGTGTGAAGGCCAAGCGGACCGCACACCGCTCCAAAATCACGAAGTGGACTACAGTGCAGGGCATTCTGGGTAAATACAACCAAAACAAACGCGCGAGTCTAACGCGAGTGGGAGAAATGGCTCGTGGTCTTTTTTGAAAGACAAAAGAGAAATCCTACAACCACTAAAGTCTGACGCCAGTCCACAGGCGGGGGGATGGTTTTTTTTTCTCGAAGGATTGGGATCGTTTGACACAATCCAGTGTGAAAGTGAACCACAACAGCTGAAAATGTAACAAATGTTGCAATTGTGGGCCCCAGCTGAACTGAGTCTAACGGACTATTAGGTGTGAAAACAGCCTACGAGGCACTGGAACTATTTGTGAGAAGAAACAGCACAGTAGCAAGCACAACAGCAAGTAGCCACACCTTCTGTAGGTTCTGCTTTCCTCCAAAAAACTGTCCTCCTCTGACACATGACTGGACACGGTCCAAGTCTACGTTCTGTTCAGCAACGCCGAGTGCCCACACTGCACAGAGGTGCTGCTTTCAGAGTATATTAATACTGGGATTTGGGTTAAAGACTGTCAACCCATTCAGCACATTTATAATTCATACAAAAGAAGCAGCTTGTGCTGCTTTTCCATTTCCAGCTATGAACATTGGACATTAAATCAATAATAAATCTACTTTCTGAACATAATCATCAGCCTCTCTGACTCATTATTAAACAGCGAGCCTCAATCACTTCCCAAAATACAGTATTAAGCATCATTATTTTGTGAAACATACTCATTTTACATTTCAACTGACATTTTCAGTCTTTCTAGATTTCGAAACAGAATTCTGTTCGCTGATTTTTTTTTCCTTGGTTCAGGAGGCAAGGGGCTTAAATGTCCTGATATATATGGAGTGGAGTATAAATAAAAAGAAATGACCTGAAGAGACCAGTCAGAAAGGTAATAGTTCAGTGTCATTTAAGCTCTCATTGTATGAGTCCTTCAGGCCTCTTGCAGAGATGAAGATGGAGTGGATGTGGGAGGGCATCTGTGGTTTACAGATTGCTGATTTATGCAAAGAGTCATGTAAATTTAGTTTTGCAAGAGCAACTGGTGGCCAAAGAATAATGCAGCAGTTAAAGTGCTCCCTGAGCTTCAGGTGCAGTATCATCTATAATAAAGTAGAGGGAAAAGAACGCTTTAGGTTTTATATTCTAACCAGCTCCATTGGCTCATAGTTTCACATAAACCAAACACACAAACATAAGTCAACTGCAAACACAAGAGACAATGGGTAGCTGTGTAACCTATATCCTATATCTGACTTGTGCAAAAGTTCCATAATCAACAGCCATTTGTATGGAAGAAGACACCTGCTGGGATTTTCTGATGTAAAAAAATAAGTGTCTTTTTTTTTTTTTTTTTTTTTTTTTTTTTTTCATTTTTGATGTTAATTATATCCTGTATAATTCAATTGAAAGCAAACAAATCTGAGAAGAGAACACTGAATAATTTTTTTTTAAAAAAGCTGCAGTCACCCTAAAATGAATGCTACTTGATTTTCACAGTTTTTCTGTCAGATTTCAAAATGAAGTCATTCTTCAGGTGACTTTCACGTCAAACCTCTTTTCATCTTCAGCTTTCTAGCAGACACCTGAATGTTTTGGGTGACAACTAGTGACTGGTATTTAGAGTAAGTAACTTCCATCTGAAGAAAAGTAACCCCAGACCATGATGCTGCCACCACCAAATTATTATAACACAATATATTAATATTAATGTAAATAATGATTGTGTGTTTATAAAAACAATTAGATAATATTTTACATTTCTTCTACATTGTGAAAATACATTGATGGTGTCAAAGTGTAAGGATTCTTACTCAGGGTTCTCATACTTTTTTGGAATTTCCTAAAACAAACTATTTATGGTTAATCCCAAAATTATTCATACCACAGCAGATTTAGTTTTACAGTCCTTTTCATCATATGACTGAAAGTAATACTAATATTTTGGAGTCCCAACTTTAATTTGATAGAGAATCTGTTGAGGGAGATCAAGATTAAGGTAATGGCAAGGAGGCCCTTCAACCTGAACGACTTGGAGTTTATCACCAATGATAAATCAAAATACCAGCAGAAATTATGTCATTTTGAAAGATTAAAATGCAAAGACAAACAAACAAAAAAAAAATCCAAAACAAAACATTTTTTAAAACATTATACTCATCACAAAAAAATGTCGAATTTAATAAATAAATACATTTCAGAGTCTTTCCACAAACACTGTAAGTCATTTGAAAACACATATATTTCCATGATCTAACAAGCCCTCCATGATTTCTCTGTTTTGAGAGCCTCCTATATAGTTTCAGTTGATTCCCACTGTCCCTCTGAAGCCACCCCAGGGCTCAGTGTCATGCTCAATAAACTGCTCCTGTCAGAAGCACTTTGCAGACTCGCTGTAAAGGCGGCGCTCCCTGAACCCTTGCTCCAGAGAAAACAAGCCGTTTCCAAACAATCGGCCCCACAATAGAAGAGCAAACTCCGAGGACGGCCCGGAGTTGGTTGAGCCTCGTTACGTCCCACTCTGCTGCTTCAGGTACACATCGCTCATCACGAGCCTTTTTGCTGCTCTAATCTGGACTGTGGTTCAACATATAAGAATAAGAAGTGCGCCGGCTTTCAAAGAACGTCGTCCGAAATGTTTAATTAGATTCCAAAAGATCCTTTTGTGAAGATAAGATGTGCACGCTGCAGCATGTAATCAGTGATAGATGCCACCAATCTGATTCAGCGAGAGCAGCAGGGGGTCTGTGGAATTAACATTTTTCCATTAAAGCCTTGTAAAAGCAGACAATCATGCTGTGAAAGAAAATCCAGCTTTCTTTACAAATGTTTTGGAAGATCAAAGGTAATTTTCCACTCAGAAAGACAAAGAACTCATTTTGTTACTCATGAAAAAAAAGCCCTGGCACTAGCATTAAATATATATGAGGGAAAAATCATTTTTACAAAGAAGCTTACTCTGGTTTGTGTTGTTACTCTGTGATTTTGTGCCAATAATGCTTTTATTTCTCACATTTTTTTGTATTTTGTTGCTGTTGGGCCTCAAATCCCTTTCACAACTTAAAACAAAATTCCCATCCCTTTTTTTCCAAACCAGTTTAGAGTGGGATCAGGAATGATACCATAAGGATGTGGTTCCCAGATCAACGTGTCAATATAGCATACTTGCATTGTTTATACCTTCTGAAATACTTACATCAACACGTCATTTCTGCATCCACACAGGTTATTGTTAATCTCAGCAAAAAGTCGGCATTGAATAATGGATTGTGTGTCAGTGTAATTATAAAAAATGGATAAACCCCCACTGCACAAGATTAAACATTGAGCATACAACGTGCAGGCATTATTTGTTAAACACAGCAGCTGAGACTCTTTTGTTTTCACATTCGCCTCGGTGTGCAGCAATGAGGTCGAAACGATGAAGTACATTTCCTGCAGTATGTTCAACAGAACATGGTAGAACAGGCTGGTGATGCAGTAAATAGAAAAGCAACAAATTTAATTAAGCTGAGTGAGTTCAAAGCGCAGCATGCAGATGGCATGCTGCGCTTTGAGGCGTCATTGCAATCAAAGTGCAAGAAACGTGCTTTTTAGACGCCAATATTTTAAAAAAATCAGTCTGCTTCAGTGTCTTCTTAAAACAAAACTTTGTTCTTCTATTTCTGTCAAAAAAGAAACCTAGTTGGATTACTCAGTTTCCTTTCACAGCATGGGGAAGTCAGACATTCAGTTTCCAAAATATACATGTCAGGGTCCTATTTTTTTAACAGCAGATGAGTCAGACTACTACATCTTAAATAAGTTAAGATCAAATGGCACTTTTGTGCCATTTTAATTTGCTTTTTTGATTTCATTTGTCCAGTTTTCATTGATGAACATCGAGTTAACATGCTCGCAGTAGGGCCTGGGATTTAGCTCTTGGATTTTTTAAAAGTAAGTTATCTGAGGAATGCACGGTCTCACCTGAGCTTTCATGTCTGTTCACTCTTCAAGACTCCACTGATGAAGAAAAAACATGTTGGACTTAGTACTAGGGGTGGGCATATATCGTGTTGATTATCATTTATCGTGATAAATTTCTCAGTATGATAAGAATTGTGATTTATAATTGTTGATAAATTCCAACTGATGATGTGTAAACCCCTCCAAAACTGTTCATATTGTCGAGATTGTTAGTTTTACAATTTTCTCCACTGTTTCTTCAATCAAAGTATCAATAAATATTAAATCATTTGAAAATATGATTAAATGAAGTTACTGCCTGCATTTTGGTGATACAAATCACACTTCTTTTTGTGACTGGTGTCCTAAAGAAGCGTATTACAAATGGGTAAGTTTTTCCAGAGCTGTATTTGTGCTTGTGAGGCCATGATTGCTGTGTCATGCCATCACTGTCATACAGTTACCTAAAAGAAAATTAATAAATAGTTCTTATATTTACTTTTATTATTATCACAATATTACCACAAAATATTGTGGTAAAACTTTGAGACCATATTGCCCACCCCTTCTTCAAACAGATTGCGAATGATCTAATCACCATTCCAACATTGATAGATAGCAACAATGTGTTTGTGTATTAATGTACATTTGAGGCCAGATTTGAATAATTTGAGAACCTGCTAAAGAACAAATAATTTGTATTACCTCCTCATACATAAAACTCCACATAAAAAAGGGTGTGTTTTGTTCTTACCATGGGTGTATTTTAAAACTTTAGATATTGGAAAGAGTGATAATGGACCAATCCTTTTTTAATTAACACAATGATTTTGAAATCTATTGATCTTTCAGTCTGGCTGTAAAGCTCTTCCTAACACAGAAACTTAAAGAAAATGAATGATCTGTTTTCAGCTACATATTTGGCTCTTTGGTTTTTGACCTCATGGTTGCTTTTTATACATTAGATTACAATATTCTGAGTGCCCATGTGAGGCATTGTGGATATTCTAAGCTCGTCGACTGGGAAATTCAGATCTTAATCTTTTAAAAGAAGCTTTAATGCTTTGTTGTCTTCCTTATTTACTTCTTCGTTCTGGTGGAGTTCCCCAGGGTTCTTTTCTTGGACCAGTAATATTTATTTTTCTTTATTTAAATATTTGGTGTTTATAGTTAGGGTTTAGAGATTATCAATAGCAAACTTTTAATGGGATTTTCATGAAAGTTCCATTTTTTAAAATTGGCTTGTTCAAAGAAAAATATTTAATTTGTTTTTTTTATTCCACAGAGGCGATTTTTGTTGCTGAATGGGTGACGTGCCTTCTGTCACTTCATATTCTCAACGCATTGTGCAGGACAGCGTCCCCCAACCGGGTTGCAGGGATGTACCAGGAGGTGGCCTTCTTGGCAGGCAACACTGACCACCAGTTCACCCCTTTCCGCTTTAACCGTGTGGAAAATCCACAGGAAGTCACATCCAAAAAAGGTTTGTTCTACAAGAGAGCCCAAGTTCTGCTCCAACCTCAGCCACACCAGCAGGATGGAGATGAGACAGGCCTGGCTGATGGGGCAGCCATAATCAACGTTGGGGGGATTAAGTATCACATCCCCTGGTCCACGCTGGACGAGTTCCCACTGACCCGACTGGGCAAGCTGCGCAGCTGCAGCAACGAAGCCGAGATCATGGACGTGTGTGACGACTATGACGGCAGCCGCAACGAGTACTTTTTCGACCGAAACCCATCTGCTTTTCGCATCATAGTGACTTTCCTGGCAGCAGGGAAACTGAGGCTGCTGAGGGAGATGTGTGCCCTGTCCTTCCAGGAGGAGCTTCTGTACTGGGGCCTAGAGGACAATAACCTTGAGTGGTGCTGCCTCAGGAAGCTGCGCCTCCGGCAGGAGGAGTACAGGGAGCAGCAAAGGCTGGAGGAAGAGGAGGCCGAGCTCACCTCTCCACAGTCCTGTGAGGAGAGCCAACAGCCTCCGGGTGGGCCGGAGGAGACCCTCTCAGGGGGTTGCATGCGAAGGCTGAGGGACATGGTGGAGAACCCGCACTCAGGGCTGCCCGGCAAAATCTTCGCTTGCCTGTCTGTGCTGTTTGTAGCCATCACTGCTGTAACGTTGTGTGTCAGCACCATGCCTGACCTCAGAGAGGAAGAGGAGAGGGTGAGTTTACTTCCACATCTAGTTTTTCTATTGCTTCACCAAATCCACAGGTTCTCATTATAAATTAATTTAGCACCTCCGAGACACAACATGAAAAGAATAGTTGCCGCCTATAAATTTATTCAGACTTAGATCGATGGAGTTAAATACGGAACAATCCTGGAAGAAAATATGTTAGAGGCTGCAAACGATTAGAGACTGGGGCAGAGGTTCACCATCCTGCAGTCCAACAACCATAAACATATAGAACAACAATGGTGTGGTTAAAATCAATATGTTAGGGTGGCCCAGTCAAAGTCCAGACCAGAATCTGACTGAGAATCTTTGGCAAGACATGATAGTTGCTGTTCAGAGATGCTACCCAGGCATCTTACTAAGCTTAATCTCTCCTGCAAAGAATAGGCTAGGCTAGGTTTTAGGGTGCATTCACACCAGCCCTGTGTAGTTCGTTTGCCTAGAAAGTCTGGTTCGTTTGGTGAGGTATGAATGTTGAAACGGACTCTGATACATACCAAAACGGTGAACTCTGGTCTGCCTCGGTTCAGTTGAAGTGAACCCTGGTGCTGTTTAAATGCATATGTAAATGCAAAGGGGGTCAGCAGGAAAGCAGGAAGAGGACCATAACGCAGGGCATTCTGGGTGAATCCAACCAAAACAGGTGTCCAGCGCTTTTGGCAAAGACAAAAGAGAAATCCTACAATCGTTAAAATCTGACACAACTCCATTTTTGTTTACATTTCATAAAGAAGGAAGTTGTGCTCATTGTCATCTTCAGAGGTGTTTGTGTTGTTTCCTTCAGTGGTTCTTGGTGCAGCGCCACCACAGGCCAGGGGGTAAACAGGTTGCTCAAAGGGTTTGGATCGTTTGACACAGTGCAGCGTGAAAGCGAACTGCACCAGCTGAAAATGTAACAAATGTTGCAATTGTGGTCGCCAATCAAATCGAGTCTATCGGACTATCAGGTGTGAAACCACCCTTTGTCTTGAGAGGCACAAAGCTGAGAAAGACACAACACAAAAGATTTGCCGCTTGAACTGGAAAAAAAGTTGGCTCTACAAAATATACATATAGAAATACACACCACATATCTCAGATTTTTATTTGTGAATAGTTTAGAAAACCGTTTCTCCTTTTCACTTCACCAATATTGTGTTTTGTGTCCACCTATCTCATAAAAACCAATTCGATTATGTTGAAGATTGTGGTTGTAGTGTGACAAACTAAGAAAAACCTCAAAGTATGATCAGTTTTCTGAAGCATTCTATGCCACTGAAGTTTTCCTCATTAGCTTTAAGCTTCTTTTATGATTCCCATGAATACAGTTGGCAGTTTTGAACTTGATTCAGAAATAAACTTCTTCCTTGAGTCCTCAGAGTAAAAACACAATCTGAGTTTTCTCAAATAGAAATGAGATTAGTATATATTGATTTGCTAATTTCAGTGAAGCATGAAAGCAGACAGTACTCCCATTTTGGGGCTATTCACTCATTTTTGTGTAAAAAAAAAAAAAAAAAAAAAAAAAAAAAAAAAAAAAAAAAAAAATCCAGTATTGCTTCTTATAAATGGCCTCACTTGAGTCTATGAAGCCTTAAATACTAAACAGATTTTCAGAAGGAACACCAAGATGGCCTTTAAGCAGCTCACAGAGGAGAAAGGAAGCTGTTCTCAGGACTCCTTCTGCTTTTTCTCACCGCCTCGGGGTTGTGTATGCAGTACAGCAGCTACAGTAGGTATTCAGAATATGTTGTTGCAGCAGCCCACATACAGAGACTTTCTGGGCTTTATTGTAAATCATTGTGAAATAAACCAAGGTGAAGGCTCAGGGACAACAGGCCTACTCACCCTTCACTTGAATGCCAGATTATTTTGCGACACTTCCTCCTGTTTCTGCAGTCTGTCTTCTGCAGCAATGCAAATTCCAAGTTTTTTTTTTCCTCCATACATGAGATTGAGGGCAGCAAACACCAGCATGATAAAACAGCTATGTTTTCCCACAGCTTTAAACAGCAAGTGGATTTGGTTTGTTTTTCTATGCTGTCTTTGCAAAAAGCCTCAGATATGTTGTTCCATATGCGACACATTTTACTTGACCTGCTTTCACAAATAAAAATAATAGAAGCTGGAATGAATAAGGAGTGAGCTCATTATAATTATGTAACTCTGTGGTTATGAAATTTATAGTCATGTAAAAGCTTGTTTATACAAACCCTCTCAGAAGCAGATGACAACAAAACATGAAACTATAAGTGTAAATACTTCTGGATTCATTTCCTTACTGCTACAGGACATGTGAGCTGTTTTGGGATTTCCATAGTAATGCCCCCATCAAGATATTCCATATCTACCTTGTATGTCAATGAGATAAGAAGGTGCACTGCCCAGGATGAACAATAAACCACCATTGTCTTTCTGGGTATCTTATACTGTAACATAAATAACTTAATCTCCAAGGATGCCAGCGTGCCCAAATTGTTGCAATTCGTCACTGTGTATATTGCACATATTTGCCCAGTGCTGTGCCAGTTCACTAGTTCTAAATTCAGTTCATCCATATTCAGTTGAAATATTTTATGTTCATAATTCAACACCTAAACATTCAAAACTAAAATCACAACTCCATCATGAAATAGTTTTCATTCATTCATCAAATTCTGGGTTATGATGTCATTCACCAATTAGCATATCAATGATTTCATTACGCTGTAATATTTTTAATTCTCTCCTTTTCCCTTTGCTCACATTAACTGTATGTTGTTTGGCCAAAGTCCCAGAGAAGCTGTTTTCATTACAAATACATAGAGACATAGAGTCTACACGTAGACTGAAAAGCAGCCTATTAATGCTATGCTTGCAATCGGGATCACTTTTACAGCACTATGAGGTTGCTGTTCCGCTTAATAATACTTGTAAGAATTATTAAAAGGACAGCAGAGTTTCTCCCAGTGTATCAGGTGGCAGGTTTTACTCCCCACCCCCCCGCCAGGCTAAGCAATGTTTGTTTATTTATTATAAGTAGGATTTTTTATTTATTTTTTTTTATTTTATACCAGTAACAGTGATAAGTAGCGATGGGAATTGATAAGAATTTATCAATATCGATTCCATTATTGATCTCACTTATCGATTCGATTCCTCATCGATTCTGTTATCGATTTTCTTATTGATTTTTTTTATTGAGTTAGGAAATAAACTCTTTACTTCAAAATATGCACCATGTTGTATTTGATTCAAACAAAATTGAAGCTGACTTAAAAGATACGAAACCCTCTGTCAAATGAACACTTTAACATGAAATGCAACTTTTTGCACATCAACAAACTTGTTGTGCAAACAAGTCTGCATGTTTGCCTTTTCAAGAAAGATCTTTCAAGATTTAAAGCTTGTTTTCAAAAGATCCTTTTAATCTGACAAACGAGCCTCATCGGAACCCATATTCTAATTTATTGAACATGACTGTAAATGTTATTATGAGATAGAGATTATTCACACAACATGGCGCTAACATTAATACAATAACCAGGATGTACCTGGGACATTCATGGCAGGAGACGCTGTGCTGGAAGCTCCTCTCTTAAGAGTCACCACCATCGCTAAGCAATGTATCAAACACTTTACCTTCGTACAAATCAGTTGCATGCTGTGTGGTCAACAAAAAAGCAACTTGAAAGCACAATGGCAATTTATTATGGTCTGTACGTGAACACAAAGAGTCTGAGGTCAGTTGTATTTTTTTTAAATCACTGGAACTCTGTAACCACTACTTGTCTCTACCTGTCTACATGCAAACAACTTCATCGAATAGAGGAAGAGATGAAGAGACAAGTCAAGGATAAAGAACCAAAAAATGCTGGACACTTTCTTTTTCGAAGCTCGAGAAGCATTGAAGTGGATGATGAGTCTGCTCGATTACCTGCTGACTGAGGGGAGTGCGTGTCACCGAGCCAACATTATTTACGTTAGCAGAGTTGCGGCTAGATGATGCTAGCTAGCATAGAGTTTAGGATGTCGTAAGAGCAACCTTTTACGTATGATGTTATCTGTGCCACCAAACTGAGCGCACAGTGAGACTGATGTGAATAAATATATCTTTGTGAACAAAGAATAATGTGTGGCATGAATTTTTTTTTTCTAATGAACCATTCCATCACTAATCTGTACTACAGTGAACCGTGTATTGTAATTTATTTGTATGGTACACTACACAACAACAGCCCAACTCTTCATTTATCATTTGTTATACAATAAAAGTTTTTAAAAATTCAAATTTTAGAAAGGTCTAGTCCCAGTAAAAAAAGTTATTCCATAATCTGTTGGTTCTTCTGCAGTGCATGGTGGCATACTGAATGCTCATATCAGAATGCCTAAAAGTAATTAGGGAAAAAACATAATGCTTAGCTGATAATATTCAAATTTTGGATTCCACTGGGCTCAGATTTCATGATGCTCACATCTAACGGTCTGTGCTCTATAATTAGGCCTGAAAGTCAAAGCAGAGCACATCCACTTGTTGCTGAGTTTAGCTTTCATCTTGCAGAAAGAGAGGTATTGCAACCTTGGGTTTTTGTTCTGACTAACTACTCGTGTTATGATTGTCCATGACAAGAACAGCAAAAAGGCATGTTAAAGCTTGCAATGTCTCTCTCCTGAGACTTTTTGTGTCCGCCTCTGCCCAGGAGGCTTCAGAAAGCCTTGGAGATCCGGTTGCAGAGTGTGCATGTATCACTCTAATTCATTTTTTGATTGGCATCAGTTGACTAGAGTGTAATCACAGAAGAGCTCTGCAGTTTCTTCCTCTGTCAAAGTTATGTCTTCATCAGCAAGCTTGGAGAGGAATGGGCTGCATCTGTATGAAGAATGTAAGCTTCAAAAATGAAAAATCAATGAAGACAAGAGAGTGAATAAAAGCAAAATACAGACTTGGATAAAGATGTTTTCTATTTTATCTACAACTAAACACGATCTGTCTTGATGTGGCTGCAACAATCCAAAGACTGCATTATTTAAGTTAGAGAATTCATATTTCACATTCAACGACAGACAATTTCACTGAAGTGTCAATTAGCCTCCCAAACGTTGGTGAGAACTCTAGATCTTCCACTGTGTAAATTATGGCAGCAGGTCATTAGGAGTAAAAATCTTACATGGAAATCAAACCAAAATGAAAGGGTTAGTAGAATAATGAGGTGGCCTTCTTTTCACGTAAATGTAGTTGTGAAAATACTGGAAAATATTAAAATCACAAACCTTTAAGTCTCTGACAGGGTTATGCCACATCTATTTTTTAATACCATTAAGGCTTTTCATTACCAACTTCCTAGAAAAGGCTGTGATGTATAATAATTACATGTAACTTAGGGTGTTTTAAGGCCATTTAATAAATTTTTAATATTACTTTCTTAGATTAAAAACCCCATTAGCAACTGCTTTTTTTTGCTAACAGCAAATCATAGAATAATAGCTACACAGATTAGCATTCAAAAAAAGAAAGTCATACAGTTACAGTGATAATACACTCACCAATATCTACTCATTTTTATTGCTTCTTCTTCTATGTCCTTCCACTCCCATTAACGTGTTTACTTGTAGGCTGCTTATGGTTGACTTTTGCTGTGTTTTTATATAGTGCTGTTTCCTTCTGCTCTGCTCAAAGTTTGCAAGGGCTGTAAATCCAACAACATATATTTGTCAATAAAACCAAGTTTCTATCTTTTCTACCAAAAAATAGACAGGTTATGGGCAGAACATAGTTATTTGGAGCAATGGTAAATTATGGCTTCAACATGGGAAATGGGAATTATAGTCAGTGCAGTCACTTTATTAAACTCAAGATGTCTATATCGAGAAAGCAATAATACTGCACAGTAGGAATGGCAGCAGAAGAGGAGTTAAGAAGAAGTCTGTTCTAAGTGCTTAAAAACAAACTTAACATGTTCAAGCTTATTTCCACACTGCTTCACACATGATTGTTCTGACACTGCTGAATATATCAAGCGCATCCCCATCGCCCCCCTTGGGCTCCGAGATCACAGACCCTCTCCTCACTTCCTGACATGCAGAAGACATGTCTAGGGTAAGGGATGAGCCCATCATTTCATGAGATGTTGGGCAGCATGGCCATGGAGTGATGACATCGGAGCCTTGATGCCAAACTCAAACTTATACTAAAATATGTATTTAGTCACTTACACCGGAGTGGTCGAAGTGAACTGAATTAAAGGCTGAATTACCCTGTTAGTGTCGCATCAACTTCTGCAAAAGCCTGTTAATTAAACATTAATTTAATTTAAGGTTATTGCACCAGGCAAACATCGAAAACACACAGAACACTCCCTCTTAGGGACTGGAGGTGGAACCCCCTGGTACTTTATGGCAGTGATGAGTAATAATCCTGATTTGAGTTTTGATACCCAATGATGCTGGTTGGTTTATACATATCTGATAGTGACCATGATATTCAGTAAACTATTACCCAGAAATGAGAACAGAAAATATATCTTGTTGTTTGGAAAACATATAAATGTCAAACTGACCTGTGTATCAGTCATTATTCAGCTTCATTTTTATTCACAGCAACAGTCAGGGAGGCATTCACTCACTAAGCGTTTTCAACAAATTCAGAAAACTTGGTCCAATGTTTTTGCAAATCATCAGCTCTCTTTCAGTCTTGGCCACCCATTTATTTCATCTAAAACACAGACTTCTTGTATTTGTTAGCCTCAAAAGCCAAACGTTTGTGTCTTCCCCATTTCTTCCTACACAAAATGGGTTAAAGTCAACATTTCTTTTTATATGAAGAAGCTGTGAGCATGAACACAGTCGCCTTGCTGAGAAACTTTTTTGTTACAATTCATTTCTCAGCTTCTTAATGCTAACTTGTAGCTGACACTTATACAAAGCGGTTGTAGTCGTAACTTGGAAATTCCAACTTCCCAGTTGGAAAAATTAAATTGAACGCCCTCCTAAGTCAGATTCCCCACGGGGAAAGTGGGAGCAACTCCAACTACCCCCAGTTACGACTTTTAAGGCCGACTTTGCATTTCAGTATGGCTGCTCCTCGCATCAACAAGGATAGACTGTAGTGGAAACATGTTTATTTTACGAGACACATATATAAGAATGCTTCTAAAAGCAGTGTTATATGTAGCACCTGCAACTGTTAGCTGAATTAATTAAAAATGGTGTTTGCTTATGAAAAGTAAAGCTTATTTGTTCGTAAGAGGTACTGATCATGTTTATCCCGATTTCTCCAACTATGTTAGCTGGAGCGCTGTTACCTTGGGTGTGACGTCAAACCCAGGTCCAAGTTCGAACCTAAAAGTCTGTTTGTGCCCCTGGGGAATTACAGTTTGGTCCCCACAGGTAAAAGAGCCCCCATAAGTTGAGGATCATTGAGATGATGGTCTCCATCAGACATAAAAACAAGCAGGCACACCCCCCCACACACACACAGATTGGAATCTGTTTTTTATAGTTACTAGTTTTACTGCCTGGGATTGTCATTCATATCTTTACTATGAGAAAACGCTTTACGTCACAAATCAAAGATAGCTGCAGTTGTTGATCAGTTCTTCGTTACTTATGGTTCAAGGTGGGATCACTTAATGACCATCTGAGAGAAAAATATTCTCTGCTTGGGTTTTGATCCTCGCACTTTGAGACCAACTGAGAGCATTTTTGAACAAACTGGCTTTTAGTGTTTAAGACTTTTTGAAAAAGTGTGGTTTTTGTTGTACGCTACTTGCTGACACAGAGCTTTTCATTTTATTTGTGCATGTTTGAAGGCAGCTACCATCTCCTTGGAACCATTGAAGAAAAAAATCCTCACTGAAACTTTAAGATGAATCTCAGTAACTCTAGATTTAATTTCATCCTTAACAATCCTCCAGAGTACTGTCAGACAAATAGACCTGAAGCATTAAGAAATAGCTTACCAGCTCTAAAGGAGACAAATGGCAGCTGAATGGAAAGAGAGCCATTATGTACAACTTCTGTACACTTTACTTTGAGCAAAAACAAAATTTCATCCTCCATCTTGTCTTTGGGGGCAGATTGGGTAGGCCTGGACAATAACTCTTTATTATGACTTGTATCAGACACACTTAGTGATTAGTTTTTGTTTGTTTTTTTATCAGATGGCTGGCAAATCTCAGAGACTGTTAAACACAGTGCTACATTGTACAAACTGATATTGTCTGTCAGGAAAGCGCTTGTCTCTTTGAGTTATGTTATATGCCGTTCGGTTTTCACGTTTTGCCTTTTAAATCTCAAAATCTGCCACAGCATTCCATCAGGCAGGAAGGAATGTGTCAGGGGGCTCTCCTTTCCTTATTTGAGGCAGATTTTTTCAGATATAACGAGAGACATGAAAAACATTTAAAACCTTTTCCTGTTAAAATAGTCATTACCTTGTCTTGTCTGTTCGTCTTTGCTGTTACTTCTTTTAGTGCTG
Organism: Anableps anableps; assembly: GCA_014839685.1. Classification (NCBI taxonomy): domain Eukaryota; kingdom Metazoa; phylum Chordata; class Actinopteri; order Cyprinodontiformes; family Anablepidae; genus Anableps; species Anableps anableps. Next base: position 7,008,284 of record CM026079.1, read on the forward strand.
CACAGCTCTTGCTCTAAGGACGAAAAGGGTTGCTAAGTTTTTTTCCTCTTTTCCTCCTTTGAAGGCTATTCTAAATATACAGCTCCATCTATATATGCAATAACTGTTCACACATGCTAAACTTTATGCTGACATCAAGCCCGACATTTTGTTAAAAACAAAGCCACGTGTATGCTTAAAAAACTGAGAAGCTGTGAAGTTCAGTCAAATAACACACTATATTCAGTGGTCAGCATGAGATGTTCTACATTAGTATTGTGATTTGGCCCCCTTTTCACTTACAATTAATATTCAGGACCCTGTAGTCTAGATTTTTCTCGATAACAATACATGTTTTGTTCCAGCAGAAGTTTTTGTGGGACATCTTTTTGTCTCTAAAGATACACTCAGTGGCACTATTCCCTATATTAAGAATTAGTTCTAAGTCAGTTCAGCCAGTTTAAAATGAATTAATTAATGTTGATAGTTCAGTAGCTAAACATTCTGAACTGGTGCGACATTCCATTCACCTCAGAAGTTGGAACTTGGAGCTGAGTTTGGCGTCACACCTGAGGTAGCAGCATTCCAATTAACATAGTGGGAGAAGTCGGGATTTCAACATGGCGACACCCATAGACGTTGTTCGCAGTACCTCTTTTGAACATCAGTGTAAGCTTTACTTTTCATAAGCAAACACCACTTTAGTTCACATGGTTTGCATGGTTTTCTCTTATGAACAACATTTTAAGCTTTAGTTTCCTTAGGCAAACACCACTTTTAATTTGTTCGGTTTAGATTTGCATGCGCTAAACGTAACATTGAGTTTAGATGCAGTCTTACAAGTGTAGATGCACGGAGCGGCCATATTAAAACACCAGATCAGCCTTAAAAGTCCTAGCCAGAGTTTCTCCCACTTTCTGAGTGGAAAGTCAGACTTTGGGGGGCATTCCAGTTGACTTTTCCAACTGGGAAGTTGGAATTTATGAATTCAGACTAAAAATGGAAATTAAATAAGTCACAAAAATTCAAACATAAACTAGTTTTTGTTCCTTTACCATTTTCCTTCTAAAAATAAGTTCAAGACATCTACAATTATAACATGATTATGTTGGCATAGTCCTTACCTTAATCCTTCCCCCCCGCCCAAAGAAACCCCCAAAACGTCATATTTTGTCATCAGCGAAACTACATTTTGACTTAAAAGTTGTCCATTTACACATCTTTCTACTTGCAGTCACTCTATATATGGTAAGAAAACCATCAGTCATCTTTGCTGTTATTTTGGCTACTTTCCAGTATGATGGTCTGAGAGAAAAGTTAGAATTGAGGTGTTAAGCTGGACCTTCTTCAGCTCATCTCTGCTGTATCTCCTCACTCATTAACAAAAAATGTAATCTTGTAGTTTTGACAGTTAGGACAATCTTCTTCAGTTAATATTCTCATTTTTAAAACAAAGTTTAAAGCATTATTTTGTTTAAAGTGAGGGAATAGGTAGACGTTATCAATATCAGGTAGCTGATATTGGCAGAAAGTATGTGTGTTTGCAATAGTTGAACTGCACACAAAATTGTTGCAGCTATTTTTGCATAAAATTACCAAAATTCATCCCTGAAAAACAGAATAATCTTTCTTTCACCCTCAAATTGAACACATTTTTATAAATGAATTAGAAAATTACCAGTATATGTGGTTGGGATTGGATCAGAACATCAGTAGCTGAAAGTATTGTATTTGGCAGGCTTAACTACCCCATACCTAGAACCATTACACAAAAAGATCTGTTTTCTTTCTGTTTTTCTTCTCAGATGTTCGGAACTGCTGATTCTATTCTCACAAGGATCTTTAAAAATTGTGTTCTTCTCCAGTTTTTCTCCAGCAAGAGTCCTGGCTGTGAATCTTACCACTCAGTGACTCTGCTCATGCCTCTCAGCCTTATACACTCATTGTGATGTAAATCCATGACACTTTAAAGTGCACCCTTACCAGGGCCACATATCATATGGGAGCAGCGGGCGCTGAGCTCACAGTTGGAATGTATGGAATGGGAACGTGTGGAACTGCTGCAGGAAAACAGATCATTTTTGCTTTAGTCAAAGCTGAAAAATGGAGGAGGGCATTACTCATCCCTGCTGACTGTGAGTTAGACATACTGCTGTTCAGGCTTGGAGAAATGTACAATCCGTCATACAGCGGAGAGCAAATAATTTTTGCTTAACTGAAAAGTTTTTTATAACTTTCTTCAGCAAATCATCCCTCAGAGTATTATTTTCAGCTGCAGCTCTATTTTACACAAATCAGGCATATTATTATGAGCACTGACAAATGGCTTGAACCTGCTACATAACTGAGGATTGGTTATGGTTCACACACTGATCCCTCCAGATTCTACATATATCAATCCAATGGAGCATCTATTATATTTTTTCTAAGGTTTTCTATGGCACTAGTGGCCTTTATTCATACAGAGAAAAGGAGAAGACATGGAGCAAATGGCCCAGGGCTGGGAACTAAACCAGGAACAACTGCTTTGAGGACTATTGCCTCTGTATATGGTGTGCCTGCTCTTCCACTGAGCCATGTGGTGCCCCATCTATAGAATTTTGAACAAGCAAGCCCAATCAATTGAGGCCCTATCTCACAAGTTACAGAACTTTGAGGATCTGTGAAATATTGGCACCTAGTGGGTAGTGGAATCTATGCCTCGATGTGTCAGTGTTGCTTTGGCCGCAAAAGGGGGACCAACACACAGTTAGACTGGTGGTCATAATGTTTTGCAGGATCATTGCATGTCTTTATAGAAACATCAAGCTCTTTGTGTTTAGGCTTGGATCTGTTAAATTCCCTGTATTTTTCATAATAAGTTAATTAACCATGGTGGTTAAAATGTGCATTTTAATCAGTTCAAGGAGGTACTCGGTTCTTCCACCCACTGTGCCTAGTGAATCTTATTCTACCTCCACGATGGAGCTTTGTCAGACTCTTTTGACTGCCTACCCTCTGGGCAAGAAAGCATCTTTTATTATTTGTAGCCTAAAAATAGCCTATATCTTCATCCAACTGGGGCATTGTCATTTGAATTTGGGAATTGACAGGATCCAACAAAAGGAAGGGAAAAATATAGTTATCACCTCCTTTGGTTACTTTTTGCAACAGGGACGCTCCAGCTGTGCGTTTCTTTAATTGCTCTTCCCTGTGGAGCTTCAAGCATGCCCAGCTGAAAAGTCTCTCTAAGCTTGTGCCAGAAAAGCAATTGACTTTGTTAAGTGTTGTCAGAATACTTCTGCTGTTACCATAGAAGCTTTTGCTTTAGTAAACACTTTCAGTTAAAGTGGTCTTATCTGCGATTTCCCATAAAGGAACCACTTTGCTGCCTGGTCATTGACTTATTATTCCAGGGGATATGATATCCAGTCTGTGTCCCAGACCATGGATTTCACCTGATGTTCACGATTGTCTCAATTGAAATACAACTCACAATTTGAATATTAAAGGCGTGGTGACATCACTGTATGAACTATTTCATGTAATTTATATTACATGAAATTTTTTAAAATTTCATTTAAAAAAATGTCACCTTTTTGTAGGGGATTGTTTTGGCAGGGCCAGATTTCCCTCCTTGGTAAAAGGGTTGGGTATGGTAATGATACATGGCTCTACCTAGTTGACTTCACTCTAATTGGCTACAACCATATTTTGGAAACTCTTCAGTAAAATCCGCCGAACATCGTCTCAAATTAAAGTTATAACTGCGTGGTACTTCCCCATAAATGAACTTCAGCCATTTTTCTCCGATTCTCTCATCCTTTGGGACTAAGTGGAAACTTCCATCTGTTTTTGAGCTCCTTCGGATATAACAGCTCCCCTTTTTAGTAGCCATCCTCTTCTCAAGTGGAGTAGCCAGACATGCTAGCACGACTTTGCCCTTAAATTAGCCAGTGTATCAGCTGGGGGGAGGAGGAAAGGGGAGGGGGAGGGCTGTTTGCTTGATGGTGTGCTCTAATTGGAGAATTAGAAAGACAACCTATGTAGAAAGATAAACTGTTCTCTATTTGTCCATTTTTGAGCAAAGAAACAAAACTGACCATCTATGAGTTGATACCAACTCTTAACTTTCACAAGGCCTCATCAGTGCACAACAGATCATATTATACCCCCAAAACCATAGAAAAATGAAATTTGTTGTCATGACCCCTTTAATCAAGTCTTTTTTTATCTTATCTTAACAGAAAGGTGTTTTCATCAGTATGAAAACTAGCTGTCTGTGACAGTAGTGGATGATGTGATATGGCTCATTGCCCAGGACACTATTCTTTTAAAGTGTGGCACAAGCATTCAGAAAGTAATAATAATCATTCAGCTGTATCCCAAACAAGTTTTTTATTTCTTATTTGTTAAGTCTAGTCTGTGGGGAGTTGAAGCCCATTTGGATTATAAGTATAGGCAGTGTGCGAAAATATGGCTGAAAGCCATGGGTGGTTAATGGTGCTGAAGTTGGTATTTTCTTCTTGTTCAATTTTATTCCTGAAATCGGCTCTAGCCATTTTCCAAATTTAAGAATCACGCCTTAACTTTTCAGAACTTCTCTATTTCCTCTTTTATCCATTGGAATTTCTTTACTTTCCTGTCCTCTTTCTTGTTAATGTTTCTAAGACTTGGGATCATTATCTGTATTACTTCTGCCCTCTTTTTGAGTTTGTACAAAACCTCAGTGTCTGGTTGGTTAGTTATGTACTCTTTATCAGTTTGGTTCTGGACATGGTATGACATTCTCAACCTCTATCGGAGGTGTCACCCAATTTGGCAGCAGGACATCTAGACTATTCACTACACAGATGTTTGTTTACGTTATTCTAGCCTCTTATGGGACTCTGTATTAGGGTTGGGTGATATGCATTATTTTTCCCAGCTGATATTCGTCAGTCCAGCAAATGACAATGGGTGATATAGTCACGCAGGAGACTATATCACCTCTATATATTTGGACTTTTTTTTTTGTGTGTGGAAGAATGTAAACATGCATGGACTGATTTGCCAATTTAGAACACAGAAGTCCTAAAATGGAGGAATTAGTTGCCAAGAAAATACAAAGTTGGCTATTTGGGATTACTTTGGCTTTAAGCAGGATGAAAGGGGTAAACCACAGGATGGAACCAAAGCAGTTTGCCACTGGTGCAGTTTCAACAAAGGACTCAAACATGACAAACATACATGAGCATTACGTATTGACCATCTGGCTAATTATGGTATGCAGTAATCACCAGGTGTTGCAGCTCCATCAACGAGCTCTGAAAAAGCTTTTCACCAACAGAAATACAAAATACGGTTAAATATGACAAGGACAGCCCCAGATGGACACAGAGCACCTTGATTGTAAATATCTCTCAAAGGAAAATGAATGAAAAATGTTTACTATTGATGTCACAAATGGCAGGAAAATATACATACTGACCATAAGCACACCTTTGGATTTCTTCTTTAGCACCACTGGTAAAATATTGTTAACCACTTGCACACACTGCTAAATCCAAATAAGGGTAAACATGCTTGTTTTTCCATGTCAAAGCATTTCTAAGCTTTATCCAGAAGAAATAGCATATTTTCCTTTTTTTTTTTTGCTTGTTCTAAGTCTGTATAGTTTTTGGAGTTTTCCATCATGTATTTATTTTAAATGCACCAAATCGCCCAAAAAGACTTAAAACTGCAATGGAGATTTTTTATGGGAAAGCCCACGTTCACTGGAAACTATTTGTTTAACTTTATATTTGCTTTTTCATACTCGAATCCGTCAAATAGATAAACAGCTTTCCTCCCATTTTAATCATAAACACGATTAAAATGGGAGGAAAGCCAGTCTCTGTTTGCTTGCCCATGCCACCATTGTGGTTATTTAAATAAATTTATTTTCTAATTTTCTGAACATATGATTTTGCTTTACTGTTGCACGCTGGGGAAAATAAAAGCTTTGCTTGCAGCTGGAAGGAGTTTGTGTGCATCATTAAATGCAGCATTATATTTTTTCCATGGGCATTGTGTCTTGGCTTCAATCAAACATTATTACCTTTATTACCATAATTAAGAGAGTAATTCATAGGCAAAAATAAAAAAATCTCTCTTAAAAAAACAACTGGTGAATGGCTCAGCCTATTGTCCATGGTCAATAAATTCGTCCTATTGCCCAACCCTACTCGGTATGTTCACTCTGTGTACACCTGAACAATTTCAGGGGCATCTTTGCATTTTGGGTGTTGTCTAATCAGGTGAACCCTGGCTTCTTGTTCTTTTGCTGGTATGATTATCAGACATCAGCCTATCTAGTACACCTACTTAGTTTTAGCCAGTTCCCCAGTCTGTTCCAAGCAGGGGTTGGTTTGTCAGAAATAATTAATGTTTTGGTAAAATCTATGCGAAACAATGAAATTCTTCAAGATGCTTATTTGCGTCAAAACTGACGCAAATAGAACCATTTTCATCTTTCCAAGTTGGCACACAATTTCATACAGCAGTACTGCAAGCAGACACACGGTCCCTCCCCTCCCTGCCATGGCTCATCTGAACAAACATGGCTGAGAATCAAAATATTGAGCTGCTGCTTTAAAAATCAAAAATCTGCTAGCACAGCAAGCATCTCCAAAGATAGAACCTTTGTGACCTGCTGGAGTCCAAAAGGCAAAGGTAGAAGTGTTGTTCAGAGGTATTTTGGACATGAGGCAGACAAACAGCTAGAATGGCCAAAAGCCCCGATTCTCGTTATGCAACTAGCACTACAATGCTAGTGAAACTTTTTAAAAATGGCGCTCAGATATTTGAGGGGAATTTAAAAAGGTCAGTAAAGCTCCTGTATCTGTGGCAGTGATGTAGAAAACATGCTGAGCACCATAGGCTGACATTATCTGCACTGAGGGTAGCCCTAAGTGGAGTTTAAAGCCATGATCTTCCAGTCCAAAGCCCCATGCCTGCAATGAAGTGGTATAGAAATGTAAGTAATGACTAAAACAAAGTAAAAAAGCAAAAAAGTGCACAACTTTCAAAAGTAAAGTACAGTAAAATAAATAAATAAATAAATAAATAAACAAAAAGTGAAAAAGTATTTCCAGCCTTTGCTATGACACTCAAAAGTTATCATCATCCATCAGCTGTTTGTGCAGCTTGATTGGCGTCAACTTGTGGTGATTTCAGTTGACTGGACATAATTTAGAATAGACACCCTTGTCCTTGCCTTGAAGCCAGTGCAAAGGAATTGGTGAAAGAGTACACATCTGGGGTAGGATACAGAAAACATTTTGGGAGCCTTGGGCATCCTGGTAAGATCTGGGTTCTCTGTTATGTGGAAACAGAAAAAGTTTGGAATCAACTGGACTCTCTCTAGGTCTGACCAATGCAACTTAGTGATCAGTGAAGAAGGGTCTTTTTCAGAGAGGTGACCGAGAACCCAGTGGTCACTTAAGTGGAGCTCCTGTGTTCCCGTGTGGAGACAGGAAAACCATCCCGAAGGTCAATCATTATGAAGTCACTCCACCAATCTTGCCTTTTGGTAGAGTGGCCAGATGGACCTGGTGGCCTTCTTGAATTTTGCCAAAATACATCCTAGACAATGACAGAAAAAGGAAACAAAATTGTGTGGTGACACCAGAATAGATTTTTTTGGTCTGAACTCCAAGCATCATTTCTGGAGAAAAACGGGCACTGCTTATCACTCATCCACCAGCATCCCTACTGTGAAGCATGGTGATGCTAGCATGTCAACAACCAGATGCCAAGAGATTTGTCAGGAAAAGCCACTCCAGTCACAATTTAATTTCTAAAATGACAGTTACCTGGAACATTGACCCCTAAATGCCTGAAGTTATATCCAATTGTGCAAGAAATTTTATCACTTGTACTTTTGGTGTCAATCAGATGTTAAATTACTTAGAGATTATGAATTTGAACATTGCACCAATGATTAGTGTAAATTTAGGTATGATGCTAATTAGATCCACTATGTTCTTAAGGAATAAAACAGACTGTTCAATCTTTGTATTTGATTATTTTATTGATGCTCCTATTGCTCATACAAGACTTTGAAATTCAGTCAAAATTTATGATCTTGGAAAACCATTTCTTTTTCATTATTTCATTGCTTCACATACAGCTAAATACTGCAAAATTCCATCACTGCACAGTCCCATGAGCTCCTAGTGGTCTGGAAGGTTGATATAAAGACAACAGATCTGTAAAGTATTGTGGTACTAAGCCATTCAGTGATTTATAAACTAACAGAAGTATTTTAAAGTCTATTCTCAGAGCTACAGGGAACCAGTGTAAGGACTTAAGAACTGGGGTGATGAGCTTTAGCTTCTTGTTTTTAGTGAGAACGCAAGCAGCAGTGTTTTGCATCAGCTGCAGCTGTCTGATTGATTTTTTTAGGCAATGCCTGTGAAGACACTGTTGCAGTAATCAATGTGATTAAAAATGAGTGGAGGTGAGTTTCTCTAGATCTTGTTGGAGCATCAGTCCTTTAATGTTCTTCAGGTGATAGAAGGCTGACTTTGTAACTGTCTTTATGTGTCCCTGAAGGTTCAGGTCTGAGTCCATCACTGCAACCAGATTTCGGGACTGATCACCAGCTTCTAGTCGTAATAACTGAAGCTGCATGCTGACTCTTGATCGCTCCTCTTTAGGTCCAAAAATAATAACTTCATTTAAAAAAAATAGTAAACTCTTACCGGAATCATTTTGTGTGTGTGGCTCTTTTGGCGTCTAATAAGTGATATTACAGGGAGTGTAATTATTTTAAAACTGCCATGGAGGCAGTGTGAAGAGGAAATTAATATAATTTAAATGAAGTTTTTTTTAGAATGTCTAAGATCACATCGTGACTATGAGCAAAGTGCCAGTGTTCAGCTCATGATGCAGAGCTAAACCATGATTTTCAGTGTTTCAGGCAATCAAAAAACTAATTCACTTGTGATGTTGCAGGACTTGGCTCTTGATGTCTAGGCAAAGGCAATACATTGTAAAGCATTAAAAAAGATTAAGGCAGTGTAATCAAAATTCTGTTATTATTGGATTTGAGTTCAGTCTGAATAATTACCTTACAAATTGAAAATCAGAATAATTGAGGAAATGAGCCAAACCAAGGCATATCAGACAGTGCCTTGTGGGGAAAAGTGCAGAAATGACTGATGACACATTCATATTTAGTCAGTGTGAGATAATATTAAACATACAGTAGGTTAGGAGGCTGACAGCTTAGGGGAACACTGGTCTTCTTGTAACAAGTGGGATAAATTTACCTCTCCCTGCTTACGGCTCCTGAGCTGGTGTTTTTGTATCAACCAGCTTCTCAGGTTCTGCCTGCAGCTCCTCAGTCAACCAGGTTACCTGAAATAATCTCAAACCATGCACTCAGCGACATGAAATTTGTTTATAGGTTGTGGAGGAATAGAGATGAGGTTAAAAAAAAGTATCCACACAACTGACAGTGTCACAGTATACAGATGGCTTCTGTGTTGGGGAGGTGTAGCAGATTAAATAAGCGATGATGGTTGTTACATGGTGACACATTTTCTAAGTGCAGCATGGCAGGGCCTCTTGCCAGAACAGACCGAAAGTGCAGTTGGTCAGGTTGTCAGTCAAAACTAAAAATAGACAAATGAAAATATTCAGTTCTTCGTGTCATTTTTGTTCACATCCTACCCAGGGTTCCGTTAATAAAGGAATGAAAATGCAGAGTTTGTTCTCTGAAGCACTGGTGCAGCAATAGGTCTGTGAAGAGCTCAGACTGGAAGGTCTGAATTAAAACCAGTTTTTAGGGTTAGATGTTGGAAAGGGAAAACAGGAGTCAGAAAGGTCCTTCTCTTTTAATTGACCTTGGAACATGATTGTTTCTGGCTTTTGCTATAAATCATAATAGTTTCAGTCAAAAGATTATGGTATTTTATTCATTTAGTTAAACAGTTGAATCAAAGGAAAAAAAAATAACAAAAACAACTTCACAGACTCCTGAGAGGGTCAAAGATCTGGTGAGGTGAAGACTGCAGTAACACTTGAAGTACTAAGAAGCAACTTTATTTGTAGACCAACACAATTCAGCTTGTGGGATTCATCAGGTTCATTACAAAGCATGAAACAATTTGTGTTTAAATGAAAAAATAGTGTACAGAATTTTACGCGTAGAGCCACAACACAGAGCATAGTTGAGTGGTGTCCAAATGTTTTGCCATGCAGGCCAAAAAAAGTCAAAAATACTCATAGACCAAAATTAAAAAAAATATTTAAAACTTAAAGGAATGTGGACATAATGGTTAGTGTCCGTCCCTCTTGTTTGGGACTCCCTTATTGTGCTCCACTTTTCTCCCAGTTTCACCTGGTTACCAGTAGGTAATGGTATTTAAAGGATAGTAGCCTGTAAAGTTTTGATTAAGGAAAAGTTGCCTTAATTTACAATGAAAAAAACAAACAAACATTAAAGGCCTTTTTGCAATTTGCTGAGTAACATGCATCATGCTATGGGAATGCTGTCCTTAGTAAGGGACAGGGATACTGGGGAATATCGATGGAGCTAAAAATATAGAGGTTCACCTTGCGCAACAATAGGGTATGGTTTGGCTATGAATAACTCTAAATAATTGCTGAGGGGAAATATTAACAAAACTAGTAATTTAGATAAAAATGACCAAGTTGGGGCACCACTTGATTATCAGGAAAATAATAGCCAAATAGTTCAGTCTTAGTTATTGTTTATAAATACCAGTCGGATAAGGCTTGGGTATTAAAACAATAGCAGATGAAGGGATAAGTCCAGCACTGGTGTTTTTCGAACAGAAGGATACTATGCATGTATGGAATAAACACAAACAACTTCTGTCCAATGTACAAAAGTTTATTGACAAAAAGAATTCAAACTTACAGTTAAATGTTTTAATCTGCAAACTCTCTAAGCTAATGACACTCAAGTAAACTACTAAGCAAAAGATGAAAGAATGATGAAACTAATAAACTACTGAAAGGTAAAACAGTAAAAACATACAAGTAAAAGTAGAACCAATCAAATGATGCAATGATGTCACAGTTCAGTACGAACTGTGTATGTTGAGAAACCAGGTTTATTTAAGAGGAAGTTGGAAATGAGGCCATATTAGTTTTCTACTACTTTAGATTAGTTTGCACCAGAATATTCTGTGGGTTTCTCCCACAACAATACTAAAAATCTATAAGAATGAAACATGAAATAACCTATAGAATGCTACATATTAATATCACAGTGCAGTATGAATATGTATGTTTAAAGACGAAGATTTATATTGAAGAGTTTTGTTGGTGACGTCAAATTAATTAGATTAATTTAGACTAATTTAAAAGAAATTGTTATGTGTCCCAACCACCATTATATTGGTGGTAGGGACACTATCAATGGGTTTGAGTTCTATAATGCTGTTTGGTTGCTGCCCGATAATCATCTTGCTGGTTCAGAACGGGGCTGTATGGTGGCACAGTTGGTAGCACCTTCATTTTCGAGGGTTAACTTACTTCATCAGACAAAGTCATGAAGAAAGTGTATAGCTCAGGGCAAGACAGACTTTACTTTAACGAGACATCTTGTTGTGTTTCAGTATCTCATTTCACCACTGTTGTGTAGGTAATGTAATTCATTCTCCTTAGAAATAGTAATCAATAATGAACAAGCTTGTTAATACTTTTCATCCTCCAAGTATATATTGCTTTCACCAGACATTCAAATCCTCCAGTGTTGTTCTGAGCTTTAGTTGTTTGTCATAAAAAGGAGAAAAACAAGTAGCCAAAAATGTTTTTCTCTTTTTCTAGGTGCAGTCATAAAATCACTCTGGCCTGGAATTTGATTCGTGAAAAAGCTTATCAAGACAGTTCCTGGAAGAGTAGTGAAAAGTGAAAACTCAATCTGAGGGCCTGAACAAACACACACATTCAGCAAAGCTCAATGGGGTGAATAAACATAAAGATCCATTAAAAGCATGGGTGTGCCAAAGCCACAAACAGCTTACTGCTTGTTGAATCAGAGAAAGAGGCGTTTCCTTCCTGGATTGTTTGTTTTACATGCTTGTCTTCAGCTGTGACAGGGTCAGAGTCCCTCGATTGCTCAGACAGATAATTGTGTGCTTTTAATTTGATCCTCTGTGGTACATGTGCGTACTATAGAAGCGGGGAAACGCACTCAGCCAGAAAGCTTCTGACAGAGAGCAAAACAAATACTCTGGTCAAACTCAAAGAAAGGGGATGCTGCAAGTTGCATTTGTGTTACAAACAGACAGATTCCCTCGAGGACACCCAGTAACAGAGGAAGTGTGAAACATACTGCTCGGTGTGTGAAAACCAGGGAATTCGTTCAGAACTTGGACTTAGTTTGGCGTCAGACTCGTATTATTTTGGATCTAAAATGGTAGCATGTGGTTAGAGAGTAGATCTTTGCTCAAATTTGAATTATTTTGCTTTAACAGTACACCAAGCTATGAAACTGTTGCAGCCAATATAATTGTTCAAAGAGTCATCTAAACGGCTTATTATTCTTCAGTTGCAAGGACTGTATAGAACAGGTACAAATGTTTGCCTATACTTGCAAAATATTCCATGTGATATTGTTGATGAATGTTGCTATGATGATATGACTTATAATAAATATGCAAATAGTTAAATGTACAGTGTTAGTGTTATTCTGCTTTGGGTTTATTGCCATCACAGAGCCCAGATAGCGTGTAGCATATCATTTACATAATTATTTAGTATTTATTGCAATCCAAGCAGTTCTTTGTGATATTTACATTCCATTGATAAATTTGTGATATATTGTTAAGCCCCTGTACACATACAGACCAGCAATGAGTATGTACAGTGCTAAGTATTTGCTATCTTGCAGATTTCTTCTGTATTTCCTTGTTTGTCACACTTAAACATCTCAGATCTATCTAATTTAAATTTATCGCTTTAATTCAGCCACACTGGAGGGTTTTTGAGCAGGAATGGTCTGATTAAGGTCATGCAACAACATCTCAACTTGATTTGGATCTGGTCTTTCCAGTTTTTCCCAGTTGCTTTGGTGCATTTCTCGAATCATCCTCGACATTTGCAAAACAGTGAGTGCATTTCTCAAAACAATTCAGACAAACAGTAAAATCCCATAGATTACCTGCAAAAGCCAGTCTCTCAAAATTCTCAGTTCATCTCTCAAAAGTAAATATCTGTGCCAATAAACATGTCAGTGCCATCAGCATGACAAATCCTGTTTCATTGTGACGGATAAGACCGTCAAATTGCTCAGTCTTGTTGTCAATATAGCAGTGACTCTGGAGGGATGTTCTGTTGTAAACTATGGCTAAAGTTTTGATGACAAGTTTTGTAAATTGTAATTGTGGGAGATCAATGGCAAGAGATTGGATATGGGATCAATGTCCAAGAGATTGGACATTCACATTTATGCTTTTACTGTAATTTGTTGACAGATCAGGTCATTGTGATACAGAAAGAAAAAGACAGCACAACAAAGCACAAAGAAAAAAACTAAAGTAGAAATGGGAACATAAGACCATCTTCTCAAGGAAAACAATATATGCAGTGCTGTAGGAATTACAGTGCAGTTGTCTTATACTTTCCATCTTCATGCTGAGAAAAAAAATTGTCAAAGGGGTTAAAGAAAGAGGAGTAGGGTGAGAAGAACTTCATCAGCATCCCGTTATGGGTCGCAAACCATATCCTGATGATGTTGGAGTGATGGAAACTGGCAGATGTCCTCAGCCTCTTCTGCCTCTTGTGTCTGTTTTGCCTCCTAACTCCTCTGCCACACAACCTCGCTCCTCTTCCTCCTCTTCTCTCTGGCTGTTGACCCCGTCTAAATCCTTGTCTTTCCATTGTCAGAAATGGAACATGTTGTGCTCCAGCTATATAGACTGTATACTTGTGAGTTGTGAGATGTACTTCTGATCTATTTCAGAAAACTGGTTGACCATTGGTCGATCTAATGCTTCACACATTTACCTACATAGGAAAAAGTCAGAATTCATCTGGGAGCAATTTACCAATTCTGGAAAGATTTAGAAAAAAAAGTCTAATGGAAATGTATAGAAATATGCTCGACATATTATGACAACTTCTTCAATCATTTTGCATGTTAAGACTAATATGACAAACTTATGCTTAAACGTTGTGGAGGTTGAGACTATTCAACAGAGACTCAAACATTTTGATCAACATGACATAAGCAATTGAAAATGTAGGAAAAAGCAGAGAATTGTACATAATAACTTGCATGGATGTACAATAGCATTTGCAGCTTGTTCCCAGAAATGAGAAACTGCTTTTTTGATTTGCACAAGTAGCACAATGATTTGAAGATTGAACAAGTACTTTTGAGAATTTCAGCTTTGTTCTAAGAAATGCACCAAAGAGACTGAGGAAAAACTGTAAGTAGGCCACTGAAAACTCTTTATTCATTTATTTATTTAGAGACCAACTTGCTGGTCTACTTTAGTGGCAGGACCGATGGCCTGACATTCTCCTTCCTTCATGATTTTCAACTGGAGAGCAGAGTTCATGCTTTCATTGATTAAGCCAAATCATCCAAGTATTGAAGTAACCCCAGACCTTCACAATACCATAAACCTGTTTGTCTATCAGTATGATCTTTTTCTGAAATGTTGTATTAGTGTTATACCACGTGTTGATAAGTGTAAGGACTCACTGGGAGGACCCGGAAATTCAACCACACACAGAAGTACGTAAAGGAAAAACAAGTTTATTTAGTATCAGGAACTGGTAGCAGCTCAGGAAGAACAATGAAGGTCTCCACAAGGGAATCCAACGCAGCACCAGGGGCTAGACGATAATCAGGCAGAGGTTATACACGGAGAGGCAGAGAGAGCAAACTTAACTTGAGGGTCAGGCAATACTCGGTGGTCGTGAAGCGGAGCTTGAGTCAGGGTCCAGAAATCCAGAACCAAAGGAATTCGTAACGGGCTTGGCAGGAGGGGAAGATCCATGGACGGAAATGGGTCAAAGAAACACAAGAAGGCAGGGCATGAAACGCTGGATTTCTACTGGCTCGTGGCTGTCGATAATCTGGCAGGGAGGCAGGGGCTGAGAGGAGTTAAGTAGAGCAGGGCCCAGGTGGCACAGATCAGCAATCAGGTGACACAGGTGAGTAGAATGAAAACTAATTACAGCATGGGCAGGACCAAACATGAATCATAACAGATAAGACAACTTTTGTCTTATCAGTCCACAGAATACTTTCCTAAAGGGTTTGGGGATCATCAAGTTGTTATTTGGCAAATATGAGACTGGTCTTTTAGTCAGCAGTGGTTCACTTTGGAACACCCCCTTTGATGCCGTTACTCCCAAGTCCTAATATTTAATCATGAACACTGACCTTTACCAAGGAAAGTAAGACTTTCAGTTCTTTAGATGTTGTTTTGTGTTCTTTTGTGACTTTCTGGATGAGGCATTGATGCTTTCTTAGAGTAATAGTGGTTGACCGGCCACTCCTTGAAAGGTTCATCACTGTTTCATGTGGCTCCATTTGTGGATAATGGTTCCCATTATTCACCGGAGTCTTTGTGACAGTCGCCAGACTGATGTCAGTGACTGAATTTCCTCAGAACATTGCATGATGTGTTGCTTTTAGAGATCTTTTAGGCTACAGTACTTCATGTTGTATTCTCTTTCAGTAATTTCTTGATTCTACAGGTCAGGTACGATCAACGGGTCAGAATGTGGCTATTGAACTTGAACTGAACTTTCCAAAAAGGGTTATCACAATCAATTTAGTTTTTGTTTTTTTTTTTTTTTTTTACAAGGTCCGGGTTGCTTTGGATAGCATTTTACCCTTAAATAAAATCATAATTTAAAAGCAACCTTATCTATTTACGCATGCCTTCTCTATAAAATACTGAAATGTGCTCGATGATTTGAAACATTTCAGTCGGACCAAAAACCCATCTAGCACTGGCACCAAAGAGCTTAACTGATGAGATCACAGTGGAGGGCTAATGTTACAGGCAGTTGCATTAACAGCACCCACTATAGTGGATTCGCATTATTGGTGGTGAGATCATGCAATTGCCTGGTGAGAAGTGCAGATGTTATACTGGCCTGATGTTGGAACCAGAGGTTACGTCAGGCAATACTGAACCCCATACTATTTGAGGGAGGGAGCAATCTGGTAGTGAACATTTCTCAGCATGATGTTGGACAAAAGATTGTATGTAGGGGCTGTAATATAGCCATTGCTTCCAACAGTGAGACCTCTGTGTGCCAAACATTCCTGCCAGTTGGCACCCTATTAAACTCTAACATAAAAAATTGAATGCCAATCCTGATAGAGATGTGTAAAAAGTCCTAAAATAACTTCAGGTTAATTGCAGTATGATAATTGTTTAATTATTAGTTATTTGAACTTCTAATAATTGATTATTGAGTTAAATGTAGAGCTGCAAGAATACCAAATACAAGTACCCACATTTGAGTTCTTGCCAATACTGAAAACCAATGTCAGAAATAATTAATGTTTCTTGCAGTTTATTTGAAAATGATTTATTTTGCAAGCAGGAGAAGAGTCCCCCCCAAAAAAATCTTCCTCTATCTCTGTGCTGTGATGGGGCGAGGGATCTCATACCAGGGCTTTAGGAATACAAATATGAGTACATGCACATGGTATAGGACAGATACCCAATGCATGTGTCATTATTAATGAATCCCTGTTCATATGCCTATGGTTAATGACATCATATAGAGGCAGATTTCTCCACACACTGGTGAATAGGCTGGGTGAGAACTCGCAATCACCTTACCATAGCAGGGAGAGTGGCCCTGGTGGCCATATTAGGAAACTACAGCAAAAATCGGCATCAAGGAGTCACAAGTTCTCCAAAACAATCATGGGACACTAATTACATGCCAACCAGTTGTTTGGATATAATGACAGGAAAAAGCCTTTCCTGTCCTACCATCATAAACATAAACATATGCAATTCACTAAGTTCTCCAGACATGTTAACTTGTACTATGTGTTTTGGTCATGTGGGACTAAGACTGAGATTTTACTGGTTTGGTGTAAAACAAAGGATGGACACATGAAAAAGAACCTCATGCCCACTGTTAGGTATGGTGGAGGATCTATGCTGCTGTAAGCTAATTCCTCTGCATGGGATCATAAACGCTAAAAATCTGGAAGACTTTAAAAGGAACATTCAAAAGTGGATCTCTCAGTTTGATAATATGTTTCAGATAGTTAAATCAACATGGATATGATTCGGGAAACAAACATTCAACCTACTTTCATGGCCATCTTAACCGCCAGTCCTAAATTCAACACAAAACCTGTGGAGTGAGTCAAAGAGAAGAGGGTTTCACAGAGCACCCAGGACTCTGGACGATCAGAAAATTGTACAAACAGGATTGTACAAACACTCTCTGTGGATGCTCCAACCTTGTGAAATGATACGATACAAGGTGTCCTATTGGTAACAGGAAAATTGTATGAAGTATTGACAGCATGGGTACCAATATGTGTTCCACTATTAATTTTGTTCATAAAAATTATTTCTTAACAAAGGATTTTTTTTGCCCTTTTGAATAAATGTACTCAAATTAAAGGCTAGTTGTCTAAACGTTATAGTGTAATAGCATGCTACTGCAACAAGACATTATTTAATAAGGCTTTTAACAGATGTTAAAGCTGCACTATGTAACTTATGAAAAATATATTTTTTACATATTTGTTAAAATTATCATTATGTTGTGACAGTATAAAACAGATAATCTGTGAAAAAAATCAAGCTCCCCTGCCTTTTCCTAGTCCTCCCAGTACTAAATGTAGAAATACACCACTCAGTCAGAAACAACTAATCAGAGCTGAGAGGAGGGTCATAACGCTGTCAATCAGTCTCATGTACGTGCTGCTCACACACTCCCCTTTGCTCTCTGCTACACTACAGCTGGTTCACCACAACATAGCCTGCCACGAATGCTAAGGCTATTTAGCATGGCCACCAATGACGGTGGATAAATAGTTTTCCTGGAAAGGTAAGTTGTTTCTTTACCATTAGCACTTTTAGCAGTGTGTACACAAGGGTGATCGATAGTGTTAAGACCTTCCTCCTGGCTCTGATTGGTTGTTTTAGGTCAGGAGTGGTGAATTTGTTTAGGTGGCAATAGTAGCTCAGGGAGGAGGTGAAGGAACTCAATCTTTTTGCAGATTATCTGTCTCATACCATACTGTCATGACATTATGACAGTTTTAACTGAAAAAAAGCATATTTTTATAAAAGTTACAGACTGCAGCTTTAAGAAGAAGAAGAAATAGCCTCTATTGTCCCACTGCGGGGAAATTCAGGTGTAACTGCAGCATCAAGATATGTAGGTTCACACAAAATATCAAAAAGTGTTAAAAATGTATATAAAAAACAAGATTAACAATAATATTGATAATAATATACTGTACCAAACCAGGGTCGCTTTAACAAAATATTTTCCATATTTGATTGTTTTTTTTAAACGATGATGGAAAAATCTGAATTCCGTCAGTCATTTTGACAGCTTACAATTCATATACTTGACCACTTGGTGCAGCTGCGTAGACATTTTCAACTTTATACACAGAGTCCATCGAGGTAACTAAACCAATTTAAAAAAAAAATCCCATCTGAGCATCATCTCTGACCTGAACTGGCTGAAGCTTTATAGATGCTTCGGGGCATGTCTGGTTCAGAAGCGCATTCAAAACTTTGGCTGAACTGACGTTTGTAATTCCAGTCTCCAGTGTGGCAGCAGAGTATGAGCCTGACATGAAATTAAGTGGCGTTGGGCCAAAATTATTTGCTTGATGGTTGTGTTGGATCGGGCTCAGCCTTCTGTGGCACGTTTAACAAGCTTACAGCACAGAGAAAATTCATGTCCATGCAGACCAGTAGGGAGTTATGAGACTGTGTATTTAGGCCACAGTGGGTGAATGGTTCATAATTTAAGTGCGATCATTTAATGTCATTGTTTATTTATATTGTTTTATCACTGCGGAGAAAAAGTTACATGTATTTATCTGCCAGATGTGATGGCACGATGTGGATTCTCTGTTGAATATGAATTAAAACTGAATGAAAATTAAATATATCATTTTATCATTTTGAAAATAGACAGATAAAAATAGATTATGATAGATTTTCTTTTTGACTGCATCAGTCAAAATGAAGGACAATGAAAAAGTGTTGCTCAACCTCTGTACAAGACAAAAAATTCTGTGCAGTTATCAGAAAATGAAATATCGTACTCGTGATCCAAGGGATGTGCAATTGAGTAGGATGACTTTTGTTTTTCTTAAATGTACATAATGTGCATGTGTATTGACAACAGACTGCTTATCATACAGAGCATCAGTTTATGTGGGATGTTAATACATGTAGTTGCAGGTATCTTCCTCTGACCTTTACACTCTAATCAGGATTGTGCTGCTTCTGCCTCTGTTTCCTGCTCTAGACATGGCAGCTCCTTCCATATTGAATCATCCACACACCATCTCTGGTCTGCATGTTTGTGCCAAATTATATCCAAATTACACTTTTCCTTCTGGGTGCTTAAGTTTTTTGTGAGTGTATTTATATAACATTTGAATTTTTAGAGTTTGTAAAGTGTCCAAATGTTGCCCAGTTGAGGGAACTTGAACAAAAATTGTTTTTGTTTTAAAATTTCTGATCCAATTTGGCAGAACATTCCCTCCAAATAAAGCTGATAATTTGCTTTTTACCACATAGTAACAGTGTTTTTCCACATTTGTACATGAGAGAGCCAAGCCTGCAGCCTGCCAGCAGCTGTACAGGACTGGTAATTTTAACTTAGGCGTGGATTTAGGCCAGTAGACACTTTGTGGTAAGGCTGACTAATAGGGAATACTCTGCCTTTTGTGATGTGGTGTCATGGTGCCTGGAAGAGGGATCACAGCAGGACCTTTCTGATTTTCAGTCAAGCATCCAGATAAAGTCTATCTGGCCTCAGAGGCAACATTATTTTAAAGTCAGTGGATCTGTTGACTTTTGGCATTAGAGTTTATCACTTGGATTTCTGTCAAATCTGTTTTCTAAGTTGAGGGTTTGCACATCTACTTTTTTCTAGCTCTAATTTAAGGTTTATGTCTGGAGAGAAATATTTCTGTATGTTTGCTAAAGTAGTGTTTCAGCTTTCATGCAACCTTACAGCCACTGTGGGAATGTTTCATCACCAGCTCAGATACTTAAAAGCCTGTACCTTGACTCCTCTCTGCAACCTATGTTTATCACACTCAACAGTGTGCCTTTTTTCAGGGACATCCATATGCATCCCTGCAGAAGTCAAATATTCTTTTGTCTGCACTGTGCAGCAAAAGGATACACACACCTCTAGCGTGTGATGGCATACAGTGCCTTGCAAAAGTATTCACACTTTCGCAAGGCAAGAAGCATAGGCTTTTCCATTTTTTAATCACATTACAACCAAAAATGTTGCTATCTTTTATTGGAAGTTTAGAAAAACACAAAGTATTAAAAAATTGTGAAGTGGGGGAAAAATGATATGTGGTTTTCAAAACATTTTAAAATGAATTTTGAACATGAATATGCCTTGATCTAAACCGTTCCATTGTACCTCTGGCTGTATGTTTAGTACTGGATCACCCTTTATTTACTTTTATTCTTCTACTCATCAACTCTGACAAGGTGTCCTGTTTCTCTTCAAGAAAATCATGCCCATAGCACGGTGTTGCTGTGGAGATGGTGTGTTAAACGTGATGTCCATTGTTAGATTTTTCATACACAGTCTTTTGCATGGATCTTACAAAGCAGTGACATCATAATCTGCATTTTCCCAGGTTGTTTAAAGACAAAGACCTCATGTTTATTGAAATTTTCCTCTCTACATTCCCCCCAAAATACATAAACATAGCTGTGAAATGCATACACAAATTAACATAGATGCAATTCTTCAACCCTTTAGAGCATATGCAAAAGCTTGGTCTCTCTGTAAAGGCAACACTGAGTCTTTAATATGAACAGTCAAACTTATTGTAAGGGCCACTATTTTGTAGTCATACTAACAAAAATGAAACATTTCTTCCCTCATCTGGATATTTTTTTAATGCAAATGTCTTTGAGGGCTAAAGAGCCCAAGTGCTCTTTACCTGTTGAAACCATAGCTACAAGTTTTATCTCCCACTAGATCAAATTTGATAACACAAAAAAGACTGGTGAGATTTTCTCAGTGGGTATGTTCAGGCGTATAATGGCTGACTATATGAACTTCACTGGGCTGTAATTCTTGGATCCTTCAATATATAGTCATACATCTAACTAAAAGTCCAAAAAGTGGTAAAAGAAGATTCTCTTTGCACAAGTAAGCAAGGCACCTCTCCATTTCTGACACGCACGCAGTTGCACAGATAAACACAAGAACTCCCCCAGGTGCACTCAATGGCTTATATAGTTCCTGTTTTAAAACAGTATTTCCCAGCTAAACAACAAATCATCAAACTGCAGCTGTACCTAAATGTTTCTGCCTACCCAAAAAGGATAAAATCCTCTCCTAAGTCTTCCTCTGCATCAATGAGTCGTCCATTCAGACCGGTCCTTCTCTGAAAAGTTGCTGTCCCTTCTGCAGACCAACTAATCAGGGGCTTACCTACATTATGTCTTTGGTAAAACACTTTGAAAGTCAACTGGTAATGCCATGCAAACAATTATGCAGTGACTAGACAAAATTAAGTAGTCGTATGACAGGAATTTCATTGACTACACGCCTATAGCATCAGAATTAGCACCAGAACTAATTAGCTCTGGTGCTAATTCTAATGCTAGAGGCTAAAGCTGCATGCACAAGAGTAGGTGAGACTTGTATCATATTTTACAACACACGATGGATGTTATTGGATCTGGAGAGACAACTCTAGTTTGTTTGCCCAGAAAGTCCGGTTCATTTGGGGAGGTGTAAATGCACAATTGAACTCTAATGTGGACCACCTGGTCCGCCTAAGAACCTCAGTCTCGGCCCAGTTGAAGTGAACTCTAGCGCGGTTTGAATACATGTGAAAGCCAAGCTGGCCTCAGACCGTTTCAAAAACAGGAAGCAGACTATAGTGCAGGGCATTCTGGTTAAATAGAACCAAAACAAACGCATGAGTCTAGTGCTAGTGGGAGAAATAACTCGTGGTCTTCTGCCAAAGACAAAAGGGAAATCCTACAACCGCTAAAATCTGACACCACAATTGATTGAGAAGAAAATAACACAAAAATTATCAATATAAATAAAAATTATTACACCACGGAGATCTGGATTCATACTCAATATGAAAGTGGAAAATAACATGACAGGCTGATTCAGCGTCAGGGAATATTCCTCAAGACAAGTCTAAATGAGGCTCAGTACTGTGTGTGGCCTCCACGTGCCTGTATAACCTCCTAACAATGCCTGGGCATGCTCCTGATGAGGCGGGAGATGTTCTCCTAAGGGATCTCTTCCCAGACCTGGATTAGAGCATCAGTTAGCTCCTGAACAGTCTGGTGTAATGTGGCATTGGTGGATTGACCAAAACATGATGCCCCAGATGTGCTCAATTGGATTCAAGTCTGGGGAACGGGCAGGCCAGTCCATAACATCAATGCCCTCATCATGCAGGAACTGTTGACACACTTCAGCCACATGAGGACTAGCATTGTCATGCATAAGAAGGCACCCAGGGGCCACTGCACCAGAATATGGTCTCACAATGGGTCTGAGGATCTCATTCCAGTAACTTATGGCAGTCAGGTCACTTCTGGCTAGCTCTTCTTTGTATGGCCAGCCAAAGAAATGCCTCCCCACACCATGACTGACCCACGACGAAACCGGTCATGCTGGAGGATGTTGCAGGCAGCATAATGTTCTCCACGGTGTCTCCAGACTCTGTTACGTCTGTCACATGTGCTCAGTGTGAACCTGCTTTCATCCATGAAGATCACAGGGCGCCATTGGAGAATCTGCCAGTTTTGTTGTTCCCCATCAAATGCCAATCATCTTGCATGGTTTTGGGCTGTAAGCACAGGCCCTATATGCGGACATCAGGTCCTCATACCTCCCTCATGGAGTCTGTTTCTGACAGTTTGAGTAGAAACACGCACATTAGTAGCCTGCTGGATGTCATGTTGTAGGGCCCTGGCAGTGGACCTCCTGTTCCTCCTTGCACAAAGGACGAGGTAGCGGTCCTTCTGCTGGGTTGTAGCCCTCCTATGGCTCCCTCCATGTCTCCTGGTGCACTGGCCTATCTCCTGGTACCTGTTCCATGCTCTGAGCACTGTGCTGAGAGACACAGCAAATCATCTTGCCACCGCTCACATTGATGTTTTGTCTTGGATTAGCTGCACTACTTGAGCAACTTCGGTGGGCTGTAAAAAACGCCTCATGATGCCTCTATGCGTGACAGCACTGACAAAATGAAAAAGTGACTAAAAGTTCAACAAGAAAGAACGAGAACACAGAAATGATCTGTGGTCACCACCTGCAGAATCACTCTTTTTTAGGGCTTGTCTTGCTAATTGCCTCTCATTTCCACCTGTTGTATGTTCCATTTCCACAGCAGCAGGTGAAACTGATTCACAATAAGTGTTACTACCCAACTGGTGACATTGATTCCACAAAGGTGTGACTGATTTGGAGTTACATTGTTTTGTTTAGGTGTTCCCTTTATTTTTTTTTTAGCAGTGTACTTTGTGATGGACTGGCGACCTGTCCAGGGTGTGCATCACCTTTTGCCCGCTGACTGCTGAGATAGACTCCAGGAGCCTCCACGTTCCAGATTATTAATGGGTATAGAACACAGAAAGGTTGATGTTCTATGTAATCAGAGCTACTGCATTTGACATCTTAGAATACTGTTGACAGCAAAGTATAACAAAACATTCACAAAGTTGCTGGCATTTACTGCTACTATTCTGCACTCAGCTCGGCATATGACAGCCACAATTCAGTTTTGAAAACTTAATGTGATGCAGATTTCAATTAAATATGTATTTCTAAGACTACAATGGACAGTTTGGCTTGAAAGACCATTAACTTTTCAAAGGGAAGTGGGACGGTAATGCTAATGTATCCACACTCAATGGAAGTGCCACAGTTTATTGTGTTTTCCTAAATCTTGTGTCAGAACTAAAATTAGGCAGTCTTCCTGAAACTAAATAAAAAGCACTCCCTGAAGTGTGGGGTATGCATGAAATGACCTTCTTCTGGAGGGAGTGATTCTTACTGTTATCTATCCAAATATTCAAACCTGTCTTTCAGTCAGGATGTGTTTGGTTTAAACAGAATATCCAACGTTTGATAAATTAGCCTGTGTCATGTTTTATTATAACGACTACTCCCCCATCTCTCTAAATTCAACTCAATTACTACCCCATCTTACTTTTAGTGTGAACTTTCACTTAAATAGTTTATTGCTGCTTCTGTGACTGCAGGAGAAACTGCAGCTCCAGCTCTGCCGATCAGTCATTTACATGCTCCTTAATGGGTTTTGCAAGTTTCAGGTCTCTGGGGGCAAAAAAAAAAAAAAAAAAAAAGAAAAAGAAAACATGCCATGCGCCGAGCTAAGTATTTGCTTTTAAAAATTGCAGGAGGCTGACTGAGCAGGTTCAAAAGAAAATGATTCATGTGTGCAGACTCACACATGGATGCAGCATCCATGGTGACAAGAAATGATGTTAGTATGTTGTTTTGTGCAATCCAATTACCTTGATACTTTAAATATAGTGCCATCCAGATTCATTGGCACCTCTGCCATCAACACTTTGTAGAGCCCCCTTGTATATAAATATCTATCTATCTATCTATCTATCTATCTATCTATCTATCTATCTATCTATCTATCTATCTATCTATCTATATCCTTGGTTCTGCGCCAAATCCATATGTTTTTTGTCAAAAAGGTCAGTCTTAAAATGTTAGTCTCACCTGTCCAAAGCAAATGGTTTCAATTAAAATCCAAATGTATTTTTTTAAACCTAACAGGTTCACGCTTGTGATGGTAGAACAGAAACGCCTTTTTCTTGCCTGTCTCCCAAACAAGTAATTGGTATGTGGACGGCGTCCAAAATGCTAGTCTCTGCTTCAGCTTCCTAACAGCCTTATTTCATGCAGTTCTAGCTGTTTTATACGTTTACATTGCTGCTCTCACTGTAGATGTGAGCAGGCTTAAGTCACAACCTATTTTCTTGCAGCCATTTCTTGACCTACTGAGATCTGTGTTTCAGTGGGATGTTCTCTTGTCTTTCTCACTTTGAAGAGTGGCTAAGAGTAATTGACCTCTATCAGGTTGTTTCTACCTCAAAAAAACAGGAAGTCAATTTCAGTAAAAAGAAAATAAAACACATTCCAGTGAGACTTGTTTCCTAAAACTTATTAGTTTAACTGAAAGGTGTGGCACCACTAATCTTATTACCCTCTTCCTGGATTAGTATTTTCAAATTAACAGCAAATGTATTTTTCAATGGTGCCAATGGGTGCCAATAGGTGTAGAAGGAGCTCTATGAGTCAGAGCTTTTCAAGTCTTTTCAAGACTATCGAATTTCAAAATCACAATAAGTTTTAATTGCTCATTAGGCTCCACAAATCTTCGTCCAGTCCATCAGAATTAAAAGAAAAATAAATTGGTGTGGCCTTTGATATGAATAATGAATGGGACAAAAGAAATATACTCAGCTTCAATCTGCAATGTGACTTTTAAGTAATGCACAATAAATCCCTTATGATCATAAACTCAAATATTTATGAAAACCGATTCAATCACCACAGAAGAAGAGAGCATTTGAGCGGGGAAAGGGAAGCGCAGCTTGGCCTCATTTGACAGTTAATTTCCAACAGCTGCACATCTTACACTTTTCACAGCTCTCACCTCTTGATCACCCAGGTTTTGATGTGCGAGTCAGGCAGGGTTTCGAGACTTGGCAATCAAAGCCTTTGCTTTACATTTCATGAATCTTTCAGCACCTTCTGTGTTGCGTTTTGTTGTGCGAGAGAAAAGACTCCCCGTCTTTGTTGCGATATCTAATCTTCTTTGTGAATGAATTCAAGAACTGAATCAAAAGCTTGGAAACACCTTGTTATGAGCAGTAACATGCAGCGCCTACATATATCACCTTTCAAAAGAAGCATGCAAACATTTTCACCTTTTGACATATTACAACCACAAAGTGGATCTGACGTGGATTATATGTGAAAGACCACCAAAAAACAGTGCTGAATTGGAAGGAAGCTACATGGTTGAGTTTTTCTAAAGGAAAACCTAAAAAATGTCGCATCCCCTTTACTATAAATAAAATCCAGTTGAACAGCTTGCCTTTAGAAGTCACTTTATTAATAAGTAAAGAGCTCCTGTTTGTAAATTAATGTCAGTACAAATCCATCTGTTCTGTGAAGGCCTCAGAGAGAACATTAGTGAACAAACAACATAATGATGACCAAGAAACACAGCAGAAAGCTTTGGAGAAGTTTAACGCAGGCTTCCATCATAAAAATGTTCCATTCTGTAAATTTGTCCTTTACGGAAGACTGGAAGAAATTTATTGTTGAAAGAAAGCTATAGGAAGCCTTGTTTATGCTCTGACACAAGAAAAGGGGAAACAGTAAGTGGGAGAAGATGCTCTGGTCATTAAACTGGACTGCACGCAAAATGCTATGTTTTGTGGAAAAATAACAATTCACATTGGGCTAAACACACCATCCTTATGGTGGCAGCATTATGCTGTGGGTATGCTTTTCTTTAGCGGGCACAGGAAAGCTGGTCAGAATTGATGGGAAGATGGATGGAGCTAAACACAGGGCAATCTTAGAAGAAAACCTGTTAGAGGTTAAAAAAGATGGTTCACTTTTCCACAACACAATGACCCTAAATATAAAGCCAGAGATAAGAAAAGATAAGAGTCCTTTATTGTTGACTAGTTAGATATTGTACAGTAGAATTGGGACAAAAAAGATAAAAAAAAATAAGACTAAATGACATAAAACAAACAAAAAAAAAACAAAACAAAAAAACAAGTGAATTTGTATAAAAGTAATACATGAGTAATTTTGATTAATAGTAGCAGCAGAGGTTGTAGCACTTGTTGGTGAGTTTAGTAGCAGTAACACTGCAACGTAGTAGTCGTTGCAATGAGTCTGCAACCTTTCCAATCCAAAGAGCCATTTTTACCGTCAGTGCAGATAAAAATGTTACATAACCTTTTGAAAAAGACAACATCTGATTTTTGATGAATATCTACTGTAGGAAATTTGTTGTCATTTTGAAAGAGCCATCATTTTATTTCTATTCTAGGGTTTTAAAAATAAAAACCAACATAAGATGTTTGCAAAAAGAAGATGCATACATTGTCTTTTTAAAGGATGTTATTTGTGGAAAATGATGTAAAAAAAAACAAAAAACAAACAGGCATAGTTTCCAAGTAATGACAAAAAAATATCAATTTTTTTAGCAAATGCAAAACCTGCATGTTGTTGTGATTGTATCTATTTTTAGAAACATTAGTTGTTTTTTTTTTTTTTTTATCATCTTAGCCAGTTATAAAGAGGCATGGTGGAAGAGCCAAAGAGCCACTTGCCATTTGGTGTCAATCAGCTGTGCTGCGTTTGTTGAACTTTTGACTTTTAAACTTAATTATTAATATCTTCAAAGCAAAAGCTGCACAAACGAAAATTTTAGCAGCACAAACCAGCAAAGACGCAGCACAGTTGATTGACACCAAATTTGTTTGATTTCACAAATGTGAGAGGGGCTGACATTTGGAAACTTTTATTAATATCTTAAAAATGATAGCACAAATGAAAATTTTTGCTGTACAAACCAGCACAAGCATAGCACAAACGTTTGACACCAATTTTGCTTGATTTGAAGAAGATAGGTGGGGGCAATGTCAGTCAGATGTAAAAACAGGGATTAGCCAACGGAGACGTACCCTAAAAGACTTGACAACCTTGGACTGAACACAAATGCACGACAAACATTTTGAGTTTTTCATTCATAAAAAATTTCTAAAAACCATGAATCATTTTTATTTTTCAATAGTGAAGTACTTTGCATTTCTCTCTCACTTAAAATACAGTGAAAATATCAGCTTATTATAGCGAAGCATTATTTTTTAATGTGTCACTCAAACCCTAACATCTGTCTTCATTTGTTCCTGCCGTCTGCAGGGTGAGTGCTCCCAGAGGTGCTACAACATCTTTGTTCTGGAAACGGTCTGCGTCGCCTGGTTCTCCCTGGAGTTCCTGCTGCGCTTCATTCAGACTCAGAGCAAGTGCATGTTCCTGCGTACGCCGCTGAACGTCATTGACGTGGTGGCCATCCTCCCCTACTACATCACCCTCATTGTGGACTCTTTGTCTGTGGGAGAGAAGCCTGCGGGCTCGGGGAACAACTACTTGGAGAAGGTGGGTTTGGTTCTCCGAGTTCTCCGGGCTCTACGGATCTTCTACGTGATGAGGTTGGCCCGCCACTCCCTGGGCCTGCAGACGCTCGGCCTGACGGTGAAGAGGTGTACGCGTGAGTTCGGCCTGCTGCTGCTCTTCCTCTGCGTGGCCATGGCTCTCTTCTCGCCGCTGGTGTTCCTCGCCGAGAGCGAAATGGGTGCCAAGCAGGAATTCACCAGCATCCCCGGCAGCTACTGGTGGGCCGTCATCTCCATGACGACGGTTGGCTACGGCGACATGGTCCCCAGGAGCATCCCGGGTCAAGTGGTGGCGCTCAGCAGCATCCTGAGCGGCATCCTCCTCATGGCCTTCCCCGTCACCTCCATCTTTCATACCTTCTCCCGCTCCTATGTGGAGCTGAAGGAGGAGCAGAACCGAGCGCTGAGGCAGAAGCCGGACTCGCAGGACAGCACCAAGTCGCAGAACAGTGAGGACTCTCAGGAGACAGACAGCTACCGCGGCATCGCAGAGGCAACAGCGGCGGCAGTACAGAGGAGGAAGTCCATGGCTGCTCAGAGGGCAGCTGCGATTAGAGTGTCCACGCACACTTAAACTCCCATCTGTCTGTCTGAGGTCAAGATGATAAGCTGCAGGAAGGGAGGAGGAGATTTTCTTCTACGGAGCTCCTTGCTTTGATTGCGTGTCATTCTTGTGCATCAGAGTGTACCCGAGGGTCGCTAGTTTAGCAAAGGAGCAGCAGAAATCTTCTCTTTTCTTTGCAAAAATCTTACTTCAACATTTCAGAAACGGCACAATATTCTTGATTAAACACCTTTAGCAACATAAGACTGATGGCCGGAAAGCTTGTGAAAAGGAAATCTAACACCACAGCATCACATTCTGTTCTTCAGCGCTTGGACTGAAATGCACACTGTGTTTTATTCTGAAATAAAGGTGTTTGCTAATTTGTCAAACATGCATTATATGAAGATATGTACAGCAGAAACCAGATATGTACATACACTGTATAAAAAGACGCATAAGCATTTTTTTTTCTCACTTTTTTTTTTATGTGTCCTGTCCGGTAGTGTGGTACTCACAATAGTCGTCTGAATGTCAAGGTGAGGCCCAACAGATTTGGTTTCACAAGTAGAGCATTATGGCTTTCGCCATGATGTTTCCCTTGGTATAAATATGAAACTTTATTAGAAATTGCTTTTGGTTTATTTCAAATGTAATGGACAAAAAGACGAAATAAAAGGGAAAGGAAAGAGAGAAAGATGGAGGAAAGGTTTAAAGGGAAAGAAGGAGATAGAAGTCGAGGATAGAAAAAAGCAGAGCTAAAACAAGTCAACACCCTTGAAGTCTGCCTCGAGACCTGCAGAAAGAGAAAAAAATTAAACCGAGAATCCACAACAATAAACAACATATCCATATATAATAATAACAGTTATAACATCAATGGAAAGAACACAGTACAAGGTAATACAATATGTATTTAGTGGCAATCGCAGCCCTACTGAGTGTATCTGACAAACACCTGAATCCAAACACCTCACTTTTTAACATTGAGTCAGACAACTTTTTTTAGTTTAGGTCGGTTAGAACAGTGTTTTTCAATGTGGGGGATCATCAGGGGGCGCTAGGGGAGCCTCAGAAAGCTGGAGGGAAGATGGTAAAAAAAAATAATAAACACAAAAATAAAAAAATTTAATCAAATATTTTTTTAAATCAATCATAACCTCTCATCATTTTTTAATTATTATTATAAAATATAAGTTACAATATTTTATTGAAATGTTATTTGCCATGCTCACCTTTCTGATTGGCTGCCAGTCAAATTTATCAAGCTGCTTTGCTCCTCAAGCTAGCATAGCAAGCAAATGGATCATTTTTTTGACAAGAAAAAGACTGAAGGAACCGTCCAGCAGCCCTGCTGTGGAGGACAATGGTGCAAAAAACCCAAAGAACTTTTGGCCAACTAAAATCAGAAGGTATGACGCAGCATTTATGCTGAACAAATGTAATAATTATTGAATATTGACTAAAAGTGAGAAAAAAACATGTAAAAGTTGACATTTTAAAAAATATTTTCTTGCATTGTCTGTGGGTTTGCAACGGGGGTCCCCGCCCAGATGCTAATGCTGTTTGGGGGCCCGTGACATGGAAAAGTTTGGGAACCCCAGAATTACCACTAAGATTCCCATGTCTTTTAACAGTATTGGAAAGATGATGATGTCATCTGCTTTGTAAGCTATTTGAGCTACCTGGATACAAACTTTTGGATGAAGGTGCACCAGAGATGAATGCGTTTTGTTACAAAATGTTTGTATCGACCAAAAGCAAAAAAAAAAAAAAACCTTGCAAAGATGCTGGCCAGTCAGCAAGGAAGAAGCCAACAAACATAAGACAGATTAGAGTCTGCAAATACACTCAGGGACATTGATCTTCATTTTTGGAGACATGTTCCATGGTCTTATGAAATCTTAAAATGAAATGTTTGGGCATACTGATAACTGTTACATTTGGAGAAAAAAGAGGGAAGCTTTCAAGTCAGTGAACACAAAGCACGGGTCTGGCAATATTATATTGTAGGGTATATTGTGGGTGTTTTGCTACAGGAGGGACTGGTGCACTTCATAAAATAGATGTCAGCATGGGTTAAGAACAATATGTGAGTGGATTCTCAAGAAATCAGGCATGAAGTTAAGGATTGGGCCCAAATTGGTCTATTTAGACTATGACCCAAAGCCTACCACCAGTAGTTATAAAAAAAAAAAAAGTCAATGTTTTGTTGTGGCCATCATAAACACCTGATGTCAGTCACAAAATTCCAAAATTTGTGGGCAGATCTGAAAAAATGTGCATGGGCATGGCCGCCTACAAGCCTGACTCAGTTCCACCAGTTCTGACCGGAGGAATGGGCCTTCTGGCATAGAGCAAATAGAAATATTTTGTTTGGTCTGATTTAATGCCATACATACAGTGTGTGTGTAAATATCTGGTTTCAACTTCACATTTACATTTTCATTTTGTTGTTCTAATGAACCAATTTTTCAAGGTGAGATTTTATTAAGCCATTTGCACCTAAAAGAAAGAAATACAACTGGGATCGAAAAAGTGCTGTTTAAACAATTTTATTCATCATATTGAATGATGGGATGACTGAACCTTATGCTGACCTTTTTTCAGATACCAGTTTTCCTATTTCCTTAAATACATAGTAACCAAGACAGACTTTGTTTATTAGGTACATAAATCAATGCACATCCACTGCAGTGTTCTCATGAAGTCTTGACTGAATGGGTTCATTACTTCCTAATCATCAAGCATACAAATCTACAACTTGACATTTTTTAAATTAAGGCTCCACAGATAAACCAAAAAACATTTTATGATATTAATCAGCGTGGTCTCTAAGTGCCTGGAGGTGTTTATTAAAATAATGATTTAAAAAGTACAACCCTCCAGTTGGAATAACCAGAGCGTTAAAGTAGTTACAGCCTATATGGCACTGAGAGTACCTTGCAAAAATATTTACACCCCTTGAACCTGTTTCAACCATGTTACAAAACACAAACTGCGATGCATTTTATTGGGATTTCATGTGATTGACCAGCAGAAAATAATACATTTATAAGTGGGAGGAAAGTTATAAATAAATAAATTAAAACCCTGGAGAAATTTTATTCACCCCCCTTCAGTCTGATGCCCTTAAATCTGTCTTTAATCTCAGTTTAATCCAGATGTTCAGAGGTTTGCGAACATCACCAAACAAACAGCAGCATGAAGACCAAGCAGGAGACTGGTCTGGGAGAAAGCTGTGGAGAAGCAGAATGGGTAAAGATTTCATTCTTTTAAAGGTGAAAGACATTCTTCACTTAAGGGGGTTGAATACAAATGATGCCCCACTTTTCAGATTTATAACCTTCTTTCCATTTCCAATTTTCCATTTGTTTGTGTCACTCTCTCTTAAAATTCCAATAAAATACACTAAAATTTGTGATTGCAATCTGGTAAAATTAGAAAAAGTTGAAGGCATATCTACTTTTGCAAAGCACTGTAGTGAAATAGGCTTTTTTCCTTGTGTTTTTCACCATCTGTAATATCATTGGTAATCAAATTTTTCTAAAAGAGAACAATTTCAGTAAATCAAAACTGCTACACATAGAAAAATCTGACCTTCACAATAAACTTACTGCCAAACTATAAAACTTATTTGAAATCATTTTTCTGTGTACCTAAATTTAATTAAACATTGTTCAATTTTAGACTTTAAATAACTTTGGCCTTTGAGTTTACCAGCAACCCTTTATTGCTTGGTGTTCACAAAGAATAAACCCAAAACTAAGCTAAAAACAAACCTAATGATGGCATTTTATTTTCCCGCTTGCTTGTTTTTAGCTCTCCAGATTCATTGTATTTAATCTATCCAGCACATTTCAGTCCCTAATAAATCAGCCTGTGCCCATTTCATGTTTCACAAAATCCTGTTACACCAGTGAGAATATTTAAGCTAACATTGATTAGCCATGTAGCCACTCCTCTATGGCATGTCAAACCTTCTTGCTACGATATTGTTTTTATGTGAAGAAAATTGTACTAAGCATGAAGCTTATAACTATAGACTAGTTTCCTTTATTGATAAAAAAAAAAAATTCACAATATAACATTTCAGGGCATCTAGCTGGATGGCTAAACAGCAGAGGGGCAGTTAGCTTCTTCAGGAATGGGTTTAAAGTATGACTTCTAAACAAATTCACGCATAGTTGAAGAAAGATCAAATTTAAATATAATAAAGGTTTAGATACGATGTTTGCAATAAAGAGTGATTTAAAAACAGTCATTCTTTGACCATCAATTTAAATCCAGCTGCAACTTTTTAAATTAGCATTATAAGATTTCAAACATGAACAAGAGAAAGAAAGTATAAATGACTTAATATTCCTTCACACCCTTGGTCCTTGTGGATAGGCATGTGATCCTATTCTTACTATTTTCAGCTCAGCTGAGCAACTCGGCTCAATGCAGAGATATTAAGTTTTCACTATGGCTTCTTTGGGCTGCGATAATGTGCTGATTTATGCAATGTCTATGCAGATGAGAAGAAGAAAAAGAGCACAGAAAAAAGTTTATAAATCTAGAAAGCAAAAGGTGTTCATTTGAGACTGAGTTTTGGCCAGAGAGACCTATTTTTTAGGTTAGGGTGAAAAATATTGAAAAAGAAGAAGAGCAAATTAAGAAAAGAACTGAAAAGAAGGAAGTGGTTTCACACCAGAATAGATGTTGTGTATCATTTTTCCTCATAGTTAACAAAGTTGATTGTTTTTCTTCTTCTGCTCATGATCTGACCCATTGTTTTCTGTATCTGCTGTATGTTTGGCGCCACCTGCTAACTTGGAGTAACCACTGTTGCCAACTCCTCAGCAAGAAAAATAGCTATTGGCTGTCCAAAAAGTCACTAGATAACGTCATTGCCCAATTTGCATATTTGGTCATGTGTGATCCGGGCAGTAGAAGAAAGGAATATCTACTTGGGCAGGGCAAAAGTGATTAAAAATAATCTAAACATTTAGAAATACAAATAAACTTTAATAATTTAATAATATCAATTTAATAATGTAAACATTTTACCTAAACTACACTACATTGTATGAGATCAAATTTAACCAAAAGACAGCTATCAGAGACACTACAGTAGAGGAGGTTAATCAGTGACTGAGGCTGTGTGAAGAAAATGAAGGAATTTATTTTAGTGCAACATTTTCGGTAAAGAAAAACAATAATAATAATAATAATAATAATAATAATAATAATAATAATAATAATAAATTAAAAAAAAAACTATATTAATATTATATTTACTGTAATTCAGTGCGGGATCACCGGCAGTTTTATGCACCCGTGATGCTATGAAAACGGAATGGAGTGAGTCTGTGTTCTGCTGCAGGCTTTCTGTACGACCAGACCTGTTGCCGGTCAATCAGACTGACTGCCTGACTGGAAGTGCGTCACAGGTGGGAGGGGAGGAGCTCTCACTGCGCGCTGTAACCGCAGGACTATCTGTGCTTTCCTATTCTAT
This sequence comes from Anableps anableps, assembly GCA_014839685.1. NCBI lineage: Eukaryota > Metazoa > Chordata > Actinopteri > Cyprinodontiformes > Anablepidae > Anableps > Anableps anableps. Next base: position 7,042,737 of record CM026079.1, read on the forward strand.
CGCCAAAGTCTCCAACAAACCAGAAAAAAGTGGCCAGATTTGTCGCTAGTCGCTTTTTTGAAAAAAAAAAAAAAAAAAAAAAAAAAAAAAAAAAAAAAAAAAAAAAAAAAAAAAAAAAAAAGTTGCTAGTGGGGTCTGAAAAGTCGCTAAATATAGCAACAAAGCCGCCTAGCTGCCAACAGTAGTTGCGTTTCTATTAACCTCGAACTTACGCAAATTGAAATTATGAAAATAAGTTCGCTTAATGGAAAAATGCCAGTTTTGAAAAAAAAATATCCTTTTTCGAGAAAAAGTTTTGGCACTAGAATGAGGTGGGGTTTTTTTTTGGCTACATCGAAATTGGTTTATTTTGCAAAACTGCACTTTTTTTCGCGTCACACGAGTCACATGATCAACAACCGGATGTTGCCACTGGTGCAACCCACGAAGAAGATGACAACAAGAAGTAATTGGAGGATCATGGCGCGGTATGTTTTTAAATGACTTCTCGCATGAACAAGCTTATTCACGTATGATTTTAATTTAATTTTTTATTTAATGGAAAGACAGCAATTGCCAAATTGTGTTTTTTCAACATTAGCAGAAAATGGACAAAGATTTGCGCAGCCTTGTAATGGAAACGCAGCTAGATGGAGTAACATTGCCTCTACTGGCGCACACAGCGACCATGGTCACAAGAATCAAAGAATCAGGGCTGGATATGGACGAACGCAGAGACCCTTAGTGGACCCCCGATGGTACATATGACAAATTTAGTAGAGTAGAAATTACAGCATAATATTAATAATAATAATAATAATAATAATAATAATAATAAAAACACAATATAAAAGAGGTGTCTTCTCTCTTAAAAAAGAAAGCAAGAACAACTATTTTAACAATGCAGTACCCTTTAAAACATACGAACATATAATATAAACAGCTAATTTTGCTGCATTTTAGGAATGCTCACCAATAGGGTTTTGTTTTATACAATATTTTACTCATTTTGCTATTTATAAAGAAGAACAGAGGGATGGATTAGACAACCCATCATAATGCAACTATCTTCACAGCTGAAAGGAAACAGACATGGCTGTTTTAAACAGGTGTTTGGTTCCTGGAGGTAGAATCTCCCCATTACCTTGTTTTTAGACTAAGTCGACATGCTAATATATATATATATATATATATATATATATATATATATATATATATATATATATATATATATATATATATATATCTTTTTTGTTGTTGAGTCCCTTAAAGGTATAGTTTGGATTTTTCTTGAAAAGGGTTTTTTATCAAGATTGTCAACAATGAGCAGTCAACTCTTTTTGCATCTCCACTTTAATGAAGCCCTAGCTTTGACGAGCCGGAGCTAGTTCAAGATAAACGTGGATTTCTGACACATTAAAATGAATCTGCTTGGCTTTCTGAAAAAAACTTAGGATACAACCCAGACAGGTCACCACTCCATCACAGGGTAACATAAGATATATGTGGGGTAGGCAACCATGTAACCTCACACCCATACCTAGGGGCAATTTGGAGAATGGCAACTTGACCTACATGTTTTTTTCACTGTGCGAGGAAGCCAGAGTACCCTGAGAGCCCACATGCAGAGCTTGTAAATACAAGACTCCAGCCATGATTGAAACCCTTGAATTTCTTGCTGTGAAACAACAGTACTGTGACACCATGCACTGTTAACAGTGAAATGCTTGTTTTTAACATCTAAAACACTCTTCTCTATAAACATGTGCAGCATTTCACATAAACAGCTTTTTAATCCAACTGTGACATCACTGTAAACCCCCTAGTGTTCACATTCTCTGTTGACACTGACAAGCTATTATCCAGAAAATGAATTCTATTTGATCAAAGTGATTCTGGTAAAAGAGTTTTACTACAGATAAGATACTGACTACCGTTAATCTCTTAACAGAACCCCACATAAAAAAAAAACCAAAACCTGACCTCTCGCAAACTTGCTTGCAGTAACCGTCCTACCCACCAGGGGAGCTGTTTCCTGGTCGACTGTGAATCAATTCTAGTAAGATTTACTGTTTTGTTTCCAACCCAACCTTTTTAGAGTTTTGCTATTATGGTAACTTCTCTGTATTTATGTTTTGACATTCAAGGTGAGGTTTTATTTAACTTGCATTTTTACAAGTATAGGGTTCTGCCCAGGAGAACATGAATGTAAATGGCAGCAGTCAGACAAGCAAACTTAATTGTAGAGGCTTTGAATTGAGAGAGGCTTACAGTCTATATTGCATTATACAGCCTGTGGATCTGTAACAGACTCAAAGTGTTTTGGTCTCTAAAACCATCTCAAAGTGTCAAAATAATTCCCACAATCGTTGTGATTTCTTCACATAATTCCAAATGCAGAACGTCATATTCTCCAATGTAGGTGTCTTCAACTTTGAGCTGATGCATAACAGAAATTTAACCTCTCCAAAAATTGTTGATGTTGAAACCGTCAAAAGCACCACTTTATAGGTTGTAATAACATGCTTTGCCTGCAGATTCGGAATCTCTGTTTCTGGATTAACTGCAGGGACAAAATTGCTTGAACACATTAGCCTCTTGAAAATGTTCTGTACAACATGAAGCATTTTAAGCTTGGATGAGGAGGTGTTGGAACAAACATTAAACTGAAATGAATTTGCAGTTTGCATCATAAATCCATAGCCTGAGGAACAGTCATTTTTTCTATTGGAAAATGTAATAAAGGATATAATAAACACATTCCTGTGTGAAAAGAGCTTTGATTTAACAATGTATTATACACAAGGATGCACTCAAACTGTCAGAAGATTATGAGCTGTACTTCTCCGCTACGAGCTTCTGAAATAGGCACTGCTTCATGTTTTTTTAAGCAAATGTCATTAATAATGAATAAATTCCGTCTTCTTGAGGACACAGATAAGTCATAATTTAAGGTGAAGAGAATAATGGTGATGAGGTTATTACATGGCTCTCCACAGAGCAAGACCTCAACAGTTAAAAAAAAAAAAAAAAAAAAGCTCCACACATTCAGAGGATGAGCAGTTCGTCAGGAAGAATTTCCTCTCCGCCACCAGCAAATCACCAGTCTCATAAAGCATCTCAGTGGTCACAGCATTTCATATGTAAAGTTGTTGGGAGTAAATTTGATCATACAGCAGCACAGATAGACCAATCCAGCCTGTTGTTTGAAGACTGATGTAAAGTTTGCATTGTATTAGGCTGCATAAACACGGGCTCCATGTTCAGAGTCGTCAGAAGGCGTTTTCAGAGCACACAAAACTTTTTACACATTTCCTTGCTAAGGTATTCCTCTCCCATGAACCTTTTCTTACAAATATCAATAAATTTGATTGGGATTTTATGTGATAGGCCAACACAAAGTGGTGCATATTTTTGAAGTGGAAAGAAAATAACAAATGGTATACATTTTTTTGATTACATTACATTTTTTTTTTTTTTCAAATAAAACATCTCCTTGTGTTCCAGAATTGCCCATTTTAGCTCCTTCTATCTTCCCATCAGCTCTGAGCGGCGCCCATGTTTCACGATGGGGATGGTGTGCTGAGGGCGACGTGTTCATTTTCTCCTGACATTTGAAGGGACGCCAACAAGTAGAATTTTGCTCTCATTTCACCAGAATACACACAGCTTCCTTTCGTTGTAGCTTTTTTTCTTGTCTCTACCATAAATGCCAGATTTGTGGGCTGCATAACTATCAGTTGTCTTGGCAACAGATTCTCCCACCTGAGCCGTGCAGCTCATTTAGAGAACCACACCCCCTTAAACTGTTGGCATATTGCATCTAGCTGTTGCCAAATGGCTGTTTGAAATATTTTGACCATTTTTGTCGTCTTTTCTTTTCTCACAGTAGTTATTACAAAATGAGAGTGGGATTGCAACTAACGATTATTTTAGTTATCGATTAATCTATCGATTATTCAGACAATTGATTAATCAGATAAAACAAAGTGGCACATTCTGGAGATTTTTCATTTAATTTTTGTTATGGAATATTAGGAATACATTAATAGATGCAAATAAATGCTTCAACTCCTTTTTTCCTTGGTGGTGCACTGCTTCCCCACCTGAGATGCCGGATGGTCGACCAAAACCGCCTCGAAGCGGTACGGAAGTCGTTTTCCATGGCCTCTCCGAACTCCTCCCACGCCAAGTTTTTGCCTCAGCAACCACTCGAGCTGCATGCCGCTTGGACTGCTGGTACCCATCAGCTGCTTCCGGAGTCCCGCAGGGTAAAAAGACCCGGTAGCCTGACAGCATCCCTCACCACCGGTGTCGAAAATGGATTCTTTTAGCGTACAGTTAAACATTTGTAGCAAAGGATGCATCTGAAGCGAAAAAAAACCCTACTTCTAACATCTACATGTTAAAAGCTCAACCCTTTCTGCCTGACTTAACATCAATACAGTGTAGGGCTGATCTGTTGACTACTCTTTGGATTAACCAATTAATAATTGGATCGCAAAAGGTGCTTAAGAGGACTTTTTAAAACAGAATTTCAACCAGGGCAAGCTAAAACTATGCCACTGAGGAGTTTTGGGTAGGACATATTTGCAGACAATTTTTTTAATGTTAAATGCAAAATGTATATATTTTTTTTGTTAGTTTTTGGCTTACTTGTATCGTTCTTTCAGCAATTGACCTTTTTTGAGCCTGTATACGCCAGTTAATGATCAATTGATTAGTAAATTAGCTGATGATTATTTCGATAATCAATTCATCACGATTAATCATTTCAGCCCTAGAGAGAAGTCATGTTTGAAGTTTGCAGTAAATGTGAGTTTGGATCAGACAATATAACTGATTGGTTTCAGACCAATGAACACACACTGGGAACCTATGTAAACAATAGCTCAAAATGATAGTCTCTAATAACCTAGGCCAGGCCATATGGGGTCTAAAATGGCTCATTACAATATGATTTTGATTAAACTTCCAGAATATCTTGCAATTACACCACGTTCATCTTTGGTGCAGATCATCTCTGTCTACTTAATATAACTTCTCATTCATTGCTGAGTTGCACTGGGGCTGGTTCATATCCCCAGCTGTAAATGGGTGAGAAGTGGGGTACACCCAGACCTGTCCATCAGAGGACAACAGAGATCCACAGAACAAACACACCATGCATACATTCACACCTAAGTGCAGTTTGAAGAGACCAATACACCGAAGAGGAATGTTTTTGGGCTGCTGAAGGAAGCTGGAGTACCTGGGGACAACCCTTAAATGCACTGGGAGGACATCCACCCTGAAACGTCTCATTGCATTACTGGGCCTCTGCACAAATCAGTGCAACCTCGAAGAAAAACATGCACAGCAAAGTGTTTAAGTTAAGCTGTTATTTCGGAAGCTTCCTGGTCTCTGTTACTTCAGTAAACCCTCCCATGCCCAGTAGAAGCTGAGCAGTTCATCATAATCAGTGGATCAGTGTCAAGTCAGTCTCAACTCATCGGTGGGACGCGAACATCGGAACATGCCCTTGCATGCACCTTCTAAATAATTAAACGACATGGACCCAAACTGGGTCTTAAATATGGGAAGCAATCTCAGTCAGAGTCAATATCAGAACCATTTGTCCCTCACAAAGGGGTTCTGGTCATTTTGGGAATGAAAAGTAGCCAATTGTCAGGAGATAATTCAGACTGACCAGCACAGCATCAATTTATACCTGCTGCTTTGACAGCTGAAGATTTAAAGTAATTTCCATCTTCTGCTCCCCCTCTGCTGTAAGGAACTGTGATTTTATGACTTCAGTAAATAACACCTGCCAACAGGAGATGGCTTACAGTTATTCCGGAGAGCCTGAGAGCCGACTGAACCAAAGAGGTAGCAGAACCAAAACAAAAATGGAAACATGGTGCAATGCAAAGTCTTCAGAAAACCACATACAACTGAACCTAACTGTTACGGAAGATCCAAACCTTTTCAGGATTATTTATCTCCATATTTGATGAAACCTACAAAGAAATAAACTAATCGAAAAGGATTTAAGAACAGAGGCAGAAAATGGAAGACAGTAGAAATTTGTAATGTCATGTAATGTAATTGATGAAAGGGCACACTAACCTGGAATCACAAATTTAGCTCTGAAGATCAAATTTGTCATAATAAAATTGTATTTTTAATACATTTTTGCCTATCAGCCTGTCGTTTAGTTTCTCCTCCCATTTTTATGTCAGCCATAGACAGTTTTTGACTGACACTTTTTTTTTTTTTTTTTACATCAAATGACTGACAGTATAATGCAGTCAATATCTAACTTAAATTGAGAAGCTAATGTGTCTCGGTTTGTAGTTTTGAAAAGAATACATTATAAAAAAAAAAAATGTCTATTTGGAAAATGTCTTTTCACTCTCATCTTCCCAACCCCTTTATGTTTGGTGACTCCACTGTATTATTTTTGTGTTATTGTCTCCTCTCTGCACCAGTGAAGAGGTTCATTATAATTTATGTGCTATTCACTGCTTCAGATGGCATATGCCCAAAGAAGGACCACAGCTGGTGGGCTCCTTCCACCTTTGACAACTGATGTCTCCCAGAGTAACTGTGCATGTCTGGCAAAAACATCTCCATCATGTTGAGGGGAAAACCAAAAGTCAAGGTGCAGCAGTCCCCAGTGTCTTTATTGGGTGGTAATGCCACACGACATTTGATAACACTGTTCAAACAGCTCAGAGTGTTTGTAAGTTATCGAACTGGACTGAGAGTTTCATAGAAAAATGAAGCAACAGTAGGAGGATCAATAAAACTAACACTTGGTTCTGATATTTTTTGGTACATACAATCTCCCCCAATAGTTTCTAGGTTTAGAGACAAAACAGTAAAAAAAATAAAATAAAATAAAAAAATAGGTACATTGAAACAGTCAAAAGAGTCACTTTCTGAGCTCAACTTGATCTGATCCAGACAAACACAAGACCTCCAATTAAATAACAGCTGTACACCATTTTACATTGGCATTAGAAAATAATACAAAAAGCATGTAACAAAATATATGGAGTGGCTAAATAGTTGTAAACAAAATGTACACTTAAGCTTCTGCCAGAGTCACTCAAGGAAGGTCTTAAAATATTCAGAGCAGCGTTTTGCCGGTCCATGTGGAAATAAAGAGAAGTTTCTGCTTCTTGATACTGCAAAACAGGACAGAATCAGGTCTCTTCTGGTGCACATTTCACTGAAGGGCTGACAGTTGTGCTTCTCCTGGTTTGGCTTTATCCCTCCACCAAGAAACCCCCCCACACCTCCCACCTAAAAAAAAAAAAAGAAAATGAAGAAACCTAAACAAGTGCTGTCCAGCTGGTCTAAAAAGGAAATTATTTTCTTTTGGAAAACAAAAAGTACACCCTACCCAGATCAAGATACTGTTATATGGAGCCATGGAGGAGGATATTAAATGATGCTGATAGATTTGAAGTAAACAATAAACTGGTCACTCTGTGCTATCTACTGACAGAAGAAAACATATGGTCTTTGCTGAACATACTGAAGGTTGATATATTGATAATCATTTTTTTTATTATAAACCATTGTATTTTAAAAAGATGGAAGATGAATCTCATTTCCCTAAATTTACTAATGTGATGTTATCATTGTCAAGAGGTACACCACACTAATAATTCTCATTTGAGCCCTTACAATTTTAATATGTAAATATATGGATGGAGGGTGAAAGGTCTTTTGAATATTAGCTAATCTACCAACAGACCATTTCATTTTTTTAATTTAGGTTTCTTAATACGCTTTCAATCCAAGAGTTCTTCTTTTCACACCATTTATGTAATCATGGTTTTAACCGCTTCCCTTTTCAATATTTTCTTTTTTGTTCTTGTAAAGTGTATGCTATAAATAAAGTGATCTTCAACAAACATGTTACTGTGTAATGTGTAGTTGTATCAACATCAAAAATCAATCATTCTACAGTAACCTGTAGTAAAGCTAGGTGATACTACAGGTTACTATAACATAATTATGCTAACAGAGCTACAGAGCCAAAGCTAATTTTCGAGCCAGGAAGTTAACTTGATGCTGCGTTGGATTTGCACACTCCTCTTGAGTTAGGAGCGTTCTAGCTGTAAATCAGAACACAAGGGATGTGCTATTTGCTGCACTGCAAACTACTATTAGCAATACAAGCAGATATATAACGTTTGTCTCTTCATTAAGCTTTTCCTAGTTAGATTTCTAACTTTAGTAGGTGTTCTTGCTGTATTTCTGCCTGGTACCTCAGAAAAATCCGAGTACAAAGAGAGAGTACCATAAAACAGAAAGTAGCCGATATGTTGCTAACAAGTTAGAGAACGAGCTATGTCGTTAATCTCTTAACTGGAAATATGCTGTGTAAATGGGCTTGGCCAGTAAAAAATGATGTTGAAATCACCAAACTTCTTCTTAGTCATGCTATTTCTTCTGTTTATTGTCCATGAAATGTCACAAAAAAGTGCGAGTGGCAGGAGTTTTCTTCTACTGTATGGAACATACAGTAATGTAGTGCTCACCCTCCCCCACCTGTTGCTGGTCAGCCAACTGAAAAAAATGGTTTTCTACACTAAATTAGTTCATTTACAAGTTTACAAAGCCTAAAACGCAGCTGTTAAGTATTTCAAGTTTTATTATTATAGTATTTCAAAGCACACTTTGGTAAGATTATGTCATTTTAAAACCACAGATGGCAAGCTCAGACCTTGTTGAAAATTAAATCATGTTACACTTTTGCTGTAGATCTTGTGTTTTTACTGTGAAACAGTGGTATTTTTAATCAAAGTTCTGCTACCTTTAGAACATCAAACCTGTCCAATAAGTGTATAGCATATAACTGTAGCCAGAACCTGGGATTTCCAAGTTCCAAGTTGTAGAATAACAAATGGAATGGTTTCTAACAAACACCAACTTCAAAGCAGTCAGTTAATGAGCTTAAATACAGAAAATGCTAAGAAACACCATTTTCAGCTTGCATCGGTTAAAGCAGTAGTCTTGGTCTATAGGCTTTGTAAACCTTTATTTTTAAAACTTGGCAAATCCAGTTGGCTTTCAAAATTACAACTGAAATAACGTCAGCTTGATATCACCCTATATCCAATTTACTTGTTTTGAGGTAAAATTAGTGCTGTTGCTGATCAGTGCTAAAGGCTAGTTCCCATTGAGGTGATATTTTTGTTACTGATGCACAGGTAAAGATATGATGGTGAACAGTTAAGTGATAAAATGTAGTTCTTATTATCCTTAATTTTGACACTGTGAATCCCAGAAATGAGGAGGATGAGCTGAAAAAAAAAAAAAAAAAAATCACATAATTGCAGCAATGGCCTGATATAAATGTTACCTAATCTCATGGGACTCTATGCAGATTCTCTGTGTGCAATGATGAAGAACCCCTCATGTTTTAATACCAAATACATAGAGTGACTCAACTGACAGCAACCCAACCTAATTTCTGATCAAGTCAGCAAAAAATTGTTTGACCCCTTATGGGATCACATAGCATTAAACTTTAAAGACCAGATACTCAGTTGATCAATAATAATGGTGAAAAAATAAAAATGAGATAGTGACACAATGGCAGAAGTAACAGCAGGACAGTTTGAATTGTATACCTTTCATTGGAATGGAGATGCTCTGTATACAACAGGGGAGCATCAAAAGCGACTCATAGTATGTGCTTCATTTTCTCTCGTTTAGACTTACATAACACACTTTTCAATCACCAACATACATGCCAAAACAAAGATCTTTCAGTCTGTTACATGGCTTTTAGGACAGTTATATAGAATATAGTTTGTAAATGAGAAATGATAACTGAATCCATGAAAGAAAAGAACAGTAAGTTTTTATGGCATCTGTTGTTCATTTAAGATCTGTGAATCTAAATTCCTAGTGTAACTGAATGCAGCATCAGAGGCTGAGATTCTGGTAATTTTCCACACCACAAGAGCTCCAATTTGGGAAAACAAGTTCTAAAAAAAACATGGACTGGATTAAAAACCAGAATCAACAGGCAGAAAATGAAGTATGAATAAAAATTGTACATGAAAATTTGTCCAGTTACAGATTTCTTTTTTTTTTTTTTTTTTGTGGCTTTTGTTTCAGTTTATCAAACACACAACAAAACATTATCAAATAAAAATAAAGTAAAAACAAAAGTTATCCCAACAGAGAAAAATGTTATCCAAACCAGTGTGACCCTACGTGAAAATGTAAATCTAAACATTAGGAGCCATTAGGCATTTGCAGTTATTAGAAATAAGAATTTTACATCATTGCAGAGAAATTTTGACCCACTTTCCTTGCACAATTGTAAGAGTCATTTAGGGGGTTGATGAGCATGAATAGCCTGCCTAAGCTCTTACAATAGCATCTCAAAATCGAGACTTTGACTAGACCACCCAAAAAGCTTTCGGTGGTGGAGTTGCTGGTGTGCTTTGCATCACTGTAATGCAGTATTATCTAAATGTGCTTGAGCTTAAAGTCACAAACTGATGGCCAGACACTCCCTTTCCTGATTTGTTGCTAGAGACCGAAATTCATGGTTCCCTTAATTATGCCAAATTGTTCAGGTTCTGAAGCAGAAAACAAGCCTCAGAAAGGGCTTTGTAACCTTTTCCATGCATAAATATAATTAAACTTGCCTTATGATTTGATTTTGAACATGATTTGTTACTTTTTGAGATCGTGTAGCCTACTTCATGTTGTCAAACAGGTTCCACTAAAACATCTAGGAGCAGTCATGAGTGTGGCTAGTGAAATAGAATCACATGTTCAGTTGTGTGTGTGGGTGAGGACATTTTCACATAGGACCGGGGTAGTTTGGCTCCTTTTCTTCCCTGAATAAACAAAATCATTTAAAGTCTGCTTCTTGTATCTCCTTAGTTTATCTTTGTATTAAAATTTGTTTAATTTGAAAGATTTAAATTTGACAAAAAAAAGGAGAACAGAAGAAACAGCAATGTGGATTATATCATGTCTCACCTTCAAAAGGACTTACAGAAAATATGGACTATGTTATATGTGGACATACTCATCAAAGCTCATCAGTTTAAATAATACATTAATCTGTTCATATAAGGCTGTTTTTGTAGTCTGTCCACATGAATGAATCAGCAACAAAGTCTGAATATACCGAAAAACTATTCACCTCGCTGAATTAGTTCCAGAGGTTGTCATATGTAAATGCTTGCTGGCAGACTGTACTTTTTTATATAAGAAACACTTTTCAGCATAAACAATGAACACAATATCAGTAACTCAAATCATAAAACCCAAGTGTTAGTGTTGTGCTTCCATAAACAGCCCAGCTTCTAATTTCACAACCCAGCAAGTCGAGTGGAGACAAAGACCTTCAGGAAAAGCAAAGCGTGGGCTGACTTCATTTTGTGAACTATGTCGCATAAGAATAATAATAATTACATACATATATAGAAAAAAAATGTCATCAATGGCTGACAGAAGATGTATATGGCTGCCATAGGGAGCTTGATTTTCCAATCTCTGTCTCAAGGCAACTAATGTTTCTAAGTGATGCATTTTTAGGCCAGTGTGTAACATCATCAAGAGTTGGAGAAAAAAAAGCTCAGTTCACTGCGGCCTGATTCCCTCTTGAGTTTGGTTTTATGTAAAAAAGAACAAAACAACCAGAAAACCCAGTGATCTTAAACATATGTCTAACGAAGAGTCGATACGCCTGTTTGTACATTCAGTAACATGGATTGTTAAGGTTTTTGAACGACTGATTTCTAACAGATACTTGATTGGTGGTAATGCAGCGAGCCATGTTTTATTACAAGTATTAAGGCAGAGGTTCCATGCAACATTCATCAGCACATGTGGACGCCAAAAACTGGTCCACCGTTCTTTGAGCTCAGCGTGAATATATCTATAGTTTTCATATGTTGTGTTTTTGCAAAAAAAAAAAAAAAAAAAAAAAAAAAAAAAAAAAAAAATCCTCCACATGCACATGCTGATTTGTTGAGGGGGATGCATTACATGATGCATGCATTTCAGCACGTCAGGAAGAAGTCTGCAGAATTGTAAATAACATAAGAAAGTAGATTTGATGTGGATCGAGTGTCCCTCAAGTATTGCTGGAACCACTGAGGTGTAGAAGCCGTATTCAAGTGTGTTTGTCTTCATACATAGCAGAGGACAGGTCTGACCAGCCTGCTTCTTCTCAAGTCCTTTGGTACTCGTGCATGTTTATACATCCCCTCAAGCCCTTCTCACGCTGATCGTCTGGAGTTTCCTCAGGATGTGGGGTGGCTCTTAAAGAGCTTTGGCACTGGTGGTGTGGGAGACGGTGTGGGACACTGGTTTCTGCGGGTAACGGCTGTAGTAGTAAACCTGGAACAGGATGGCGACGTCCACAAAGACCTGCAGCAGGCCGCACGTCCAGAACTGCACAGGAGCCTCTGTGAGCAGGAAGTAGCCCGTTTTGAAGGTGTCGCCGCTGGTCCACATCAGCACCATCTTGATGCTTAAAGGAAAGACAAAGAGAAGATGTGATAAAATAGGGCAACTATTTTAGTAGAAATCCTTCATCTAAAAGAGTTAAAAAGCACCATAAATAACTCAATATGCATAAATGCGCATAGTGGAAACGTTCTTAGCACTACTTCAGAAGCTAATATCTACATTATTCCCTATTCTCTTGGGGGTACGGCCAATCACCACCAAAGAAAATGAATGGTGCTCCTGGATTGGCTGCTTTGCAACGCCAGTCAATAGTGTGTCAAGTAGCATTGCACCTATGGATTTCAGGTTCCCAAGCTGCATTTTCCTTCAAATATTTTAGATATGCTTCACCAAAAAAATACCCAAATAGGTGAGCTTTCCACAAATATTTCAGTGTCACGTTCCACAGAAGAATCTGTGAATACTGAATCACAAATAGGCAGAGGTCCACTTTAAGTCTCCTCACGACAAAGCAAAAATATTTATATTCACAGCTTGCTTAAGTAATCCTGATTTACAGTTAATTTTCCATAATTCCCACTGAAAGTTCCCAATTTGGAAAATTCCCAATCTTAATTTTTCAAGGATAATTTCCAGAAGTGTCTGGAAAGTTATTGCAACTTCTCCACTCCTTTGCACAGATAAACAATCCTGGTTTAAGGTTTCCCTAAACTTACTGCTAACCTGTCTGGTGTGTTCTTTGGGCTCTTATTTTCTGTTTAAAAGTGGCTTTTGAAGCCAGTTGGTTTTCCCGGATTTAATTTTGTCACAACAAAACAAAGAGAGTTGGATAAAACTGTAAAGCCCCACTATTCAGATTTTAATTTGTAAAAAAAAAAAACAAAAAAACAAAAACAAAAAAGAAAATGTTTAATTTTCTTCTTTCCACTTCATAATTATGTATTATTGGTCTAGCACATAGTTTATATTTGTAAGGAGACAAAATACATCATTTTTCAGTATGCATAGTGAATAATTTCAAATCAAATGAAGCAGTTCATCTGCAAATATTTTCCTTTGACTTGAGAACAAAACTGTTTTGTAAAACAGTATTAATTTCTCCAGCAAAATGTATTTTTTTCATTTCTTTTTTAATGAAACCTCAGCTGATGAAGGGGTCAGTTTATAGGGTGTTTGCTATTGTTCCTCCAAGTTCAATTTAGCTACAGAGAATGAATCCTGATCACAGTGGGAAAGGGGCTCAGAGGAATGTTATTAGTTCAGCCATGAAGGAAATGGCAAATGGAGCACAGTAAAAACCATAGGAAATTGAAATAATGATTCTACTACTCATGACTCTGGCTGGCTATTAGCCCCATATCCTGTGGCACATTTCTGACTATAAAACTCATAAAGGAGCTTTCAGTACACACCGAGATCTTCATACAACCATGTAAGTACTCAGGAGGCAGGTTTAAAGGTAAAGTACAACTTTTACTGTCTTAGAAGAACAGAGGCAGGCGTGTGATTGGATGGGAAAGCATTCATTCAAGCATCCTTTACCCCCTATCGGAAATTTCAATGCACTGTGAACTCAACTGTTGAAGTGGAAAGAGAAGTGTAACCAGAGAAAAGTAAAAATACATCCCAATGCCGGTGTCCACATTAATAACAGTATCAACAACAACTTGACTCCACTGTGACCTCAAATTTTATTCTGTTTTGGGAAAGAAATGGAAATGTTACCTTTGATGTGCTTGGTGTGTATAATTATTCATCTCGTAGAGCTCAACTATGCTGCAAACCAGAATGGCAACTGTCTATGTCAATCTGTTGCTGGCTCCTCTAGATTTACTGACATGTATTCGTACCACAAATAGCCGGCACTGAACAAATAAAGCCTTGTTTTATACCTGAACGCATGAAGAATGTTTATGTGCGGAAATAAGAGTGCAATGCAACGCTCTGTAGCACAACTTTAAAAAGTCACAACAAAACAAAAGGGCTATCACTAAACTCTGCTATTTGGGAGCATTAAGGTTTCTCATTGAGCGACAGTGGAGAAAAAAGGGTGGACCGAACCAGAACTTTATGTCAGCATATGGATTTTTCAACAGTAAAAAGTTTGTTGTCCTGCTGGAAGCCTTTTGTAGCCTTAAACTGATTATCTTGCCCTCTATTTAGCACCAAAATTATCCTATCAACTCTGACCATTGGAAAAAATGCATTTCCACAGCTTGAGGCTACCACTACCATGCTTTGCCTTAGCGATGGTGTGTTTAAGGTGATTTAAAGGGTTAGTTTTAAACTCTTTCCTGCAAACGGGTTTTTGTTAAGTATTTTCTTCGTTTGTTAAGACTTCTTTCTTTAAATAATGGCTTTCTTCTGGACACTCTTCCATAAAGTCTAGATTTCTGGAGAGAGTAATGGAATTGAATTTGGGTCAGATGTTGATATCGGGCCTCCCAGAGCTACAGTAAGTAAAGACATAACAAAGAATAAGAGTCAATACAGTAAACGTTGCATAAAATTGATGTATTAGCTATTAAAACCCAATATTTTATTGGTTCTCCTATATACCACAGAAACAAAATGTTTGAACATGACCATAGGCCTTTAGAAATAAACCCTGATGATTAACTGGTTTTCTGTTTAGAACAATCACTGCATACTGAGGATTGGGATAATTTGTGTGTATACAATTACTTACTGCTCCTCCTATAATTATCTTTCAAGAAAACAGCTTTGAAGACAGAGTATAGAACAGCTTTGGTACTGCAGTATCTGAATAAAGTATGTTGGACATTTAATCAAAGCTTTACCGTATTGTGTCGACAGTGAAAAGAAGGACATTTAATGGACCTATACAGGTGAGTTCAAGATATTGCAGAACAAATTCAAAAGTTCCGCTGGACTCACTTGTGTTCTGCTCTTTGTCTAAAGTACTTTAAAAGACACTTCAGTTTGAGGCACGGATGCATGCTGACAAAGGAAGGACTAAGCCATCATTGTCTGTGGTCCTCAGATGTGTTTCCCAAAGCAACCTGCCTGCGACAATATGAACACATGCTGAGGCATTTCAAAGCTCTTCACCCAGGCCCGTTGCTTTGGTTGGTCAGCACTATTTGAATGAGCTTTGCAGGGCCCTTCTTTGTGTCACCAAGCAGAGTGCTGGTCTGAATTTAATGGCTTTGTTTATCCCCAGTGATCCAGTTTTATTTGCTCAGATCCAAAGATATCTGCCTCAGACTCCTGAGTCTCAAGAGAGCCTGGGTAGCCCTGGCAGAGAGAGCTGTAATTAAACCACAAGTTGACGTAGACTCTTGGCTAAAACTTGTGTCCAGTGATTATAAACCTAATTTAGGCCCACTATTGGACCTCCAGCTATGCACCTCCCTGCGGCTGATTGTGCTATTTGTCTCTTCTCTTACCTGCTTGTAGCATCTCACACTTTCCTGATGTTACAAATTGTGGCAGGTGATTACTGTGGAGCAAGTGCACAGCATGGTCGCTCAATCAATGTCTCCTACAGTGTTGAATCAGACAAAGCCTTACAGATCCCATCTCAGTAGCAGTACCGACTGAAGGTTTAAACAATTACCTGACTCCACAATTCCTAACCTCCTGTCGCTTTCCAACCTGTGAAAACTTACTTAAAGAACCATCAGCAAAATAAACGTAGATTATTTAGATCAAATCCAAAGAAAACCTCAATAAACCATGCAGGGGTTAAGCTCAGAGAATGTTATCCCACCTGAGTGGACACATCTGAGTATAAGAATTTTTAACTCTAATGTTTGAAAATTGTCCATTTTTCATTTCAAAAGATTTTTTTCTCTTACATATTTATTTCCTATCAATGTTTTTTAAAAGCAGATATTTGCTTGACTAATCAGTTGCTTTCAATTTGACTTAAGTATCAGTCATCACCAATACTCTCACCCCAGTTGTTTATGTTCTTTACTAACATGTGTCACAGCACTTTTAAGGGCCGCTTAATTCTAAAGTATGCTGATGACTGTGTAATGGTCAGTCTGCTCCGAGCCAATGAGAGCAACCCCGGTCCAGTCACTGGCTCTTTCATCAGATGGTGTCAGTCTCTGCAAATCAACACCTCAAAAGCAGAGGAAATGGCTGCTGATTCTGAAAAGCAATGAATTTTCCACAGACAACCATAAATGATTAGCAAACCACTGGATGGGTACAACGTACCTGATACTTTAGAACAAACACTGGTTTTTAACACTTAGTTTTGAATCAGAGAGAGTATGTGTGAAGGAAGGGACCCCAGCTTCTAAACCAGTGGTCTGCAGCTAATGCCCGGCAACTTTTGGATGCATCTCTGCTCCAGCACACATTAACCATCAAATGAATGGTTAATGACCAGGCCTATGCGAAACTTGCTGACATGCCAAAGAGGTTATTTAGCCTCTCAATTTAGGAACTTCAGGTTTTGTTGCAAAGAATGCTTCAGGGTATTCAAAGAACTCTGTTCGATTGCACTTTCACACCTCCCCAAATTGATCAAACTTTCTCGGCAAACGAACAACAGTTTGATTGAAGTGGAGTAAACAGGGCTGGTGTGAATGGACCCTAAATGATCAATTTAAGGATGAGTTCACACAAGCCCTGTTTCGTTCGCTTTATTTGAATTCTGGTTTATTTGCCTAAAAAGTCCAGTGAAAATACCCCAAGACTCATGGGGTCAGCTGATCCTTCAGCTTATTGACAGACAATTAAAAATGTATTTGATTTCAATTTAAGGCATTAGCTCCATGTTAGCATTAGCAGGCATTAAATACATACCAATACAAACAAATAAGCACTACTTCCTGCAGCAACTTTGAATCTCAATATGAACCCAATAGTAAAGTGTAAGGGTATCCCATTGCAGTTTTTTTCCACTTCCGATATGACATTAATATTGCAGCTTTGAGTATTGGTATTATTATAAAGGTTTTATTTTGTAGTGTGGAATGTTAGAAAAGACTTGATCAAGTGATATTACTCAAACAGAGAACAATAGTCAACAACAATAGGTAAGAGAACAACTGACCCATTTATTATTAACCAGTGGGTCTGTGAGTGGGAAACAAGCACTGCTGGATAGAAATGCTGGTTTGGAGATACAGGCCGACATAATGCAATACTTGTTTTTTGGCTGATATCAGCCCAATTTCCGATATCAATATCAGATCAGAACAACCTTAGTAAACTGTGAGGTACTAAAAATGAGCAAACTAGTCTTTTTTTGAATGGTGCAAATGAAAGCTAAGATCCTGTACTAAAGTCAAAACCATTGATCTAATAGGATATAATCTGATGGTGGCTTATTCTCAGTGAGTTTCTGTGCTGCCCTGATTTCCTTTGATTTTATTAAAAAAGCCTTGAAATAAATGAGAAGTTCTGATCCCAGCAGCAGGTGATAATAATAAAAAAAAGGTGAGCTTTGTGTCAGGAAATTTCCTGCCTTTCTATAAGCCTCTTAACATATCCGGTGGATGGATAAGAAGTAATCTAGTGTCTCTTCACAGTTGGACCGACTGTAACCCCAGCCGTCTGCCTCTGCCAATCTTGCCTTTTTCTTCAGACTCACTCATTTCTCTCCAACTCTTTTCCCACTGGCAATCTATCCTAGATTTTTTTTTTTTTTTTTTTTTTTTTTTTGCCCAGGCTTTCATAATGAGCCTACTCTCAACAGCATGTCTCCTTTCCCTTCCATCCATTCACCCCGCCTCTTCATTCCTTCTTGCTTTTATTTTCTTTCCTTCTGCCTACCTAACCTACCTCCCTCATGCTCCTGTCTCTTAGTAAGGAGCTTGTTAGCTCCGTGGAAACAGCACCTACGATCCCCCACCCACCCTCCCACTGCTCTCTCAGTTATAGCGGTATGCACCTGCTGGTAATGTTGAGAGAGGCAGGTTTGGCGCTTGATCAATTCATGCCTGGCTACTTATTTGTTACCTTGTGCTCTGGATAAGACCTTCCAGCAGAGGCTAACTTAAGATCATTATCAGGATGGCTCTTAAGATAATCTTATGAGATATTCTTGCCATACATGTTGTGATAAGAGTGATCTAGTCTTCTTGGAAGGACGTCAGGACTGATCCAATCTCAAATCGGGGATATTCAACATGTTGGATTGTCTTGGTCCAATATTGCAGCATGTGTGCTGTTCTCCGAGGACAAATGACTCAATTGAATGTGACATGTAGCCAATTAGAAAGCAAGGTGACAGAAACACACAGGGGAATCCAAAATACAGAAGATAAAACAACTGTCATGGCACACCAGAAAGTCTGGTAGACGTCGGAGATGTCTTTTTCTATTGCTTTTTTCTAAACAAAATAGTCCAAAAACTATCGCCATTGCTTCTTCCTCGTCGGCCATGTTTATTTACTCTGAACTTATGTTTGATCTCGAGAGGCTTTGCGAGATTTTTCGTCTGACATCTGAACGTTGGTGAGTGAAATCTGTTAGCGTGTGGTGTGTTGTCTCTGCCGTGTGGCTGTGCACCACGCACTATTGGACCAAACCTTCTATATCTATGATTTTTTTTTTTTTTTTTAAATCTTCATGTGTGGGGTCTCTCAGGTTTTGAAATTCAGCTGAGAATTAGAAAATCTTGCTGTGTGAACCAGGCATTATTCAAGGAAGTCTTTGGCCCCGTTTACACAGAGTCGCTCTTCAGTTAAACTGTAACATTTTTGTTGCGATCCAGTCTCAATTCCTCTGCAGACTGTGGATAGTCTTCTAACAGAATTGTCTTGCATCTATCTTCCTTCATCTTCCCATCAACTTTGGCCAGCTTTTGTGCCTCTGCTGTAAAAATAACATCCCACAGCATGATGCTACCACCACCAACTTTCATCACTGGAATGGTGTGTCCAGAGTGATGTGCAGTGTTAGTTTTCTGAAATTGTTTTACAAAATTCAGACCTTTAAATCAATCTTTTTTTCCTCAAATATCACTGGATTTTTTTATTGCCCTACAATATTCATGAATTTATTAATAATTATTGTTAGAAGCAGTGTGACATTTTCATAAGTGACACTAGCCTAACATTGCCTTGCTTAAATATTCTTCCAGGATTGTCCTGTATCTAGCAACATCCACCTTCCCATCAAATCTGACTGGCTTCTCTGCCCATGCTGAAGAAAAGCGCATTCCCACAGCATGATGCGGCCCCCACTATGTTTCTTAGTCAGGATAGTGTTTTTACATTCTGATGTCATGTGAACATGGTATTTTATATATGGGCTATAAAAAGAAGAAGTAAGATCTGATCTCAACTTTTTCCACATGATAACTGTGTTACCAACATGACAAACTCCAAAAGGGACATCATTTTTCTATATTTCAACAATAGCTTCCTTCTTTCCACCCTGCTATACTGACCAGACTTGTGGAGTGCTAATTAAATGGACTTAACTGATCATAAGCCAGTGTGCAAGTAAATGTGCATCTCAGTGAATTAGAATACTACTGAAAAATTAATTTATTTTTATAAAAATGAAACCTATACTACATGGGGAGAATGATTTCAACATCAGGAGTTTGGGCAGTTTGTTGATCTGAAGCATACACGTAAAGTGTTAAACACAACGCCAAAGTGGAAAGACGTCAGAATTGACCTTATCGCAATTGTTTCCCCCCATCAATCTGAAAAGGGTTGTAAGAGCCTTTTCGAGACGAGGGGAATGATCTTGAGTTAGGGGAGGCAGCCAATGCAGTGTTATATAAATAAAAAATGGGTCGAAATTCCTCCACGCCTTATTTTTTTTACTTATTTATGATCAGCTCATTGTATGTACCCTTACACTAATTTTAAAAATTCTCTACAAAGCATACAAAGACCTCGAAACCAACACCAACCAGACTTTCAAACAACACTGGACGAAATGTTTCTTTTTCTGATTATGTTTGTTCGCTTGACGAACAGCTTCTCCATTATAGCTTTTTTTCATTTTTATTTTTTTATTCATTCATTGGTGATTCCATTAGTGTATGTTTTCTATATTAGGGGTTAAATTTAATCACTTTTAGACTTAGGATTAGATTCACATTATTTTATTGATGAACAACATACAGTGTGCCAGGACTTTTAGTGAACCGTGTCGGGCAGCTTTTGAAGCAGTCTGTGTTGGAAACAGGCTAAAGAAGAAGTAAATTGCTGACGAATCCCAGTTTTGAAATTGTGATAATTTCCAGTTGTTTGTTTAAATTAGCATCCGTTCATGCTCGTCCTCCTCAGCTTTAACAAGAACAGTTACAGCACACTGAAATTTTTCTTGTAGATATTAAACAGGAAAGAGGTTGTTAGAAGAACGACTGAAATATGTACCGCCAATCTTTAATCATTTAGGTGAGTTATGCGATTCATTTTTGTTTCGAAATAAGAAACAATCACAGCTATGATTTGTTCCAAAGCTCTGTTTTCTGTGTTTAGAGGAAAAAGAGCCTGAGACCTTCTCTCATAAATGACTTCCCCTTTGTTGCTGCATTCCCAGCTGGACTTTCACCCTGAAGGAACAGAAGCAAATTTCCCTTCCATCCATCACAAGAAGAGGATGGCAGAGTCGTGAGTGATCAGAACAGATGGAGAGATGATGGGCTGGACAGACGATCTGACGATTCTCCCGCTGTACCGTTCCATGGCCGTGATGCGAAGCACGGCTCCGCGGAGCTCTGGAAAGCAGCGCCACACACCAGGTCATTGGGGTGTTTGAAGAGGGTTGGGGGAGCTATTGGCTGACGGCGTCGGCAGTCAGTTCATATCTATTGTAGCACATTGCTGTGTGTGGAGAAAGCAGCCTGCGGGCTAAATAAGGCTCTGGCTGTTATCTAGTAAACTGGGATGCAGCTCCAGACCACAGTCCTTATAAGGCTGCAGTTGGCTCGCTGGATGTCCCAGCTCTCCGTGTTGTGTTCCTGTGCGAGTGTGTATGGGGGTTGTGTTTTATTTATGGCTGGTTGGCCAGTCGCAGTGTGTCAGGACCAGGTAATTATAGCAGCAGCATGAAAACATGATCACATCCCAGCAAACAGGCACCCACAGACCCATACAAACACCTTCCACCTGACCCAGTGTCTCCCATAAAACATCAGCCTTCACAAATATTCACTGCAACAGTAGCTGAGATACACTCGCTTGGTTTTACATCCACTTCTGAGTCGCTTCAGAGACTGATGACAACTTCGAAACGCTGCTCATCCATCATGACAAAAAGGCAGTATTTGGGCACAGCCTTAAGGGAACTTATTAGGAACTAAAAATTAATTGCCAATTAAGATATAGCTAATTGTTGTAAGCAAAGAAGCATTTGTCAAAGAAGCCCGGTGGCACCACTGGGCTCTAATATTGTATTTTACTTCAATGAATAATGTATGATCATTAAGTCAGTTTTCTAACTCAGTCGGAAAGGATTTCTTTTAATTGAGTAACAAGGGATAAGAGCAGAGGCATAGGGAAAATACTCTTAAAATCTCATTAACTGCAAAAAATTTGCAAATGTTTTTATTAACGTCACTGTGCCAATCCCATGATTGCTTGGAAGAGGATGCATGTTCAAAAAAAATTGGGGAAAAACAATGGGCTTACCCAGTCAAGTTGAAAACATACTGAGAATGCTGCATTTGTCATGACTAAAACACACAGGAGGCCTTATACTGAAAGGCACCAGCACAGATCAAAGGACTTCAGTTGTGGGTTTTCTTAGGAGTGAGGCTGGAAAACAGAATGGTGTCAAGATGGTTCTCTGGACAGAGCTGGAGGACGGCCAGATGCCACTGGTTTTGGGTGCTTCGACACCACTCAGATTGCTAGCGAAGGTTACGTCAGGAATGGGGACACAAGTGCATGCAAACAAAGACCTGAGTATTGCCTCAAACTCCTAGTCAAAAGACTCAGTCAAAAGACTCAAGACTTGTTTTTGACTCCAAAAAAAAAAAAAATCTAGTCTTTCCTTGGACTTCGCATCATAACTTGACTCAGACTTGCAGTTAAAAGACTCAGTACTTCACTCAGGCTCCAGCTGTAAAGACTCAACACTTTCACTCTATCCTCAGCTCTAAAGACCTGAGGACTAAAGAAGACTAAAGACCTGACTTTAACTCATGCTGTAAAGACTCTAGACTTTACTCTGACTCACCTGCAAAAGACTCAAGTCTTGGCCCAGAACTATGCCTTAAAAGACTTCAAACTTGCCTTGGGCTGCCCCTTAAAAGTCTCAATCCAGCGAAGCCTCACCTAGTCAAGGTTTAGTATTCACAGATTTTTCTGTTCAATGAAACTCTAAATTGTTCACAGAAACTTCGGAGATTTGCAGATTTTTTTGTAGAGTGTATGTAAGCCGTTCTAAAGAAAAGGTAGCTTGGGAAGCTGAAATATCTAGGTGCAATGCTACTTCACATGCTTTTGGCTGGTATCTGCAAAGTAGACAATTGAGAAGCACCATTCATTTACCTTGACTCAAACTTGAGCTCAAAAGTTTCAAAACTTGTCTTACTCTCTAAAGGCTTGGACTCATGCTCTAAAGACCTGACTCTGACTTACTCCTAGAAGACTCATACTTACCCTCAAATACTCAAGATTGGATTTTGACTATAGGTCTGGGATTCAAGTCTCTTGTATATTCTTTACCTCATATACATAGGGGATGAAAGTAAGCCGCATAGCAATAAACCAAAGATCAGTGCTCTGACAGGAAGGAGCACTGTCTTGTGTGGAAGGACATCTCGGATAATTAAGGGCTACATCTTTATAATCATGATAACATGGATGACATGTCTCTCAAACTGAACTCTGTAATAACTGACTTCAGTTCTTTTGAGAACAAACCAAACCTAGTTCCAACATCTTAATTGTTCATCATTAAACTAGCATCATTAGAAAGATATTTTAAGTTCTGCAAACTAAACATCTTTCATCTTAGGAGTACTCTGCATCATTTTCAGAGTGAAGGATTGAGGTTATTCAGTAAACTCAGGAAACATTCCATGCATTCCGCCAAATAGCTAACAAGCCACATCTAACAAGCCACATCTTTCTGGGACAATTCTACATGTACATCAAACTTTTCAACTTAAAAGCGTGAAAACTATTAATCAATAAGAATGCACAGGTAGAAATATCCAGACTGTAGTTTAGTCTACCTCAGTTATTTTCTGCAAGAGAGACAGACAGCACCATCCAAACAACAAAAGGAGACCGGGGAACTGACCCTGGGGGTTACCAGAGTATTGGATGGAACAGAACAGTGCTGTCCCCACATACACAATGTATGAGTGGCATTACTGCAAACCTCTAAGGACCCATTATGGTAACAGAGAAGTCGCTGTTGTCAAACAGCATCATTGAGAAGAACAGAGAACCTGTGGCTGAATTATTATCAGCTAAATACCAAATGCCTTCAGCACCGTGCTCCAGGAACAGTGCAGAACCTGTCACCCTCTCCCCTGAACTGCATTCATATTTTATGATTAAAAATGGCTCTGCTGTCGCCTGTCTGACAAGGTGTTATGGTGAAGCACCAGAGCGTGTACACACTAAGGACATCTAGTATCAGTCATTCTTACTCTTGTCCTTACTGGACTTCATTTCCTGCCAGCAGGAAGGTGGAAAAGCTTCCTTAAGGTACAAACACTGGAAAGTTGTTGAACACTTGAAATGTTTTTCCAGGCAGAGGGTAGGGATTAAAGCTTGGCTAATTATTTGTCAGGAATTAAGTGTAGCGATATCAAACCTCCCAAATCAGACTTTTGCAAACACATGCACACATAGTGGACACCAGTGAATCTTCTAAACAAGACCCCTTAAAAACCTTCAGTATGACAATAGGTTGACCTAAAACAAGCTCTTATTCCATGGATTAAACCATGAAGAGATTATGATCTTGAAGTTATGGTTTAGAAACCGTTTATTCTAGGGACGCATTAGCTCCAACTTCTTTAATTCTGGGTGATCGGCCGACACATGTGAAACTGATCTTATCCACTGATCTTATCTACATCCGCAAAGGTTTGAAAATCAGCCACTGTTCCCTATCACCTAAAACTTAGGACACTTTATTGGTGGTTCAAAATAGATCTGTAGTCTAACATGTGCAAGAAATGTTTTTAAAATGTGAAAAATGAAAAACTTCAGGAACTGATTCTTTTTAGCTTAGTTTAATTAATTTAGTAGTTTGGACTGCAGTGCTCTCAACAGTCTCATTTATATTTGAGAGCACTACCTCATGTACAGCTAAAACAAGTTTGTATTGTTTCACAGGCATTGTTCAATGTTTTTCAATTAAATAAGCATGAAACATTGAAGATGTATTGTGCCCTTATAACACCTGATGGGGTCAGTTACAAAACAAAAAAAAAAACCAAACAAAACAAACAACAAAAAAAAAATCGATATTGGCCAAAATCGTAATTGGCTGATCAAGTTTTTTTTTAACAAGATCGGTGATCGGTCAGAAAACTACAATCGGTGAACCCTTATTTTTTTAGCTGCATATCAATTTCTGACATATCATGCTCTTTGAAGTAATGATATTTTTCTGCAAGTTTAGAAATCAGTAAGGTTTTGAAAAAAATGCATTCTTGTTCACTCTTTTGTTGCGGGATTAAATATCAGTAGATCTTGATTTAGGCTCCTGCCTTCAGTCAGTAAGATATCTGTCCTAATTTGTTTTAAGACTGTTAATCTGTTTTTGTTAATGATTTGTAAAATTATTGAAAATTATTTTTACCCTTCATTTCCTACACATGCATCTTTTTCCCAGTGAAGGGCTTGATTAAATCTAGTTATCTTTTTGCTTTCTTCACACTTCTGTTTTGCTTCTGCAGAAATGCATCTGCATTTTACTCAAAAAAAAAAAAATCATATTGCTTATTATTTTTCTGAAACTCACCTCTTGCTTTAAACTAATCTACCTTAAATGTGGATGGAATGCAAAACAAACCTAATCTTAACTCCCAACTAATGCTCTAACCTTTAAAAAAATGTAATATCAAGGCAAAGCATCCGCACTTAGTAGGTTTTTTACATTCTTTCTCAGACACACACACTCAGCCTCCGACACTTCGAACAGAGCGGTGAGGTAAAGTAACCTAGCAACTGCCTGTCAGACTCAACAGGTTGTGCACACGGGGAGGAGAGGACACAAACAATAAACAGAAGTGGAAATGACAGTGTCCTATAGTACGCCTTGTGTGGCTGCTGTAGCTGCAGCAGCTGATGACTGGAAGGAAAAAACAGCAGGGAACAGAGCATAACAAGCACTCAACTTCATGCCTCAAACTGGGCAGGTTTCACAAAATTATTTTAAGTTATCTTGAATTTGTGCCAAAGAAGAAAATGTTGAATATATTTGTCCATGCAGGATATAACAATGATACATTAATAAAGTAAATGCAAATACATTATTGATTGAAGAGTAAATATGCCATTTTAAAATTGGAAAACCTAAAAATGTTGGAGATATGAAACAAATAAATCAAAGCCTGCCTTTCAGTTCTCCTTAACCGGATAAGTAATTTTAAAAGGCAATTTTCTAATTGAAAAACATCAGGTCTCTTTAAAACTTAAAGCTATTACTGTACATGGATGCTGACATAGCCTACTTAATAGTAGAGCACAACAGTCTGTTGTTGGGAAGAGGAAAATTAATTATTTTCTTGGGGGAAAAAAGGAAACAGTTGTAGGAGAAAAATGTCAAATAGATATGTGGTCATGTATCGGCATCTGAAAGGGATAGAGTGAGCACTTATTTTTCACAAAAATCCTCTATGCAGGAAGCAGACATTGCATTGTTTCATCCCACCAAAAACAGGTTCCCTTTTTGAAACATGTTTTGGCCTAAGGATTATGAAACAAATGGAAGCTTGACTTCAAGAGAAGCAATGACCAAGCCAGTCCATCAAGGTGATCGAAGGTGTTTGTGAGCATAAAGTTTCTTAGGACAGAAAATGTGTTTTATCGTGGTCCTCCAAGTAGATTTTGGCTAAAGTCTGTGGTATTAAATCGATAGCTGCACCCAAACTTTTCTCTGGCATGTTTACCTTACAACAATCAGCAGCAGTCTTTCTGAATGCTGCAACAGTCTTCATTTTTTGAATAACAGTTTTTGTCACAAATGGTCATTCACCGCCATGGCGAATTTAAGGACAACTGGGCTTGCCACAAGTTTTAAATACTTTAATGTGGTGTCAGTCCTTCAGGTCTCCAAGCTACTGCTCTTTAACAACCTTTCTCCTGACTTCCTCCTCCTTGCTGAACAAGTCATTAAAAATCTTCATCTAAAATCAGATTGAAACACGATCAATTCTTTCTTTTTGTATAGCTTTGAATTACACAAGGTTGTCTGGGTTCAGTATTCGGTATGCAACACCACTCTCCAGCAACTTTCTGCACATTATTTGTTTTACCAAGTCTTATTTTTTTAAGACATTTCTCAAGTTTTAGATTTTGAAATCAATATAATTTTTACAAGCAACAAGTTACAACACAGTGGAAATGATGAAGTTATACAAATGATTGTATATTTACCCTTTCAACACAACATGGGTTTAACATAATGTACCAATGTATTGTGGAAAATTATTTGTTTTGTTTGATTGCTTTAATGTTGATTATTTGATATAAAAAGGTCTTTAATTAACCTAAGTGATGTTTGATGTTTTTGCGTGAGATTTGGATCATCTCATTGGTGTTTTTTAGATGGGCTTTTCAGCGCTGGAATGCTCAGCTGTTGATTGAAATAGTAAAGTGTGATGTGTTTATTTAAAAAAGAAAAGAAAAAAAATTGACAAAAGTCAATTTTGGGTTGAAAAATATTTACAGGGTATGAGAAGCAAAATGTTGCGTGCACTTAAATTGCGGCAAACACACTTTCAGCACAAATGATTTTATTAACTAAGCAAATTCTTTTTTTGTTCAAGCTCATCCAGGCTTCTAATATGCAGCCAATGGGGGTAATGGATGGTGGCAAAGGTAAATTTGTAAAGCATCATATAAGCCTCTAAAGTAATACTGTTGCAGTTTAAGTACAGTAGAAACCAGAAGTTTACATACACTAAATAAAGACACACCTTTTTTCTCAGTCAGAAGTTAAATCAGACCAAATTTTTCTTGTTTTAACTCAGAGTCTCCAAAATTATTTCTATTCGCTAAATGCCACAATAATGAGAGACAGAATATGTCAGATTTATTTATTAATGTCTTCAAAATCAGAAGTTTACATAGATTTCCTCAATATTTGGTAGCATTGCCTTTATACTGCATAACGTTGTTCAAACATTTTGGGTTTACTTCCATAAGCTTCTAACACTAGTTTGCAGGAGTTCTGGCCCTTTCCTCCTGAAAGAACTGGTGGAACTGAATCAGGTTTGTAGGCTGCCTCACTTTCACACACCTTTTCAGATCTTCTCACAAGTTCTCTATAGGATTGTAATCAGGCCTTGGTGATGCCCCCACCAGATCTTTGACTTTATTATCCTTAAGCCACTTTGTCACCACTTTGGCATTATTTTTAGGGTCATCGTTCATTCAAACACCCGTGTGCGTCCGAACTTTAACTTCGTGGCTGATAAATTTAGAGTTTAAAAATCGGTGAAAATAGGTGAATCCCTGAGTACTGAACCCAGGGTTTCTGCAGGTTTCACCAAGTCAAATTTAAGACCTTTTTAAGACCATTATGAGCAAAATTTTGGACCTGTATCACGACAGAAATGTACAAAAGAAAATTGCATATTTCATACATATATGTATTTGAAACTCTCACACTTAACATTTATAAATAGTCTTCATTTAACAAATCAAATGATTCCAGGGGCCACAAGTGGCCACCGAGCCGCACCTCGGACACATCTGGTTTAGGTGGACGCCCATGTTTTGCTAGGTTAGCTCATAGAAATGCTCACTGAGCTATTTAAAGCTTCGAACAATGTTTTATAACCTCTTAAGTGTAAGATCACTTTGTGTTTTCTGTCACATGAAATGCCAGCAAAGTACATTAAACTTTGTAGCTGTAAAGTGACAAAATGTGGAAAAGTTAAACAAATACTTTCACAAGGCACTGTACGCTTTATACCTCTGATCAAAGCAATACCCAAATGCAGAGAGATTTGCCATCAAAGCTACCCATGGCTGTTCTATCTATTTACATTTGCAGGTTTGTCGACATGCTTTCTGCCGCAGGGTATATAACAGTTAGCTGAAGACTGGAAAAGCAACAGTTGCTGGGTAAGAGAAACCAAGGATGACCTGCTGCTAGGATGATCAAATTTCAGAGTGCTTTGCTGGATGTTGTAGAGGCAAGAAATAGAAGAAAAATCAAGCTGAGGATGGAGAGTATGGATAGGCCCCGCGTGGGTGCTGTCGTGGCCCGTTAAGTGGACAGGCAGCGCTGTTGGAGCTCAGTAATCTGTCTGATCCTGAAAGCCAACCAGCAGAGAGGCGGGAAAGGGCGGGAGGTAGTACATGCAGTGCAAAAAAAAAAAAAAAAAAAAAAAAAAAAGCTTTTCATCAGGGCCGTGATCTCATAGTCAAGTTTAAACATTGTCTCTTTGATCAACCCAATTTCATTTTTAATAAATTCAACATTTACATTAGATTGGGTTTAATTACACTACCATAATTACAGTTCTCTTTGAATCCACTGATAATCCATTAGTTTTCACTGACAATTTGAAAGTGCCCCACATTCAAAGTTTCAAACCTCTCCAAGAGCTGTTACAGCAGACGTGTAATAAAATAAGAACTATATCAATGTTACATCAAAGCAGCTAATTACAGCCTGGGACTTGATGCATTAAGGTGCCTAAATGAAGCATTAGTCTTACAGAATACCATTAACAGGTTGAATTTACATATAAGCCTACTAAACAGTAAGGGGTCCCTGTCTTACTTCTAGCTCACCGGGCTCCATAAAGCTCAAAAGTACATGTCAGTGTTAATGATCATTTTAAAGACAAAATACTCATTACCAAGGCACTGCTCAGTGGGAGTGACAGCACAAAACCCTAAAGAACTGCCAGTGTTGGAAGTTGCACTCATAAATAAAACATTTCCTCATCAGGAGGAAGAGTGTATCAGTAATCACAGAGAGAGCTGATGTTGTTTAGTTTTGCATCACACTGACCTGCAAGTCTGAACATTGGAAGAAAGACGGAATGACAGTCAAATATTCTTCCGTCAAATATTCTACCTGTCAATAAATCAAAACCTGTGCACATCGCAAATCCTTTTGTACTAGGGTTGCCACGATATTAAAATTTCAAACTTGATACTGATACTAAGGAAAATACTTGATGCCATTTTTGATACTGCAGCAACATTTTTTGAAAGCAAAGGGTTCTTTGTAGTTAAAAGCAAAAACTATGATTAATTACAATATGACAAAATTATAACTTTCTACAATTAGAGCAAAGCCAATAAGTAGGGAAAAATTCAGCCCTCTTCAAGAAATATATCCAATTTAAAAATGTCAATTTAAAGTGACAATTGGAATGTGTCTTGTTTACTGTTTGGGAAAACAGTAGACAAGATAACAGTAGAAGTGTTCATGTTAATATCTTTTACAGAAGTATGTACCTTTGATTCAGTCAAGCATTTATTCCACATTATAAGATGCTCCATCGCCTAGAGCACCTTGCAAAGCTCACTGGCACTGCCTTAGAGTAGTCCCGATCATACTTGATGGACAGAACTGAATTGGACATGCGGTGTGCCCCAAGGATCAGTTCTGGTACCCCTTCCTTTTAATTTATACATGGTACCACTTGGGCGCATTATAAGCAGCTATGGGATCTAACTTCATTGCTATGCTGATGATGCTTAGTTGTACCTTAAGTTGGGTAACAATATGTCTGAGACCCCAACATTCTCCTCTCTTTCCACACTTACTGTCTGTCTGGAAGAGATTAAGGCATGGACACAGCAAAATTTCCTTCACCTTAACAGCTCAAAAACAGAAGTAATTCAAATTGGTACTCCACATCAAATTCAGCAACAAAAAATTATTAGTAGTAGCTTCTCTGGCCAGAGCATTTCTCTTTCTAGTACAGCCACCAATCTTGGTATTATTTTTGAACCCCAGCTCCAGTTTGATAGCCACATCAAGCATATTTGTAAAATTTCATTCTTCCACCACTAAAATATTGCAAAACTTCGGTCTATACATTCCCTTACTGATGCAGAAATACTTGTTAGACTTGATTACTGTCATGCCCTTCTCTTTGGGATTCCTGGGAAGAACACACAAATTTTACAATATGTTCAGAATCCTAATTAGAGCGCGTAAACATGGACACATCACCCTCATTCTTCGCTCACTCCATTGGCTTCCTGTTTCTGCTAGGATCATTTACAACAATTAACAACAAATATTTATTTCCATCTTGTTGCTGTTTGTTTCTGTAGGGGGAGTGGAGGAGGTTACTCATGTAGTATTTGTTTGGCCATGTGACAATGATAGTGATGGAGCACAGATTTGTGGGAAGTTTAACTGAACCAAACAAACAGTGGTGAGTCAGCGTCATGGTCGTTAGGTAGTGAAATATATATATACCAACATAATATTGTTGAATATTGGTTATCGGCCATAACAGTAATATTAATATCAAATATCAATAGTGGCCCAAATTTTCATATCGGTGCATCCCTACTGTTGATACAAACAAATTTTGCTACTGAGGGACAAATGAAGGATCCTTCTAAACTAAGAGAGATTTTATGTCAAAACAAACATGGATTGGAACCATACAAAACATTTTTTTAACTGTAAACAAGGATCTGGTCAATGCAAATGTATTCAGCAGCAGCCCTGTGCAGTTTCAGTCTTTCTGTTAATTTTGCAGAATATTTTCTGACTACATTATTTGTTTAATTACAACACTACAACAGGTAAAAACATGTACATCATTTTTTTGCGATTTTTTTTTTTTTTTTTTTTTTTTTTTTTCGCCTGCGAATACTTCTCTCTTGATCATTTTGACCCACGTTACAAAAAGGTTGGACATTCCTGTATTAGAGAATTGAGAAAGACATTCAAGCACTTAGTTTAAGCAGGTTTGGCTGATGACCTCCACCTTAAGAATTCCTATCCTACAAATTTAAAAAAATAGATTTTTTCCAAAGGAGAGGAGTAAAAGCTGCCCGCATATTTCCTGACTGAAATCTAATAACCATCTTAGGGATGCTTTAAAAAGAACCATGGATCAGCAGAACACCTCCAGCAAAAGGGCAGCTTTAAAAAAAAAAAAAAAAAAAAAAAGCATCTCTTCGTCCGTCCATACTTCCATCCCTCCATGGATTAGCAAAACACTGGTTATAAGCAATGCCGAGGAGGATTCAGTCCACACAACAACAAATATCTGCCAAACTCTGGAAAAAAGTAAAGGTTTGAATCTTAGTGTTCGCTTCTGGTGCTCTGAGTTCCCAGTGTGGGGTTTGGGATTTTGATGAAGTACATCGTTCAAACAAGAGCAAGAGCTCACTGTCCAACAATCTGAGATGCCTCAAACTAAATACTGATACAAATATATTCACCAGGAATCATTGTGCTTCTCTTAACTGTGATTGAGCTCGTTGTATCGCCACAGGAAGACAGTCATCCCTCACGCGATGTTATTTTTATTCTTCCAGAATACTTTCTTTTTATACTGAAACTTTGCCACACACCCACAGCTTCAGCTCATTATAAAAAATGATAACAGAAAAAGGGAAAAACACATTTCCATTGTAGTTTGTTTAATCAAAGTATTGTAAAAATATAACAAGCCATATGGCAAGCAAATGCTTTCCATTTTTCTCCACATCCAGACACAAAGATTTTATTTCCTATCCTATGTTTTAAAACTGTGCAGTGTATGGATTTCTTTTGAGTCCCTACCTCATGCCTTCTGTGGATTTGTTCTGGTAGTTGCAGTAGAGCTGCGGCGTTCCCAGCATTGCCTCAGTGAACACTGCCAGGAAGCCTAGGGTCTCCACGAACAGCACTGAGTCCAGGAGGAGGTAGGTGATGTAGGCCGCCACCAGCGTGAAAGACAGCACGCACTGAAGGTAGTCCACGAAGCGACTCCATGACCAGAAGTAGGTCCAGTCAAAGTCTAAACAGACACAGAGTCAGAAAATAAAGAGGGGGGTCAAAATAATTCTGATTTTCTATAAAAAGATTGGTGTTGATGGCAAAGCATCAACACTGTTAACCAAGGTAAAGTATCAAAACTCTTTGACCAAATGGCTATCATGGTTTTGTTACCGTATTAAGAAACATTTAAAGTAATTATTGAGGTTAATTGGTCTGTGAAGCGTATTAACAACTAATTTACGACTCAGCTAGTACATGAGGATTCTGATAAAAATGGAGTTTGTGGTACAATGGATGGACAGGAATTGACTCCTAACTCAAATGTGGCCACACCTAGAAGGGTGGTGTGACTTGTCCAGGTGGTAGGTTAATATTGAAACAGAAATTGTTGTAGAAGCAAGCCATTTAATCAGATGAAAGTTCCTATTTTTCCTATTAGGTTGTTACCCAATATTCACAAGTGAGCTGAGAATTTTTACACGACTCCCACAAACCTCTTTTTATACTCAGACCCCCCACTCTCACCCCACTAACATACAAACAATATGTCACAATCACAAATCTTTGTTGTTCTCTACTTTGATATGGTCCAATTAATTTTCTTTTAGGACAGCACCGTTTTTTAAATTTGGTCTTAGATTAAGATTAAAAGTTGTAAAAAGCTTTATGGGAGTACATTATCTGTTATCTGACTCATCATTTCTTGTTGTGCATTCTCTTTACATGAAAGCAGACATGATTTAGGTCTGGAGACTGCGAAGACTGTATTTTTGTTACTGAGAGTCAATAAGGTTAACAGTGAAAATGAAATTATGGCTGTAAGCAAAAGAGCACTGCTGCACCAATGTATTTTAAAGGAATTTGTATAAGCCACAAACATAACAATAAAGAAGTGCCTAATAAAGTTTAAATGAAGTTTATCTTATCCAGTAAAAAAAAGACATCTGCAGAAACTACTCCATACAGGCTCGCTATCTCCAGGGATATCCATCCAACAAAAACACAATAAATACAACAGAACTGCAGCTGCTGTTTGGCTTAACTTATCCACTAAAATAAAATGCTTCAACCCATCAATCAAACCCTAATAAGATCAAATAACACCCCCCAACAAATGCTTATAACATTTGAGGACATGACGAGTGAAATCTTTTTTCTTTGGAGAATTATTGGTGAGTGATTCTGACATTTAGATGGCATTTCTAATAAATACGCATGGGTGCCATGCATGTGAGGAAGCTAAAGTGGCTTTCCAAAACTGAGCCAATCCTATTGTTCCTTTATGAAAGACGAGTTAAACAAATCCCATAAATGTAACCAAATAAATCTCAAAGAGCACTCCAAACCAGGTCACATCCTTCTGTCAAACTGCCACATGCAAAAATCCCACAAGTAAATAAAATAAGCAACATAAGGCAAACACAGAGGACAAAGGCAGCTTAACTAGGTACACTGGCGACAGTAACTGTTCAAAACGTGATCAATATCCTCTGTAGGCTGTATAATATATGCTAACCAACGTTTATCCTGTAGGTACAGATGCTTGATGTGGTCGTGGTGCCATGTTTGCAGCAGAGCCAGAAAAAGGCAGTGTAAGCCAGCTGATCTGGCTTACCACATCAAGCATCCTGATAACAGTCCAACACAGTGGGAGGCCATCATTGAGTTGTGTTAGAGCCAATCTGGGTGCTAAAGGCATTCTGAAAAATCACACTGACGAAAGGTAATATGAGATATACATCATCCAGGACCTTCAAATCAAATCATATTGTGGCACATAACTGACATGTGTACCATTAGCTACAGTTGAAAAAAAAAACCCCATTAAGATGTTTGTACCGCTTTTCTTTGCTAGCCTCCTAATAAGTAAGCTAGCAGCAGTTGTAGAACATTACCGTAACTGCATTTAAGATACCTAATACCGTAGAAAAGTAGCTTACATGTTGCCAAAAAACTAGCCATAAAAATAACTTGGAAGATACATTAAAAACACAATAATGAGCAAAAGCCAGCAACTCTGCTAAACAGTAGTAGAGGTAATAGCATACGATATTGTGCTACATAATTGGAATGTGTAGTATTACATTTACTTAGCCAGAAATTGTTAAAACACTGACTTCAATTTGCTTTGCTAACTTGCTAATTAGCTCGCCATAAAAATAGCTTAAAATGCGTTTGAGTGACAATGTTAGCAATTCAGCTAGGTATAACAAAAGGTGTGTAAAAAGCTTGTTGTTTCCCTAACAAGACATTTTGTATTTTTTCAGAAACAGCTATTTTCTTGTTGCAAGCAGCTAACCTTTTTTCAACCAGCTGACTGGAAGTACGCAGTAATATCTGGGTGAGAAACCTAGCTGCATTAATTTTTTACTTCAAACAGTCATAAAAAAAACTCTGCTCACTCTGGTACTTTGGATGATATCTCTTTAAAATGACTTTAAACCACAGAAATGTTCAGTACTGAAACTGTAACTTTGTAAAACCTTCATACTGTATACCTTGATACTAGTAACCAGTCTATGCCAGATTATTAAGGGTGAAAAGATATTAAAACTCAAAGTCTATCCCTCTTTGCGTTATTCTGTTTTTAACAACAAGTCTGAAGAATAATAATGGACATGACATGTGAACTTGAGTGACTGAAGCATGACACCCTGTATCTATTTTCAAGATTGTTATTTTGAAGTACAGAAGTAAGTAATTCTTCAGTTACCATTTTTAACAGATGGCTAATATGGATACATTTTGGTTTTGAGGTAGCCTATGCCATGTTTCAATAAATTATCCAGATTTAGAATTTGGGGTATGCAATGGCAAAAAAAATAAAATATAAGAAACTGTGACAGCAAGTCAGACAAGATACAAACAATTTGGAAATGGTGCTAACTGCTAACGGTCCTAAATTAGCATCTAAAACCTGAACTGGATTGTTCTACACTGAACACAATATCTTAAAAACAGCAATTTATGAAACCTTAATTCCATTTGTAAAAACACAAAAAGAGAATTTCAACTTTTTTTGGGCACTAGGACAACCTATGAATTAGACAAGACACCCATAATATTTGGACTAGAATATTCTCTACTGATTACAATTGTTTTAAAACAAGGTTTGTCATTTGTAAAACCTCGTCCCATCCCATTAAAATGAACTCAGTATTGTGCATCATCACCTAAGCAGGACGCATCAGAGAAGTTTCGCATTATACGGGGATATATATTAACCAAAGCGTTTTAGGAGATCGTTTGCTCTACTTTCTAATTATGTTTCTGTGAGAACTAATTGCAGAACACACAAGTTTTAACTTCAGGGCTTTCCTTTCTACTCCCCCACATTTAATCATAAAAGGACATGGGGCTTGGAAAGAGCTACTGTATTATTGTTTTTCCTCCGTGCTGTAACTTTATCTGACAGTTCTGAAAAACACTTTATAAGGGAAAAAAGAAGGAGACAATGGAAATCCTTGAAGGATATATGGCAACTTATCAGTTTTGGGAACTGGGCAGAAGCTAAACTAAAAGCTTTTTGACTAAAACAGTGTGTCATTATTTCACACTGACTACTAAGTGATGTTTATCACAGTGGTTCACCTCGTTGTAAACCTTCTCTTGCTGTGCACCACAGTGTCCAGATCAACACTCCTCTTCTTCAGTCCTCAGGCTGCGCTGTATGTGGGGAAGAGACTGGAGTGGAACAGTAAACCCTGAAGCTGACCAGTTCAAAGTCCCACACAGCTGTGGTGAGACTGGTTGGTTGAAATAATGGCTTCCTGTCACTCAAGAGAAAATGTAATAGCCAGAAGATTATTATCAGAGACGGCTAGGCTAGAACAGCTCACATGAGTGTAACTCCTATGTATTATAAATCTTCAGCTCTGTGGTAGAGTTAGGTCCCCACCAGCTCTTCATGAGAGAATAACTGCACTTACAGGGTAAGGTGACTTATTCTCAGCTGGTGAAACTATAGCAGAACCATGTGGGAAAAAAATGAGCCCAGACAACTAAAGGAAATGAAAATCTCCCCATGCCCTGCAACGCTGTTATGTCATTAGGTCGATGCTTTTTGTGGTGAATCTTGTAAAAATCTAAGAGCTACTTCTTTACATCTTTACTCAATAGCATTCTATGAAAGTCTATGTCATATTTGTGAGAACATAATCAGAAAAGTTTCAATGGCGGAGCAAAACAAACAAAAACAAAAGCGATTTACTAAGGAGGTTAAAAAAAAAAAAAAAGCAAGATACCAAATCTAGTGTGGAAGAAAAAAATTACATTCAGCAAATGTGCCTACCTCCTCTTCTGTGACTTCATATCAGGTGTGTGTTAACACCACAGCAATTGGAAAAGGTCAGACCAAAAGTTGGACTCATCTGGAATAATGTTCTTTATACTGACAGAAACGCAGTGGGGACTATTTCTGTTCTAATTTGTGTTTTGTTTTTTGTTTTCAAGTAAAGTACCCTATTTGACAATGGCTACATTTCCGTCTTGGAGCAAAATCTGAGCAGTGCTGAACTGTAATATTTTGTAATACCACTTATACTGACACCAGAATTAAAGCCACAGTAGGCAGATTAATTTTTTTTCTCCCTTAATAATAAACACCTTCAATTTAAAACTGCATTTTGCGTTTACTTGTGTTGTCTTTGACTAATATTTAAATTTGTTTTATGTTCTGAAACATTCAAGTGTGACAAACATGCAAAAAATAGGAAATCAGGAAGGGGGCGAACACTTTTTCACACCACTGTATGTCTGTGGGTTGTGGCTCTTAAAGCTCTAACTCTAGCTGTAGTCCATGCCTTGTGAGTCTCTCTGAAAGTTTCGAAAAGGCCCTGCTTCACAATCCTCCTTAAGACTGGTTAGTCATGTTACTTGCTCACCTTTCTTCACCACACTTTTTTCTTGTTACCCAGCTTTCCATGAATATTTTTGGATACAGCACTCTGAACAGCCAGCTTCTTTAGCAGTTATAATTTGTGGCTTTACCTCCTTGTGGACGGTGTTAATACCATCTGCATGGCGGAGGGGTTTGTGACTCCCTACGATCCTGAAAGCTATGTTGTCCGGAGCATCAAGGCAAATTGACTTCAGAGGAAAGGTTAGACGAAGGGTAAAGCTGTGGTTGTGATGATATAAACCTTGCCTGCATTGGTGGAGGGGAGCTGGTCGCCGAGCAACTGATGGTCAAGCCTTGGCTGGGCCAAAACGCAGAACTCTTGCCTTACCGGCCCGTCTCCATTCCCTCCGCCACCTACAGTCAGGGATCATGACTGAAAGAGCGAGATCCTGGATATAAACGGCCAAAACGAGCTTCGTTCATAGGGTGGCCAGAGTCACACTCGCAACCCGATTTTGGATAAGCAGAAGACAATCAATGGATGGATGGATAGCTTAATATCTCTGTCAGAAATTGGTTTATTTGCTTGTTGTTGTTTATTCATGTCTCATGTAAAATTCTAATTATCAGAGAAACTGAATTTAAGTTGAATATTTACATTTCCCTTTGAGATCAATAGAGTATTTGTTGAATTTGAAGTTTGAATTTTTATTAATTCTTATCAACATAAAAAAAACCCCCACCAGAAATATATCTCTGTGTATCCTATAATTATGAATCTAAATATGAGTTTCACCTTCTGAGGTGATTTACTGAAATATATATTTTTATTTAGATGGATCTGTTATGAAGAAATCCAAAAAAACAACATAATATCTATAGCCACGATCAAAAGAAAACTCCAATAAGAGTGTGGTTTAGAAAGATTGGAGTTGCAGCTCAGTGGGACAGAATGAGCAAACAACAGGGAGACTGAGGACAAACAGCCATTATAGTCCTCACAATGCAGCCTTGCTTTATGGTTTGCTTGCTGACACTAATTCATT
Organism: Anableps anableps; assembly: GCA_014839685.1. Taxonomy (NCBI): domain Eukaryota; kingdom Metazoa; phylum Chordata; class Actinopteri; order Cyprinodontiformes; family Anablepidae; genus Anableps; species Anableps anableps. The sequence goes on from CM026079.1 coordinate 7,081,107, forward strand.
TTCTATACAGCTGGAGATCCTGGAAAAAAAAAAAAAAAAAAAATCCAATCACTTTTTGCCTTAAGGTCCCAACTTTTTTCCACTCAAACAACTGGAAAGTTTGCCTGTGACAATTTTATAGCTTGAGATATTTCATCTCATCTTTTTCCTCCAAATCCTTTTACCTGCACGTGACTGATCACCAATGTTGCTGATTCCGACACTGCTGAATGATCAGACCTTTTAATCTCCTTATGAAGGATTGCGGCAGAAATTTTCCACATAAATCCGACCGAACCGAACCGTTGTCGGGCCATTTCCTTTCGTCCAGCACTGCAACAGCGCGGCACATGTGGCGATTTGTTTGATTAAAACCGAGGCACCGCGGGCTCTCTCTGCCACCAAATTAAGCATTAGAAAGGACGTCTGTGCAGAAAACATTCACAGTCAGTCGTTTCTCTTACAAAGCCTTATTCGGCCGTCTAAGGAAGTCAAATTGGAAGTGATTGTTTTTCTCTCCAAGTACAAATGCCCAGCTGTTAGATGGAGCTGCCCGGTGTGACAATGACACTGTTATGAGAACAAACAGGTGAGGTTTGGAGATCAAAACTGGGCCATCATCAACAAGACTGTGGGGAACCAGTGCCGACTTGTTTAGAAGACATACGAGTGCAGACCTTCGTTTTGAACTTCATGCCATCAATTCATGGTCTCTAAAGCTTGATTTCTCTGCATGACAGCATGAGAGTAGATCAATGGCCGGGCGCAAAGCTGTACTTAAGTACACAAAGTCCAGCAGCTCTAATGATGCTCAGCAGAGTGAACTAATCAATGCCCTTTGCAGGGGCTGAAACCACTGGCCAAGCATCACCACCCCTGATATTTAGGCAGACTAAAGTGAGCAGGACCACACCTGGGCCTTGAAGTCAGTGAATTACAACGGAGATGGAAAAAACTGTTCCATCGTTTCTGATTTGTGTGAACTAAAATCCAATGGAAGGAGTATAAAACACTGAGCACTGGGACTTTTCTGGGTATTGGATCTATCTATTAACTGTTTTCTACTGCCATCTATTGTTCATCCCTAGAAGCTGCACTACAATCTCATCTTTTAAAATGCTTCATCTTTCTAAAAAAGAAGAAATGACTACAATACAGACCAAAGGTTTGAAAGGCCAGACATCTGGAACCAACGTCAACTTTTTTGCTTACATCAGCTTCCTTACAAACCAGTAGAATTTTTATGTATTTCTGGGACGTATTTTCTGAATAATCAGACTTTGTTTTCCCGGATATGCCCAGGTTTCCTTGATTTGCCTTTAGCTATAAAGTGATATTACCAGAATAAATGTTAACAATAGGCTTGTATTTACATACAGTGATGAATACTTTTTAATCCATTGTCGAGGCTGTAGAAAACAGACATATCTGCACTTTATTCACAAAATGATCCTCTAATCTCATGCGCTGGTAGAACTTTAAAGATGCATTTCTTTCAGGGCGTGGTAAATTTTTTGAATCCCATCCCACAGACTGCTTACGCTGAAACTTAGTGTAGTTCAAAGCCTGTTAGAAGACATTGCTTAAAGCTGCACTGGGCTTATAAAATCAGCCTTTAGAAAGGACGTGCTTCACATTCACCGCATGGATCACGACAAACATGCAGCAGAGACTGTGTAATGTCTACTTTTATGTTTGATCTATCATATCAAATTCTGTTGTGAATCAATGTGAAATTGTGGTACTGTGCTGATTTCTCGCTACGTGTTAGGTAAGGGACATAAACAGATCATGCAAACCCCACACAGCTTGTTCAGGTACAGCTTCACTGCAATGAGGCACAAAACATGCGATGATGCAGCTGCAGTGGTGGGCATGCCTGAACATGTTCCACGGTTCAATGCCGGAAACAGATGGAGGTCCATGCAGGTGGGACAGTTGTTAGTTGGTGAGGGGGCAGTTAGCTTTAGCTGGGTTGGCATCATGCATGAGAAACATGGAGAGGGGATGGAGTGGAGAGAGAGAGAGAGAGGAGGTGGATGAACTACAACTGATGTTTCAAGGTACGTACCCAGAAAGAGCCTCTTAGGGATTCTGACCTCCTCGTCCTTACTGTCTGTCGCTACGGACGAAACAGAAAGAAAGGGACAAGAAGAAGAAACAGCTTGGTTTTCTGCATCTCTTTTCACCAACACTAACAGATGACCCGCCGACTTCCTGGCTGCGGAACTACATTTTAGCCCTTAGTGGAGTCTGATCCGATTACGGTGCCTCACTGAACACCTGCGGCAAAGGAGCATAAAACTACAGGACCTTTCCAAACAGCTGAATTTACCCTAAACAGAGTTGTTATTGAATCATTTTTAGGCCTTGAATCTACATTTCATGACTACCACCAATTCAGAAACTATTTGGTTTCATTTTGTTTCAATAAATTGCTGTATTTAGTGGATTTTAATGAATTTGACATCCTTTTATTTTATTATTAATTTCATGCAGCTTAACCAACCGGGCCAGCCTTTCCTGCATATATGACTTAAGGACTTATTAATCTCTGCCTTCTCCTGTGTCTCTGATAAGTACACTGCAGTTTAAGACATATTAATAATGTACACAAATTTGACTTGAGACTGTGCAAAAATTTTTATTAGCGTTTCTTGTTAACTGTAACTTAGCCTTCCTGTTAGCATTCAGAAAGAAAAGGAAAGAAAAAAAAAAGAAAAAACACATACCATTAATCATAGCAATGTGTTAGAGAAAATAAGGCGATATTCCTTTGCCTTTAAATCAGAAACCCCCACATGTTTTAATGAGGAAAAGAAAGAATGCCTTATTTCAATTTTTGAGTTTTGTGTATGAGAACACAATGAAATCATCTGGCCTTTTTTTCACATTCTAAAACTAGTTTAACATAATCTCAGATGTATAAAGCCACAAAATACAGTCCACGTTTTCATTATTTTTTTAAACAAAGATGAGGGACCAATAGAAAAGCAGTGTGAAAGCTCAGTACAATCCTTGGTGCTTTTATAGGATTTAAGAATGACAGAAGCCTGACAATGCTTGCAACATTTTGGCTTTAGTGAGGCTGTGCTGAATTGGTTCTGCAAGTATGTAACTTGGCGAACCCTGTGTTTGTCTGAAGATTGGCGTTCCTCAGGGGTGAGGTTTTGGACCGCTTCTTCTTCCAGTTATATAAATAATCCTGGAATCAGTCTAGATCAGTAGTTCCCAAAGTTGGGGTCGGGAAACCATTAGGAGTGGGTGATATGGACATAAAGTTTTATCATGATGTTCTTTTTTAGATAACTGTATGGTTGCGACTGTGTGTCACAGCAATTATAGCCCCACAAACACAAATAGTGCTCTTGAAAAACATTCCCATGTGCAATACGGTTCTTTAGGACACCAGTAACATACTGCACATAGAAACTGTATTTATTCTTATTTTCAAATTTATTGGTATTTATTGATGCTTTCATTGAACAAACACTGGAGAAAGCGGTTAAACTAATAATCGTGACAGTAAGGACAGTTTTGGGTTTTTTAAACATTAATTGGAATTTATCATTGTCATGATAAATTAAAATTCTTATTATGATAAGAAGTTTATCACGGTAAATGATAAACGATACGGTAAATGCCTGCCCCTATGACTCATATGGGGTCGCGAATATGTTAGTCTGGGGTCTTCAGGTCCTGTTCAGAAATGAACCTAAATACCAAAATTGACAAAGTGAAAGTATATGTATTTTAGAAATGTTGTAAAAGATACAATAATCTGACCCTCCATTTGTAAAAACTCACAACAGCGACTGAGTCAGACAAAAAGCCACATACTGGGCAGAATGTTTGACTTAGCTTCATTGTTGTGTTGTGTTTTTGTCACGTACGGATCACATTGTTCTGAAGACCCCACCCACTCGAGCTGTTACTCAACTGTAATGATAAACCACCCGAACCGTGTAGAGCAGAGCTGAGCCGAGTCCAGCCACATTGCTACGTGCTAGTGGAAAAGGGCCATATGTTGGAGAAATCAACTGGAACACACACTTAAGTAAAGAACAGACAGAGATCTGTGATGGTAGAAAGCCACAATTTTACAGGTTTAGAGGTAAAAATTGGTGTTCCTCAAGGGGGAACTTTAGGACTTTATTAATTGATCAAGTGTGACTACCTCCATAAAGCAAATGTTTTGGCAGCTTGATGGTCTGGAGCATGAGGAAAGTTTTAATGAAAAAAAAAAATAAATAAATAAAAAAAAAAATTCATTTTATGCCTCATCCTTTACGAAAATACATTTATGTGAGCTTAAAAAGCTGGCATTTTTGTTATTATTTATGGTATTTCAGGTCTTTAGAGAAAACCATAGGAAAAGCTGACTTATCTGACCAACGTTGAGTAGAGGGCACCATTTATATGTTGGTGTAATGGACCCAACCTGGAGAAACCAACTGGAACACACACTGAAGTTGGAAGAAAAAACAAAAATCTAGAGGTTTCTCAGCAACCCAGACCTCAAAAACCAATATGGCTGTCGTATGTGTAAAATACCTGGTTAGCTGCAGTAATAAACTGTTCATCTGAACTTCTGTGGTGTCTCAGAAATGTGACCTTTTTGCAGACATATCACACTATGACCAACACTATTAAAAAGGCCTTCATCATGACATGACATTGAGTTGAAATACTCCTTTATCCTGATATTGTAAATTATATCCAAATGTAATGTTTATAGCTATGAAGCTGTTCTGATAAGCTGTATATTTATCTGCCTGTGAAAGCAGTAACACAGTTTATAACTGATCTGAACTGATTATGGTTCTAGAATAGCAGGATAACCCTATCCCTTTAAAGTGCATTATTTCATTGATGTATGTCCAAGATCGTTAAGTTGTACTATAAGACTGTCACATGAGGGATGGGATGTAAATAAACAGCAGGCCTTATCAGACAACTCAAGGCGGCTCCTAGGATCTCCTGTTGACCCTGCTGCTTACTGAGTAACTGGGAGATTTACAGCCTTTTATCTCGATTTACAAGGATGAAGACGGAGTTACTGTTATTATTTCAAAACAGATCACTATCAAGGTTTTTATTCTCCTTGAACCTTTCCACATTTTGTCACCTTAAAACCACAAACTCCAGGGAAAGTTACTCTGGTCTTAATGGTAGAGTGGGAAGAAGAAAGCCATGTGAGGTGTTGTTCGCAGTTTGCCACAAGCCATGTAAGGGACATAGCAAACACATTGAACAAGGTGCTCTGCTCAGATTAGACCAAAGTTAAAGCTTTTTCCTCCCTAAAGGCACAAAAATGTTGCCATGTGCGGTGGAAAAACAACACTGAACAATCTGAATGCAGCTTCCACCATGGCGAAACATGGTAGTGGCAGCGTCATGGTATCGGGATGCTTTTCTTGAGCAGAAATAGGGAAGTTGATCACAATTGAAGGGAAGATGGATGGAGCTTCACAGAGGAAATGCCACACTTGTTTGTTTTGGTTTTTTTTTGTTTTTTTTTTTTTTTGCAAAAACTTGACACAAACTTAAAACTAAAAACTCTCGAGTTTGTGGTTGAAAAGAAGCAAAATATGGAGAAGTTCTTCTATTTTCTATTTGTCGTGGGTACCTTTCACACACCTTGAGGACGACATGGAGCATTAAATGTAGACTGGTTGTTGCAGAATTTTTACCACACCTTTAGCAGCTTTATGCTTCGCATCGAGGTCTATTCTAAAGGTTTGTTTCCACTCCGATTTTTGACCCACTTGAACCTTCTCTTCGGGTCCCAGTCAACAACGATCGACCTCTCACTCACACAGCGTTTGAGTTATCTAAGTGCCTCTGACCTAAGAAGGAGCGCCTCTTGGTGCTGAGTTCGGCGGCCATCCGGACGCTGGTGCACAGGTTCAGCATGACGAGCATGGTGCCGATCATGATGATGCTCTGCCACAGCAGCGGCATCTCGTAATAGCGGCCGAATCTGAATGAAAGATGGAGAAGAGAAGCTGAGGCATACAGTGACTTAAATTTTACTTCTTACATTTTGTCACATTACATCCAGAGATTTCTGTGTATTGTGTTAGGACATTATATGGTCAGCTGGATTTAGGTCTAGACTTTGACTGGGCCGTTCTAGTACACGAGTATGCTTTGACCAAACCGCTCCCTTGTAGGCCTGGCATTATGTTTAGGTCTCTGTCCTGGTTTTTTGCATCCTCTTGACATGATGCTACCGCTACCATTTTTAAAAGGGGGGAATGAGGCTTCCCCCACCACACATAAAGAATTGCATGTTAGCCAGAAAGATCCATTTTGGTTTCGTCTAGCTACAAAATTGACTCCTGACTGCTTTCGGTTAACACTGACTTACCACTTTATTTATTTGTGATGTACACAACTCTCTCTCTCTCTCGTCAACTTATGGTAGGTTTGCAGCTGGGTTATACCCTTTTTACTCTCGGATGATGGATTGAACAGAGCTCTGACAGATGTTCTAAGATTGGGATATCGTTTTATAATCTAACCCTGCTTTAAGTTCCTCCACAGCTGGATCTCTGACCTGTCTGCTGTGCTCCTTCGTCTTTATGATGCTGTTCGTTTACTAATTTTCTGTAATGTCACTGTTGGACAATGTCTGCCACTCTGTGCATGAAGCTGTTGCTGAACTGCAGAGCTCCTTCAGTAACACTCTGCTCCTAAGTGCACAAAGGAGCATTATCACTGCTCCCAACAAACTCAATAAGTGTTTACATCCCTGCTGTTCTTTGGACATTTTGCATATTTGCATTTTAATAATTGCACATCCCAGTTTTATTTTTCAAATACTGTAAATAGTCTGTTGTCTTTTAATGCACAGATACACATTTTCTAAAAAATATCCGACTCAGTAGTACATTCCTTGGATCAGAGTATGCTATTTTTGATAACGACACTGTTTTGTCTTTACTGTACAGTATATTATTCTTGATTTTGTTGTTTTCCATATTTTTATACTTTTATCATTGTGTGAACCTAAATGCTTCGATTGCCTGTCAGTTTGCTGCTGTTACACCTGAATTTCCCCACTGTGGGACAATAAATGGTGTTTCTATTCTATTTTCACTTCGATGGAATTGAGTTACTAATCAAGTGATTTCTGAAGGCAATTGGGTGTATTTCTTTAAGGGTATCAGTAAAGTTGGAAATTTAGTTTGGAAAGTAAATATTTAGCTTCTTAAATAGATATTTAGTTAAACTAAAAATTTAATTTGGAGCTAAATATTTAATTTGCAAGCTAAATATTTATTTTGTAAACTTAATGTTTAGCTCAGACTTAAACATTTAGTTGGGAACTAAATATCTAGTTTGCAAAGTAAATATTTAGCTTCCTAACTAAATATTAAACTTGCATGCTTAATAATTAGTTTGTAAACTAACTATTTAGCTTGTGAATTAAGTACTTAGTTTCGACCTATAATGAAATTTAGAAATTAATTTATAACATGGTAAAAAAATGTGACTTTGAAAAATGAACACCCATTTTTTTCTTGATGACAGGCTAAATAAAATCAAAATATCGCTGTTAAGTTTTTACTGTGCAACTTTACAAAAGGCACACCACACTTTTCAGATTTCAATTAGTAAAATAAAACATTTAAAAGTCATTTATAATGTTCCTTCTTTCTTACAATGATATTGATCTGTCACACTTAAGTTCTAAAGTACAGAATGTGAAAAGGTTCACAAGGCTCAGTCGGTTCCAATCAAAACATGACCACAGATCTGATGGAGGACCCAGGCGTACCTGAACAGGATCCTCAGGATGTTGGCCACCAGCAGGACCAGGCACACGTAGGTGGAGAAGCCCTCAGCGTTCTGGGTCCGGCGGATGTCTCTGTACTGCGGGATGTAGGGCACCACCCCGCCGAACATGATGGCACCAGCAGCGACCCACGACACCAGCGTGCTGAACACGGACACAACATGTTGGAACACCTCATCTTCCATGTTCAGCTGCTGCTGTGAAGTGAAGCCAGCCGGTTGGCAGAGCTCCTAGGGGCTGATTGTTGGTGATGATGATGATGATGATGATGCCTCGGAGTGTGCGGAAGGAGTAACATCCGTGTTTTGGTTGGTCTTCACACGGGACGTACAAACAATGGAGCCTTTACTGCCACGACATCAAAACGATAAACCGGAAGGTTGTGTTACAGCACTAGACAGAAATCAGCGACGATCTGATCAGCAGGATGAGACAAATAGTTGGTGATTTGTTGTCCTGTTGATGCTAGCAAGAGATCAGTCTGAGCTGCAGCATTTAAATCATCCAGATTAAGCTTAGATGTTTTTAAAACTCAGTGAAATAATCCTAAAATCTGACTGTAAAAAAATAAGAAATTAAATGAAATGAACGGTACTGACATAACGAGCATTCTTCGCTGTGCAGCCCAACCGGTTAGTCAGTTTATTCCTTTTTTTTTTCTACACTTCCTGAAACGTCACAAACTCGAACAAAGATGGGAAATTCAGTCAAGATGGTTCACCCGCCAACTTGATGGATGCGCATTTCTCCCGCTGTAATCAAAAAAGAGCTCCTATCTCATAATAATGACTTAGCTATCTTATAATAATGCATTGTTGTTGTTAATACTACTACTACTAATAATAATAATAATAAATTTGCTATCCTCTAAGTATGAGATTCTATCCTACTATAAAAATCATAACCCTAGGTTTATAATTGACGCATTGAACCGCCCAGCAGCACGACACCCAGGCGCCTGATGGCGCGTCTCTGAATTTTTGTAACTCAGCGCTGATCGCGCGCGCCACCTTCTTCTCAAACTGGATGATTTGGAAGGTGCTCTTACAGAGCAGATCACCCTGCACTGCCATTTATATAATCCCTCTATGACGGCTCATTTTCAGAGAATGAAAGGTGGCGCGCATGATCCGCGCTGAAATTCAAAGGTGCACAACCAGGCGCCGTGACAGAGCTTGCGCGAGGCCAACACGCTGGGGCCGGATGGCGCCGTTTTGCGCGCGTCTCCTCGCGCTCGGTTCACTGCGTCAACTATCACTGCCGACGCAGCACCAATCCGTCGATCTCCCGCACCAGTTTTCCCTCATTCGTGAACAAAGACCCGCGAGACTGTACAGCAAGGGCAAATTTACAACACAGGAAAAATAATACTGTAATAATACCCGCAGAGATTTAAACACTTATTGAGTTTGTTGGGAACAGTGATGGTTACAAATTCTAGCAGCAGTTGGGAGAAAGGATGTATGATAACGCTTCTTTTTGCGTCTAAGATGCAGCAGTCTGTGATTGAAGGACCGCTCTAGTTCAACAGCTTCATGCATGGGGTGGGAGACATTGTCCAACAATGATAGAGATAAAAATAGAGATTAAAATTGAGTTAATCACAACCTTTTGCTCCATTGCTTGCATCGAGGTACTGTGGTTAGGTCTCAACCAAGATAAAAACACCAGGTGATACAACAATAGTCTTGGGCCAAAGTACTTTTCTCAGTTGCTTGTCAAGTGAGAACCATGCCCGTGTTGCATGGTCAGGTCAACATGCCCAGGTTTGGCCATCCAAGCAAGTTCACCCTGAAAGCAGACTCCAAGATGCTAAAAGAAGGTTCTAAAAACTCTTTAATGGCATCCCAGGATCTCCAGGTCTGTACAGTCAAAAGTAGACTGCTCAGTTTTAACTTTCATGAGGGGTGTGCAAGGAGGAAACCTTTTATTTGCACAGATGAGTCTAAAATTGTTGTATAGTAGTGTAATAGCATGATAGCTTGGATACCAGAACAGAGGTGATTTTTGTTTTGGAATAAGCCAAGTACATGATTCCAGGAAATGTACCTCCTACCGACCACAAACCAAACTGGAAGTGTTATGGTTTGGGGAGGCTTTGCTGCAGCAAGACCTTGGAAAGCTCACCATCATACAACCCACAATGAATTCTAGAATGCGTCAAAATACATGCGCACACACAGACACTAAGATGGATATATTTTGATTAACAAAAAAAGTTTTATAAGAGTTTGAAGTTGAATGCCCTGACGACATCCCAACTCCCTGCTCCTTGGTTTTAACATCCATCTTCCAATCAGCTCTCAGTAATTACAATTTAGCCCGTTTACATTCTGCACTCAGTCTCTGTATGAATAAGCTAGTGTTGCAGGCTGCTTGTATAAAAGCCAAAAAAAAAAAAAACAGCAACTCCAGTAGTCTGACAGAAGTTTCAAGTTTTTTTAACTTGACGAAAATGTAAGCTCATCTGTAAAATTATTAAATTTGAAGCACTGGGCACTGCCTCATGAAAATGACTCAAAGCACACCAGAAAATGCAACACGGACTGGTTGAGGAATAAGAAATTAAAACTCCTCTGCTGAAACAAACCCAGACCTTGATCTCATTGAGATCCTATGGAGTGATTTGAAACTGGCAAAAAACAAATACACACACACACACACACACACACACACACACACACACACACACACACACACACAAAACCCATAAATATCTCATAGCTGAATGTGAGGAGTTGGGCAAACTTTCCTCAGACCGATGTGAGAGACTGGTAGATGACTACAAGAAGCATCCCACTTAAGTAAAAAAGGTTAAATATTGGTGGTCACCTGTAATTAGAACTTTATCCTCAGGGATAAATTTAAAAAAGACATCCGCTTGCTAGCCAGAGTATTACATGGAGGTGCATGTGTACCTCTCATTAATTTCTAGGGCAATATTAGTGTTGCTATCAGGGTTAATTTTTGATTGTAAGGAAACTAAATATTGAGGTATAAGACCCTTGATTTCACCCCGGGTCCCCTGAAACGTTTTATGCAGCCCTACAGCAGAATATGCAAATATTTTATTGAAGAGCACGGAACGCAGAGGTAAGTTAAATAATTTATTTTTTAGGGTTTATTTTCGTTACCTTTGTAGTTCTATGTCATACCACACGTCGTTTTGATTTAGACTCAGTGATGCAGTGCACTTCCACTGCTCTTTCTATTTTAGTTTCTCATTATAAATTCATCTCATTGAGCAACAGAGATGGAAGACACACAAAATCTGGATTATTAAGCTTTACAGGGTTTAATGAAGATTACATAACCCTGTTTGCAGTCTGTTCACCACATTTGATCTGGGACAGTAAGGACAGGGTCTTATATAAAAAGCCAGTTTCAATGAGGAGTAATTTTTAACAGCTCTGCCTTTATTAAAACAAACAAAAACACAAAACAAAAAAAATGCCACTATGACCTGACCTATCTGGATGGATCGGCTCACAAACAGTTAATAATATGCTTTCCCATGTGCAGTGCTGCACACAAATCGCTGTGTATGTCAAAGTCAAACCAGGAAAAGTCAAACCACGTGAAACAGGAAATGGAAGAATATTTAACTTCAAAATAAAGGCGCATTTTTTTTCTCTCCCACTTTTAAGTTTCGCAGAGTTTTACTGTTGTCTTCAGGTCATCTCAAACCAGTCGACCCATTCTCCTCTGACCTTCCGACTTCAACGACGGATTTTCGTTCTCACAACTGAGTATTTTTCGGACCATTCTCTAAAAACCTGAGAGGTGGCAGTGTGTGAACATCCCAAAAGAGCACCAGTTAATGTAATTCTCAGATTTGAGTTAAATTTAGTTGCTGCCATATTGACAAAAATGTCCATGATGGTGTTTGTGTAAGCAATTAAACAGGTGTAACTAATAAAGTGGCCAGTGGAGTGTGTGTGTTTTTGTAGCACTAGTGGTCTTTCACTGCAGTATTTAAACGGGAAATTGGCAGGAGAGAATGGGGGAGTCATTCAGCGAAGGTGCCGGGGTCGGGAATCGAACCCGAGTCAGCTCCGTCAACGTCTAACGTCTGAATGTGGGGCGCCCGCTCTGCCTTGACACCACGTGCCGCCCCTCTATATTCGTTTAACGCTCTGATTTATGGAACTTTTGGTTCCTATTGTCTTGTAATACCCGTCAGTTGAGCAGAGCCGTTAAATGAAACCTGCTTTTGAGGAAACAAACGCTTTAAGTAAGGGAATAACCTTTATTTTGAAGTAGCGATAGCAAAAAGCGGAAGTAGGGATCTTCATTGCTCCAGCTGATGTGCTGCAAAGTTAAGGGAGTCACTGCCAACCTAACAGCGGGGAAACACATTTCTAACGTCGCGCTAACCGCTCCCTTTCACTATATAATTATAGATTAACTCGTTTGGGATATATTTCGGTTGAATTCAAAAGCAAGTGGGTTGCTTGGAGAAAATAAAATGTCCGAAACAGACTTTAAAGCCGCAGAAGAAATGACAGAGGCGGTAAGTTTCTTCACCGGAACCTATAAATCTAATAAAATCAGCCAAACATGTTTAACTGTATGTTTCAAGGACAGGTTTTGTTTCTTCTGTCTCTTCAGATGAAAACTACGATGCAGCGACTTCAGGAGAGGTTTCTGGCCATAGCTGAACAGTTGGAGTCAAGAAATATCCTTGTTTTCTTTCATTTTTTTCCCTTTGCTTAAGGTTTTTGTGACGCTGCTTTTTGTTGTTTTCGCTCAACTGAAACACACCTGAAATCAGTTACTAATTAAGAACGCGTTTCCTCAAGGAAATCCGATGACCACTAGAGGGCAGTCACACTTAAAAAAAAAAATATCTGGCACTCTTTACCATTACAAGCAGGAAATACATTTAAAATCATGTTTTTATAATTAGCACCTAAAGCACGAAAATGTGTTTTTGTTCCAACAATGCTTCTGGGCAGTACATCTTATAATGTAGAAACCTGTTTATTTCCTACGAAATGGTGCCACATTTGTAAGGAAGATTCATTTTTGTGTTACGCATGAAAAACTTGCTAAATCGTTTCTGCCATCCCACAGCAGTGTTTGACCAGCATAAAGAGGAGGTGCCAGGTTGTTGTGGTTGTGTGTGGTTCTCCCATGCACTACTGAGACCTCATTTTTGTTAAAAGCTGTAATTATGCAAGTATGTCTTATTTCTTCAGTCATCCAATCAAATAAAGGACACCAAACAAGAGCCAATACAAAAATAAGCTGTTTTGGCATTGGTAGAGAGGATCTGGCAAATTTTTCATGGGTGCCACCTGCATTACTCTGCTGCCACCCACAAATACATTTTCCTTACAAATGTGACATACTGTAAGAGTAAATAGAATTTCCAACTGTATAAGTTCTATTGCCAAGAAATGTGGTTTCAATAAAATAATTGCTGTACTTTCTGTGCTAAGATGAATTATACAAAGCTGAGTACGCAAAGTTACTGAAGTACAGTGGACCCTGTGGTATTCGCAGGGGTTACGGAGCAAAGCTGCCCATGAATCGCTAAAATCTGCGAATACTTGAGACACCCTCTAAAAGTGCTTGTAACTGCCTATTTTAATAGTTCAAACATCAAATATACCTTAATATGCATCAGTACGCACAGTGGAAACTGTCTTAGCACTATCGCAGAAGCTAACATCCACGGTCTTCCTCATTCTCTGCTCTTGGGGTTACAATCGGTAGCAAAGAAAATGAATGGCGCGTAGGCATTGGCTGCTTTGCAAACTCTGTCAAGTAGCTTTAAGCCAAGGTATTTCACCTTCCCAAGCTGCGTTTTTTTTTTTTTTTTTTTGTGTGTGTGTATTTTAGACATGTGCTTCAATAAAAATTGCAAAAATAGACCGATTTTCCGCAAATGAGAAGGGTTCATATTTTTCAGAGTAACCCATCTCTATCTTTTTGTAATATCCTCTGGGTTGAATTCAACTTATGGGTTAAAATCTGACTGATGGTGACTCAATTGTGAATCTCTAAGTAATGAAAATCCCAGGAGTTTCATGGTTGCTGTCTAGAATTTCGTTGTTCTGATCAAAAATCTCCAGATTATCACCAAACTGGACCTGGATTCTTGGAAGATGTTGCTGTTAGATGACGTTTTGATCTCACTCTTTATTCGTGTCAGTGTTCTTGGTCAGATTTATAAGTATTCCCCCTGCCAAGCATGAGCTGCTATCAGGATGCCTCCTTCCTGACCTGATACAGGGCTCATTCTTGTGTGAACAGATGCTTCAGTCAGCTGGATGAAGAGTTGTTTGCACCAGTCTTCTGCTCTCCATCTTTCTACTTCCTGCAGAACTTTGACAGTCTTTTGCTGTCCTTCATGTCCCGAAGGTGGTTGTCCAAAAGTCTTTACATCTTAATTCATAAAGATAAGCTCACATCCACCTGCTGCCAGCATTCGACAGGCGCTGTACTGGTGTAGGAAGACAGTGTTCTGGTGCTTGCTGAACATCCTGAAGTCCTCTCTCTGAATGAGGTCATTTGGAGACTATTTCCTTTGCAATAATATAACTATAATAATAATAATAATAATAATAATAATAATAATAATAATAATAATAATAATAATATAACTATTATAACTAGTAGTAGTGGTAGTAGTGTGACTTCACTGATTCAGATGTAGGAAGAATGTTCATTCATAGTTGCTGCGATATTTCCAGCTGCAGACAAAGCCTATTTCGTGTCTTTAACAAGGGTGTTTGGAACACACACCCAAAGTGAAACAGGGGTTCCTGTGATTATGGATCAGCTTCCATCTGTTTCACCAAGGAAAATCTTCATCCAGCGATTTGGTTGAGCAATGACGACCCACGAGACGAACTGAGTTTCACTACTAGGATTGACAGCACTGCTGGGAGCAGATCAGGTATAATTGTAAGTCTCTGAACTCCCAAGTTATGTAGTTACAAGCTTTTATTATAGGTAATAATTAATCAGATTATGTTGTCCCAGGTTTTCTATCTCTGCCTGCGTTCCCCTGAGAGCTAATTTGTCGTAACATTCACTTTTTAACCGAATAAAGGTTTTCAGATTTCTTTAACTCTTACACTGGATCAGATGGGAACCCGCATTGACGACCTGGAGAAGAATGTAACCGAGCTATTGACACAAGCTGGTATGGAGGATCAGTCCAGTCCAAAGTGACTGGAGACAGGCTGCGTATTTAAAGTTGTTGCTCGGCAGGGAGGTGAACCTCTGCCCCCAGGTTTTCTTCCAGGTTGCTCTGTAGGTAACTTCAACCATCTTCCAGTGAGCTCTACCCCTCCCCACTCCCCCAAGAAAAGCATCCCCACATTATGATGATACCACAACCATGTGTCACAGTGGGGATGGTGTTTGTTTTTCGCCGCACGCGTGGTTTTGATTGTTGGTCAGAAAGTTCCTGTTTGGCCTCGTCTGAGCAGAGGCCCTTGTTCCTCATGTTTGCTGCTAACGAGACGTTTTATTGGTGACGATCAAGTCTCTGAATCAGACTCTTGAACAACCATCCAACTTGACCGTTTCAAACCTGTATTCTATTAAAGTTGAACCAGATGTCGTTGCTTTTTGAGGTGCTTCTACACTGATCTCTTGTTTTCAAAGCTTGTCCAATCAGAATGCAGCTGAATGAGAAACCAAAGAACATGTGGAGGTTTATCATAGTCAATACTTCATACTGATTAAAGCTAGTTGACATGACATATCAATTTGTGTTGGAATAACCAGCAGTGAATATTATGGTATATATGTATATGTACCAGCAGTGTTTCAGCTTCCCATACATACACAGATGAAGTTGGGAAGTTCATCAGCCTCAATCCCTTTAATCCAACCTCGGGTAAATCTATACCACACTGGTGCTTTGTATCAGTCCTGCTCTGAATGGACTTTCATAAAGAGGGCTTGTGTTTTCACTGCTTCCACATTGTTGTAACTTTTTATTTGGATCTATTCGAAGATATGTTGAATACACTCTAGTATATTCTGTTCTTATGTGGAATAAAGTTTATATGACACTTTTTCAGTCTAAAATGTTAATTGAATCTGCAAAGAACCTAACAAAATGTGGCTCCGTCCTTGAATCTCCACTGCTGTATGTTTAGTGTGCTGATAAAGTGTGTTTTCTGTGGCCAGTGTTTCCACTCACACAACCTCAGCTACTGGAATGTTTTCCTGTCGGTGAATGTAATTGTCACAAAAAACCCAACAAATCCATTCACATCCGAACTACATTTGGTACCCTGATCACCAACATCTGTCAGTCATACCTTGGAAATAGAACGTGAACCGTATCTTTTCTGGCTTGGTGTGCCAGTTTTAAAATGGACGCCTTCTGCCTTTTCCACTGGTTCAGTCTCTTTTCCGACTTTCTGTCATCTCAATTTTTGGGTTCCTGTGTTCTCAGGAAAAGCCTGCAATAAGACTTCAGTATTTTCCAGGTCTGAGTAAGCATCCATCCATCCTATCATCATTTTTCACTTCTCTTTCCCTTATGTCCTCCTTTTATTCTTATAATTCTATTTTTTTATTTCATTGTGTCTGTCATTTCTCTTTCCCTCTCCCCTATTGTACTTCCCTTCTTCCTCTCTCATGTCCTCTCTTCCTTCCTTGTGTCCTTACTCCCTTCTTTGATCCCTCCCTGAACGCTGGTGAAATAGGTGCCACAGTGGGTTTTAAAAGAATAGAATTTTGACATGAAACGCATGTAGGAACCCAGCACTCTTGAAAGGATCCATGGTTTTGTTCAGAATCAAAGTGGCGTATTTAACAAGACTGAGCTTATCTGCTTTGGTTCAACACAGGATCGTAGAAAAAATGTTGGGACTTTATTGCGTATAAATTTGTAACAGGTCATATAAAGCGTCTTGCAAAAGTAAATCCTACATCGGGGGAGTGTTTTTCCATTTTGTCATGTTTGAATCATATAAACGTCAATCTATTTGAGATTTCTTGTGATAGATTAATAGAGTAATACAATGTTGGAAAAACTGAAGGAAAATATAACATTGTTTCAAACATTACAGCACCTGCTTTATCAGTGCTTTTCAGAACCATCTTGTGCTGCAATTACTTCTCCATGTCTTGTGGAGTATGGCCCTACCAGGTGTACCCATCCAGAAACTTCTTACAATTCATCTCTGAAAAAAAAAAACAGCCCTGACTGATGAGATGAATAGCATCAGTGCATTTTTGAATTTGATCTTTGGGGCTGCTGAAAAATAAATTGATGTTTTCACAGTGAATTTCATTTATTTAGATTCCTCATTGCTGAAGCAACTGTGGTTTGTGAACCAGTGCATTCTTTGTAGAGCTAATTTTGTAAGCTGTATTAAAAATGAATGCATCATCTGTTTTTCTTCATAAAAATGTGATGCTGGTTTTATCGAAAGGGATAAAAAAAAAAAATGCAATAAATAAATGATGAAACAAGAACAGGTTTACCTGCAGGAAATATATTCCTCGTAGGAGTAAATTTAAATCACCAGTTTAGACAGTGGGAACAAAAGTATTTGGTAATAAAATATTCAGCACATGATGAAGTGTAGTCTGTAAGCGACAGAAAGCCTCCAGACAAGAAGGTAACGGAGTGATTTTTAGGGGAGCACAACATCTCCCTCTAGTGGTCATATCCTGTTACTACAAGTTTTTCCTCTGACCATGGTGCTGAAATCTGCTTCCCTTGGCTTGTGTATATGAATCTACAAATGTAAATGATAACAGGAAATAATTAAAGTTTTACGTTGGAAAAGTCTAATCCATTTCTAACTTATTTATTTTCATTTTTTTTCTTTTGGCAGTTACAAGACATAAAATAATGTTACATTTAAAAGCAACCGTTGTCTATAGGCCCTCAATTTACATATCTTTGGTTATATTTATTTGGCTAAAGGGACAAAGAAACCATTATGTTGTGACTCTTGAGCTACATTGTGTTTTCAACAATCTATGCAATACACTTGTTCACAGCTTATGTCCACTGACAAAAAGTTGTACGCATTTACATTTTTCGGATAGATCAGCACAAGCAGTGCTTACTATTTACTAATACACAACTGAGAAACATTAAACTTTTAGCCTCCATGATTCAGTTACAGCTGAAAGTCTGTTGAGGTTTGTCTCTGGTAGCTTTGCACATCTGGAGACAGTTTTTGAAATAAAACAGCTGAAGCTCAGCTGGATTGGATGGAGAGCACCTGTTGCCACAGATTCATTATTGGATTTAGGTCTGTGCTTTGACTGGGCCATTCTACCACATGATTATGTCTTGATCTATACCAACAGGTTTTAGCTGTTGCATTATATTTAGGGCTGTTTTCTTGTTGGAAGATAATCCTCCACCCCAGTCTGAAGTTTCTTTGCCTTCTCTAATAGGTTGACATCTGGGACTGCCCTGCATTTAGTTCTGTCCATCTTCAGTTCAGGTGGATGGCCTTGCCTTGGTACAGCGTGTTTCTAATTGTACCATACATGAGGTGCTCAGTTAGATGTTCAAACCTTAGAATACTGCTTTATAATAATAAAAAAAAATCGAATTGTATGAATACTTTTCCTTTCTCCATGTGATGTGAAAACAAACAAAAAAGAGAGACAAAAATCTGTTTGTTTGGTGCACTTGCATGGTTTGTCCTTTAGATGGCACTGTTTATCAAACTCCCTTTCACCTCTGCTCTCTGACTGGCCTTCTATCACCTGTGCGGAATATTTGAAGGGATCAGAGTAACAGAGTGAAAACACAGATTCAGAGTTGGCTCATGTTTGCTTCAGTCTGTGTGGCTGCACTGTGTGAGCTGAGCTCTGTGTGCATGAGCACACTTCAAATACCACCTGGCCCCACTGTGATCCTCGGCAAAGCCAAAAGAGCATGAACGCTGCTGACCGTGTTGCTATGGCAACCAGCAACAGAGTACCTGTGCATGTGTTCGCATGTATGTCCCTTTACCCACGTGTGTCTTCGCCAGGTTGGGTGAAAGCAGACACACGGGAGAGAGAGAGAGAGAGAGAAAGAGAGAGAGAGAGAGAGGCACCATTCCAGCATTACATGATGCTTCGTTTGGAGTCAGGGCGGTAAATGAGAGAGTTCACACACTCTCCTCCTTCCCCTCACTGTGGAGTGGTGAGTGGGCGTCTGGAGAGCCGCGGCCGGTGGCGAGGTGAGACAGAGAGGTTCAGCTCTGCGGCCCACGTTGGGATGGAGGCTGAATCTTTTAGTGGCTGTCTGGATGCTGAGGGACTCTGCACTGGATCGGGGGTGGCGGTGAGGATGCTTCAAACCGTGTGTGTGTGCACCCTGTTTCCCCCATCTCCATCATGATGCTTTGATACACTTCACTTTCAAGGTGAAACACAAGCAAAATGTCAACACTGTAAAGTGGCTTCCTCTATTCTCCAGATCAGTGGCCTCCGACACCTATACATGTGTAGGGTTTGCTTGGAGGGGAGACATCGTGTGAGCTGAATATTTCTTTCTGGAATAATATGTCATGAGTTGTGGTGTTTTACAATAGAACGGGTAAAATTTGAGTCCCAAATCCAAATGGTGTGCAGCATGAGATCAACAGCAAGTAAGTATAAAGGTTAGTCTGACTGGAGCCCACAATAGTTTGAGTTTTTGCCATATTAGAAAACTAAAATATTTCATACTGGTGTGAGTGGTATGTCAGCTGGTTTTAAACCAGTTTGGCTCTGTGTAAAAAAGTAATTCTCTCCCTTTCTAAACAATTAGATCAGGGTGTCCAAACTTTTTAATCACGTGGGCCAAAATCAGTCAAAAGTACTCGCAGGCCAAGAACAAAACAACAACAACAACAACAAAAAACTAAAATCAAGCAAATATAGTTTGATTGTTTTTTTTTTTTTTTTTTTTTTTTTTTTTTTTTTTTTTTTTTTTTTTTTTTTACAAATTTATTCTCAGTTATCAGATTAGGATTTGAGTCACTTCCTTTCAAAACGCATGCTATATTTAGCCAAGTTGAATAAATTACATAAAAGCTGATTTGGGTGCAGCAACGTCAGCTTTTCTGCAAAAGACTCTGGATGAACGAGGTTCTACTTATTATAACAGTTTGGTTGTAAAAAAAAAAAAATGAATACTCTGTGTTGTACTTAACATCTTACCTTGCAAAAAAAAAATGATGCCAACAACAATTTTACACTGATTAAAAATAAGTTAAAATTAACAAGTGTAGATATATATATATATATATATATATATATATATATATATATATATATATATATATATATATATATATATATATATATAATTTTATTATTTTTTTTTTTTTTTAACTGGAGTTGGGGGCAGCCTCAGACCAGCATGATTCCTGCCAGACCTGTACAATAAAATAATAAAAAAAAATTCTCTGAAACAGAACCTGTTTTGCTCTCCGAACATGATAACTGGTTGTAACTGCCATCAAGCATCTGCGATAGCTGGCAATGAGTCTTAAGCATTGCTTAGACCAGGCTAAACTTTGAACCACTTTTTATTGCAGCAATATTTTACTTTAGCTATACTAATTTTGAGCATAAATGCCCTCTATAGAGTCATGGAACAACATCTAATTTGGTTTTCACTCTAGACTTTGACTTGACCATTCCATAAAAATCCCTTTCTTTCTTTTCTGTTTTTGGAAAGCATTCAGAAGTAGACTTGCTTGTGTGCTTTGGATCAATGTTGTGCTGCATAACCCAAGTGCACTTTGGCTTAAGATCACAAACTGGACATTTGCACATTCACTGTTTTTCAACTGTTGTGCTGAAGGTACAGAAAATCTCAAAACCGTGTTGAGATTGTTAGGGAAGGATTTTTTTCTCTTACTATTTTACTTTTGGACTGTTGTTGTGATGCGTAACTGTATCAGCAAAGTATTGTTTTTACAACATGAATCAGCTGATTAGCATTTGAAAAAGCTCAATAAATACCTGAACCACGACCTGAAATCCCAGAGGACTTGAAACAGAGTAGGACCAAAGAGCAGAGAGTACCCAACTCCAACATCTTTCTGCCTGGCTTTCTAACCTTACAGTCAGACAGAGATTTAAAGAGGAGCGGCAAATGCAAATGAGGTGGATTAGCACTGCTTCAGTCAGAGGCCTCTTCAGATTCGTTGCAAGACTGACTGCTACCAGAGATCCTTCCTGCCCACAGCATCACCATCCACAACGACTCTTTGAAGATAATTGGATGACATGAGTTACATCAACTTTTAATTTCCCTTTGGGATAAACTAAGTATTTTTGAATTAAATTGTTTTTGAAGATTATTTTTTGAGGGAAAAGATGAGCTAAGCCTTTGGTTTCTGTGGCGGGGGAAGGGGGCTAGGAAGGGCTGTGGGTTTCAATAGGTTATATTTGTCTGACATTAAAATTTGGTTTATGATCTGAAACATTTAAGTCTGACACATATTTGACAACTAAACACATGTCAGCGGGCAAAACTTTCTCACAGCTCTGTACATTATACGTTCTCATACGTTCAACTTCAAGTGTGATCCTGTGATTATGGTACTGTTCTCTAAGTCCAGGCAAAATGATGCAAAAGTGAGTCAGTTTTATTGCCTAAGTGCCATGATGTTACGTCGTCTCTGTCAGAGATTTTGTTTACAGCTTTCGTTTCCTGGCCTGTCCTCCGGATTTCATCAAGGAGGTGGGTGAGAGAAGGACGGCAGCTGAGCTGACGTCAGTGTTAGACAACACCTCTTATCGTCTGAATGAGACTGTGAGGGGGTGGGGGAGTGGCTTTGAGCAAAAAGTAGGATTCTGTCAAACTGCTCAAACATCACAGTAGACTCCTCGCATCTCGGTGTGGCGCTTCTTACCTCAGGACCTGAACTGTACAGGCGAACCCCAAGAAAACCTCCAGAGAGGTCCCGTGAGAGCTGGCGGGTAAAAATAGACGTGAGGCCTCTATTATACAACACAACAAGAAGGAGCAGGCGTGGGCACACACTCACACACACACACACACACACCCGTGCATACAGGAGACACCTGTGTGCTGCCTTCGGCGTGCAGCTCTTTGATTCCTGGTGGGCTTTAATCTGAGCTCTGCTCCAGCCCACCTTTGAAGTGAAAATCCGTGTCACCTTCGCCTCTCCATCTCAATAACTCACCCTGTACACACACATACACACACCGACACCAACTAACAAAACACTGCTGACCAACTGTTATCTTTACAGTAGTAAATTCAGCTCACCTCAGAGCCAAAACTCATCCATATACTCCGTTCTGTTTTACAGTGCCAGAGGCAAGCCGGGCCTAAATTTATCCCAGCAGCCTAACTGGAGCTTTGTTAAATATATCACCCTCTGTCTGCTCTGAAACATTTATATCTACAGGAATAGAAACAGACGTCCAACTTTGGTCTGCCACAAGAGTCGTTACTGTTTGGATGAAAAGCTATGGATGATGTCCTCATCTTCCGAATCGGCTCCATGGATTTTTCAGGATGACTGCAAAAGTAATCAGAGCGACTGAAACTTTAAGAAATCTGTACTTTTTACAAAATCAAGCAAGGAAGTTTCTCGATCAGCACCGCCAAGTTCCAGCGAGATATCTATAACTTAATCATATGTGCAATTCAGGATCAACGTGACATGAGATTGTTCTTTTTTCACTTTTAGAAGTATGAAAGATGGAGAGTAAGCGACATTAATCCTTTCAGTTCGAACCATGTGTTTCACTCCTACAACCAGCTACAAGTAAGCAAAAATATGAAAGAACTTTAGAAAACATGCAAGACACATCTCAAACTCAAATTCTCCAGCATCAGATTCAGCAGACAATGTCCTCCAACCATCCAACAATCTCATGGAGCACAACTCAACACAGCCTGTAAAAACAGGCAGAGCACAAGCGTCAATCAAAGAAGCAGCCAGGAACACGATGGGATTGGCCCAGCACACCCTGCGCTCTGCACGGGGTCTCAGACCCGTTGCGCCATTGATTCATTTACGTCAGTTGCGCAACAGCAGGAAGGGCTCATTTTCCCGCTGTTGTCGAGCAAATCTGCCTCTGACACTACAAGGCAGGCAGATCCGTCATACCGAAGAGAAGCCCTACGTTTGGTAGAAAACATCCACCCTAACACATCCATCCCCATGGTGATGCATGGAGGTGGCAGTATCATAATGTGGGGATTCTTTTCTTTGTATTTGACGATGGATGGAGCTAAATACAGGACAGTTCTGTATTTGGCTATAATGGGATGGTTTGGGTCAAAGAGGATGCATGTTTGTACCCTCATCAATTTGGAGCGTTGCAGATGTCTTTACACATGGAGATGCAGAACGCAAGAAGTTGCCGGGTTTGTGGCTTTGTGGGTAAATAAGCGCAGAAAATGGAGTCATTGTTCTGTGGGACTGAATTGGGTTTTGCCCTGTGGACAGGGACTGTGAGACACAGGTGAACCAACATCTAGGTCAGAACAGATCGGGGGGGGGATGCGGACGACACACACAATGGAGGAAGGCAACATGAAGCAAAGATGGGAAATACTGTGATAAACAGAACTACGGGAGAAATGAGTTCTGCAGTGATGAGAGGTCATTTCAAACTTTTGGAAGAAAATAATAATCCTCCAATATCTGTCGGTTGTTTCTATTCCCTTCCTCATTTCTGCCTGCCTGAAATAATTAGTTGTTTTGTAGTGTTTTCCCTCCCTCCTCCTGCTCTCCTCACCTCCTCCTGCTCGCTGTATGTGCGCTCTCCTCCTCTGCCCGTCAGGGGAGACACGAGTGCGCCCTGGGGATTGGCAGACGACAACAGGCCTGGCCTCTGTCGCTATGGAAACTGGGCCAGCTTAACAATAGCTATGGCAGTGAAACGTTAGTGTTCACCTGCGACAGGTGTTCAGATCTGAAATTAGTGCTGCGAGAGCTATACTCAGCGGCATGTGTGTTCAGGGGTGACGGGGGTCAACGGGATTTCTCTTCATCTCCAAGTGCAACACAATTCCAAAAGATTTTTTTTTTTTTTGAAAATAACATTAAACTATGAAGATAATTTGTGTTCAAAGTAAAAAAAGTCAAAAACAGCCAAACAGAAATGTTCTCATTGTGTCATGTTACAATTGCAAAGTAGATCATAACTGGGAAGTGGAAGGGAATATGCTTCAGCTGAATTCTATTCTGTTTATTTATATTGCACCAATTCACAAATGTCATCTTAAGGCTTTACAAAGTTCAGTTTATCTTTTAAATTGGTTAAAAAAAAAATTCGTTCTAAGGAAACCCAGCAGATTTCATGGAGTCATTGACGTGCAGCACTCACTCCTCCTGGACGAGCATGTGATGACAATAGACAATCACTCGCCTTGTGTCGTTAATTTTACAAAAATCCCTCCTACTGAGCATGCATGTAGCAACAGCGGAGAGGAAAAACTCCCCTTTAAGAGGAAAAAACCTCCAGCAGAACCGCCTCAGTATAAGTGGCCTTTTACGATGACCGACTGCGGCTTATACACACAAAACAGAAGCACTTATTTAGGAGTACTTTCTATGTTAGAAAAGGTAGGAAGTTAATGGCAGTAGTAGCTCCTTTAGTCACTTCATCTAGGACAGAAACACACAGACAAGCTCTGAGCTGGTTTAAAAGGCAATGGGATGAAAGAGAGTACATCCAGAAAGTTGCAACAAAAGCTCAGCCAACAGCTTTGTCTAGAGGAGGGACAGGGCCAAACCCTGAAAGACATCATCTCCAGAAAGAGAACGATAAGTTGTTGGTGGAGGAAGCTCAGCAGATGCCCCCTTCCAGGAAGATGTCACAACTCAACAGAGCACCAGACCGGATGTAGCTTCAATCAAGAGTGAACAACATAGAATTCAAAGTTGAAATAACAGCAAATAATGCAAAGTTGGAGAGTAGTAGGAGAATGTAGTAAAGCAAGGAGAAGTAGTTAGTTTGCAGTACTTCTTACGGACATCGTTTTAAGCTTTCCTGTCCAAAAGCAAACACCGCTTTTCATTTGTTTAGTGTAGAGTTGCAGGCGCTACATGTAGCATCGATTTTAAACGCACTCTTGCAGGTGTCTTGTAAAATAAACATGTTTCCGCAGTCCTGCAGTCTTAGAGCGAAGTGCTCTGTTAGGAACAGATGGACCAATCAGATGTCGGCTGTATGATGGAGCTTGATAAGGGCTTTACTAGTATATGTGAGAAGGGAAATTTTAAATTCTATCATGAATTTTACAGGGAGCCAATGAAGGGAAGCTAAAATAGGAGAAACAGGATCTGTATGTAATAAAAGTATGGTGCATTTGCACAAATACCCCTAAATAAAATCTAGTGCAACCACAATCATCTAATTAGAGGCCACCTATGTGTAATTTAATCTCCATAGAAATCCAGCTGTTCTGTGAAGGTCTCAGAGTTTTCTTTAGAGGATAATAATGAACAAACAGCATCATGATGACCACGGAACAGAGCAGACAGGTCAGAGAGCAAGTGGACACTCGACTCATATAGAAGAAGGTGCTCTGGTCTGATGAGACCAAGGCTGAAGAACTTTTAGCCTACAGGCTTTATATGGGAGAGGAAACCAACACTGCTAAACACCCTAACCACTCACTGCTACCAGATGTAGGGGCAGGAACAGGCTGTAAGGAATCCTTTCTTCAGCAGGCACAGGAAGCTGACTGGAGTGGATTGGAAGATGGATGAATAAGAACAGGGCAAAACTTGGAGAAAACCTGTGAGGAAGAACACTTGAGACTGGGGCGGAGGTTCAAAATGGAAAACTGTTGTTTACAGACATTTTTTTTCATCTAACATGACTGATTTAGAGCCATTTTGCAAAAATTTCAATCTCCAGATGTGCGAAGCTGGTGGAGACCCCCCCCCCCCCCGAATAAATAAATGAAACTTGCAGCTATATTTCCACTTCACAGTTGTCTGCTACTTTATGTTAGTCTAGAACACAGTACAAAATCCCCCTGAAGGTTGCGGTTGTAATGAAGCAAAGTGTGGAGCATTTCGACTGGTCGGAACAGTTTTACAAGGCGTTAAAAAGGGATCGTCGAATGTCAGCACAAAAACTAGAGCTGCGAGTTTCCAAAACCCAGCATTTTGTCAGAACCGGACTTCATTGTAATTTAAGTATCATTTTGTCATCAAATGTTTATACACTTGTGACCAGTTTCTTTGTAACGGTGATTGAGTATTACCATGGTATCTCTGGGACCACTCCAGATCTCATAGGGGGGAAATAAAGAATTAGAAGTCTTTAATGCTTTCAAATTTCACACAGACTGAGTTTGTCTCATCAGAAGCATAATTAACTTTTCATCCAGTCAGCTAATTAAAAATGGCTCCTTCCGTCCTGCCTTTCTGAACCAAGTGGTTGAACTCAATCAGAATAATGAGATCCTCCTGAATGAACACTTTTTCCACTCAGCTCTAACATTCTCTACCCATTAAGCATTCCTTTTACACATAATGCGCTCAGGCTTACCAGCTGGTCTCATCCTCTAAAGTCAGACTAAGTCCTGTCTACATTTACAGTTTCAAACCAGATGCCAGGTGTTGACCTGCTATGGAGAAGTTCTTTTATAAAAGCTTCTTCATGTCATTACACATACAAATACAGCTCAGAAATTGTAATTTTGTTGATTATGGGTTCCAGATAATGAAAACCATTCACTAAATGTCTCAGAAAATGAAAACATTACATAAGATCAATAACAAAAAACCAATATTTCAAACAGAAATGCCAGGCTGTAATATATTCAGTGCTTGGTTGGGGCTCCTTTTGCATGAATTACTGCATCAATGCAACATGACATGGAGTTGATCAGCCTGTGATCAGCCTGTGATTATTTACACCCTCCATGTGGAGGGTGTAAATAACAGCAGTCTTCTCCATGACTGTTTTGCCAACAGACCCAAACTGAGAGACTGTTTCTTAGGAAACCTTTGCAAATGTTTTGAGTAAATTAGTTGATTAGCTGATTTTTCCTTCCACTCAACCTTCTATTAATATGGTATGATTTTTTTTCCACAATATTTAAATTTTCTGAGACTCAGAATTTTGTTTTTTTCATCATCTGTGAGCTAAAATCATCAAAATGACAAGGCTTGAAATATTTGATTACATGTGTAATTAATTTATATATGAGTTTCACTTTCTTAAATTAGTGACTTTTTTTTTTTTTTTTTTTTTTTTTTTTTTTTTTTTTTTTTTTTTTTTTTTTTTTACTTTTTCACAATTTTCAAAGATTTTGTGATGTACTTGTACATGGCTAAGGAAAGAAAGGTGAAATACAAAAAAAACCAACAACAACAACAACAAAGGAATGAGGAAAAAAGAGCAAACAATTTTTTAGTGGTTTGTTGCACTTATTGAAAACTCGCCTCTGGTTTGGAATGAAATAAAAGCACCAGGAAAGGTTGTTGAGACCAGCACTGATGCAGCTGATGCTGGTTCCAAAACACTAATGACACAGGAACAAAGGCGTAAAGTGTGTGTAATTTGGTAGTGATTGTTTGCCAGGATAATTTTCCAGGATAATTTTCTCTGTCTTGCTCAAACTTTCTTTGTCGCTCAGTAAACAGAGGAGGAAACACAAATGGAAGGAAGAGATGGTAAATAAATAAATGCAGTGTAATGACGAAGCTCTTTTTTGTCATTAAACCAGTGGCATCCCCAGAACATTTTCATAGAGGTGGCCAGACCAGGTCAGAGAGATTTTAGGGGAGCAAAGATAGAAAAAAAATAAATAAAATAAAATAAAAAAAATAAAATAAAATAAAAATTATATAATTTTATTTATTTATTTTTTACTTATTTGATTTTACTTGAATCTGTCTGTCAGATAAGACTAAAACCATCTTAGTGCTATTCCTTTGATGCCTACAACATGTTCAAGCCTTTCTAAGAGAATATTGTGGTCCATTGTATCAAAAGCAGCACTGAGATCTAGCAAAACCAGAACAGACACAAATCCATTATCTCAGGCCAAGAGAATATCATTTGTAACTTTCACAAGTGCTGTTTCAATGCTATGATGAGCTTTGAAACCTGACTGTAACTCTTTTTAGATGCTCATACACTTGATTAGCAACTACTTTCTCAAGGATTTCAGGTAAGAAAGGAAGATTACAGATCGGTCTGTAATTTATTTAGTCATCTTGATTGAAAGAAGGTTTCTTAAATAAAGATTTAATTACAGCTACCTTAAAAGCCTGTGGTACATGTCCATTTACTAAGGACAGATTAATCATATCTAAAATGGAGGCAGTAATCAAAGGGAACACCTCTTTAAATACTTTGGTTAGGATGGGGTCCAACATGGAAGTCTAAGGTTTGGAAGAAGCTAATGTTTTTGATAACTCAGAAAGCTCAACTGATTCAAAACAGTCCAAACACATATAAGGTTCTAGAGTTACAATCAGTGCTGCCTCACTGACTGAAGATGAAATAATCACGTTCGGCAGGATGCCAACTATTTTATTTCTAATAGAATCAATTTTATTTAAGAAGAATTCCATAAAGTCACTGTTGCTGAGAGCTGGGGCAATTGATGGCTCAACAGAGCTATGATTCTGTGTAAATTTGCCAGTTGTACTAAAAAAAACTTAGCATTATTCCTATTCTCCTCTATTAATGATGAAAAATACAATGTTCTAGCTTGGTGAAGGGTCTTTTTGTACAGCAGTAGACTATTTTTCCAAGTTAAGTAGGACGCCTCTAGATGTGTAGAGCACCATTTTCTCTCAAATTTCCTGGTGTTCTGCTTCAAAGTACGCAGCTCTAAATCAAACCAAGGAGTCAACCTCCTATGGATAATTACCTTCAGTCACACAAAACAGTATATAGCAAAAACAGTTTTTAGCTCCTCTAATAAAATCCCAGAAACAGGGCTCCAACACACAAAAACAAATTCACACAATAAAGCACTAAAACATTTTAAAATAATTTGAGTAAAAGTAATACCCTGATAAACTGAAAGGCAGCCCCTCCTTCATGGAATCACTAATGTGCATGTGACTGAATTTCAGTCACAAATCTGTATAGAGCACAATACTTCGGCTACAGAAAATGAAAGCTTCTTGATCATTTACTGTTTTTAAGGCATATCTGATAACTTTGCTGATTTGCTTTAAGCAACCACTCTAAGTATTAGATTCCTCACCAAACACACAACTGGAAGCAACCAAAGGTTTATCTCAGCTTTCCTCAAGTGTGTCAAAGCAGGAAGAAAAGCCCAAGCAAAGCTCCTTCCAACCCCTTTTTAAAGACTCTTCCCACTGACAAGGAAGAAGAGATTCTTACAGCATCTGCACTTCTCAGTACTAACCTCTCTACATGTATGACTCAAATTTTATCTAAGTGGAGTTCAGCACTTACTAATCAACATGTGCTTTTAAAGTTTAGATATTATCCATGGAATAGTCCTATCAAGCATTTTGTCATAGTCAGGTTATTTATAGTTGTTTGCGTTCAGACTTTTTTGATCACTGTTTATTACAAATTAATCTGCTAAAATGTACACAATGCTTTTCTTATAAAGCCAGAGTAGTTTTTATATATTTTGTCCTTACTGGTAGAACTTCTGATGATAAATTTTATTGTTGTTTGTGTTTGGTTCTCTTTCATAGCATTTGTTTCATCTCTCACAATGGGAGAGTCCTGGGCGTGACCTCATCAGAAGCTCGTATGAGACTCCACCAGCCCTGATTGGCCGAGGATAAGTCTGACAGTGCCAGGAGGGGCCGTGTCCCACCCCCTACCTATATAAAGGACTGGCTATGCACAGGCAGATCATTCAAAAATCTCATCTCGCTATGAGGGGAAGTTCCAACTGGTTTTCTCCTGTGCTTGCCTTCCCGGAGTTGAGCTTAACTGTCCATAGATACAAGTGTGAACTCGGTCACTGGGCGCTTCGTTCCAGACTGGTAGTGTATTCTGGGAGAAAACTACCTCTCAATCTGTTGCAAAACAGCACTGTTAGCGGTGGAAACTGTGTAGGGTAGAAATATGATTCACTGTCTTTCACTGGAGTTGCAATACTCCATTGGTAGCAAAACCAACAGAAGTAACAATACTTCACGCTAATTTATTGTGTATGATGTGCCTCAGCTTGAAGGACGCCCAAGCAGCCCTTGAGGAGTGCTCTCATTGTAACGATTCTCCCTCAA
Source organism: Anableps anableps (assembly GCA_014839685.1). Classification (NCBI taxonomy): domain Eukaryota; kingdom Metazoa; phylum Chordata; class Actinopteri; order Cyprinodontiformes; family Anablepidae; genus Anableps; species Anableps anableps. The sequence continues at coordinate 7,111,050 of CM026079.1, forward strand.
GGTGCTCCGTCGTCGTCTAGCCCATCAGTTGACACTGTCTGGAGGTGAACCTATTCTGGCTTTTGCAGCAGCCAAGAAACAGTGGCCCAAGCACTGATGCCAGTCCCCGATGCAGAACCAGGAACAAGCTGGGGTGATATGCTTGACACCGTTAACCCGTTGCCACTGGACATGAGTGACAACAGCTTCACAGCTGGCCCACTTGATTACCTCAGGGCAGGAGATGATGGAGACTTGGATGCAGGTTCCAAGTTTGTCATCACTGACGAAGATGAGGATGATGAACCACCTCTGGTGGTCCCAAGTCAGGTCGCTAAACCCACAGCTCCTGACGTAAGCCAGGCCGGGGATGGTGACTGTTCTTCATTTGCTTTGGATGTGGACCTGTATGACGTGTGTAAACGTGCCACAGTGAAACTCCAGTTGCCCAAAGTTCAGGCTGAAGCGGCAAGGTCACGTATCAACGGCAAAAAACTGCTAAAAGCCAAGAGAATGGGGAAACAGTTCTTGCCTTTCTTCCCGGAGTTCCTGGAGTAATTCTCAGTTTCCTGGTGCAACAAACCATACAGGGAGAAACATCTGGTGGCAGGCAACATGGTTCTGGACTCTGAGGGAATGGATGATCACAGTCTCTGCCAAATGTCTCAAGTTGAGCCAGCTGTGGCAGCACACCTTCACCTGAAAGCCATGATGTCTTTGGGAGGGTCAGCTCCATACCTTCTCTCAGCAGTGGACAATCAAACCTGATGGAGAAATCCTACAAGGCGGCCGCTCTATCAGTGGGTGCCATGAATATCTCTTCCATGCTGATGGCATATCACGCAGAGCTGGAGGAGGAGATGCAGTCATCTCCTCCTCCAGCTCCAATGATGCAAGAAGTGTGCATCATCCCTGATCACTGTCTTCATCTCCATAAAGTAGCGATCCATATGCTAAAGAGGTATGAGGACAAGAAAAGAGATGATGAGGCTTTAAAGCTATGTCTCCCAAGATGGGCACTAGTGCACACAGCCACCACTCCCCGATCCCAGCACCAAACCTTTGCTCAGGCTGTGGCACACTTGCCTCCCACTTTCAGAATCCCTAAGCTGCTGAAGACCCAAACGGCAAATCCTGGATCAGTCGCCACCCACGTCCACTCAGACAGTGAGGAGAAGGAAGCATTTGGCCTGATAGACTCTCAGGAGAGAGAGCGCAAGCTGGACTCATTGTCAGCCATGAGTCTGTAAGCAAACCCTTCCGCAGAGTTCAGCAAAGTTTGGCACACAAGCAAGGGGATGTTTGAGCCTGCTCAGCGCTTACAAAATGGGGATGTTTAGTTCAGGAAGTCCTGTATTGGGCCCAGTTCCTATCCCACAAGCACTGTTTTATGTCACAGAAAATTAAACTTTCACAAGCTGCCGCATCCAGGCAATGTGCTGAGGGCACAGCTAAAAATGTTGCAAAACAAACACCAATAAGAGGGGAGATGGTCTCTCACTCCCTGATCGGAGTGAAGCATCTCTCCCCAATGAACGGATATATAACAGGGGGAAATTCAATTCAATTCAGTGCAATAGTACTTTATTTATCCCGAAGGGGAAATTACAATTCCAGTACAACCCATCCAGAATGAACAAACAGAAAACATGACATAAGACATGGGGAGACGGGTGACTGAGGCTCTGCAGCCTTCACGAGATTCGCTGCCCTTTCATTTGAAAAGAAAGATACCACATTAGGTAAGAGGAGGGGGAAAAAAATCATATTTCACACTTTATCCTTAGCAGGATACAGTTTGAGATTGCCAAAAACCTCAGCACAAAGAAGCAACACACATATGAAACAACATCCTGTGGGGATCCGGTGAAGGGAGTGTGAGGGGGTTGGGTATGTTTTTATATCTATGAGCATGTGTGTGTGTGTGCATGTGAGTGTATGCAAGTAAGTCCATGAAGCACTGTCACAGAGGCTATTGTGCTTGATAGTATGATGGAATATTTATCAACCAACCCCATTCAGTTCTGAGCAGGTCCACAGATGTCCTCAGGGAAGGGAGGGGGGCAGAGGGAAGCAGGGCATCTTGTTTACATAACTTCCAGGAAAAAATTGAAGATAGACGGCCATCAAGGCCAGCACAGGGGAGCCAGATTCAGATAACAATTGTTTTGGGTCAGGCCGACTCTTAATTTTCCGTCTGCCTTGAAAGTCTCCCAGGTGCTTCTCAATGGCGAATCCAAACAGCCAAATTCCAGGTCCATTCCATCAAATCTGAGTGTCCAATTTCCACTCTGAGTCCAGGAACCGCAACCAGCCTGTGATCCTGTGCAAGGATCACATCCAGTTTGCAACTCTGCACATGTAACATCTCAGTCTGAGTATTGATCGCTCTGCAGATTCCATCACACATACAGCCTCACAATGGCCAGAACAGCTGCCGATGTTTTCTGAATTTCTCGATATGCCAGGTAACTGTCAACTCCAAAAAGCAGAAATCCTGTTATCAAAAATCCAATTATGTGCACATCTACGGCATCCTCGACTGACAATATCGACAGACACACAATCCTCCACTTCTGCCAGGAGTCCATTGTGTATCCGGAGAAAAATGTCCCGTCTGAACAAGAGGGTTCCCCTTTGCCCTGTCTTCTCATTGAGAAAATTTGATCAATTGCGTTGAGAGATCAGCTGACCAAATCCATAATTCACAATTCGGAAGATATGCAAAGAGAGGCTCCAAAAGAAGACAAGACACAGAGCTGAAGCAGGGCAGACAGGGGAGAGTGTGGAAGACAGAGAAAAAGTGTCCTCCTCCACGGAGAGCAGAAAGAAGATGCGAAATGTGCAATGCAAGACGAGAAGCTTTGCAAACCATCGCCACAAGAGGAACAATCTTTACTCCATGCAAAACATACTGAGATTGACAAAATGGGCAGACTGCACAAACTCGGAGTGGGTTTTGTGAACAATAAACCAAGGATACAGGCTACCTCCACAGTACAGAGGAGTGATTCAATTGCAGGCCAGTGGCTCTGCAGCTCTTTTCCTACAAGAGGAAATATCCTCTCTGTTGGAGAAAAGAGCGACAAGATTGATCCAAGAGGAAAAACGCCAAAAGGGGTTTTACTCCTGGTCCCAAAGAAAGGTGGTCGAGGGATGTGTGCAATTTTAGACCTTCGGGCTCGAAACAGGCATCTGAGAAAATACAAGTTCAGAATGCTGACACACACATCTCTGTTACACTTCCTCCACTCAGGCAATTGGTTCACATCAATCGATTTCAAGGATATGTATTTTCATATCCCAATTTACCCGCCACACAGGAAATAGCTAAGATTTGCATTTCAGGGAAAATGCTACGAGTATCTTATGCTTCCTTTTGGCCTCTCCCTGACCCCAAGGGTGTTTGTAAAATGCACAGAAGCCACTGTGGCAGCACTCAGGTGGTAGGGGGTCCATGTAGCGACATACATAGACAACTGGCTGATCACAGCTCCGTCACAGCAGGAGGCTGCAGATCATACAACATTGCTCTCAAAGCACATGCTAGATTTAGGATTCAGAATAAATGTGGAGAAGAGCTTCCTTTTTCCATGTCAGAAAATCTCTTTTATTGGTCTGTTTCTAGACTCAGGCGCAGGCCACAGTGAAATTTACAGGAGAGAGAGTAAAATCACTCATAAACTGCATGTCCTTGTTTCACAGGGGACATTTTGTGTCTCCCCAACTGTGCAGATGATTACTAGGTCTGATGGCTTCAGTTTTTTGGAGGTAGTCCCTCTAGGCCGCCTTCAGATGAGGGGAGTCCAACACTGGTTGGCCTCTCAGAGAGTGGGCTCACACACCCCTCAAAGAGTGGTTCCTTCCAATTCTGAAGGGTCATCATGTGTTGATCTGGACAGATAACATGAATGTGGTGGCATACATAAATCAACATGGGGGTCTAAGATCCCAACGTTTTAATATGATGGCCCACAGGCTAGTCACCTGGAGCAGCAATCATTTCCTGTCACTAAGGGTCACTCTTGTCCCAGGATTGTTAAATCGGGGAGTGGACCCTCTCTCCAGGGGAAACCCTCTGTATGCAGAATGGAGACTTCACCCCGAGGTAGTCAGGATAATCTGGCCGTGTTACAGGCAGGCCTCAGTAGACCTGTTTGCATCTCAGGAAAACACAATGAAGACAGTGCTTCTGCTGGCTCTTACTTCAGCTAAGCGGGTGGGTGAGCTTCATGCTTTTTCACTGAACCCGGCGTGCACCAAATTTTCGGCAGGGAATAAAAAGGTGACCTTTATTCCTAATCTTGTTTTTTTGCCTAAGGCTTTGGGGTCATGTTCAGCCATAGACCTGCAGTGTTTTAGCCGCCCACCTTTTTCCTCTGTGGAGCATGAGTGTCTTCATGGACTCTGTCCAGTGCGGGCCCTGCACACATATATAGAAAGGACCAAAATGCTGAGGAAAAGTGACCAGCTGTTTGTTTCTTGAGCAAAGGGTTATCTTGGTAAGCAGTAGCAATTTCTGATATGGGGGACATGGGAAGCTGCCCAAGGCAGCTTCTCATCTAGGGCGGCATAAGCTCCCAGAAAACCGCCCAACCACCACCCCGCACACAAACACACCTGTGTATGCATGCACAACAAATACACACTCACCAGACATGCCCTGCTGCGTGCCTCTCAACACAGGACAAGCAACCATGTACACACACACACACACACACACACACACACACACACACACACGCATTCATACTGAAGGGCAATTCAGAGGGTCCATTTAATTTAACAGTCATGTTTGCATGTTGTGGACTGTGGGAGGAAGCCGGAGTACCCAGAGAGAACCTATGCATGCACAGGGTGAACTTACAAACTCCGTGTATGGAGTTTGTATGGTGGTGCAGGTCGGTGTTACCAAGTGCACCACCATGTAGCACTCGTTGTTGTTTGTTGTTTTATATACGTTAGTTCATGTGTATAACACATTCCAGCAACAAGGCAGTTCAAAGTGCTTTACACCATAAACCATAATAGAGTAACTAATAATGAAACAACCAATAAACATTACATTTTGTCAAATGCCATCGTCAAAATCATCGCGCAAATACACATCAAAATACACTGACCAGTGTTCCAGCTATTGTGAATCAAAGGCAGTTCTAAACAGGTGGGGTTTTAGCCTTGATTTAAAGGAATTCAGTGTTTCAGCTGTTTTGCAGTTTTCTGGAAGTTTGTTCCAGATTAGTGGAGCATAAGAACTGAATGCTGCTTCTCCATGTTTGGTTCTGGTTCTCGGGATGCAGAGTAGACTAGAATCAGAAGACCTTAAAAATTCTGTACTTATTTTGGGGTGTGTTTAGAGTTTTGACAAAATAGCATCTTCCATAACAAAACATGGCAAAACAAGCACTGTGAAGACTTAATTTCTGGTTTAAAATGTAATGCTATAGACCCAACTTTCAGTGATACTTGGGCAGAAGTGCAAATAAATTAATGATGAGGAAAGGGTAACGACTGGTGAGAATAACTGGAGGACAAGATTAGAAGCGTCAGGGTAGAATGAGGAAGAAGGATGGAGGAAAGGAAAGAAGGGAGGGAATGGCGAGTGGAAGGAGACGGGCGTCGTAGCTGTCCTTTGTGGAGTGTGGAAAGGTCAATTAGACAGTTTACAGGCCGCCGCTGAACACAATTACACACTACACATGCACACAAACTGGGACACATACTGATACAGAAATGGAGGTTCGAATTTCATTATTTGACTGCCAACTTGCCCATCAGTTTGCATGAATATGATGATATCAGCTGCTGCTCAGGAAACTGGTCTGTAGCACATCCACATGTTTTTATTCACACATTTTGTATGTTAAAAATAAACCTGCAAAACTGATGTATTCAACTTTTCATGCAGCAACATGGGGGAAATCGGGGCTCCAACCAATGTTGGATTTTGCCAATGTGAAGAGATCAATGGCGGGATGGTGACCGAGGACAGCAGAGATGAAAGAGAGAACAGAGGGATGAGAGGATGAGCACATGCTCAGTGGTTTGTCTCCCATGGTAACTGTCTGTTGCTGAATATCATAAATATTCATACAAGAAAAAGAGTGAGCGGTCTATACTATATTCATGCTATTTCCAATGAAGCATATTTTAATTAGAGGAAGAAAGAGAGAGAGGTTCGTTTTTTATCAATTACTGTGGTTTCAATAATAGATATTTGAATTAAAGGGAGGGAAAGGTAGACAGACTAAGACTAATTGAACAGGAAGGATTGGTTTCTGTAATATTTGTAAAAAAAAAAAAAAGTTTCTTTCCTGAGTTCATAGGGATAGATTTGACCTCTTAAACCTAACATTGACCAAATCCATCTACATTTCAAAGTCCAGAATTGTTCTTACTCGCTTTCTGTTGGTGAATAAAATGTTGGTATTTGTTTCACTGCTGATGTACTAAATATAAAGGTACAGCATGACCAGTCAGTCAGCTCATCATACAGCGGTTAAATGTGGACACATCTTTGTTAAAATTCCAGTTAACCTTTGAAGAGACATATATCCTGTGCTATTCAACCGAAAAACAAATAAATGAAGAGAAAAACGTAAGAAAACAAATAGCGAGAAACTGGTTTCATAATTACGTTCACCCATAAATCTAATCTACATTCAGATTCTGATAAATCTAAGATAAAGTTTAGCTGTCCTGGTAGGGAGCTGCAGTGTTGCCTTGCAGCAAGAAAGTCCTGCATTTTCTCCCCATGCATGCTTAGGTTCTCTCCGGATACTCTGACCTCCTCCCACAGTCCAGAAACATGACTGTTTGGTTAATTGGCCTCTATAAATTGTCCTTATGTATGAGTGTGTGCGTGCATGGTTGTTTGTCCTGTGTGTTTCTGTGACGGCCTGTCTATGGTGTACACTGCCTCTCACCCAGAGACTGCTGGAGAGATGCACTGGCTCCCAGCAACCCTGAAAGGATAAGTGATTAGAAAACGGGTGGATGAATCCTGGCAGGACTTTCTTGGGTTTAAGATTTACAGTAAATGAAATCAACTCAGTATTTTCACTCTGTATTCTAACACTTATTTCTGTACACATAAACTTTTCACACAACAGATTGACAACAATGTTTTTATTACAAACATAGGTTGAAAAATTGTGATGTCCTTCTTTTTCATGTAACTGCACACATAGATGCAAGCAAAGAAACTCATCAATCAATATTTCCATATTATTCAGTGTCCTATTAATTTCTACCATTTGATCTTTCATATTAGTGAAAGGCTGAACATATAGGTAGGTGGGACTGTTTGCTGTGGCTAATTATCAGACTCTGTTTGCATACCTTGGAATGAAGGACACACACACCAATGAATACAGCTGCTAGCGGAGTGTTGCTGAAGCCTGATGGACATTAACCTTGTGCTGAAGGTTATACCATTCCCAACAAGAAGCTTTTACTAATCTTGGCCCGGTACCAGCCCATGGCCCAGTTTTCCTCAGTAAATGTTTTCTTACATTAAGAAATCTTATATGTATATTTGAATTTAAAAATGAAAATAAAGGCAACTGTCTACTGTGAAAAATCCAATTAAACCAGATATTTTAGACAAGTTTTCCCCCCTTGTGTTTTGTGCTTTAGGTCAGTTAAGTCAACCAGACTTTTGATCCAAAATGCTCTTCCTGATAGCTTGGCTGATTTCTTGTCTGTGATGTCACACAAGGAGGTAGTGTCTTTGAAGTGTTGCCCTTAAAAATAAGCACAGGTAAGAAGTAATTTAAAGGGGAAGTATTATGTGTTTTCCAGCCACATAGAATCATTTTATAGTACAATCAAATAACTATGTTACCTTCAGTTGTTACAAAAATGCTGCTTAGAAACTGCAGCTCTGAGGAGGAGCTGCACCCTGAAGGTGGCGTTCAGTCCACCTTGGCGTTTTGCACAGCTGAACAGCTGCCACAGAAGATTAAAGGATTTCTCAAACATGCATGAAAGAATCAAAGCAACACTCTAATTATGTTTTTGATGAGGGAATAACCTTATAACATGATGTAAAGCTCAAAAAAATCTATTTTACATAATACTGCCCCTTTAATTCAAATGTTGTGACCTAACCAATTAGAAGCTTACAAAAGAATGACATCATCATCATCATCATCATCATCATCATCATCATCATCATCATCAGGGGTCTCCCAACTTGTTTAAAGACATAATATTCTTAGTGTATGACATAAAAATAAAAAAAAAGTTAAAAAAAAAGAATTTTCTAAAAATTATCTCTTGGACAGTTAAAACTACTAAGGTCGACTTGATATTGATTAAAATAGAAATATAACTAATTAATTCATTACAGCTTTATTCTCCAAAAGCTAAATTAGGAAAGGTCAATCTTCATCTCAGTCAATCAGTGGAACAATGTAGACTGCCTTTCACTGGATGTCACAAATTTCACCTATAATATAATTTCTTTTAGCAGTTGGATGCCTTAATAAGGTTAAAAAGCCAGTTCAACCACCCTGTCTGAAAAGCTACTGCCTCAGCTGTTGCCTGTTCTCCAGGGCACACAGCAGAGATGTTAGCCTTGGCTGGTCTACCACAGTGGGATGCTGAGTTAGCGGACAACATGGGTTTTTATTTCCCACCAGTCGGCCAGTCAATTACCAGCTCTGTCTTGTCACTAGCTAGATCAGTCACTACCTTAGGATGGGATAGGATTGTTTAGAACAGAATATCCCAGCATATCTTAGTGTTCAGTCTACTAATATCAAACATATATAACCAGCATCCTGACTGAAAAGACCCTAAATCTAGAAACTCAAACTACAAACACTCAACATTTGTTGAGAAAACATGGGTGGGATTTTCTGACATACTGTAGTGCTAAGTTTGTTCAAATCTCACTTTGTTAAAGCAGGAATACTTTGTGTCCTTTGGCAATTCTGAGTCTGAGTAAAAAATCATGAGTGGGGTTCCTCAAGACCCCTTCATTGGGACCCTTTTTTTTTTTTTTTTTTTTTTTTAGCAACTACATATTTCCCCTACCTTAGAGAGTAAAATGTCTTTACTGATGATGCACTTTGAATTTCTTTGTTACCAGAAAACAGGTACTTACAGTCACTGATTAAACTGTTCATAATATCAGTGGGCAGAAGGTGCAAAGGTCACAAATCTGGCCCAGATTTTAACAGCCACACAAATTGAACCATTGTTATTGTTAAGGATTTTCTATCTTAAACAAATGGAAAAAAAACTCCATCAAAATGAGGGAACAGTTTTATTTTCAATAGGTTAAATGATTACAGTTGGTGGTAAAGAACATATCAAGTACAGTGGAACCCCACGATATCCAATATTCATGGATTCAACTATCTGTGAATTTTTTTTGTGGAATGTAACTCCTGATTATTTGCAAAACACCTGCCTATTTGTGGATTTCTAGTAAAGCATATCTAAAATATTTGAAAGAAAATGCACCTTGGGAAGGTGAAGTATCTAGGAGCAATGCTACTTGACACACTACTGGCTGGCATTTGCAAAGCAGCCAATCCAGGAGCACCATTTATTGTCCTTATCACTGATTGGCTGTACCCCTAAGTGTGGAAATATGGAAGACTGTAGATGTTAGCTTGTGGAGCAGTGCTAAGATGGTTTCCACTCTGCGTACTAACGCATATTAAGGTATATTTGGTGTTTGAACCATTAGAATAAGGAGTTAAAAGCATTATTAGATGGGGTCTCAAGTATTTGTGGCTTTCAGATATTTGTGGGTGGCTGGGGTCCCTAACGCCTGCAAACCACTGTATAATAATCAGCTTATCCAAAGTGCTGCTACCACATTCCTTACCAAGCCCAGGAAAACTGACCAATCACAACAGTCCTGAAAGCACTCCTTGTTTTCAAAATGGGACATTTTGAAGTCTTGCTATTGGTCTAAAAGGCCCAGAAAGCTTTTGAGCCAAATGGGGCAATCTGTTTGTATTTGGTGATCATATTGTCGGAATTTCCAGTTGCAAATACAACTACAATGCCTTTTAAAGTCAGAAATGCATGCTCTACTTGTGTGTGATCTCATTCACATCTTCATGCTCCAACATCTGAGAAAAACTAAAACTCTGTCTTGGAATGTCTTGTCAGATATGACCCAGGTTGGGTAAACCTCAGGTAATCAGACCCCTCTTTATGTGATTAGTTGTTCATTTGTTTAAATGTGCATTTTATTACTTTGTTTCTTTGTATGTATAAATGTACACACGTAAATCACTTTTAAACATCTTGTCTTCAATGTCCTTTGTTTTTGGATTACAGTTTGAATAGAATAGAATAGAATAGAATAGAATAGAATAGAATAGAAATATCTGGTGATCAGATGCTGTTGCACAGAAATTTCCCCATTGTGAGACAATAAAGGATATTTCTATTCTATTCTCTATGCTGCGAAAGATATTACTCATATTATGAGCTACAGTGCTGTAGAAAACAGTGTTTATGTGGCTGATTTGCAACACTAATGACATTCATAGATGAGGGAACTATTTTCCCTTTTTAGATTTTCTCTTGTTTTGCGGTCACATTTAAATGTCTCAGGTCATCAGATCAATTTTTATGTCAGACAAACTCAACCTGACAAAGTACATGCTGAAGTATTCATATGATGATTTAATGTTTCATGCAAAAATGCAGTCTAAATCAATCAGACCTGATTAAACCATGTGTTAATTGTGATTAATCACATTTTGGGCTTCAAGGGAAAGTACTGATCGCTGCTAGACATCTGGAATAAAAAAAAAAAATACTTAGAATAGTCTCAATAGCCACAGAAGATAATTTTTATGACATAAAGCATTATAGCAAATCTCAAACAACAACATAAATGTCCTGATCTAAAGATATTCAAGGACAGATGAGAAACAAAGTCATTGGCATCTATCAGTTTAGATAGAGTTACAAAGGTTCAAACATCAGATCAGCCAACCGAAATTACTGCAAGAGCACAATAATGACTGATTCAAGAAGAAACAAAGAACCCAGTAAAACATTTAAAGCACTGCAGGTCCATCTTGCCTCAGTTAATGTAATAGCTCATAATTCAACAATAATAGAGACTGGGCAAAAAATGGGATTCATTGAAGAGTGTCAAAGCCAAAACCAAAGCTGACCTAAAAAATACACAAAGGCCTGTCTAACATGTACCAAACATCTTAATGATGAAAAGACCAGCATACAGAAAGTCAAACATGGTGTTGGTGTGATGTGTTGAAGTGCTTTGCAGCTTCACGGACCTGGACGACTTACAGTAATTGAAAGAACCATAAGTTCTTCCTACCAGAAAATCCTGAAGGACAATGTCCAACCATGATCATCAGATAATGCATTTGGGTTATGGAGCAGGACAATGATCTGAAGCCCACCAGCAAGTCTTTGGGAAGAGATCACGTGACAACAGGTTGTGTCGATAGAGCAAAACAACAGGTGAAGACAACAGGTTGTAACAGCAGAGAAAGTCGACATCATGTGACAACAAGGAAGGATGATGGTTGTAACAACAGAGCAAAACAACTTCATGTGACAAAAGGAGAAGATGGCAGGTTCAACAACATAGCTTAACAACATGAGGCCAAAGTAAATAACTCATGATATGGACATGACATATGGACGCAACATATGCACCTTACATATACATCTTTCTATAACCTTAAGGTGAAGTGCACGTTATATGCTCTAGAACCCTCCAAGGTGACTAAATCAGATCAATTCTGCAAGAATACTGGGTTGAAATTTCTCAAAAGCGATGGTAGACCCTCATTGCCAGTTACTGGTACTTGATGGCAGTTGTATCAGCAAAGCTTGGCACAAACAAATATATATTTTGTGGTGCAATTACCAGGTTGGTATGGATAGCTTTTTCCCATTTAATAAATCAAATTATTGTAAAATAGCTTTTTTAAATTATATTTTCTCGGGTTATATTCGTCTGATATTAAAATTTGTTTAATCACTTGAACATTCACGTGTTAAAAACTCATATCAGAAGAAATACAAAAGTCACAACATTTTCTTAGCACCTTTAGCTGGTTTCCGCAGTTGAAGCTTGCTTCTCCCTCTCTTCTCGGTCGCACAAGCGGGCGGTCAACGGTACAGCCGCGCGCACAGCCTGCGTCCTGATTGACAAGCCGCTCTGTCCAATCAGATGAAAGGGAGCCTCCTCTCAGCAGCACACAGGCTAACCAGCGCGCGCGGGAGGCGGCACTTATGCAAATGTGTTGGCAAGGGAGACCCTGCGGTTCATTCATCTTCCACAGAGAGAGGTGAGTGAACTCGGGAGCTCGCTTTACATGAGGGACGAACTGTTTGGGAGGAAAATACTGCTGTGACATCAAGCTGGGAAGCACTTTCCTCGTCAGAAGGAGCTGAATTTTCCTTCAGATATAATAGGGTAAGTGGAGGTCATTCCTCCCCACCATTCCTGTTCTCGTGGTCTGCTTTCATTACACCGTTAATGTGAAGCCCAGGGATGCGGGGGAAAACATCTGCCTAATTAGCTTTTATTCGTTAGCTGACAGAATGAGTCATAAAAGGGGAATAGTTTTCCTTAAAAAAAAAAAAAAAAAAAAAAAAAAAAAAAAAAAAAAAAAAAATAGTCTTCTCTCACATTGTGTAGCACTGCATATGAGTCAATTGGTGTCTCAGCTGTACTTGTTGAGCAGGTGAGCTGTGTTTTCCTGGAGGGCACTTTGAACTGACATTTTGGTAAGCACATCTGCTGACATTAAAAAAAAAAATGGTATTCTGGTGATCTTTCTTTTTCTTTGAAGAAGAAGCATAGATACATGTTGCTAATTGCAAGATGTCCCTCATGCTGTGGGAGGAATAAAATAATAATCGGGAGGAGAACAGGAACACGTCTGGATCTAATCTGCCCATGCAGAAGATAAATATGATACGAGCATGTAAATGGATGCATGAGTAGCTGGTTATCTTAATATAATAGCTGCAGCAGGAGTCAGGGTGCACATCTATGAATCTGCGGTTGTAAATCCTGCTGATTGTGCCTTTAAATTCTTTTTTGCAGCCATGTCACGTTACAACTAAAAGCTTTAATCTGTTTTGCTGGGATTTTATGTAACAAAGCAGAACACAAAAGGAAAGTGATGTATTATATACATATTAATGTGTGGCTTCAGAGCTGCAGTGTTCACATTCACTTGTGAATGTGAACACTTGTTATTTTTGGGGTTGGTTTTTTTTTGCATTTTGCTTGCCTTGAGTCCATAATAATTGCCACTACTGATTTTGTGGAAGTAGGTCTGTCCTAACTTTTGCCTGATACCGTATGTAGGACAGTGCTGCAGCTGCTTGATGGTTGTTCTCTGGTTTTTAATCAAGGCTTTTCTCAAGTGCTGCTCAGCAGTTAGTCCTACATTTTGGATCCTACGGACGCCCAGGTATCGCTGATTAATTTTGGGGTCACAGGTTTGTGCTAAGACAGCTAGCAGCATAATCATGACCACTTTTTTTGACCCCGTGCTGACCTGTGAAAAGTCTGCTTTGTTTTGTGATCTGCACGGACCTACGTCCAGGTAAAAAGCGTTAAAATAAATTCAGTTTGTATTGCAGGAGCTTTGTATGGCATAGAAAAAATTTAGAAAAATACCACCTTTAATTTCAGTAAAACTGTTCAATGTTGATAAAATATTATTTTAATTGTTTTAAAAAAAATAAAGAAATACGCTTTTTAAAATTCTTCTGTATGAAGACAGAGGCCAGTTTCTTTTAGTTTCTGGCCAATAGGCTGGACAAAAGAGTGCCAAGTCTCTGTGACAACCATTCAACGCTATTTATATGCCATCTGGTTGTTTGATGCCAGAAAAAAAAAAAAAGTCCTACCATCACAAAGTCCTACTGGGACTTTTACTGGAACTCTGTGCTTTCATCAGGTGAGACTAAGACTGAGCAGCAAAGATTCCAGGTTGGTTAGATGTGAATGAAGTGATGAATATGTAAAAGAAAAAAAAAAACACCTTAATGCCCACTGTCAAATCTGGCAGAGGATGTATAATGGTGTGGGCAGCCACATCCGAAGGCCCTGGGAACCTCGTCAGAGTTCATGGCTACACGGCAACCTGGTGGGGTTTGTCAGAAAACTGAAAATAGGTTCTCATTAGGTATTTCAACAAGATAATAATTAAAAAACATCAACACACAAAATTATTTGAGGCAAAATCAGCCTTCTTCTATGACCATCGCAGTCACCAGATTTACCGTAAATCCTGTATATAAAAACCCCCCCAGAGGAGTGTGTTGAAGAAGGGACCCAACACTCCTAACCAACTGGAGTGATTGTATAAAGAGGAATAGTCAAAGACTATTATTATTATTCGTTATTTGTTGTCTATAATCAGGACGATTAAACATGTGGATATTGGCTATTTGGGTTACAATGTCTTCATGGAATTAAATGATCAAACAAGAAGTTTATTACTCACCTAATCACACCAGTGTTTGGAGATGAACTCATAGCTCCATTGTTGTTTCCAGCAGTGAGTGGAAAGAAGCTGCAGCTGACCGAGCAGCAGGTCAGTGGATGTTACTGTATCTACAGCCTGTGGTCTGGAAAGCTGGAAAGACTTATTGATCCACGCACAGTACGATAATACCAGCGTAAGGCAACATGTTAACTGCTACTGTATTTCCTGTGTGTGTGTGAGAGAGAGAGTGTTTTACAGCCACACATAAGGATACTGTGGTACGATAACACACTCATGCACAACGTTTTGTTTCTTTTTTCCTCTCCCCATGCATCATTTCCATTTTGGTTATAAGCCATGCGGCCAGGTGTACTGTTCATCTGTCTCATGCATCACTGGCTCAGTGTGTGTGCACATTGTCTGCTGTACGTCTTTGTGTTTGAAGCAGGGCGGCTTTCATGATGCACACACACCTCTTGACTGATTGATTCATCCATTCTTGTCACATGCTTTATTACCCAGGAAGAGAGATGATTGAGTATAGAGATGTGTGTGTTGGGTGTGTGTGTGTGAACTGGCTGATTGTGGTTGAGCACCAATAAAAGAATCCAGAGTGAGAGAGTTTCGTTGGATCAGTGAACACTTACAGCTGGTAAAACACACATCTGGCTGAATGTCCTTCAGCTCGGCTGAAGATTCCCACCAATCAGAAACTGTGATAGAAGGTTGGTTTCAGATTGTCTTTAAATGAGCTTTTTCTCAACGGAACAGTATATGTGGAAATATTCGTTGCTGAGTGGTTCAGCATAGTTTTTTAAAGCATTACCGTGTACTGATTTCCTTAATTTTGGGAGCTCAGCGATCGGCCGATACTTCCGATACATGAGAAACTGATCTTATCTACCTCGGTAAAAGATTGAAAATCAGCCACCGTCCCCTTTTGCTCTGCTTTGAGAGAGGGCTGACCCGCCCACCAGGTCATGTCTGCACGTGCGGTTAAAAATAGCTACCCCACTGTTCCCAACTTAGCAACTTTGTTGCTATACTTAGTGACTTTTCAGACAAAAAAAAAAATCGGTATTGACGACGACTGGAATTGGCAGGTCAGGCTTTTTAGAGATCAGTTATTGGCCAGAAAACTGCAATTGTTGCACCCCTACTTTTCACACTTTAGGTCGGGGTGGACGATATGGACTTAAAGCTTTATCACAATATTTGGTGGTACTATTGTGGTAATGATAAAAGTGATGATAAAAACTATTTCTTGCCTCTTTTTTAGGTAACTGCATGGCTGTGACAGGATGACACAGCAATCATAGCCCCGCAAACACAAATGCTGCTCTTGAAAAACTCACCTATTTGTAATACGCTTCTTTTGGACACCAGTCACATAAAGTAGTGTGATTTATACCACTAAACTTCACACAGTGAATGCATTTAATCATATTTTCAAATTTATTCATATTTATTGATACTGTCATTGAGCAAACATTGGAGAAAATAGTAAAACTAACAATCTTGACAATACACAGTTTTGGGTGGAACATCATTAATTGGAATTTATTGTAACGACAAATCAAAATTCTTATCATGATAAGGAATTTATCACGATAAATGATAGGATAAATTTCCACGTGTCATCTTTGGTGTGAATGTGAGCAGAAACATGACCTGGTTGTACTGTATGTGTCATAAATGAAATATCTGCCTGTAGCACAAAGCCTTGCACTCTTTTTGTTTGAAAACTTCATCAAAGATCAATCTTTCAAAGCCCAAGATAGAAAGCAAGTCCATACCAGCTGTTATGTACACTCTGAAATCCTCTGCGTTAATACCAACCCTGTTTGGGCTATTTTGGGTGCTGGGTTAGGTTTTTAACCCCCAAAGTGGTGAAAGTGACAGAATGCCAGAGGACCGGAAGAAATCCCACATGTTGTTTTGTCAATAATTCCTGACAAGTGATTGAATTTCGATAGCAACATTTCAGCCTGTTAGGCAGCATAAAATACTTTGTCTATTTTGACTTTAAAACCAACTATTTGGTCAAAGCGTGAATGTTGAACATGGTTAGCAGCACCTTGCACTAAGCAGGCAAAAGGCTAATGTTATCTTAAGTGCAAAAACTGTGAATCCATCATTAAAAACCCCACTAAAAATGAGATTTTAGAGCATAATTCTAGCATCTTACCATTCTTATTTTATCCTGTGGAAGAAGTTCTGTGAAGTTTGATCTAAAAAGCAGTCCCTTCTAGTCACGCCTAACAAACTAGGTCACAATTTTCACCCAATGTTTGCTTAAAACTACACAACCTCTGCAGAAAAGCAGCAGAAAAGCAGCGTTTTGTGTCATTAAACAAGAACTTTTAAGGATTTATTTATATATTAGCAGTTATTTCAAATAAACATGATTCTTGTTTGAACAGACACCTGAAACTGTTATCCATACTTAGGCTACATTCACACAGCAGGTCTTGGTGCTCAATTCCAATTTTTTGCTGAAATCCGATTGTTTTGGCACGGTCGTTAATGCTAATAGTTAAATGCGACTGCAGTCAGACTTCAGTGTGAATAGTTTACAACCCCAAAGCGACCCACGTGCGCAGAGGAAGACGTCACACAGCAGCGCACTGTTTATGGAAGTAATAATAGGTGCCGTCGTCTTTGGATCGAACAGTCACTCCAAATACTAATTAAATCAAGCTGTCTTTCCATTGATTAGCTCCATCCAAGTGTCGGCACTGCTTGCTTCAGCCATAGTTTATGTCCAGATTCGAGTCTGGCTTCTTCTGATGTAGAAATATTTGAATAATAAAAAAAACTGGCACATTCTGCAGTTTTCATTTAAGCCTTTATTATACTATACTAGAAATACATTGAAAGATGCAAATAAACAAATAATTCAATCCCTTTTGTAAATAAGAAATTAAACATTTTATTGCCTAAAATACAATAGCATGGTGTTTCTTTACTGTAGCAAAAGATGGAGCGACGGCGAAAAAAATACATCTAACAATACTTCTGCCCTTTCTGCTTGATTTAACATCAGCACAGTGCAGGGCCTATCTGTTGATTATTTTTTGGATTAACAACTAATAATTGGACAGCAAGGTGCTTAAAAGGAGATTTTATTTATTTATTTATTTTTTTACAAAATTTGAATATATATATATATATATATATATATATATATATATATATATATATATATATATATATATATATATATATTACATTAGGATTTTGGCTTTATTACTGCTCTGAGTGTTCTTATATATATATATATATATATATATATATATATATATATATATATATATATATATATATATATATATATATATACATACATACATATATATATATATATATATATATATATACATATATATATACATATATATATATATATACACTTAGGCTTATATATAAGCGGCTGGGTAGCTCAATGGGTAAGTCACCCGACCTTCACCCGGGAAACCGGGGTTCGAATCCAGGCCGGGTCGCTTGGTTGAGATATCCAGTGTGGGTCCTTAGGCAAGATCCTTCGCGCTACTGCCTACCTCATGATGAGTGACAAAGGAATACACGCCATACCGGCTCAGACGTCGCCCGGTCAAACAAGGTCTGCGTCAGGTGCTGGGGAACCAGGGCACCTTCACGAAAAATGGGTTACTGGAACAAGACGGAATTGGGCGAGAGGTGAAAACTTGGATCTGTTGGAATGCTACTACTCAAGTCACCCTAGTCAGAGGGGTTACATGCAAAGAATGCGGGAGGAATGGTTACGTCGACATCCCCATTCAACACTAACTGCCAAACAACTAGTAGCTCAGTGTTCCAACATCCGCAAACGGCGAATGCTGTCACAACTTGAGATAGACGAGGTACAACACAAATGCTACGGCAAGGGGGAGCCAGGACGCCAGGTCAGAGGGGTGTTAGCTTCAACTCCCCACCCGGAGATTGGGTATGCAGCCCCAATAATGAACGAACCATCACAGCTGAACGAGGCAGCAACTGACCTGAGAGGTAGGATCGTGGCCCGAATGAACACCAGGCAATCCCGATGCCAATTACAACGGCTGAGTGAAGTACCATCAGAAAGTCTCATTGAAGATGTGAATGCAGCATTGAGAACGATCCCTACCAACACCATAACGGAAACCAATGAGCTGGTGTACAACTCAGCATCAGTGATCCTTGAGATGCTCGGCTATAGGAGCAACCATGAGATTCAATACCCACCATGGAAAAGACGGTTAGAGGCTAAAATCAAGGTAACAAGGAGGGAAGTGAGCCAATTGTCAGAGCTCCAAAGAGGTGCAATCAAAAGACCAGTACCCAAGCGGTACAGCCAGATGCCCATACCTGAAGCGCTCGAAACTGCCAAACAAAGGCTCCAAGCCTTGGCCAGTCGCCTAAAGAGGTACACGAGAGAAAATGAAGCCAGGAGGATTAACCGGCTCTTCTCCACCCAACCAGCTAAAGTGTACTCTCAATGGCAGGGTAATAACAACAGAGCAGACCCACCAAGGCTGGAGACCCAACAGTACTGGAAAGGCATATGGGAAAGGGAGGCGACCCACAACAGCAATGCACAGTGGCTAATCTCTCTACGAGATGACCACAGCAACCTCCCTGAGCAAGCCCCAGTAACTATCACAGTGGCAGATGTCCAAGAAAGAGTCTCAGGTATGAAAAACTGGACAGCACCAGGTCCTGACATGATCCATGCCTACTGGCTAAAGAAACTCACTGCCCTCCATGAGCGACTGGCAGCTCAAATGAACCAGCTGCTACAAAGTGGGACTCACCCTGAATGGTTAACTGAAGGGCGCACAATCCTGATCCAGAAGGATCCCTCAAAGGGTTCGGTCCCATCCAACTATCGGCCAATAACCTGTCTCTCTACAACATGGAAGCTCATGTCAGGCATCATAGCAGCTAAGATAAGTGGGCACATGGATAAATACATGAGTACAGCACAGAAGGGCATCGGCATAAATACCAGAGGAGCCAAACACCAACTCCTGGTAGACCAAACAGTCGCCCGAGACTGCAAAACCCGACACACCAACCTGTGCACGGCTTGGATTGATTACAAGAAAGCCTATGACTCAATGCCACACACTTGGATCATTGAATGCTTAGAGATGTACCACATCAACAGGACTCTAAGAGCCTTCATTGCAGCCTCGATGGGGATGTGGAAAACCACCCTTGAAGCCAACTACAAGCCAATTGCACAAGTGTCCATCAAATGTGGCATATACCAAGGAGACGCTCTGTCCCCACTGCTGTTCTGCATAGGTCTGAACCCCCTCAGCCAAGTCATCAACAAGACTGGCTACGGATACCGACTCAAGAACGGAGCCACCATCAGTCACCTCCTCTACATGGATGACATCAAGCTGTACGCTAAGAGCAAACGAGACATCGACTCACTGATCCACACCACCAGGATCTACAGCACTGACATTGGGATGTCATTCGGACTAGAGAAGTGTGGTCGGATGGTTACACATAGAGGGAAGGTCATCCACACAGAAGGGGTCTCACTCCCAGAGGGAACAATAGCAGACATTGAGGACAGTTACAAGTACCTGGGAATACCACAAGCAAATGGCAGCCTCGATGAGGTCACAAGGAAAGGAGCCACAGCCAAATACCTCCAACGAGTAAGGCAAGTCCTGAGAAGCCAGCTCAATGGCAAGAACAAGATCTGTGCGATAAACAGCTATGCCTTGCCAGTAATCAGATACCCTGCAGGAATAATAAGCTGGCCAAAGGAAGAGATAAAGACCATGGACGTTAAAACTCGGAAACTACTAACCATGCATGGAGGGTTCCACCCTAAATCCAGCATCCTGAGACTATACGCGAGCCGTAAGGACGGAGGCAGAGGACTAGCGAGTGTGAGAGCCACTGTCCAGGATGAAACATCCAAGATCCATAAATACATCAAGGTCAAAGCCTCAACCGACGATGTGCTCAGCGAATGTCTCAAACAATGGGGACCAGAGGATGAGGTGCTGGAGGAACCATCATGGGAGGATAAGCCCCTACATGGGATGTACCACCGACAAATAACTGAAGTGGCTGATATCAGGAAATCCTACCAATGGCTGGAAAAAGCTGGACTCAAGGACAGCACAGAGGCACTCATCCTGGCTGCACAGGAACAGGCCCTAAACACCAGAGCAATAGAGGCTCAGATCTACCACACCAGACAAGATCCAAGGTGTAGATTGTGCAAGGAGGCCCCTGAGACAGTCCAACACATAACAGCAGGGTGCAAGATGCTGGCAGGGAAAGCGTACATGGAACGTCATAACCAAGTGGCGGGCATAGTGTACAGAAACATCTGTGCAGGATATGGACTGGAAGCCCCGAGATCTAAGTGGGGCACACCCCCAAAGGTGGTGGAGAATGACCGAGCTAAGATCCTGTGGGACTTCCAGATCCAGACAGACAAAATGGTAATGGCGAACCAACCGGACATCGTGGTGGTGGATAAACAACAGAGGAAAGCCGTTGTGGTGGATGTAGCAATACCAAGCGATTGCAACATCAGGAAAAAGGAACACGAGAAACTGGAGAAATACCAGGGCCTCAGAGAGGAACTGGAGAAGGCCTGGAAGGTGAAGACCACAGTGGTGCCTGTGGTCATCGGGGCCCTCGGGGCCCTCGGGGCAGTCACCCCCAAGCTGGAGCAGTGGCTAAAACAGATCCCAGGAACAACATCAGACATCTCAGTCCAGAAATGCGCAGTTCTCGGCACAGCCAAGATACTACGCAGAACCCTCAAGCTCCCAGGCCTCTGGTAGAGGACCCGAGCTCAGAGGTTGAGAAAGACCACCCGTGGAGGGTGAGAAGGGAATTTTATATATATATATATATATATATATATATATATTCAAATTTTGTAAAAATTTGTAAAAAAAAGAAAGGGAAATCTGGCCTGCCAAAACAACCATGTATATTTTCCAAAAAGCAAGAAGAAATAATTGTCTAGTTAAAAACGAAGTACTATTATTGGATTGTCAACTCTATCTTCATAGTGTAGGTGTGATTAATCATGCCCTAAAAAATATGAGCATATCTGTTTGTACACAGTGAGTGGTTTACAGTACATTATGTAATAATGTTTTACCCTTTTTATTGCTTTTATGAATCAACCATGATCAAAAACAATTGGCTTTTTTGGCAAAAAAAAAAAAAAAAAAAATTACAAAAAGATGTCAAAGTGAAAAGTGATTTCTACAAAATAATGACAAATAAATAAAAATATTTAAGTGATTAAAATAAGTGAGTGCATAAATATTCACCCCCTGACCTAATGCAGCAGAGGTCCAGCCAGTTGGTGCTCGTAGTCTCACAGTGAGTGGAATGGACATCGCCTGAGTGCAGTGAGTGTGTTTCAGGTCATTGTAGTATAAAGTCACCTGGGGCTGGATGACTGAGACCACACACACACTCTGTGATTGCTGTGGTTGTAGCTAAAGTTGCATCTACAAAATACTGACTTGAACAAGGTGAATATTTATGCAGTCACTTATTTTATGTTACATATTTTAATTCAATTCTGATCATTTTGTAGAAATCCATTTTCACGTTGACATTAAAGAGATTTTTTATAAGAACTTTTTGCCAGAAAAAGCCAAATTTTGTTGATCATGATTGAGTCGTAAAAGCAATAAAAAGGGTAAAACATCCAGAGGGGTGAATACTTATTATAGGCACTATAAACGTGGCAAAATGTTATTCAGTCTGCTACGGATTTGTTCTTAACAAGGTTTTCCTCTTGGGTTGGAACATCTGGGATCTCCAACGAAAGCTTACAGTCATGTGAAAAAGAAGGGCCATCCCTGAACGGAGCATTCTTTTGAACCACCTACAGGTAGAGCAGCGATAACTTGAAATTGTTACTTCCTGTATGACTGTATCGCTCTCATACTGTTGTGGAGGACTCTCGGACCACTGTTTTTGTGCAGCATTGCAAAGGGTTATTGGTAGAGTCTATGACTGGCCCTGGGGCTGCAAAACAAGCCCAGATCATCACTGTCACCATCAGCATTATCACGTTACTTCTCTACACTGATCTCATCTTTCGAAATGACATTTATTCTGACATCCTCCAATTCATTCAGATGCAACTTCACATACCAGCTGCCATGTTTTTTCTAGAGAGGAGTTTTCCCCTGTAAGCCTTTCCAAAGGACCATAGTTGTTCAGTCTCTTCCTTGCTGTCCTGTCCTTATTTAAGGCCTGTAGGAATGAAATGAAATGGAGCTCTTGGAATTTTTTATTTTTATTTATCTGGCCATTGCACTGTCTGACCTTGAATAATCTTTGTTACTGTGGAATGATGGCCTTTAAATCGATTGTTTCCCTTTGGGATACAGAAAGTAGTTTTGAACTGAATTGAACTGAATTAAGTGCATTTGATTAGCAGCACCTGGCTGCTATTTTCCACCTTAAATCTTTTTAAAACAGAAAAGGTGCTCTAAAGTTTCCCCATAAAGCATTGGAAGTCCAGATATTTTTTTGGTTGTGGTAATAGTAATAGCAATGAATAAAACCCTGAGGCGAATCAGTGGTATTTTAAAGTCTCCAGGAGATTGTCTCATAAGGGCACATTGCCGTTTTGTGCCCCTTATTTCTCCCACGGCTCAACTTGCTGCTTCATCTGAAATGAGTGTTTGAACTGCACTGGGGGAGCAGCGTTTCTATAGCCATGCATTCGTCTTGAATGAGTCTGATGGGAGGTGCATGTAGATTAAGGTGATATAAAAAAACTAAGAAGAACCATATTAACACCTCATCCCTGATTTTCTACTGATTTCCACTCATTCCAGTGCAGTTCTTCTACACTAAATTACAGTTGCCAACAAACACAGGAAGATCTTGTCTAGTTTGCAGGATGGTTTCATGGAATAAAACTAGGCAGTGACTGTTAGCTGGTTGATATTGTAGCTTTTACAGAAAATCTAACTTAACATATATGATGCAGGGACATGATGATACCTCACTGTCCTTTTGTGTTGTTGTCATCTTCATTATTCAATTTTTTTTTTTTTTTTTTTTACATTTTGGCTCAAAAATTTGGCTCATCTGTTAGATGATTAAAAAAAGTTTTTGTTCACAAAATTGCATTCAGAATGGTTTCAAACCATTAAGGGAGTTTTATTTTTTCTCATTGCACAACAAAAAAGTTGGTTAAGAAGAAAAATACATACCGATTAGTATTGTACACTATTCACTATTTCCAGATTCACATATTCAAAGATTTTTTTGTTGATCGTGACTTTAAATTATTTGTCCAAAATCCAGCTATTCGTGAATTATTTTGTAGAGCATATCTAAAATATTTGAAAGGAAATGTAATTCAGGAAGCTGAAATAGCTAGGTGCAATGCTACTTAACATGCTATTGCTATTGAATTGTCTTCTGGTCTCGTCTCATTCTCATGAACCCTGACATCCAGTATCATTTTTTCTTGTGAGCTGGATGCATCATCACTCCCCTAGCAACTAGGGTGGCCAAAAAAAAAAAAAAAAAAATCAATAGTCACATAATAATCGACACAAAACCTTTCGATCTATTTAGATATTCATTTGAGTCGAGGTCGATGCCTGCAGTGCCATCCACTCCAGCTGTTATACAACTTGGCACAGCTTGACTTCAGACCAACAGTCTGCTGCTCTCTCACTGTCAGCTGAACACATGAACACTGGTTTTCATTAGCACCGAACTGCTCCACTGATGTCAAACTCTCTTGATGCGGTGTTATTGTTATACTCTACACCATAGCCACACACTAAGACCCATTCCCATTTTACAAAATCGTTCAAAAGAAGAAGATTAAAGGGCAGGGACTGGTTTAATACTTGATCAACATTTACATCTGAATCAAATCTGCACACAGATACTGGCATTGAAATTATATAGAATCTAGCAACAGCTTAATAAAAAAGAATTATCATTCAGTTGAAAGACTGAAGTAAACAATTCATTTTAAATCCCAACTTTGTGTTAATAGAAGAGGCGTCCTTCACTGCATTACCATTACTGCAGCCTCAGAATTCTTCAACCCTTTCATGACAAGCATCTGCAGTACATAGCAGAGCAGCCTGCTGTGAACTGCTGCAAATGGGATTCATAGACAGCAGCCTCTGACAGCGTTCTTGGGGAATCTTAGCCCACTCCTTATGGGCAAAGCCCACCAGTTCATTAATATTCTTAGGTTTGTGTGCTGAAACCAGCCTTTTAAAACTTCACCAGAGATTAAAAACATATGAATAAGTTCAGTATTTTTTGTTCCTCATTTCAGAAAGTGTAACTCATATTTTATATAGCTTTAGTACAAATTGAGTGAAATTTTTCAAGCCTTTTTTTGTTGTCATTTTGATCATTATGGCTTACAGGTGACAACCCAGAATTTTGTGTCGTAGAAAATTACAATATATTTTGAAAAAGTTAAACATTACAAACTCATGGTGTCACACCCTAATCAGCTAATTGACTCAAAAAACCTGCAAAAGTTTCCTGAGCCTCTGAATCAGGGTCTGCCTCTCCAGTCCTTGATGGCTTCTCTGCTTCAACACACCTGAGGCAAATAATCAGGTCATGAGCAAGACTCTGGAGAACTTGACTACATACTCAGGAGGTATTTCAGCCATTTGCTTCAGGTGTGCTGGACCAGAGACAAATCTAAAAGTTGTAGACTCCAGCTCCAAATGGTCTCTCAGTAAGCTACACAATCATGAAGAAGATGACAGCCATTGACACAAGGAGGGTATGTTTCAAAAGGTTGTTGCTAAAAAACTGTTCACAGAGTGCTGTGTTCAAGCATGATCATACAAAGCTGAGTTGAAGGATGAATTGTAGTTGGAAAAGGTGGGATAATCGTAACCTTGAGAGGATTGTCAAGCAAAATCCATTCAAAAATTTGGGGGAAATTCACAAAGAGTGGCTTGAGGCAGGAGCCACGAAGCATAGACGTCAAAAGCGTCTTATCTGGCTAAATAGATAAAGAACGTCATCCCTCCTTCTGCTGACAAGCTTTATGGAGATGCTGATTTAATTTTCCAACAGGACTTGGTACCTACCCATTGCCACATATACCAAAAGCTGGTTCAGTTACCATGGTGTTACTGTGCTTGATTGGCCTGTAAACTAGCTTGACCTGAACCCCACAAATAATCTGTGGAGTATTGTCAAAAGGAAGATGAGAGACACCAGACCCTGAAGGCCGCTATCAAAGCAACCTGAGCTTCCACTATACCTCAGCTGAACCACAGGCTGATTGCCTCCATGCCACGCTGCACTGATGCTGTGATTCACTGATATTGAGTTTTGGGTTTTCATTATCTCTAAACCATAATCATCAAAATTACAAGAAATAAAGGCTTGAAATAGTTCCCTTTTATATGTAATAAATCTATGTAATATATGAGCTTCACTTTCTGAAATGATTAACTGATGAATAAAGTTTTTCAAGAAATGTAATTTTTTGAAATGTACTTGTAGTTTCTTCTAGGGTTTCTTCTGAAACCAAACATTGCTGGACCTGTTTAGAAGTCCAGTGAGTTTTTCTCTCAGGATTTCTTGATATCTCATTTCCTCCCCAAGCTGTGGGATTCCTGTGCCAAAGGAAGCAAAACAGCCCCGCAGCATCACTGTGCCACCACCTGTTGGCTGGGTGTTCTTTTCACTGCTAACAACTACAGCACTTTTTCTGCTATAGTTCTTCCCTTAAATAACCCAATTAATTACTTACAACTGGAAGTGCAGGCATGTAAAGCAAGTAAGAGACTGCTGTATTTTTTGTTTTCGTCATAGTAATATTAATGAGTCCATCTGGAAGTAAAATTTCGTCCCTCTGGCAAACAGTATCAATATCAAATTGAACATTTTTCTGGATTGAAGTATGTTGGAAGAAAAAGTAAATAGCTAATTAAAGTTCTGTTTTTAATGTGTCCAGAGAATATTAAAAAATAGAGGTGTTGTTATCAACAAATAACAAATAACTCAAATAAATGTTTTGGAGTAAGCCTTTTTGACATTAATTGGCAAAATTCCTTGTCTTTACTAACAATTTTGTATTTTTCCTGGATTTAAAAAAGTAACTCAAGCAATATTGCTAAATTATAACATTTCAATTACCATGCATTAATGTTTTACTTGCAAATAACATTTTTAGCCAACTGGATTGACTTTTATCACCTGTTTTGCACAAACATGATATGGCCTATTATATTGTAAGCCTATTATAGATAATAACTCTACTCCTTGACTAAATGAGTTACATCAACATTTAATTTCCCTTTGGGACAAATAAAGTATTTTTGAATTTGAATTGAATTTGGATTTCAGTGGTGGGGATATCATGATGATGGATAATAAAGAGTAAGCAAAATGTGGGTTAAATGTTACCGATATGCACGATTGCCATTAAAAACAATATTTTGTGATTCAGTGTTTTTCATATATTATATATCCAGCCACTTGTAACTAATTTGGCATTGTCCATTTGGAAGACCAATTTGCACTGAAGCATTGAACTTCTTGGCTGACTTCTTGATATGTCTCTTCAATATTTCCACATAATGTACATTCCTCATGATGCATATTAAGATATCATTGGTGTTTGAACTATTAAACAATGCACTTTGAGAGGGGGTCTCAAGTATTCTCGGATTTCAGCTATTCGCAGGTGGTTGTTGTCCCTAACCCCCACAAATACCGGGGGTCCACTGTATACATACAGATGAACGTGGCACCTTCAGGCCCTTGAAGATTGTACCCAACGATGGACCAGACTTGTAGAGATCCACAGTTCTCTTCCTGATATCATGGTTGATTTCTTTATATTTTCCCATGAAGCCACACAAGTAAGCAGTGTGTTTGAGGTATTGCCTTAAAATACATCCACAGCCCCGGCTAATTAATTCAGCAGTTGTGAATTAACCTGGAAGAAGACATCATCAGCTGGTCTTTCACATAGTCAATCATTTAAAGGTATAGTAAGGTTTCTGTATGTAAACTTCTAAATTCTCTCTCTCTCTCTCTCTCATTATTTTGGCATTTAGCAAATAGAAATGATTTACGAACAGACTTAGAACAGCCCATGAGCCCATGACATGACAGTTTCTCATGCAGCGCTGTCTGATCTTTTTAAGGTCATGTGCTAATCCCCCCTGGTTTTTACACACTAGAGTTTCTTACTCTGCGTCATTTCACAGATGTATGTACTGTAGATGTAAGCCATTTATACTACTTTCTTTAAGTTTCTTTAATTTTTTGTTATAAGTGGTGTATTAACATAAATTTTAACGTTTAGTACAAAGAGATTAACAGCATCGCCATATCTGGAAAACCCTTAGTAAATGTTGTTCTAATACATCACCTATGTCCAGTTAATCTGCTGATATGAGAATGTTTTCATTGGAGTAGTAAAGACATTATTTGTTCATTCTCTAAATTTGTTGGACTGACTAAATATAAAAAAGCTGGTCTGTAAAAACACAGGAAATCTGTTCATTAAGCTAGCATGTAGTTAAATAACGGTCTACATGAGGAGTTTTTTGGTATTTTTGGGGGGAAATGCATGCTTTAAAATGCATTATAGCACTAAGTTGACTTAAGCTGACTTGTGTTAAATGACCTTTCTATTAACTTTGCTGCAGAGTCTTATACAAAACAGACAGGAAAGTCTGATTTGAGATTGAGAAACCAAGCACACACACAAAAGCAACCTGGTTGGGGTTCAGGACGCATTTTTCAGAACAGAGCAAATCATGTGCAGTTCTTGCAACACAAATGGTTTCCTTCAAAGTTCGTCATTACATGGGTTACGAAGCTTATTTTCAGATCCAGTTTATGGTTTGAAAAACCTTGACAGAATAAATGAACATGGTTTATATGTAATTTATTGATCCATTCTATATATTTTGACATATGCTTCATGTTGCAAACAGCTTTCAGTTTGTCAATTTTAGATTTGTCACATGAATATATATATATATATATATATATATATATATATATATATATATATATATATATATATATATATATATATATATATATATCTTTCACACTAGAATGTAGGCCCTTATTGTGAAGGGGAGAAGGCAGAAATTGAGTAGAGTTAAAGAGGAAGAGAAGACCATACTGTTGTTCAATTCAAATATTCTTGTTGTGGTTGGAAGTACATTTGTACAAACAAAATACTGTTTGTCTCTTTTTGCTGACTTCCACACTGTCAAGTTTGGTTCAAGGACCATGTTTACACCTTTTAACTCTGTCTTAAACACAAGTACCAAGCTCTTGGCATGAAGCAATGGAGGAATTGTAAACCTATTGTCATCAATGTTTTTGTTTGATGTCAGGCCCCATCTACACAGAGACAAACATGGTAAACTTTTGTGCGTCCACATGACAGGATGCAGCACCATGAAAATGCTGTAGTAGGCTGTAGTAGGTACGCTGCGCTGGGCCAATCGGTGGTGCTGTACCACTGCAACAGAACGATGCAAAAAAAAAAAAAAAAAAAATGCTGAACAACACCAGGCAGCGCAATGTCTGTTATTTGTGAGAGTGAGCCGCATACGAGAGAGAGCTGGATCTACGGCATCATCATTTCAAAAAAGACGTGGCTCACATGTACACATGGAAACATGAAACCGACATTTTGAAAGTTATCCACTCTGGGACCAATTTTCAAAAATGATCATTTCTGGTCTCCCAAAACGCCGGATCCATTTCTGTCAAGGAAACCAGTGCTTCTGTCAATTTGCTGAGCTGCCCCACTAATCTTTGAGCTTATTGTTTATTCACATATCAATAAGCAGGCCCTCTTTTCTGCATTAAATTTTCACTACTTCTTTTACGCTCTGTTTCACAAACCCACACACACACACACAGGGTAGTAGATAACAGAGCTGGTATTGGACTAGTATGTTATTGATTGTCCCCATATCACATCTGTTGTACTTTTTCCACTCTGAGGAGATGACACAAACTCAGCCCTGCACAGTCTCTAGCAGCTCTGTATGGGACGCCCAGCTTCCCATTTTTGTGCTCTTTCCAACTCAATTACAGCTTTTGCCAGCTAATCATTTTCCCCTCACAGAGACAGCAACACATTTCTCCCTCTGGGACATGTTCAGCCAATCCAGTCCATGAGCTACCATCGTAATGATGGTGTTCTCAACATTTTGTTCCTCCTTGTGGAGTTTATTTAAAGCATTTCATTTTATGATTTTCAAGAAGGAATTTTAAAATGTTTACTACCTCTACTGCTGAATGCAGGCAAACAATATCTTGGGAAGATCTTTGTAAAACATCACAATACAGAGTTCTAATCTGAAGTGCTTCATATTAATTCATTGATTCATTCATTTAGATTTTCTTTCTTATATGAAATAAAACAGCATTTCTCAAAATGTAATAAAGTTATGTAAAAAGAGCCTCAGTTTTGATCTAAATTTTGATAAAAATTATATGAAAATTATTTATACCCTTCTTAATAACCAGTGGGAAAAAAACCTTTGTTGACATTACAACTGTCAAAACCTTATAATTACTGACCTGCTTTTTGAAATATTAAACTGATATTTTATCAGTTTATCTTTAGTAGTAAGCTTGGAAAACCTCCTTACCAATACCCTACCCTAATTTTTAACTCACTTCACAGATTCTCTATCAATTTTAAGTCGGGACTGGCTGGTCTACTCTCAAACGCTAATATTACTTTTGTTCAGAAGAAATATGTGGGAAAGTAAAAGAAGATTTTAAACCTAAATCTGCTAATGCCTGGTTCATTGGTTGATTTTTATTCTAATTTTTGTCCCTTTTTCCCCTTTCTGACAATTTTAAGGACGCGCAATTATCAGGATGGCTCTTAAGAGATATTCCTGCCATGTATGGTGTGGTAAGAGGGATCTGGTCTGCTTGAGAGGACGTCGGGACCTCTCAGATCTAAAATTGGGGATATTCAACATGTTTGATTTTCTTGGCTTTATATTGGAACGTTTGGGGTGTTTCCTGAGGACAAATGAGAACACAGCCTGTTGAATGTGACGCATACCCAATCCGAAAGCAAGGTGATGGAAAAACAGAAGGAAATTCTAAATAAAGACAAAATAACTGCCATGGTGCAACAGAAAGTCCGGTGGATGTCAGAGATTTCTTTTCTGTTTTTTTTCTCAGTTAAACATAGTCCACAAACTATCGCCATTGCTTCTTCGTCGAGCATGTTTGTTTACTCTGAACTCTCGTTTGATCTCAAGAGGTTTTGCGAGATTTCCCATCTGACATCTGAATGTTTGTGAGTGATATCGGTTTGTGTGTGGTATGTTGCACATACTATGTGGCTCGACACCACACAAACCTGTGATGCCTAAGATTTATTTTTTTTGTTATTTGTTATTTGTTATCATCACGTCTGTGCTTTCTCCGGTTTTGAAAATCGGCTGACAATTTAACAATCTTGCCGCGTATACCAGGCATAAGGGTATAAACAATTTTGCTTTTAACTGTAAAGATGCAAAAAATTATGTAGAAAAGGGAATAGTTTTTGAAACGCAATCATTAAAATGTATAAACTCCAATTGTTGAGCCGCTGTTGTTTTACTAGGCAACAATTCATTTTAGTGTTTTCAAAGCTATAATTGGTTCACGTTGCTTTGAATCAGTTTAAGAGTTTGTTAGCTTGTAACTGGTGTGGTTAACTGGTTTAATCAGTGAAAAAC
Source organism: Anableps anableps (assembly GCA_014839685.1). Taxonomy (NCBI): domain Eukaryota; kingdom Metazoa; phylum Chordata; class Actinopteri; order Cyprinodontiformes; family Anablepidae; genus Anableps; species Anableps anableps. The sequence goes on from CM026079.1 coordinate 7,142,254, forward strand.
ACCAATTTTGGGTTCAATGGAGCCCTTCACCTGCTTTCCGTCATGATATTATGATCTGATAAATCTCCTGATGATGTTTCGTTCTCCACAACAAGGCTGGAACTGATGGAGGTACAGAAAGCTCCCATATATAGAAACATTTGATTAGTTGTGATCAAACTGCCAAGTTCGATGTGATACGTGAGGTGTTAGCCATGTGTTTGGATGGATGGGAAAGAAGCGTGAGAAAAACCTTTTGGTAAGTAGTAACAATATACGTTCTCCAAAATGTTTGTGATCAAGAAAGGATTGAACAGCCTTACAAGTCAAGTAGACAATAGATTGGCCTTAATCTGGTGATGCAATGTAAAAGGGGTCTTAGTCTGGTCAAAAATGAAGGAACACTAATATTGCTGACCAGCAGATTTGATTAAGACATATATGTGTTTATCTACAAATTCTATCATAGATATAGGCTGTACGCAGCAAAGACCGCAGCGCCAGAAGGGCCAGTAGGGCCCTACCGACTTTTGGGCATCAAGGGTAAATGTCATAGGAAGAAACAGGTGAATGAATGCCACCACCAGTTCTTGTCATAACTTGCAATTTCTGCCTTCAGAAGAATCAGTGCTGGCTTACATGAAATTTATAGTTTACTTGTATCATGTGAGAAGTGACCTAAGTGGATTTTTGAGCATCAGTGCTGCTTCTTTCTCTCTGTTGGACTGAAACTTTACGCATTAGCTATCCTTATTACAGAATAATAAACAAAAACAATATACCGTAGTATTAGCAGATGAAACAAGAGACATTTCAAATGAAGAACAGCTAGTTGTTTCCTTTTGCAAGGTTGATGACGACTACAGTTTCATAACTTGAAAAGTGAAATTTTGATAATGCTGAACAAATTTAGCTCCTTCTTTGGGAGCCCCCACAGAACAACTGTCAAGAACCTTACAGATCATGAGCATTTCATTTCAAGATGTCCAAAAAGCTGTGGCTTTAACAGGCCACTTGATTAAATATAGAGTTCTGAGGAGATCTTCAATAGATTTTTCTTGACGGTTGTAGAAAAAAACAAAAGACCTTATAGATACTTCTTTCCCAGCCCTAGCGGAGCACTAAGCTGAACACTGGAGAGGCTGTGAACACGTTCCAGAGCCCAGCGGATTATTACGGCAAAATGTACTTTGAAGTTTACTTGACAGTGAATTGGAATGCCATTTTCACCAGAGTTGAGTTCTGTGGGTGGTTTGATTAATTCTGCAGCATAAAGGGAAGAAGGTTTTGGATCTTGACAGTCTATGTACACAACTTCATATCCTGCTGGCACATTCAGTCTTCAGAGAGAATAGCATCTTCAATGGCATCTGCTATAAATGCAACACCTGTGACTAAAATCTACACCAAGAAGTGCATAAACTGTTAAAGCTGTGTTAAGAGGTCCTTCTTGTGTCTTCATCATCTGAAAATGTATTTGAGGTCAACAAGGACCCGAAAGGTCCTGAACAATTTAATGTGTTTGCACGCACACACGCACACACACACACACACACACACACACACACACACACAATATTATCAGAAACTTTAACCAGCACGACAGATGGAAGCAGTTCTTCCATGTTCATCCTGATTGAGATGAAAATGATAAATTAACACTTGTCGTTATTGTCTCTCAGATATATTTTGAATTTCTCAGTTTTCACATTTTTCCCTTTAAGTGACTTTTTTGAAGTCTGTATATACTTTATCTAGAAGCGACACTGATGTGTAATGTGTGTGTGTTTTTAGAAGAAACTGCACTGCATCAAAACACGAATCTCTAGTTTAGTAAAATTCCTGTTCATCGTCAGAAAACCGTACAATCTGGAAACAAACAGAAGGTACGATGTGCTCCGTCAAGCACTGAACATTTCTGATCACTGTCTCTCTGTCAAGTGAGGAAATCAATTATTCCAAGGAATCCTATGTTAAACCAGGCCAACAGGCCACTATTTGTTAGGCACATTTGCGCATCACATATAAGTTGCACATTTATAGAACGGAAATGCTTTCTATTCATAAAGGCGCATCCATTTCCAGGCAGTGCCCTTATAGCAATATGAGTGCAGTCAACAGCTCCGATCATGTCAGGAAGTCTGCTTATCACTGACAATTGCAATTTAATTTCTGCCTGTTCAGCTGCAGTGCAGAGGAACCATACGTGTCTGGGCAACATGTACGGCTGGCATGGCTCGGCTGAATAATGACTGTGATAGTCCCGATCTGGCAGCCAATTTCCACTGAAATTCTCCATTTGCAAGGAATCCTAGCATAGTGAGAACTTCAACCAGTAACGTACAGCATCTTCTAGTTTCTCTCTGCAACAGCTCTGCGCAGAACTCTAGGATGATGGTCCTGCGCAATCTGAAGCGGCTAATAAGCCACTCATCATCATGTTCAAGCAGATCAGTCTGATCTCTGAGCACACGCTTCCTCCGAATTGTTCCATTGGCGATGTCCTCCAGCAGTGCCAAAGCTGCCATCATTCCACAATTATGCAAACTTTTGTGCAGCTATTTATGTAGGTGTGTGTTTACGCCTTGTTAATAATCACCAAACCTGACCTACTTGGAGTTAATCAGCTGATCCGGCCCCGTTTTCTTTTTCAGTAAAAATGAAACTGCCGTGCAGATAACATGGATTGACAAAAACAGAGGAAATTTACTATTTACATTTGAGTAACGTTTTCCCATAACTTTATTTTTTATGTTTTTTATTTATGTTTTGTGAGTGTGTCTGTGTGTGTGCGTTACCTTATTGTACGACGATAAATGTGGTTCAGTTACATTGTTTAAGTTCAAACAATAAAATAATGAATGGAGTCTTTAAAACAAAAGTATGTATTGATGCTTGATTTTTGTGTACCATTACATCCCTTGTTGTGACACATATAGCTCCAGTCTTACTTCCATTGGCAATTTATTCTGGCAGAACAGTTTGCTAGGTAATGTTAGCCTGTTGATGCTCTATTTTTTTATTTAGCTTAAAAAGAGTATTGCTGCTTCCTAAATTTTGCACTTTATGTTGAATGTTGTAAAATTTACTGTATTATGATTCAGCTGCTCTCTGCACATCTCAGGGAAACTGTACAGTTCACAAAGCAGGTTACAGCACAGACAGATCAGGAACTTTTTCTCAATTCTGGTCCTCAGGGACCACTGTCCTGCATATTTTAGGTGTTTCTCTTCTGCCGCACACCTGACTTGAATAAGTGGGTGATTAACAGGCTTCTGCAGAACTTGATGGCATTCAGAGGTCATGTTATCATTTGAATCAGGTGTTGTAGAACAGCGACACATCTAAAATTTTCAGGGCAGCGGTCCCTGAGAATCCGAAATGAGAATCACTGCTCTATAGTCTCTTTTTCATGTTTGGCGTTATTGGAAAGGGTGTTGATGAAACAAAAAAACTTGCATTTTTGCAAGCTGTTCACATGAAAATTACCTGTGATTTTCCCACGTTATAGAGGAATAACATGGTCAGCCAATACTTCTCTTATCAGGAGCTGAATTAGGTTGGGGACTGGTAATGTAGAAAAAGCTTCGATCCAGACCTCAAGCTAATACCTTGGGTTAGATCTAGACATCCCTACTTGATGTCATTTTGTATTGTTAATACTGACCAACTGTCAACAATTGCCCACTGTAGATGTTTTTAAAAGAAACAGTATTAGGCTAGAAATCTGGCACTTTCCTACTTCAGTTCAGTTCAGTTTATTTATATAGCGCCAGTTCACAACAAATGTCGTCGAGGCACTTTACAAAAAAAAATAAAAAATAAAAAAATTCAATCATACATACATTCCAATTGATGCTTGTTATCAAACAATACAGTAATCTCAATTAATTATTCAAAACAGATTCAAAAAGTTTATAAGGATACCCTGCAGATTGGATTGAGTCGAGTCATTGACTTGCAGCATTCACTCCTCCTGGATGAGTGCATGGCGTTGTGCCATTGACTTTACAGCAATCCCTCATACTGAGCATGCATGTAGCGACAGTGGAGAGGAAAAACTCCCCTTTAACAGAAAGAAACCTCCAGCAGAACCAGAACCAGGCTCAGCACAAGCGGCAATCTGCCATGACCGACTGGGGGTTTGAGAAGGCACAGCACAATGCACAAGAAAAACAGATGAACTGATGTAGGATTATTTTCGATGTTCATGAAAGTAAAAGGTTAATAGCAGGAGAAGGAGAATGATTAGTTGATAGCAGCACCATTTAAGCTGAAGCCCTCCTCCAGGAAGGTATCACAGCCAGACAAAATGCAGGACCAGGTGTAGCTTCTATAGAGAGAAAAATTACAGAGAGAAAACAAAAGGTTAACAGTTGAAATAACAGCAAAAAATGCAAATTGGAGCATACTAGAAGAAGAAAGTGAGAAAAAGTGGTCAGTTTGTCCTCCAGTAGCCTAAGCCTATGGCAGCATAGCTACAGAAATAGCTCATGATAACCTAAGCCAGTCTAACTATAAGCTTTATCAAAACGAAAGTTTTAAGCCTAGTCGTAAAAGTAGACAGGATGACTGCCTCATGGACTAAAACTGGGAGCTGGTTACACAGGAGAGGAGCATGATAACTAAAAGATATATGAGGCCAAGAGAATATCATTTGTAACTTTCACAAGTGCCTATCTTAAAAGCCTGTGGTACATGTCCATTTACTAAGGACAGATTAATCATATCTAAAATGGAGACAGTAATCAAAGGGAACACCTCTTTAAATAATTTGGCAGGGATGGGGTCCAACATGCATGTCGAATGTTTGGAAGAAGCTAATATTTTTGATAACTCAGAAAGCTCAACTGACTCAAAACAGTCCAAACACATATAAGGTTCTAGAGTTACATTCAGTGCTGCGGCACTTACTGAGGATGAAGTAATCACGTTCGGCAGGATGCCAACTATTTTATTTCTAATAGAATCAATTTTATTTAAGAAGAATTCCATAAAGTCATTACTGCTGAGAGCTGGGGAATTGATGGCTCAACAGAGCTATGACTGTGTAAGTTTGCCAATTGTACTGAAAAGAAACCTAGGATTATTCCTATTCTCCTCTATTAATGATGAAAAATACAATGTTCTAGCTTGCTGAAGGGTCTTTTTGTACAGCAGTAGGCTATTTTTGCAAGTAGGACTCCTCTAGATGTGTAGAGCGCCATTTTCTCTCAAATTTCCTAGTATTCTGCTTCAAAGTACGCAGCTCTGAATTAAACCAAGGAGCCAACCTCCTATGGATAACTACATTCTTTTTTAAGGGGGCTGCATTGTCTAATGCCACACTCAATGAGGAAGTAACTCTATGAACAAGAACATCAATTTAAGAAAGGCTGGAGATTAAACTACTGCCTTCTACTGTGTTTATATGAGATTCTGAGGAGATTCTTTAAACGTTTTTACAGCATTGTCTGATAAAGACCTTCTATAATGAAATTTTCTCTCAGGTTTGGAATACTCAGTTAAAATAAACTCAAAGGTTATTAAAAATGGTCAGACAGCACAGGGTTATGGGGAAGTACTATTATTTCTTCACACTCAATGCCAGCACAAAGTCTAAAGTATGATGACAAGAGTGGGTAGGACTGTGAATTCTTTGAGTAAAGCCAATTGAGTCTAAGGTAGCATTAAAGGCTACATTTAGGCTATCACCCTCAGCGTCAACATGAATGTTAAAGTCCCCCACTATAATGATCTTATCAGTATTTAACACAAAATCAGATAAAAAAAAATCTGAGAAATGATCTAAAAATTGAGTAAGAGCCTGGTGGATGATACAAAACAACAAACGAAAGTGGTTTTACTGCTTCGCAACTAGGATGAGGAAAACTAATGGTTAGATGTTCAAAAGAACTGTAGCTATTAATTGGCATAGGATTAATTAATAAATCTGAATGAAAAATAGTTGCTACTCCTCCACCTTGCCATGTACTTCAATTAATGTGAAAATGTAAATAATTAGAAGGTGTTGACTCATTTGTACTAACATAATCCTCTTGCTGCAGCCAGGTATCTGTAAGACAGAACAAATCAATCTGATTGTCACAAATCAAGTCATTAACTAACAAAGTCTTTGAAGAGAGAGATCTTATGTTCAATAAACCACATTTAATTGTTTTATTTTTCTGTTCAGTTAGAGTAGGATTTATCTTTATGAGATTTTCATGATTTGCTCTTTTTAGGTTAGTCTTTAAGGCATTTGATTTTGGCCATGGGCAAGACAATGTCTTAATAGAATAGGGTAGTGGGTGGGTAACAGTACAGAAGCTGCAGAGAGGTGTGTTAACCTGCGACTCTGCTCCCTGGTCTGGACCCTGGGTAGTCAGTGTTTTGGAGGACTAATAAATTTGGCCAGATTCCTTGAAAGAAGAGCTTCTCCGTCCAAAGTGGGATGGATGCCGTCTCTCCGAATCAGAATTGGCATACATTTTGGGTATTCCCCAAAATGTATGCCAATTATCAATGTAGCCCATATCATTTTCAGGACTATAGCACATCCTACTTACGATGTGCTATAGTATTTTAATATTTTAATATTACTGTAGGTAAAAACTCTTTCAAGAAATGTTGGGTTAGGAGAACAACTTTTCATTTGACCATCACGTCTTACCATGTGGATTTGACCAGTCATTCACATCTCAAGTGCCAAGTGCAATGCAGAAATAGATGTATTGAACGAACAGCTGCAGTGAGAATGTCAAGGCACACAACATTCTGATTTCAAGTTCTCCCCTCCTAAGTGCATGCGTAAGTGATTCACAGTCCAGGCATTTGAACATATTTTAGCATCTCACCCCGTCAGCTTCGTCTCTGTCAAGCTGGCCTGACAAACACATACGTGGTGACACACATGAAGTCTCCCACGCATTTACAGCTCAGCTTTCCACTCAGGGTTTTACTATCAGTGTGACAGCTGGAATGAACATGTACTAAGGTTCCCTCTCACACTCAATAAGATACTCGTCTGTCTTCTCCTTCAGCAGCTTCAAACCGAACTGAGTAATTATCCTGCTTGTATCTTTTTTACCTTAACACTAAACCTCTTTGTCTTCTTGCACTGCACCTGACATTTATTGTTTCCTCAATTTGACTGTAATAATTAAAGCAAGCATCATATCGTGTGTGTGTGTGTGTGTGTGTGTGTGTGTGTGTGTGTGTGTGTGTGTAGGTGTTTTAACATGAATGGCATGTCAAAGACGTCATTGCACACAGCAGCAACAGCATGCGGTCAAGTAAATCGATGGGTTTGTTGAGCAGCGTTCTCAGAGCTTTACATTTCACTGAAGAGTTAGGGATAAATCATCATGGGGTTCTTATAATGCTTTATGTTAAAATCAGTGCGAATAATAGGGTGCACTCAGACATGTGTGTTAAATAAGAGTGAGATTCCATATCCATGGGTTGTTCAGGTTTTCTGTGGCTTATTTTTTTCTCTGCAAACACTGTTTGGCATGCACTCCATGTGCACACTTTCACTTTTTTGTTTGCACTCTGATAAGCTTTAGTGCCTCCAGGGCAGCCAAAACGATATAGTGAAGAAGACTGTTCATCTTGGTTGTCAAAGCTTCACTTCAAATGGCCCAAAGAGATTGGGCTCCGATGGTTATCTCTGCATAAACTCTGACACCAGAGAGTCATGCCTCACTAAGATGAGAAGTCAGAGACTCGAGAATTCTATTGGGGAAGGGTTTTAGTGGATTAAAAGGTTGCCTGTTCTGCTAATGAGAACAATCCAGATCACCTTTACAGTGTGCTTGCTGTTATATTTGTCGGATATAATGGGTTTTACTTCTTTAAAATAATCTAATTTTTATTTTCTCCACAAATAGAGAGAAGAGAAAAAATGTTTTCCCTATAGGATGAAGGCTTGAATCAAATGTACAAGTGTTCATACCTCACCAACATTAGGGTGCATTCACACTAGTCCATTTTAATCAAACTCTAGTTTGCCTAGAAAGTCCAGTTTTTTTGAGGAGGTGTGAACACGGAATAAACTTTTATGTGGACTAAAATACAAACTCTGGTCTGGATAAAAACCTCGGTCTTGGTTCGGTTGAAGCGAACTCTATTGCAGTTCAAATGCATATGTGAATGCCAAGTGGACTGGAGACCTCTCCAAAAGCAGGAAGCGGACTATAGCCCAGGGCATTCTGGGTAAATACAACCAAAACAAATGCGTGTGTCTTGCACTAGTGGGAGAAATGGCTTGTAGTCTTTTGCCAAAGACGAAAGAGAAATCCGACAACTGCTAAAATCTGACGCCTTCCATTTTTGTTTTCATTTTATGAAGAAGGAAGTTGTGCTCAGTGTCTTCTTCAGAGGTTATCGTGTTGTTTCCATTCAGTGGTTTTTGGTGCAGCCCCACCTCAGGGGAGGGTGTAAAAAGATTTTTCAAAGGATTTGGTTGATTGCAGTTTTGTGGCCAATCTTTAAAAAGCCTGACCTGTTGATTCTGATTTTGGCCGATACAATTTTTTTTGTCTGAAAAGTTGATAAAACAATGGGGTGACTATTGTTAATTTGACATCATTAGTGAACAAACAGCATCAAACAGTCTACCTGTGTGCACAAGCAGATGTATGTGTGGTGGAAGACTAACACTGAACACAACAACTCCATGGTAAAACAAGGTGGTAGAATCATGCTGTGAGAATGCTGTTCTTCTGCAGAGACATGGACGGTAATCAAAGCTGATAGGAAGATGGATGGAACTTAACATAGAGCAAGGCTGGCATTACAGAAGGACAACAATTCTAGTCAGAGCAACAGTGGATTGGTTTAGATCAAAGCATATTCATGTGTTAGAATGGTCCAGTCAAAGACCAGACCTCAAACCTAAGTGAGGATCTCTGCCAAGACTTGAAAACTCTAGGTGGACAAGGACTTGAGATGGGATGGAGGGTTTGCAGGTGGAGTTACAGTGAAAGCTGTTTTGGAAGTTAAATATTTTTATGCAGTGCTAAAAATAGCATTATATCACCAAATATATTAAAGGCATAGAGGGTATAAATGTATTGGACTTAAATAATTAGCTAACATTTATCATAGTCTGAGCATATTTTCGCAGCATGCGTACTGCGTATCGTGATTTGATGTGATGATAATTTTACAGTATATTGTGTAGCCCTGATGCATGCCAAACTTCTCAGATTTTAAAAAGTAATACAATTTCAAAAACCCTGTCATTTTCTTTCCAACTCATAATCATGCACTACTTTGTTTTTGTCTATCACATAAAATCCCTCAGTAATACAATAGGGAGGGGCGATATGACAAAAAGATTTATCGTATTTTGTGATATTTATTGTGATAACAGTAAAAGTGGTGGTAAAAAGTAGTAAGCTATGTACAAAGAATATATAAAAACTTCTTGCAGTCTTTTTAGGCAGCTATCTGGCTGTGACTGCATGGAAAACCCCCATAAACACAAATGCAGCTCTTAAAAAACAACCCCTTTCAAAACAGGTTTCTATTACTAAACTGCAAATATTCATATTTTAGAATTTATTGATATTTATTGATTCTCTGCTGGAACCAACGGTGGGGAAAATGGTAAAGGTAGCAATCCTGACAAAATTATCAGTTCTGAGGGTCTTTAGACATCATTAATTGGAAATTATCATCAGGATATAGAAAAACTCTTGTGGTTGTAACAAGGCAAAATATGAAAAGAATCAAGATGAATGAGTTCATTTATTTTATTTTTTGTTTCTTGAAATAAACTTTCTCCCAAAGGGGGGACATGAGCTGCGCCTCTTTTCTGCCTCTCATGCAGAGGTTTACTGGTGCTGATATGATGTGTTAGACTGCCCATGTGCCTGTGTATGTAATGCACTTGGTAAGCGTTGCATCTCTGCACAATTCAGACACACACCTTGAAAAAATCAGAACACTACTGTAACAAAGCTGACTAGCTTAGAGGCAAAGATTTGGCAAAACTGACCTTTGCTTTCTTTTAGATGCCACATTTTTCTTTTCTTGAACAGCTTTACCCTCTCAGTGCTAATATCGCTCCTATCAATATCTTTTATTACTTGCCTTCTTAGGTAATGTGTCCCCCAAGTGTCTTCAACTTGTTACAGGAATGCAACACTTCAAAATAATAGCACAGTTCACAGAGATTTAGGGCTTAGCTGCCTCTATCCCCATTACTCATTCCCCGTTTAGTGCGACAGGATATTTCATCCAGAAAACTGCCCAGACACTATCAGGACTTGTGGCCGCCCGGCTCTGCGCCGTTGGCTGTGTCCGGTGTCAAAGTGCGAAAACGGCTCTATGAGTCAGGGATGTCGTCATGAAGGTGCTGCAGTGGCCATCAGCATGGGGAGTGTGTGTGGTGATGGTGGCTAATGGGCCATTTTATGGGCTAAACTGAAGCGATGACATCAGAGGCCTCATCAACACAATGTGAGGTTAGAGGCATCATTTTAAGGAAGAGACATTTGCTGCAGATTGAAGCTCTCTGTGTTCCAGCCTTTACTTGCTAAATTTCTTCTAATTTTATTTTCGCATACAAACATGCATCTGATGTTACTCAGAGTTATAGTCAAAATGTTGTTTCTATTGATATTGACACAATTGAAAATTAGGGTGCACCGATTGCAGTTTTCTGGCACCTGCTCGCCAATATTTGAAAAGCCTGACCTGTCGATTCTGATTTTGGCCGATGCTGATTTTTTTTGTCTGAAAAGTCACTAAATATAGCAACAAAGTTTCTAACAGTGGGGTGACTACAGTTAACTGGACATGTGCAGACGTGACCTAGTAGGTGGATCTGTCAGCCCTCTCTCTTAGCAGAGCAAAAAGGGATAGAGGCTGATTTTCAGACCTTTAGATAAGATCGGTTTCACATCTAAGCATTGACCAATCACCGATTTATTGGCTGGCCAATTTATTGGTGCACCCCTATTGAAAATAAAAAAAATAAGACTATGTCGAAGAAAAGAGGTAACTACAGTCATATTCAATAAATTAGAATAAATGTCCCGATGAGTCTTGTTTGTTGGATTAAAAGTACCTTTTGAAAATAAACTTTAAGCAAGTATTAAACATAGCTTTCATTAAGCCCACATTTCTGTTTTTAAAAATAGTTCTTTTATTGGTCTGATGCAATATTCTAATTTTTAATGCCATCTTTTCATTATGTGTAAGTGGAAAATCATCATAATCAACAGAAATAAATCCTTTCAAACATCCATCTGTTAATAATTAATCTATATAGTGTTTCACTTAATGATAAATGAATGGGCTTTTCATAATATTCTAATTTTTTCAATGGATCTGTACATATAACATGTATTGAGGATGGTCCAATAATTATTGGTCTATTATTCATTGAATATTACACAGGGGTATCTTATTGACTTTTTGATTGGCATATTGTGTGGAGAGGCCAGACTATTAAACCAAAATAATCAGCATCAAACTGGCAAAGCAGATTAATGCGATAAACATTTGTTTTTCACATGACTAATGTGTGCTGACAGAAAACAACAACAAAAAAAAAAAACATATTTCAGAGGGGAAAGAATGAAATCCAAACTTGCTGTTTCCATAGGATTTAAGAGAGGAAGTGGCAGCCATGGCCTAATCGAAGGCTCTTGAATACCTTATCTTCAGCAAGTGCAAATATCTCTATAGAGGCTGGTCTGGAGCAGGTGTGTCTCAACATAATGCCAAGCAAGAAGGACACCAACAATGACTCTAGATAAGCAACTAGTCCTGCCCATCAATCTGAGAGGGGTTATAAGGCCATATCCTCGTTGGATTTCATTACTGTACATTGAGAAAGGCCAAAAACATTTAAGACAGATGGTAATTGTCAGAAGAGTGGATGTTCCAGCAAATACCCCCAAAGAGCAGATCGTTCAATGCTCAGAGAAACTGAAAGATCACAAGAACTCTCAGACTCTGAAGGTCCCAGTTTACATGTTCAATGTTTCTGTTCATGTTGGTATAGAAGTAAGGGCGGTTTGGGAAGAGTTGCTATGAGTTTGCATTGGAATAAAACAGAATTTCTGGAAGCCTTTCAGATAGATAAAACCAAAGTAGTAGTAGTACAAACACTTCATAACATCTGTTAAGCATGGTGTGAATACAAGGTGTTGATGTTTTTGCCTGTACAGTCATTTAATTGGCAGAATGTTTAAAAAACAGTCATCCATTCTACTCTTTCCCTAGTCTGCTATGGAAGTTTAGAGCAGTAAATTGTTCTGTATAGTTTTTTTTTATAGCACCATAATTGTCATGTTTGGTTGAGGTGAAGGACCCATATGCAAGGATGGCAGATGTGGAGAGTAGATTTGAGTATTTAATAAAAATGATTAACAAAAACCACAGGGAACCAGAGTAGAACAAAAACCACAAAAATCCAGGAGTGAAACGAGCAGGGTTTGATGGAAGTAACGAGATGATCCAGCGAGAAGTGAGAGCAAAGAAGGAGTTTAAATACTGGAAGTGTGAATGCTGAAACAATGGGCTGATTGGCTAACAGTTTCAGGTGTGAGGAAAGACAGCCGAAGAGAAACCGAGGAGAGAGAAAGAGAGAGAATGGCAGTAGGAGGCGAGGGAGAGTAAACGGGAGCAGAGGAAATGAATCTAATAGTAACAGAGCATAACTAGAGGCAGGGAATAAATAAACATAAGCTCGGATAGCCAAGAAAAGACTGAACTAAAGTAAAACAGAAACAAGGCTGATCTAATCAAAATAATCTAAGGAACACAGGATAACAGTAATTAAACATAATCTAAAAATAGCTAAGAGTAGACTGACTGGGGGAATGAAAATTAATACTAAATGTAAAGAACAATTCAAATAGTAAAATAACTGAACTAACAGAGGGAAAATAAAGAATCAACACAAAGAAATGACAGAAGCAAAAGTCCAAAAGAACAAAAGATCATGACAGTAATGGGCTATTATTTCTATTTGGTTGCTATGTTGTCAAACTCTGCAGATTTACTATATGCTCAGTAATTTTAGTCTTTAATAAAGAGAAAAAAATCTCTTATTTCAAAGTCATAATTTGACTAATATGCACCTGGAAGATGAAAGTTGCCAAATCTTCTGACAACCACAGCCTGATGAAAATGTTGCAGACTTGCTTTGGCTGCATCTGTTCATAAGTAATTATATTCTCCTCATTATGTTCATCATCCTCACGAGGCCAGTACACTTCAACAACAAAGGGCCGTCACCGCTGTTGTTTAGTCTAGTGCCCCCTCACCTGTACGCTCAACCGGTCTCACTCTGTTTCTGCTTTCCCATCCAGAGAGGTGAGGCATCATGGGGAAACACAACAGTAAGCTGGCCCCGGAGGTCCTGGATGACCTGACCAAGAGCACAGAGTTCAACGAGGCAGAGCTCAAGCAGTGGTACAAAGGCTTCCTCAAAGACTGCCCCTCGGGCATTCTCAACCTGGAGGAGTTTCAGCAGCTCTATGTTAAGGTGAGAGCCAGGAGTAAACATGAGGCAAAGGAGAAGAAGATGTGCTAATTGATTTCACATTAATAAGGAGGGTTGGGTTTAATTGGAACTCTTAACTGATGGCACTTGTAGTGCTAATTACTTTTGTTCTCTTTCTTGAAAGTAAGAGGTTTATGAATATTGAATTTTTGTATTTATTGCAGACCCGAGTTTTTATGTGTTATAGGAAGGAAGGGCATACAAAACAACCCGAATGTTGTACGGTTAGCATGGAAAACCACTCGCAGCTAAACCAGGAGTCAGTTAAGGCAAACAAGTTCAATTTATTTTATTTGCGAATAGGGCTGAAACGATTAATCGTGGTGAACTGATTCTTGAAATAATCGTCTACTAATTTAGTAATTGAATAATCGGTAACTGAAGTATACAGACTAAAAAAAGGCCATTTGCTGAAAGGACAACACAGTCAGAGCTGCAATTAAGCCAAAGCTGTACAAAAATATATTCATTTTGGATTTAAAATATGAAAACACCTTCTTTGTTTGTAAAAATGTTCTACCCAGAACTCCTGAAGTGGTATAGTTGTAGCCTTACCCAGTTCAAATTCTGTGGAAAAAAAAAAATCTATTAATTTTGCTATCCAATTATTAATCAGTTAATCAGCAAATTTGTCAACAGATTAGCCTTACACTGTATTGATGTATATTTGTATATTTTTTTCCTGCAGGCACATTGCATTTTTAGGCAATAAAATGCTTATTTTATTATTTAAAAAAGGAATTTAATTATTTGTTTATTTGCATTTTTATGTATTTTTAATATGGTATAAAATAAGTTTCAATGAAAAATCTGCTGTATGTGGCAATATTTTTATCTAATTCATTGATTAGTCATCAGAATAATCGATACAGGACATAATGACCACCTTTCCTCACTTTGCTACTTTCTCCTACTGCTCTCCAGTTATCCATTATATGCAGTCATTGAAGCTATTAACTTTATTTTCTCTGTTTTTGTCACTTCATAGAGGTTATACCATGCCTGGCGTTTCTGTTTAGCTGCAAAACCTTCCTGGAGGGGTCCATTGCCTGAGATATTTCTGCCAATAACTTCATGTTCTCCTTCCATGGATGATAGACTTGACCTTATTTTCTTGATGTTGAATTTATATATTTTTGGATAGAAGTTTGTTTTCTTCAGCAGTAGCCCTGTCAATGGCTCTGTGCAGGAAAGAGACACAACTAAACACAGAAGCACTGGAGCAGAGTACTTTCTATGAGACAAGATAAAAGAATATACAATTAGGGACAGCTATAGCTCTGTCAGAGGCTCTGTCCGACCATGAGCCGAATCCAGAGACAGAAACACTTGGCCAGGGGTGGTTTGTGTATCATAGAATTTCGCCATCTACATGTCCTGGTCAAAGATAGCATCAAGGTTCTTCGCAGTCCAGTTGTCATGATTTGTCGTTCTGTTTTTCCTGTGTTTCACTCTCCAGTTTTTCCCGTATGGTGACGCGTCAAAATTTGCTCAGCACGCCTTTCGCACGTTTGACAAAAACGGCGATGGGACCATCGACTTCAGGGAGTTCATCTGCGCTCTGTCCATCACCTCCAGGGGGAGCTTTGAGCAGAAACTCAACTGGGCCTTCAACATGTATGATCTGGATGGAGATGGAAAGATCACACGCATGGAGATGCTGGAGATCATCGAGGTGTGTGATTGTTGGCGGCCTGATAAAAGTGGTAATCTACCCCTTAGGTTTGCTTCTAAACAATGTCCTCCCTTTATCCTATGCTGCAGGCCATCTACAAGATGGTCGGCACGGTGATCATGATGCGCATGAATGAGGATGGGCTGACGCCTCAGCAGCGCGTCGACAAGATCTTCTCCAAGATGGACAAGGACCACAATGACGAGATCACCCTGGAGGAGTTCAAAGAGGCGGCCAAGTCCGACCCTTCCATCGTCTTACTGCTGCAGTGTGATATGCAGAAGTAGAAGGGAAGGGGAGAGGCAGGAAAAACAGGGAGGGATGGGGTGAGAGGGTGAGAGGTGAAATGAAACTAGGGAAGGTAGGAGGTTGAGAAAAGACAGGGAGGGATACAGCTCTACAGGAGGAGGAGGGCACTGATTGATGCCATTCCATTTTTTCCCACTCTGCGGTCCTCTGCTTGACAAATTCAGTCAGATGGTCTGTGAAAAGTGGAATTCCCCCCTGCTGCATTTGGTGCAGAGCAGAGCAGTATGGTGTTACTCGTGCTTTCACACTGCATTGAATGTGAGATCACAAGGCTGCAGGGTAACAGCAGTGTTGAAAGTACTATTTCATATTCATGGAATACGAGACATTTCATTAGTTTAACATCTGCAGTAAATTTGAAGCTTGCTGAGAAAAGTCGAATCCAGAGTTTTAGGCAATAAAATGACCTGTTTCTGTGTCTGTTACCGTTTGTGATAGAGAAAAATATGTTTAGTACAGTATATGCACTGTTTAGATCAGACCCTGGCTGTATTGGTTAGATCCTCCCCCCAGCCAAACTTCCAACTGCTTCCAAGGAGAATTTTTGTGTCAGATTATGGCTCAGTGTCCACCAGTTAAACACTAGGCTGGCAGCTGATGAAAAGTGTCACACGGCTGCTTCCAGCAGCATGGTGAGGCATACTGATGTGCTCCTCAGTCACTTCTAGCTTTGATAACAAAAATCAATATTTTGTCAAAGGACTTGTAATCCAGTTAATGTCAATACTTGTTCTACTTGTGACGCAACCTGAGCTTTTGTTTTTCAGGTCTCTCTGATCTGTGAAAAGTTTGTTAAATCCTGCAAACCACAGTCTTTCGTCAGTAAAACCACTTGTTTGAGCAACAAGAGGAGGCACTTGACCATCTCTGTGTGGGGATAATCACAGCAGTAATTATAGATCTTATGACAGAATGGTATTTCTGAGAAAGGCCAAAGCTGCTACGATGATTCACCGTTGTTTCACATTAAATAGCCATCTCTTCTCTTCCTCTGCCTGCGTCCTGCTGCTGCCCCGTTTTTGCTTTCTTCCTCCCTAAATGTCAGAGAGGAAGCGCTTTGATAATAGGTAAAGGGGCAGGAACTGTGCTCAGATCTACAATCGATGAGAAACGGAGCAAAAGGTTGAAGAGGTAGCTCAGGTGGTGTGTGTCACCTGTGTTAAGCGAGATGAAAGAAAGGAACTGCATGGCGTAACTACATTTTTGCATTAAACAGCCAGAAATATATAGAAACAACTGCGTGACAGTTTGCGAAACAGAATGCTGAGCTAGTCTGTATTTTTCATCCCTGATAAAGATCCAAGAAATCCTAGAATAGATATTAGGGTTTGTCTGGTTAGGGTCATCCCTAACCAGTCTGATACTACTTTAAAGTTAGCCTGGCCATTGCCTTCCTTTGCAATTCTGCTCCACTCTCATCTCCCTTTAGTGCTCTGTCTAGGATTTCTCTCATTGAGCTTGATTTCTGCGGTTGAATTTCAACCCTGCCAATCAGTGAACAAAAGGAGTTATGAACAATATCGTTTTTGTGCATTTTCTGCTCATAGTCTGAATCGTAGTCTGCCTATATAGGCTTGTAGTTTGGCAATGGCAGCAGAGCAAGTGAACAAAGCCATTCGGTCTGTGTTGGACACTTCCAAATATCGAACAACTAAAGTCAGAGCAAGAGGAATGTTTAAGACATTTTGTTGTTGCAAATATGTTGTGGCTCTACTCCCCTTGAGGTTGTTTACAGCACAAGTAATTTTCACGAAGCTTCATCAAGCTGGGGCATTACATACGACACTACCAAACGTTAGTGACTGGGTAAAATCAGATCCAATCATTTAAAACTTCAATAGAATCCACATCGCCAGTGAGGAATCATTTCTCAAAAGCCGAAGTTCCAGACCCCTTCAAACTCAGAACCTTTAAAGTGTCTAAATGTCACTCACCAGTTTCATTTTGGATGCAGCAGTACCTGTTTTGCTTGACTATGACTGATAGTTTGCCCCAGAAGGGACATCGTTTTGTTCCTAAAGATACATCTGACTTTGACTCCTACAGCTTAAGTTCTCTTGTTCTACCTGGCAACGTTCTAATAAGGAACAGATTGCTGAAGGGCTAGGATAAAACTTGCATGCATCGTCTGTTTTTTGATATGACTTGTTGATAATTCGAACCACAGCTTAAGTGTGGCATAGAAACTTATAGAAAAAGTTGTCCTTCTGCTTTAAAAACTTTGCGCTAGTGTTTCAGCTGCTCTCCATAATGCTCACTTAGCAGTCATGGAAGCTAAGAGAGCCATATAACACATCCAGACGAGAAGGTGTAGCAATCTTTAAAGTTCTTGCTCTATTAACGCCTTAATAAAATGCAAGCAAACGCTAAGCTTGTTAGGGAAAAACCAGACTCATTACATCAACAAAATTACATGCACAGCCTTTATTACAGTTGGGCAGACCATTGACTGCAAACATGGCCATGAGTTACACAAATTGTCCACACAGTTGGATGCAATCACAGACATCACACCAACAAAAGACGTGGGGAGTTGAGTTTTGTTGTCATAGTCCCATACCAATTATTTTAAAATGCCTTGAACAGTCAGAAGCTAGTTGACTCTTCATCATTGGTTTGTCTTGAATATTTTCAGACGACTGTCATAGTAAAGTAAAAATCTTATTATAATCTATCAATTTTTCAATTGCACATCACATGTTAACAGCTATGAGTGAAAATGTTTCAGAAACATTGGTGGTAAACTTTCCTCCGTTTGTTTTTCAAAGTAAAGGCGATTATCTCCTCCTCCACTGCAGACGTTCCCTCCCTGGCTGTTCAGAAAGAGCCTCCTTTGTGCGGTGATGTAAGAAACTTACATGTACATTATTATAATACGAGTGTATTCGTATTTATGAATATAAACAAATATAAGATGTAAATGTACGAATAGTGTAGACCTGATTTCATTTTACAAAACTGCCACTGAGAGAGAAAGAGTGCATGTGTGTCTGAGTAATACTGAATTGACATCAAAGCTGTGTGAGTATGTGTGTGTGTGTGTGTGTGTGTGTGTGTGTGTGTGTGTGTGTGTGCGTGTGTATGTGTATTTAGGGGGTTACTGTTTGAGTGTTCGGTGTTTTGTATTTGTATCATTTGCGTAACAAGAGATGCCTCAGTCTAGTTTCACTTTGTAACAATGTGAATGTGACCTCCACTCTGAAGCACTGAGTATTATTACCCTTACATATGTTTGCTTTTGTGGTCTGCTGGTATACATTATGTATGACCCCCCCCCCCCCTACACACACACACCCTCCCGCCCTCCATGGAGCAGCCTACTGTCGCAATGCTACAAGTTCTAAGTCTATATGATGGTTAGTTTGCCCCAAACAGCAGAGCTGACAGTTTGTTATCCAGCCTGAGCTTTGAGGAGTTGGCTCTGAGAGATGGAGGTGATAACGAAGCAATGCTGTGTCACAGTGTCACCTAGTGGTCGGAAGAAAATGATCACGTCTGGAAACTGTTCAGTTTCAGAATATGATGAACAGCCCTGGAGATCAAGGTGAGGAACATTCACTTTTACAAGAAATAGTCTTATATGACTAATATCCCATCAAAACAACTGCTTATTAACATTTTACATTGCTGATGACAGTTAAATAAAACCCAAGGTGGCAAAAATGTAGTCATGTATTTGAAAAAAATTGAAATGACCTAAACTTTTTAATTTTTGTGTGAAAAAGGGTGAAAAAAAATAATTGTTTCAGACTTGTTGGTCAATTTTTCAGTCTTAACTTTTAATCAAGTTGAGAAAAAGTAACAAACTCACTGAGAATTATCTGCCAACTACACTGCAACCCCTCATTATTGCTAGGACTGTATTAAAGCTGTATTTTGGTTTTTACTGCTACAGAGAGCATCTGTTTACAGCAGGCAATGCTTGTAACTATCCAGTCACATAATAAAACTGTTAGCTTAATGCATTTAAAAGTGTTTAAGGACTGAAGCATCTTCAGATTGGTTTAACTTGACTTTATTGACTTACTTGGTAAGCTGCAAGTTTACTTAAGGTAATCTTTATTTGCTGGTATTTAGCAATCACTTGTAATTTACATCAGCTTTTAGTTGAATATGCTAAAGTTCTTTATCATTTTTCCATCGCAGCATTTTAGGAGCATCTGTTGATCAGTACAGAGTTTTGTTAAGGCAATAATGTCATATTCCCACCTCTCTCCTAAAATTCGATCCAAAGCTTATTCTTCTCTGTGTTTCATGTATATTCGTGGCAGCACGACAGCACTACATGTAGGCCTGGCATAGGACATTTTGGGTTATTATTCGGTGTTCACGCATGGAAAAAAAAAATTCCAGAAATGATGCTGTGTTTGTGAGGAACTTCTTAGGAACAACAAATCGTGTGGGTAAAACCTTTGCTCCTTCATTAACCCATTTACTTTTTCATCTGCATGTCCTCACATTTGATTATTGCTTTTTTTTAAAATCATGATTATTAGGTATTTATATAAATTATGGAAATATATATTTATTTTAAAATCCTCCAATTTGAATTATAATCCTACTTAATTTTCTCTCAATAAGATTTCTATTGTAGTTCAAATCCCGTTTTAGATCAGCAGCCTCCTGTTACAGCAGAGATGATCAAATTAAAATAGTCACATAATTAAATTTTCAAAACAATTTTGAGTCCTGTAAACCTTCTGCTGACAGTGTATATGAAGATAAGCAAAACTGCAAATGTACGGTACAGTTAAGGAGGATTTGTTTAAAGGTTAGCGGCAGTCAATCTCTTGCCTGCAGTAGAAAAACTCTGTGTTTGTACTTCAGTTCAAATCCAGATTAGCTGGTCCAGAGCCTAAAGTTAATGGGTTAGTCTGAGAGGAGCCAAGACCAAAGCTAACTTTTACCCTCTAGATAAAACTCCAGTCTCAAAAACATCAAAGACGCTGATGGAAATGCTATTTTATGAATTAAGTTTTGAAATTTTGAGAATGAAGTTATAGTATGACAGTGAAAGTCAGAGCCTCACTTCAAGTATGAAATCATTGCTGCTTTAGTTGTTGTCTGCTATTCCCCTAATATGTTAATACCAGTAAATAAACACCTGGCTGTATTATTCATTAATACCATATATACGGTTGCATTTAATATTACTAGGAAATCGATCTGGCAGATGGTTTTCTGTGTTATTTGCTGTAACACCAAACAGAAATTATTGATACGATTAAGGTGAACTCAACAACAACGGTGGTCTCATTATTTGCTTCCACAGAGCCCACCCCTCTGCCTTGCTGCCTCCGTTTGGGCTGTTTTGACTCACTACATCATTGCCACAGACACGGTTAGTCATCCAATTTCACATGTGCCGGTTTGCTGTAAAACGCTCTGATTGGAACAGATTAGCCCACACAGAAGCTTCACAATGCTTCTGTCTCTGCGCTGTTGTGTTGATTAGACTCCGTCCGTTCTAATTAGCGCTGCATGAGATTCCTGTTTCCCAGACCCCTCCCCCTTGCAGATCACACGGAGGGTTTTTATTTTATTGTATTTTTTTATTATTATTATTTTTATTTTATTTTATTTTTTTCTTTTATCTGATTCACATTCATGATCCAGTTCAAAATGTCGGTGAGAAAAGTCCATCTCTTATGTGCCAACGACGGGAATGGGATTGACTGATTAGGTGGAGATCATGTGAATTGCTGATGTACTTGTTACATGTGAGGCACCTTAACCTCTGTGACATGAATATGAGCATAGATTTTTGACTTCTTAACAGGGAACCATGTCGGCTCTGTTGTTCAATATAACTATACTCTTCAACCTCTCTCTATGATGTTCATGTAAATGTCTGTGTCCTTTTTACTTTTCTTTTGAAATCTTGTTAGACTCCTAGAACAAAAAGCATTGTAATTATTTTTGTTACATAGAATAAAATATAAATGTCAAGAGTGATGCGTGTTTTCCTCTCGTTGAGTCTTGGTGCATCGGAAGCTGCTCTGAGGCACGCACACAAGCCGGCCGGCTGACTCGGAACAAGCATGAGTCACCATCTCGGTGATGCTGCCACACTGCTGCAGTGATGTCACCCCTAACGCTGTTCTCATGGTAACCATGCTGAGGCCACGAGGCAAGGAGATGAGCCACACAAACGGTTGCTGCAGATATTTATGCACTGGCGTGGAAGCAGAACGAGCGGTGAGATTTAATGCGGAAGGTAATCTTCCCTGAGGTGATTGTTGACTCTTATTGACTAGACAGAGACGAAACACAAAGAGATGACTCATCAGGACTGAGTTTTGACTTAATAAATCACTTTTGTTTGATATCAGAAGGTGTAAATATGAGCACACTTCAGGAAATCCAACAGTGGTTCATTTATTGCACCTTCACTGCAGCTTCTCCTTTATAGAACTTCTCAACACTACAGTTTTTTTCTCTTTTTCCATTGCACATTCCCTAGCCCTCCATCACGGATCAATGAAAATCTATTCTGAGCCTCGCCGCATCAGGCTTTTCAGCACAGTGGAAAACCAAACACCACAAAAGCACACACTGTGGCCACAAGCAGACAGGAATCCATGGAGCTGTCGAGCAGTAAAAGGGTGTAGTGTGCACAGCGGCCACAGGGTGGAGCTACATGCACAATGCCCCCCTCCTCTATCTACCTCCATGTCCACCTGCACAACAACTTGTCTGTGACATTTTAATCACAAAGGCTGGTAAAAGACCATGTAAAGGTCAGGGTTTCAGTTCCTTCATGGTAGTCTCATATTATATTCACAAAACAAGGTGAGATAACAGAGAAAGGTATGAGGACCCTGAACAGATCATCTAAGAAGACATGAATATTAAACATACAGGAAACAAAATCAACAAAGATAGTTTAAAAACCAGACCTAAAGCAGCAGCAGTCAGCTCTGATCACACAAACACAAAAACAGCTGCTATCAAATCAGACATGCTGAAACATCTGATGTAGACATTCAATGCCCTGCAAAAGTAGTCATTTACAAACTTCAGTGGTTTTTTTGTGCGTGTATGATAGACCGACATAATTATAAAGTGGATGGAGGTTTCATGATTTATTTATTTATTTATTTTTTTTTACAAAACCATTAGAAAAGTGCGAAGTGCTTTTGCGTTCAGCCATCATTTTGCTGTGATGACGCCTGCAAACTTTTTGGGGGTAAGTCTCCACCAGTATTGCATATATAAAGATTGAAATTTTTGCCCAATATTTTTTACAAAATAGGTCTATCTCAGTCAGGCTGGATGGAGAGTTTATGCAAAAATGTAGTTTTAAATCTTGCCACAGATTCCCAGTTACATTTTGAATATAGAAATACCATTTATTGTAGGACAAAGGGGAAATTCTGGTGCAACAGCAGCAAAATGACAGGCAATTAAAGCAAGTAGGTTCACACAGAATATGCAACTGGGTCGGTTAATTTGAAAAAAAAAAAAAAAGTACAAAATGTGCTTGTTTGTTTCTGCATTACAAAAACAGACTATTTACAATAAGTGACAATAAAAAACTGCAACAGCAGAGATATGACCAGCAGAAATGTTTTTTAGAAATCAGGAAAAAACTGTAAATACCATCATGTATGTAAACACGTATTAGGTTTGTTGGGGGCATTGATAATTAAAACGTCTTACAGCTGGTGGGAGGAAAGATCTCTTATAATGCTCCTTTGTGCACTTAGGATGCAGCAGTGTGTCACTGAAGGAGCTCTCCAGTTCAGCAACAGAGTTTGACTAAGCCATTCCAACATATGAGTATGCTTTTATCTAAAACCTTCCGTAGCACCTCTAGTATGCTTAGAGTTGTTGTCCACCCCATATGAAAGTCTGATCAACTTCCCTGTCCCTACAAGGACCTGGAGATGTGTCCCCTACATTGGTTCGTGACAAACTGCAAAGCGAAATTCTTTTACTTTCTTTTATCAGATCAATAATCTCGTCACTCTTCAATCGATTACATATTTGCAAAGAATGTGACGACATGAACAGAGGATCTCTGCAGCTCCTCCAGAGTTGCCATCTCCTTTTCAGGCCTGTCAGTTTGGGGGGCGGGGGGCAGTCATGCCTCTGTTGGTTTTTTGGTTGTGCCACACTCCAGTTTTATGATGAACAGTGCTCCTTCTGATATTCAAAGCTTAGGATGTTTTATAACCTAATCCAGCCTGAAACTTCTCCACAGCTTTCTTCCTGTCCCGTCTGCTGTGTACTTTGGGCTGCATGATGCTGTTTGTTCATGAAAGTTCTTTGCCAAATCTATAAGGCGTTCACAGAACAGCTGGATTTATGCTAAAGTTTACTAAAACACATGGGGACCCTGTGAACTAATTAGCAGACGTGTGAAGACAAGTGCCTGCACTGGATTTTTATTTAGAGGAAAAGGAGTTAAGGGGCTGAATCTATGCTGAATTGTTTTATATTTATGCATTTTAATGGGGTTTGTATGTGCACACAACTTTTCTTTGTCGTTACAATAGTTTAAAACCAAGTATCGTTTTATTTAAGGAGTTTAGAGTACATGTGGCTGGACATACACACAAGATATATTTAGTATTTTTTGTTAACATCTGTCTTTTTCCCCCTATTTCCTCAAAAGTTGTTCTCCCTTGGCAATAATTGTTTCGCTATTGCATATGTTGGTGTCTTTAAAAAGCCCATTTGGGACAAATAAAGTTTTATTCAATTGAAGTGAATTGAAACCATTGTTACAAATTTCAATCAACCTGTTGGGGAGAACAGGAAGTGGTGTAGGCAGGGTGTCGCCAACTGCCTTGACATCCATGCCATGAGCAGTACACTTCATGGCAGAAGAGGCATTGGTGCTCAAACCCTCAGAGACTAAAAGAGAGGTCATTGCTGTAACCCTCAAAGCCTGATCTGTACTTTGACCCTTTGGAGATAGAAAGTGAGAGCAGCCTAACATATCCGGACCTTCTAAGACTTAAGAGGAGGGACTTCTGGAGCTATCAGCATCATTATCTTGAGTTTCTGTCGTCCATCAGAGCAGTATTTCAGTTTATGTGAGATAGTTTAGGCTTAAAATAAAATAAAACTCACATTCTTCCTCATATAACAAATGTCAACTTTGCAAAACAGAAACTGCAATTGTTGAAGAAAGTGAACACTTTGTTTATTTATACATAAACTATGCAGACCTCTAGAAAACAAGGTATTGCATGTTTAGTGCTAGCTGGGTTCCTAGCTTACAAAAGCTGGGAACTAGGACTACAGACACTTTGACCATGACACTTTTCTGACTGAAGAAATCTCTATACAGTGGAACTAGCTGAAATATGTAAATACTTGAGAGCCCCACAAAAAAAAAAAAAAAAAAAAAAAAAAAAAAAAAAAAAAAAAAGCTGATGACTGATGATAGTTCAAACACCAAATATATCTTGATACGCCTTAATATGTGCAGTGGAAACTGTTTTGGCATTAGCGCAGAAGCTAACATGCATGGTTTTCCTTTTATTTGCATGCACCATGGCTTGATTAGATACTGAATATTTATGGACACACTGGGGAACAAGACTTTTCTACAGTTCATTTTTTGTTCATTCTTTTCAATATACAAGACAATAACAACAGACAGCAACAACAAAAAAAGAAAACTCCAGCATGTGAATGAGATCTAACTGAGTGGAAAGGTCTCACTAAATCACTGAGAAAAATGTAGAGTCACATTTGTATTAAACATGAGTGCAAACCGAGGGGCACACATCTGTAGCAGTAGTCAGCATGCATGAAGACACTAATGGCTCTTAGTACATCCATTATCTGCCACCTTTAGGCTAATTTATTCCCAGTCCCTGATCTCCCCTCCCTTACTTGCTCTCATACTCACCAGAAGTCACTAAATGAGCATCTTTTTCTCAGTTTTAACCAAGTTTTGCTTTGTGTTATTGTATGGTTTTCCTTACATGGTTCTGCTCAAAGTTAGCATTCTTCATCAACTTTCAAAAAAATCAGTAATAATATATTATTTTCTTGTTTGAAAACCCATCTGTGTCCAAAGTTCAACCATTTGAATTGAAGTGGAAAAATTTCACAGTAGCCCTTGTTTGTTGTTATTTCACCCACAATGCATAGTAAGGTTTCACTCGTAGTGAAGCAGAGCCTCAGCATAATGCAGCCACCACTAAGCTTGACGATTTCTACCATTCTTTCAGTTAGAAAACTCACCTTGAATCCTCTAGACCAGGGGTCCTCAAATCCAGGCCTAGAGGGCCGATGTCCTGCAACTTTTAGATGTATCTCAGCTTCAACACACCTGAGTCAAATAATGAGGTCATTAGCTGGACTCTGGAGAACCTGACTGCTAACTGAGGGGGTAATTTAGCTATTTGATTCAGGTGTATTGACCAGGGACACATCTAAAAGTTGCATTCTTGTAATATGACTGTGGTCAAACAGTACAGTTTTTGTTTTATGTTCAACTGGCTGGCTATCTTCAGTTTCTCCTGGATGTCATGTAAACAAGATGCCCTGCTCCCTCTGCCCTTCCCTTCATTAATGACATCTGTGGACCTGCTCAGAGCTGAACGAGGCTGGTTGATAGACGCTCCATCACTATCAAGGACAATGGCTTCTGTGACAGTGTTTCACAGACTTACTTGCAAACACACACATGCACACACACACACGCTCATAGATATAAATACATGCCTCCCTCTCACCTCCTCCTCTGGCTCCCATAATTATTTATGATGTTGTCTGTTGTCTGTATGTTGCTTTTTTGTGCTGAAGTTTTTTTTTGTAATCTCAAACTGTGTCCTGCCAAGGATAAAGCATGAAATATGATTTTTTTTCCCCCTCCACTTACCTAATATGGTATTTTTTTCACCTAATGAAATGGCGGCGCCTCTCAGTGACGGCTGCAGGCCTCCGACACCTGTCCACCCATGTCTGATGTTGTCTGTTTTGTTTTTCATGGATGTGCTGCACTGAAATGTAAATTTTTCCCCTGGGGGACTAATAAAGGAATTCTGATTCTGATTAACTTCACTCTGGACTATGACAGTGGTGTTCTTGCATATTTCAGTTTCAAGATCCAGTTCCTAAACATTCCAACCAAATTCCTTCCACCTCAGGGAGGACAGTTTGGGTCAGATGGTTGAGGCTTGTATGGTTCCAACAGGACCATGATCCCAAACATACATCAAAACTGGTTTGGAAAGAACCAAACAAGCTAACATAGAGCTTCCTGAAACAACACCTTCAAGCCGATGGAGAATTTGTGGGCTTTGCAAAAAAGACAGGTCTGTGCCAAGAAACAACCAGTAGTGGTTAAATGTATTTATATACACTTACCACCCAGTTTATTTGGTAGATCTTGGTAATTCCAGGTTTTACCCCAGTTTACATACAGAACCTCCATAATTCTTTGTGGCAAATAATTTAACAAGGTTAAAAATTTTCCTCAAAGATTTTGGTCCAACTTGGTCTAATCTGACTGCAGAGATGGTTATGCGTCAACACCCCAGAAGATCAACAGTATCTGAAATACTCAGCCCAGCCCAACCTGCGTTAATAACCACCCACATTCAAAGTTATTTAAATCCCCCTTTTTCTCCATTCTACTGCTTGATTTGTGCTTTATCAAGTCATCTTCATGCTGACACATGGATTGATTGATTCGTAATTTGTGATAACAAGCTATTGAACATATGTTCCTAATAAACTGGGCATTGGGTTTATGTGAACCTGTATGTATTATTTCAACTCTGTTGATTAGTAAAATGTACAAAAATACATTCAAACTTTAGTCTTAAAGAGAAAGTTTATAATCATACATGATGAGTGTATGTAAACTTTTGACCAGAACTATAGAATTTACGTCATATATTTACATATATAATAACAGGTAAATCTTACTTTAAAGTTGCAATATGTACAAAAATATGTTTTTTGCATATTTGTTAAAACTGTGACAGTATAATATGAGACAGATAATCTGTGAAAAGGTCAAGTACCTCCACCTCCTAGCTGAGCCACTGTTGCTGCCTAAAGAAATGCACCGCTCTTGACCTGAAACAACCAATCAGAGCCAGGAGGAAGGTCTTAGTGCTACCAATCACCCTCGTGTACATACTGCTAAATGTGCTAGCGGTGAAGAAACAACCTGCCGTTCCAGGAAAACTGTTATTCTGCCGTCATCGGTGGCCATGCTAACTAGCCTTAGCATTTGTGGCAGGCTATGTTGTGGTGAACCAGCTGTCGCGTAGCAGAGAACAAGAGGGGGTGTGTGAGCAGCACACATGAGGGTGATTGACAGCGCTAAGACCCTTCTCCTGGCTCTGATTGGTTGTTGCTGACTGAGTGAACTATTTCTGCAATTAGTACTGGGAGCACTGGGAGAAGGCAGAGGAGACTGATTTTTTCACAGCTTATCTGTCTTGTATTATACTGTCGTGACATAATGATAATGTAAACAAATATGTAAAAAACACATTTTTCATATAAGTTACATAGTGCAGCTTTAAAACCCCACATTCTAAAATAAGATCAATAAAATACAACAGAATAGGATGTACACTGAAAAAAAATTACATAAAATATTAAAATAATAAAAGTAAAACTAATTATTTATTTGCCTGTTGATCAACGTCACAGCTATTTTTATTGCGCCTGAGCTTCCCATGAGCCTCTTTGGCTAAAGTGCACCGTCAACATGAGGACAGTGGAGGCGGGGTTGGACTGAATAAGGAAGCGGGCCTCTGATTGGTCAACGACTGGGGGAACAAATCAAACCAGGGAGCAGAGAAACAGAGAGAGAGAGTGATTGAATGGGACAGAGAGTTACAAGATGGGAAGGGGCTGGAGTGAACGGGTTAGGAAGGTGGGGGGCACTGAGAGGGGGGGAGGGAGGCAGAGAGGTGGCAGCAGATGGACCACTGCACAGCCTGAAACACTTTCACAAGGGACAGGCAGAATGTGCGTCTGCGTGTGTGCATGCAGTCAAACTGTAACACAGGAGGGACTGAGTGTCTTTCATGTTCTCTGGACTGGATGCTGAGAGCAGTAATCCTCTTGGGAGGGGAAAAAAGCTGGGTACAGGGTAGAGAGCACGAGGAAGAAGACCGAACTCTTCTTGCTCTTCAGACTTTGTGTGTGATTTAAGGGCAGGTGCAAGCAGTATCACATATACATGAACTTTTGAGCCTGACAAATGTGAGAAACAGAAGAGGGACATTTTGTTTATTTAGTTGCACCTTCTTCCTGTTTGTCTTTTTTTTTTTCTTGTCTGAGAGGAACACAGTGTCCTTTTCCAAAGTACAGTGGGGTTGACAGCTCTGAAGGCACAGACAGAGGGACTCTCTATGGTGAAGATGAGTCTGGACCCCATACAGGTGATGAGTGGACAGGTCAAGGAGCTCAAAGTTTCCCCTTCATCCAATGGAGACACCAGAGGATCCTGGGAAGAGAAAGAAGAATTTGACCCAAACCAACTGGACCTGACTGCCAAACCAAAGCCGGTAAGTGTCATAAACTGTCATCACAGTTTAAATTGTGTTTGGTTCTGACACCTGTTGGTCTGGACAGTCCCCAAAACATCCCTCTGCGCTCCTCTTCTGCTCTGACCCTCTTTCCGCAGATAATGGTTTTACCTGTCACCTGTGCGCATCTTAAATTGTAGCTGGTAAATGTTAAGGCCGGGAATCAGGCAAGGTCAGGAACACTGTGTTTCACTGAATTTGAAGGCATTAGCGATGGCCTCATACTGCATTGCAAACTTGCTCCCTGTGAAATTTCAGACGGACACATCCAAAGATTTACGTTAACACATGACCAGTCATTCAAGCGTTAGTGACTCTGCCAGGGCTTCTCACACATCATGTTCAAAGGTTTAAATCTGAATTTAAAAAAAATCGCAATAAGTAAATTTATTGCATTTGCTTCCATTTTTTAACACTTTAAGCCCTAAATAATTTTTTTTGGAGGGGGAGTCAGAAGCAGATCTAATTTTTGACAGAGAAGAGTAAAGACCGCTAAGAAGTTGAACTTAAATTTGACCTAATTACTTTTCATATGTCTACAACTTTGTGTTGCCTTCTCTCAAGAATAAAATAAATCTATGCGAAGACTAACTGAAGACAGGTAGAATATGCTGTCTGTGTTCAAT
The DNA here is from genome assembly GCA_014839685.1 of Anableps anableps. Lineage (NCBI taxonomy): Eukaryota > Metazoa > Chordata > Actinopteri > Cyprinodontiformes > Anablepidae > Anableps > Anableps anableps. The sequence continues at coordinate 7,171,870 of CM026079.1, forward strand.
TAACTGATTAAATCGAGACTCCAGTATTTCTTTTAGTTTTTCCTCAAATCTTTTTTGCACTTTTAGGTGGTAAATTCATTTTTTCTCATTTAATTTAATTTAAATGGTTAATTCATGCAATATAAATTTTAACTATTTAATAAAAAAGGTAGTTTAATGTATTGTTTTTGCAAATCTCCTAAACAGCTACCTGTCATTCGTCTATCAGCTTTTTTAAGAAAGTGAAGAAGCAATCATTCTTTTTTTTAAAAAAAAAAAAACTATCCTCAGACATAAATTAAATATTGACACTTTATTTTATCAGTATTAATTGGTCTACAGTAGAGTTGTGATTGAGTTCCACCTAACTCACTCACCAACAGTCATGTTACGGATGCTACAGTATATATTATTCCCTCCAGAATTTGTGGACAGGCTTACTTCCACAAACAAGCTAACCCTGTGCTCCAAATCAGGATGTTTGCAAAGCGGTAATAATGTTCAACACTTTCCCTAGAAGAAGCATAGTCCTTTCATAACTTTCTGAAAGGCTGTCTGATTTGGCACACAAGGCTACAAAAAGTCTTTAGTAAACATGCATCTTGCTCTGCAAAAGATCTATGGACAGAAAGATGTTTGCTGAGATGCAAGGCGAGCATTCGCTTGTTTCCTCTCTGTTTTGACATGACTTGATTCTTTGACCCATTAAATGCTTCCTTTGTGGTTCTAGTTTGTGGAGAAAACTATCAGAAAAATTTGTCCACCTATTCCAAAAGCTCAGCACTTTATTTTAAATGCTGTAATTGTTATGAATAGTTATAGCAGGTGGACTGCGCTCAGGTCTGTCCCACATGCCTGTCAGCTGAGGATGTCCTAAAAAATAAGCTGTTGATTGGGTCTGAATTGACTCCCCTTTCGGTCTGGATTCAAACTGGAGTTTGGACTTTAAAAATCATTGAGTCAAAGAGCCAAACTTTCAGAAATGCTCATCACCCGATTTTCAACGGGGTCTTTTTCCACAACAAAAATGTAGCAGCAATTTTACTTTTAAAGCTATTTAATGAAAAAAAACAACAACTTTTTTTTACTTGCTTTGGTAGAAGCTTTGAAGCAACTCTTTCCAAAGCCTCAGCCTCACGAGCTGAAGTTTAACTCCATGAGTTACAGTTCTGAGGACCTTCAGAGAAGCGAAACTGTTAACCACAAGTTAGCACGGGTATGAGCTGAGCTCTCACAGCCAAGGGCTTAGCGCTGTTTTTGGCTTTGAAAGACATCAACATACTGAACAGGATGTACTGTAGTCTGCAGCACTTTGGAAGATCTAGGAAATAAGCCTAAGCCTTTGCGTGACTCTGACAGGGATTCACTGCAGTTCCATTCCATTCCATTTGTTCATTAAAGAACGACAAAATAATATCCCTCTTTTTTGAATGGTGCAATAGATAATACAAGTTATAGAAAAAAAACATCTAACAAAAAGCACATTTTCAGGTCATATTACATAAAGTGAAAGCTATTTTTTCAAGTGCATGAAGCAAAACTGTTAAACTAAAAGTATTGGAGTGAATGTTAAAAAAAATTAAATCAATAGAATTAAATATCTTAAATTTTCAAAAATGTTACCTATCTATTCCCATAAACTGTTTTGCATGCAAATAATTTGTGCTACTTGCACATCAAAACACACACACACACACACACACACACACACACACACACACACACACACACACACACACACACACACCCACACTCACACAGACACACAAACAATACAATTAAACTAATAGTTCAACAGTCGAAATACAATGCCCAGAGGGTAATATTTTGTTTCATTATCTTTTTATGAGCTCCTTTAAAGGCACCAGAGTAAAATAAATTTTTTTAGGTGAGACTGTAGGTACATTCAAAGACCAATACTCCCAATAAGCTATATGCATATAAAGTTTAGTACTTTCAACCAACCGCTGACTTCCTAAACACTTGAAGTTTTAGTTTTACCAAAGCTTTTAAAGCAATGGTTAATGGAAATTCCTAATAGGAAGATTTCTAACTTCCTTCAACAACCTGCTGTACTGCTGCACTAACGCTTGCTTGTAAAAAACAAAAGCAGGTAGACAGAACACTAGATGGAGATTCAGTTGGAGCTGGGTTTATAATTCTTCTGTGTCACAGATAAATAAATTCAGAGTGAATATATCTTGAATATAGTTTGAGACAGGGTCAGAGCTAAATAGTAGTTAGCTATATAAGCAGTCCTATGACTGTTTTGTTCTATATTTTGCAGTTCATGGAGTTTGTTAGTTACATTTTTGAATATGAAATTAAAAATATGCACAATTATGTACTTCTTACCAATAGCATTAATAAATTAGATAAAAGTTGATGAAGAAATGAAAACCGTATAGTTTTTTCTGTCTTTAAAAAGCTACTTACTAGCTTGTTGAGCAGAATGATTGAAACTGCTTTTGAATTTGTTAGTGACAAATGGGGGAGGAACACTGCAGTGGAATATAATTTATTTATCTGTGAAAGCTACAAATATAAGGAACCACCAGTAAACTAAGCACAGGTTTATAACCTCTGCACTGCTGGGGTCACTTTAGGAGGTCACACGATCACAGCTAGCTTGTGGTTTGACTAACATTCCTTCTCCCTTTGGCAGATCAGCTACTGGTATCAGGGTAAAGGATATACTTAATTCAAAGGCATATGAGCATTATGCTATGACAAGACACAACATAATGACCACTGATAGTTGAGCTAAAAAAAAAAATCAATTATATCTTCATCATGGCAACTATTAGTTGATAACAAATATGAGGCAACTAGTGAGCCTTGAGTCCTCAAAGTTGTTGAGTTAGCATCAGAATAAACGGGCAAGTTTAAGGATTTGAGCAAGTTTGACCAGGATCAGGTTGTGATGGCTAGATGACTGCAGTATTAAAAGAAGTGCACCACAGTTTGTTGTGTGTGGGGCTGCATAGCCACAGACCAGTCAGGGTTTCCCTGCTGAACATAGATGGTTGGGTGAGTGAGCATCATTCACTCTAGGAGCACTATGGGAAGAACAAAAGCTGTCAGAGAAATGTTCTGCTGGGAAACCTTGGCTCCAAGTATTTCCATAGAAGCTGTGGTCTCTTTCAGTTGGATAGTGCTCCATGCCACAAAGCAAAAATGGTTCAGGAAGACATGCTCTATAAATTCTCCACATTTTAATCAAATTGAGCATCTGTGGGATGTACTGGACAAACAAGTCCATGGAGGTTCAATCTTGCAGTTTACAGGAGTTTAAGCATCTGGATCTAAGATTTTGGTTCCAGATATCACAGCATACATCAAGAGGTCTAGCTGAACCAATGCCTTGATAGGTCGGCTCTCTTTTGGCAGCAAAAAAAAAAGGGGACCAAAGACACAATTAGACATGAAACAGGAGCTCATAATGTTATGCCTCATAGGTGTACACAACCAATATTCAAAAGTCCTATGATTTTAGTGACACAGATGTCTTTTCTGCTTCCAGAAAGTGCTAGTTTTGTATCAGTTGTTGTCCATAACCTCTCATTTAATTTGCTTTCTTCAGATACTTGATTTAAAGCTTGCTAGCACAGTGTTAGCTTTGCAGCATACAGCTACTTATTGCTGGGGCTCCATGCAAGCTTCATAGTGGAAGCAGGACTGCTTGTTATTGTTGTTATCTCTGAGGATAGTTTTCCTTTATGATAACCGCTTTACCTCTGGGAACAGAGTCACGTTACTGTGGACTATGAATAACACACTTTGAGAGCAAGGTACGCTATAATAAGTAAAAGGATCACAGTGCCAGATGTCCCAGTTTAGATCCAGTATTTATCAGTGGTCTATCACTGTTTGCTGTAGGATTTCTATTATTCCCTGGTTAACAAGACGTTCTTTACAAAGAACAACACGGGTCAGATTTCAGAACAACATTGCTGTTAGTGGCAGTATGTACAGTCACACGCCAGTGTCACCATGTCTGCCAAGACGTGGACAGGCTGCATCATCATTGGCCTTTACCTTATCTATAAATAACTACAGTCTGCACTCACCCAACTACTTTCTGCTCACACTCTCACCTCTTTATTTTTCCCACTCATTCCCCTTCTTCTCCAGAGTCTATCTAGGATTCCCTTCCATCTCTCCTTTTTGTCATGTCTGCAGATCTTTGGTATGTAAAAAAAAAAAAAAAAAAAAAAAAAAAAAAAAGAAATGTCTTTGATCAGGTTTATACGCAGATGGCAGCAGCACTGATCTGGCAAAGTTCTGAGAGGTTTCATATGAAGACAGAGGGTTGAGCACACAAAAACTTTTTTCTATTTGCACATATTATCACGATCATACAGTGATTGTAATCTAGCATTGAAGTTACAGTCGGTTCCTGTGAAGAAGAGTCCCACGACTGACAAATTCCCTTTGGGTAGGAGCCCTGCTGGGGGGGGACGGAGGAGGGCAGGCAGTTAACACTTCTAGTATCAAATCACAGCAAAGAACTGAACTCTGGCTCTGTGATCACTCCCAGACTGTGTGTCATGTTATTCATAGAGTGAACTGACTCTGATGGATAAGCTGCACCAAAGGTTTCATACATCTGCAAATCTGTCACGAAGCACAATGTCCACTGCAAACATACAACTCTGAGGGTAATTTCACCTCATCTCACTCTAAAATACTCCAAAAATCTGAGCTATCGCTTAGAAATAACAAAAACATGAAAATTCAAAGCTCTTATAATAATATAATAAAAATGTGTAATCTTCCTTCTGCTAAATAAAAACAAACTGTCATTCTGCTAAGGTGACAGGCAGACGGGCCCGGAAGGTGGAGGGAGCCGTGTTCTTCGTAAGTATGTCCCATTATCACGTTGTGTCTGAACGAGCATCAGTGCTGACCTTTCACCCTGCGTATGTAACCTTCTGCATGATGATCGCACACAAACCCATGCTACTAACCAACCGTTTGACCTGAGTCATAATCATGTGTGTTGTGCTGATTCACACTCTGAGCTAATGACTCATCAGCTGAAACCTTTAATGTATCATTATGGGTGGACACCCGTTCAAATGACACCAACGGAGCATATGCACAGGAAAACACCTTATGCCTTTGAAAGAAACACCCAAATGATTTAGGTGACTTTACAACAAAAGTGTGGCATGTATTTGTATCCAACCCCCTTTAACCTATATCCATTAACAAAAAGTGTGATTAATTGCCTTCAAAATGACCTAATCAGTAAATATGGTCTACCTGTGAGTATAAATTATTGTTTGTAAAATTACAGCTGTTGTGTGATGGCCTCAGTGGTTCATTAAAGAATGAACCATGAAGACCAAGAAACACAACAGCTATCAGTTGTACACTCCACAAATCTGCTCTTCATGGAAGAGTGACCAGAAAAAGGCCATTGTTGGAAGAAAGCCAATCAGTTTGCCACAAGTCCTGTAAGGTCCACAGCCAACATGTGGAAGAAGCTGCTCTGGTCAGATAAGACAAAAGGCAGACCTTTCGGCCTGCATACAAAATGCTGCGTGCGGAGGAAAGCACCTACACCAGGGGTGTAGCATTTGTGGCCCTTGGACAAAAAAATTGGACTACTTTATTTACTTGATTTTAGTTTTCTTTTTATTTACTTGGCCCGCGAGTACATTTGACTCAACGGGTTTGGTCCACGTGACAAAGACTTTGGACACCACTGACCTACACCATATTTAGCACCTCTGTTGAGGTGTGACATTGATTTGGTTTAGAAAAATCCAGTTATGACACATTGCTTGGGCTTGGTTTTGAAATATTTCTTGCAGCAGCTCTGCTTGCAGTCATAGAAAGAGGTCAAGTTAAAAGCTAAACACAGGGAAACAATCTAAGTCTCCGTATACTCACTCACGACACAGGATACGTGGCCATTCTGGCTTTAGGTGAAATTAAATGCACTTTACAAAGTTCAAAGGCATACATAACAACAACTTAAACTAATGGCTCTTATAATAGGCAAATAAAGGGTTTTCATATGAAAATAAATAATAATCCTAGAAAGTTGATTGGGCCTGTTATTCCTTAAACTGAATCATTTTGTACCATACAGTTTATGAGTCCTGTCAGGGTCAGGGTTAGCAGGTAAGTAGGTAATATGTCAGCAGGCAGCCGCGGTGGTGGTGGAACATAGCTAAATGCAGCCACACTAGCTCAGTGGCCTATTTTTTAAAACACAAGCATGCAGATGCCTCAACACATAATCCCTCTCCTCACTACGAGAACACTCTATTGAATACTGACAATTATATCAGAGCGCTACTGTTTTGTGTTTCCTGTTTGCATGAAATCCAAGTATTGATCACAGAAAGTGGACAGAAATTCAGCTTTTCTTCGTAACACTTATGTTGATAACAACTATAATGTTAAAATGAAAACAATCGCCTCTATTTTTTTTGTTACCCTCACACAGATTTCTTTTGTTTTTGCTTTTTTGTGACACTTAACTGTTTCACATTATCAGACAAGTTGTGATATCAGAAAAAGATAACCCAAGTAAATAAAAACACAATTTTTTTTCAAGATGATTTCATTTATTAAGGGAAAAAAATGTATCCAGACCAACCAGACTCTATATAGAAAAGGAAATACCCTCTAACCATGATAACTAGTTAGGCCACCTTTGAGAGCAAAAGCTGATATCAATCATTTGTATTAACTGCAGAATTGGTTTAATTCAGCCACATTGGAGGTTTTCCAGAATGAACAGCCTGTTTAAAGTCATGCCACTGCATCTCAATTGAATATTAGTTCCAACTTGGACTAGGCCACTCAAAAACCTTTTGTTTTAGTGTTCTTTGCCCATTCAGATGTGAATTTGCGTGTGCGCTTTGGATCATTTTCCTGCCAGTTTTTTTTTTTTTTTGACCAGTTTTTGCTTGTTTAGCTCAGTTGTCCCCAAAATAATGTGGCTAAATCTCAGGTAAACAATAATAATTTGAAAACTACAGCTTATATTTGCTGTGGTTATCTTTTTCAATATACTTAATTTATAATAGTGCTTCTTTTTTTAAACAAAAGAAAAGAAAAAGGGTGTTACACATGATGTTAGCTCCAGTGGTTTTCCGGTTGACCTTTCACAAGTGAAAGAAAAGATATTACACCTTTCCTCTGATGTCCCAGATTGTATGTGTGAGTCATGGACTGCATGTTCACACACTTTAATGTAAAGTCAAACAAGCACAGCAATCCAGTCTTCATAAACTGAGTGCAGCTGCCCACTGTGGGCACTAATGCCTGCTGCCCTGGCAGGAATGTTGCCCTCACTCTCCAAACAGCAGTATAAACATACACACCAGGTAACATGAGGACAGCATGCTGTCCTAATATTTCCACCTGAGTCCATGGAGGAAGAGTGATTTTAAAAAAACAACAACAAAAAAAAAAAACATTCAACACAAACACAACTAAAATGCTCATTTGGTGGCGAATGTACAGCTGAATTTACAAAAACATACCAAATCATCCTGTCGGATTTTGACACAACTATAAATCTAAAAAGATGCAGGTTTCTATGAAGGGCACCAGGCTCTGGGAGGGGTGGATTAAGAATAGAGGAAGTAATATACTGCTTTTTTTAGGTAACTGAACTGTGAGAATTTTTGCTATTTGTGAGGAGCGCATACACCAGCATGATTGACAGCGCTAAGCCCCTCCTCCTGGCTCTGATTGGTTGTTTCTGATCTGGAGTGGAATATTTCTGCAGATGGCAGGAGGACCATAGGGTAGAGGCAGAGGAGCTCGATTTTTTCATAGGTTATCTGTCTCCTATTATACTGTCAAGACTGAGTGACCAGTTTAAGAAATATGTAAAAAACAACATTTTTTTAAATAAAAGTTACCAACTGCAGCTTTAAGTGGGAAAGAAAGACTAAGTGTTTGAGGAAGACAGTCTGCTCGAGATTTTCTTTTTTGTCAAATCTGGACATTTAAAAGCCTTTTGTTTTTGTTTTGTTCCATCAATTATAAATACTTCTCATCACACAGATTAAATTTAACTATTTAATTTAAAATTTAACTGTTCTTGAAAAGTTGAGTTTCATTCTTGAAATGATTTTTAAATGTTGATATGGTCACAATCACATTTTTTTCAGTTTTACTTTAGAACTTTAAACTGAAAAACTCATTGGGGGATATTGAAATACCTCCTCCCCAACATCTTGGACATGGTTGAATGTCCAATGAGTTTTTCTGGATGAGTTTTTGAAAGCTGGTCACTCTACAAAATGTCAGGATAACAGGATGAAAAATTGTCCAGGAGATATATCATCGTGCAGCCCAGTTTGACCATCATGGCTTGTCCATTATTTTGTTTTACTCAGCATGGTGTAACGGGTACTGCAGAGGCAGCATCTGGTTAGCAGATAAGTTTCCTTAAATACAGGTAAGTAATTATGAGACAGGACAATAGGATGGCGAAGCTTCTGGAATATCTGTGGTTATGTTTATTAAACATTTAAACATCTATATATATATATATATATATATATATATATATATATATATATATATATATATATATATATATATATATATATATATATATATATGTATTAATTATAATAATATATTGTGTATATAAAATGCATATCACATATTAAATATAATACACAATATATATTAATATACTATATTATAATAATACTTAATAAGTACCTAAAAACCAAAATACATAAAATAAATCTGTATATAAAACACATATCCTTCTGAGTTATGTTCACTTGAAACATTTACTTTGAAACCATTTCACCACATTAGTCTAATCTTTATTTACAGAGTTCTATTAAACAATTCAACTGTAACTCTCTCTATATATTTTAAATGAAGGTTTTCCCATAGGTCAGCATATTTAGTTTATATAAACCTTTATTTGTTAGAGCTGGAGGGAGTAACTCTGTGTTGCTATATTTAGACCTTATCAGCACACATACATTGGACTACTCACGTAGCTAGCGTCTAGCTAGCACAATTTTTATCACTCACAGTGGTAAAACCAGGCCATACAACACGTAACCATTTGGCCAAAATAGTTGATACACAATATAACTTGGTTTTATCCTGCTTATGTGGTTTTTCACTTGATACTAACCTAAAATACAGGTAAGTAATTAAGAGACATGACAACAGGATGGCTTCTGGAATCTCTGTGGTTATGAAAGAGCTTGAGAAGAAGACACAGAAAACCACTGCACCACATCGCCCCCTGCTGGTTGGGTTACACCACGCTATTCTTGCAATACATTCAGATCTGAAACTTGTATTTCTTTTCAAATAAAATGCCTTCTCATGTTTCTAGAAGAGAAAGATAAGAAAGATAAAATACTTCCGAACAACCATTCACAATGGAATAATTTTGTGCATGTCACAATGGCACTGTTGATTAACTTTTTCCCAACAGAGCTCTTCGCTCCATTGGCAGTTATCAGATGTCTTATATAAAGGAGTTTTATATGCAACTAGGACAATTTCCCCTAGCTACATTCTAAATAATTAAACATAAAAAAGATATGGTCAAAAGGAGAAAATCAACCTAAAACACTCAGACTGGAAGCTGCTCACACTCAATGAACATAAGCTCAAGAGCTGTGTGCTCAGAATAATTTGACCTGAATATAACTGAAAATCAGTGGACAGGGCTGAACTTGTATATGCCAACTGTCAGAAAGCTGGGACAGGGAGATGAGGGATTTACAGTGAAGGAGTTTAAGTACCTGGGATCAACCATCCAAAGCAACAGGCAATGCCCCAGAGAGAGGAGGAAGAAACTGCAGGTAGTGTGGACTGCATGGAGAGAAGTATCTCTCCATGCAGGAGAATTCATACTTATACATGGATAAAACAGAAACAGAGTCATTCTACTGGTAAATCCCCATTCGTGTAGCATGTTTAAGATGTAATCACAGTAAAATACTTGAAGTTATCATGACCTAGAAAAGGGTAGTGTGCCCTTTCCAGTTTGGGGACAAGGTCTTGTCCCAGGTGGAGGAGTTGAAGTATCTAGGGTTCTTGTTCATGAATGAGAGGAAAAATGGAGTAGGAAATTGATAAGCAGATTGAAGAGAGAGCAGAATCAAAAGGCAAAGCTCTTGATTTACTGGTTGATTTAGATTCCTACCCTTATCCATGGTCACAAGCTCTGAGTAGTGACCGAAAGAACACGATTGCAGAGAGCCAGAAACTTCTGAAAGTAGAGTGTGGTCTACAAAGGGATTATGAGGATATAAAAACAGGGTTTAGTCCCTAATTTCTCCTGCCATGTATTATAAATTGATTGTTTTTATTCCTGTTGTTTCCTCATTTTAGGTTGATTCTTACATTCACTCCACTCTCAACCCAGATCTCTGTTTTCCTTCAGCCGAAGCCAGAGAATGCTGTGACAGTAGCTGTTTCTTCCCGGGTCTTGTTCCGGACCGAGCGGGAGCAAAAGGTGTTTGAGCAGAAAGGTGTTGAAGAATATCTGAGATACCAAATCGAGCATGAGAACGAGCCCTTTGCACCAGGACCTGCTTTTCCTTTTGTCAAGGTTAAAGTCTGCACGGATTATGGGTGTAATGCCATTTGTGTTGAACTTCTTCCAAAGTGACTGTTTCTAACCCCCAAAAGGCTCTGGAGACAGTCAATGCTCGCCTGAGGGAGCTGTACCCCGAGAGTGAAGAACTATTTGACATCGTCTTGGTGACGTACAACCACGCTCATGTTGGGATCCGGCTCATCAACACTATCAATCACCATAGTAAGTTCCACAAAGATAAACAAGGATTGAACATTTCTTGATTTGACAGTTACAACAGTCAACGCAGTGGCTTTTACTCTTTAGCACAAACCAAACAATCAGCTAGTCATCTCACGGCACATGTTGCGACCTTTATTTTAATACTGGAGAAAATAATCAAATTTGCTGAGCTTTTGGTCACCAAAGTAGCAACTATAAAATCTTCCATCATACTTCTGTCTAGAGAATAAAAGATGAATTTTCTAAGCGTACAAACTGCTTCTGCTGTTGTCAAAAGCAGTTTGAAGCAAAAGCAGTTAACTCTAACTCAAAAGTTAGAGTTAACTGCTTCCAAGTCAGGTGGAGTTCAGATATCTTGCAGCTGAAAATAGAGGAACTGCCATTCTTATTAACTCAGGGGAGTGTTTTACTCTTTCAAACACATAGTAGATAACAGGAAATGCTGTCACATTGGGAGTATGGAAAGGGCCCCAAAGCAGGTTAGCACAAAGGAAGCCATGGTTGAGAAACAACAAACACAGTCTTTTTGCCAAAAAAGACCAAAAAATGCTGCAGAGGCAGGAATACCAAGAAATACAAGCTGAGAGCAGGAAAGGAAACTTGCAGAGCAATGAATTTATAACCTGTAGGAGTAAGACACATGTACAAGATTCCCCTCTTGTACCTGTACAAGAGAGGAATCTTGTACAACATTCTTAATTAGTTTTCAAGTATGCTAATGGTGCAACGCAATGATAGAAAGAGTTTCCTTATGGCACACAGTGATATATATGTGTTTCTGACAAATGTTTTTACTGGTAATATCTCATTGTAATTTCTTGCTATCACAGATTTAGAAATGTTACCATTACTAAAGGAAGTACAGACACATTACCTGAAAAACTACAACCTTAAGCATGTGGGATGCGTCTGTTTTGTGCAAAAAGACTCCGTTACTGGCAGTAATGATGGTGACTCTCCCAATGCAAACCCAAGACACACAGTGCAGCTTCTTGCATGACTTTTGTCTTGGTTGAATCCCTTCTGCTATGCAACTTTCTCAGTGTTGTTTGTGATTAAGGTTAGGGTTTAAGGTTAGGGTTAGGCCTTAGGGTCATTATCCATCCATTATCTTCCTCTTAATCCAAAGAGGCCCAGACTTCCCTCTCCCCAGCCACTTGGGACAATTCCTCTGAGGGAATCCCAAGGCATTTCCAGTTCAGTCGAGAAATATTGTCTCTGCCCTGGGTCTTCCTCTGGGCTTTCCCCCAGTTGGGAGATTCTTATCCAGATGCCAGAGCCACCTCAACTGGCTTCTCTAGATGTGGAGGAGCATGGAAATAAGTAGTTCATGAACTGGACTGGTCTGAGAATGGTGGGGGCCTATGAGCAAGGGCTGAATACTTCTTGTTTCCACTGTGCACATCTATCCATCCATCCGTCAGTCTATCGTCTTTACCTACTTATACTTGCAGGACTGTGGGGGAGCTGGTACCTAACTCAAGCAGTCTTTGAGCAGGGGGTGGGGTAGGTTCCTGGACAGGTCCACTCCATCACAAGACAACACAGATACAGACAGGTCAAACAACCAAGTACACGCTGACTAACACTTAAGAATAATTTATAGACTCATTAACCCTCCTGTTCTGTTCATTTCTGAGGTACAGCAATAATGTTCACGAGTCAAATTGACCTAGGGAAAGTTTAATCATACAGTAGTGTCTGAATCCCAAAAAACATGTTGGTATCCAATTATTAACTTAATTTCTAACAATTTCAATCAATATTTAGTGCAATGATGTTCTTTACCTTTTACAAATAACAGACCAATGAGTATAATTCATTCGTTTTTCATTTAAAAAATGCTTTTAACTCTCTATACTGTCCACTAGAAAATGTACACAGAAAAAACAATAGTTATATATGAAATTCATTTATTTAGTTTTTTTCATTTATTTTTTTTCTTTTTAATTAGTGATGTTTATGAATGAACTTGACATCTATTCTGTTCAGGATCAAATTGAACTACTGAATTGAAATCAAAATAAATGACTTATTAGGATTTGTATTGAAATATAACTTTATTCAATCACTGAGTTTGAACATGAAATAACTGAAAGCAGAAATCAACTGGCTGTTGATTCACCCTGATAGACCCCAGCCAGAATGAGGACCCCCAGTTATGCATGTAATTGCATGTTATCCAACTCCTTCCGTTTCTCCCCTAAAACACGCCTTCCTTCTACATTAGTCATCTCAAGAGTGATTTTCCGTATTGAATAGAGCATGAGTAGCTCAGAGGCTGACTTTACACCAGTTACTGCCATCCTAGTAGGCCCTGGCACCATCTTTATTATATTTTCTGCACATCGTTTTCTTTAGTGTTTACATGGAGACAAAGACCACTGTATTTCATCATTTTTTGACATGAATGTCTTGCTTGAAGGAACGTATCAAGCATTTTCATTATTTGGTTCATAATCAGAATCATCAGACTCAGAATTCACCTCAATACTGTCTTCAGCTTCTGACACATCCTGCTCTATTTCACTGTCATAATCAAAGATAAGTTTCAGCTCTTCCAGGTTTGTCACCTTTTTATTTCTGCTGGTCATTTTGTGAAGCTCTGAAAGTGACTATATCACATGTACCTGCAGTGCGTAATGTTTTAAGGACTTCCTTGCAGAGAATATTTATATGTGTTCCACCTCCTCCCCTGCATGTCCACTCAATGTGGGTGGAGTTTCCCCATGCGAACAGAAAAGATTTCTTTCCAAAGACATAATAACACCTGCATTACAATTTACAAGCGAGGAAAAGAGAAAAGGGAAAGGGTATGCATTTGTGTGTGTGTCTGTGTATGTGTTTAAGGTGAAATTAGTCTTACAGTTGCAGACTGTGAAATAATATTTAACACTTTTGACCCTTTTTACCCTTCATTTTGATTGCTGGGTCAAATTGGCCTGAACAGTATCAATGTACCATTCAGGTATGTGGAGAGTTGTAAATATGTAAAATGAGCCACTTTCATTTTATATGCTGATTATGTTAATTAAGCCAAGAAGAAGAAGAAGAAGAAGACCAAACAGAAAAAATACTCTCAACAATTTTTTTTTTCTTTTTAGATTTTTTTTCATTTTAAAACGGGTCAATTTGACCCACAACATAACACGAGGGTTAACCTCAAATGCGTGTTTTTGGATTGTGGGAGAAACCTTGATGCCCGGTGAGAACCCATGCATGCAGAGGGACAACATGCAAACTCCATGCAGAAAGACGTTACGCCAGGTTTTGAGCCCTTGGAACTTCTTGCTGCAAGGCAACAGGTCTACCAGCTGTACTACTGTGCAGGCTTGGATACAAGTGCCAAATCCCAGCATTGCACACACGACAATCAATGTAACTTACTTTTTTCTTGACTGTGGGAAAAAAACTAGAGAAACTTGCAGAAAATCCACAGGGGGAACATGAAAAGTCCACACGCCACAGCTGAGCTGAGACTTTCTCATCCTGGCAATTTTCTTGACCTAGGAAACAGTATTTACCACTGCAGTCACCGTGGTAACCTGTATTTAGATCCATCCATCTTCCCATCAAATTTGACTAGTTTCTCTCTCCCTGTTAAAGAGAAGAATCCCCACAACATGATGCTGCCACCACCACACTTTTCTGTTTTCATTCATAAAAAATGTATTAAACCATGTATCATCCTCTTCGCACTGCACAATTCTGCACTACTACTTTGATTTATCACATAAAATCCTTGAAATATACATTTAAGTATATATTTTGACAAAATATGACAAATTTCAAGGGGTATGAATACTAGGTTGGGTATACTCAAGCTATAAGCGTAGCGAGATGATCCAAAGATTCTGGACTGAAGCTGACGCAAGCTCTGCTCAGAGATAAACAGCAGAGTGTATGAACAGCTGAGTGACTGGATCCTTCCCAGGGAAAATCTCAGACCTTCTGGTGACATCCTCTGCACAGACCGCTTCCTGTTCAGTTCCTCTAATGTTTTCAGATCTGCAGACCTTCAGGCCGGGTTAACTTCAGGATTATGTCCCATGGGATCGAAGAATAATCCAAGAGGCCCGAAAGAAAAACAGAAACGAGCAAAGTCACCAAACAAGCAATGCACGGCTTTGCAGATGCTTTTATGTTTGATGTCTTTGGTGGCTCTCTTTGTGAAGAACCACATGCATCCATACAGTGTGGAGACCTTTGACCTTCCCTTAGAATAATAGGGAAGAAATAGACCCACTGATTTTCATCACAAGGGAACAGAAAACATACATATGTGTTCTCTTAATCCTGAGATTATTGTGAGAGGAAGAACATTATATGCATCCAAGAGGAAGAATATGAAGGCTCAGTAGCACACTCTGTTTGCAGTAAAGACTGTCATTTATCAGAACACAAATATGAGACTTCTATAAGCATTTCCCAAGAAAACTGAAATGTGGATGCACTGAGTAGTTCCTGTGAGAGATGAACATAAACATCTAAGAGTTTGTCTTTATTGAAGCCACAGTGTGTCTTTGTTGTCCTGCTGATTTCCTGCTTTGTTATGACAATGTTTTAGATCTTCTGAGCCAGCAAATAAATCCAAGATAAATGATCTGAAAACATTCATGCAGCCAAGGAAAAAAAATTGGAAAGAAAGACTTAATCGCTTTGAGTCCACCCCCCGTACGTTTCAGTGACCAGTTTAAACTACTTAGATTTCATATTGATTTTTAATCATAAATAATATTATTGTACAACTCCCCTTAACACACACACACACACACACACACACACACACACACACACACACACACACACACACACACACATAACCTCCACTGCCACACACAACCAAGCTCTACACTGGATGCAAAAGGATTCTTCAGATTCAGAAAACTAGAACTATTTTCCCTTATGTGGGGCCACCACCAAACTGATAGTGGTTGCACACTTTTCTTTAAAAGTAGCCATTGCAAGCATAGGGCGGCATTGATTTCAGACATGTCTGCTTCTCTTTTAGTCTGCTAAATACAGTCATGATGAAAACAAAGAACAGCTTATTCACTCAAAAAAGTGTGACTGGGCTAAATTAACATTTACAAAATAAATAATGGTAACCTATTCATAAAAGAATTACTGTGTGTAGATGTATGTATTATTATGTTGATTTTTATAAAATTGTAATTATTTATCAATTGCATTTTATGTATTTCTGTATAAACACTATCAGCTCAAAATTACTAAGCAGAATTTAATTATATTTTTTCAGTGGGGTCAACAATATTGAATAATCAAGAAATGGGAACTCCTTGGTTTTAATTGCCATACACTTCTGCCCCAGCAATAGTGCCACACAAACACAATTAAATCAGTAGTTTTTAATTAAAGCTGAAGTTCTTAAAATCTATTCAGTTATATTAATTGTCACTTCGTTGCCATAATTTTTTTAAAAGTAGGCAATTGTCACACTTTTCTTAGTATATTATCTTATCTTTATTTCCTAAATAAGCTCACAGTGGAATCTTGCTGTATGTATCATTTATTATCCCACAGTGGGGAAATTCAGGTGTCATAGCAGTAAGTTAAGGTAAGTGGCAGCATGTATATTAACATTAAGGCAAAAATAATAATAAGAATAAGACACTCTGGAGTAAAAGCAAATTTACAGCATAAAATAATACTGTACAGTTATTAGAAATAGCATACCCTGATTCAAAGAAATGTGCAGCTGAGTAATTTAAAGAAAGTAAAAAAGATGTACAAGATGTGCATGGATATAAAAACTGTATAAGCAACAGGGTTGTGCAAATAACAGCAGGAATGTTATTTGAAATGAGAAAACTGCAAATAACAACAGGAATGGAAAGACTTATTGAGTTTTTGGGAGCAGCTATGGTTATAAACTCTTATAGCTGCTGGGAGGAAGGATCTGCAATTGTGCACCTGGGAGGCTGCAGTCTCTCATTGAAGGACCTCTCCAGTTCAACATTAGCTTCATGCAGTGGGTGGGAGATGCTCTATTTAGATTTGGGGTTAGATGTAAATTATTTCAGCCACTGGTAATGACCATGGAACAAAATACATCTGATCCCCCTGAAGCAGAGGTGAAACCAGGTCATTGTTTTGCAAGTGTAAGTCTCATGTTTTTCCACTTCAGTGATGAGTCCCAATTTAGGTATGCAAGTCAAAACCAAAAACCCTCTAAGTAAAGTCCCAAGTTCTGAAGTCTAAATTTCAACTAATACGTGGTATTACGTGGTAATAATGACTCATTTCTGGAATCTAAAAATCATTTTTAAAATGTGCTTTTAATTGCTTTAACATTATGAAAAATTCTGTGCTGATGTTGCAGAAAATATTAACCAAGTACCACAGAAGGTTTTTTAGGCTTTACTACACCTCACTTATCTTCTATTAGATTAATGTCCATCAAAGTAACTAATTTGTAAAGCAGTAACATTACAAATTAATAAATGTTTTTCTTTTATTTTTTTAGGGGGGACTATAAGATTAACAGATTTTATTTATTTGGTGATTTATTTAAAAATAATCCACAGGAAAGTGACATTTGCTTTTGATTTTTTTTTTTTTTTTTTTTTTTTTTTTACATTTTAGCAACCTTTATGTACAATTATTATTTCTGAAGTTTGGATCGCTTGTTTAAAGAGGCAGTATTATGTAAATTGACTTTTTTGAGCTTTACATCTTGTTATAATATTATTCTCTCATCCCTCATGTTTGAGAAATCCTTTAATCTCCTGTGGCAGCCAGTCAGATGTGCAAAGCACCTGGGTGGATACAGCTCCACCTTGGGGTGCAGCTCCTCCTCAGAGCTGCAGTTTCTAAGCTTCTGAGTTTCCGCCTCACGGCGCATACCTCCTTCGCAACTTACCCGCTCAGCTCCTTCAGACTAGCCAGCAGCAATTAGCAAACACCTGGTGGAACTGTGCATCTGCTGAGCTCATTATATGAACTACTTCTCAGTGCAACACTGGTAAAAACGATATTAAAGGGTTAATAGAGGAGCACTGTTGTGATGACTTCCTGAAGGCAGAGGTTGGAAAGAGCAGGACTTTCTTAAAGAGACAGAGGCCCGATTTCAAGGTGTTAAATTACAAAGTCAAATTTCTTTTAAGTTATATTTGGTATATACAGAATTTTTTATAACAACCGAAGGTGACATAGTTACTTGACTGTGCTATAAAATGGCACTATATGCATGGAAAATAAATAATACTGCCCCTTTAACAAAACGAGTGAGTGTGTCACTTCTTTTATATTTCTAATGGTACTTTCATATATTTAAAAAAAAAAAAAAAAAAAAAATCCTACAACGCTAGTTCATAAAATAAACATAGACTTGATTTTGAGCTCCACAACAGTACAAATATGCTTTTCCAACCTGATGAGTAATATCAGAGCTGTGTGTTTTCATGGCCCAGTCAAAGTCCAGACCTAAATCTTACTGAGAATTTGTGGCAAATGCCATTCACTGATACTCTCTATCCACTCTGACAAAGCTTAAAGTCAATGGGTATGTTAACATATCTAGTTAAATCCTCCCCCAGCCCCCCATTAACCGTGTTTTACATTACATAATATTTCTTGGGTTTCAGGTTCACTATACTTCTTTTTTAACCTTCAGCTCTACCTAATTGCACTTGACATTCTTTTAAAACGTTCCTCCTGACCTTTCTTGCCTTCCCTAACACTCTGCTCTCTCATGAATATCAGCCCTTTCCACCTGGGAAAGCAGATAGGATCCATAATCATGGATCTAATTACCCCCTATCAGTGTTCCATCGTTTTCCGCATGCTGTATGTGCTCTGCTCTTTCGATTAAGCCACAGCAGCGAGTTAAGTGACCCTGCAGAAAAAAGAAGAGCAGACACTTTCCCTCCCGTCTTAATTCCCTTTTTGGACCCTGTTCATCTTTTAAGCACTTGTAAGTTTATCCTTCCATGTCTCCTAAAATGATTTATTTCCATGACAAACTCAAAGCCTCAGCTTCTACCCCAAACACCGATTGTTACTCAGTCCTTATCGCCCTGTTATTCAGTTGCATTCCATATTAATAACCAATAACCATGAAATTGCAATGATAATATAATTAGGTTTATAAGCTGGTTATTTATGGTATGTTGACATTTAACACCACATGTTGCACTGAAATGAAAGACCGTGTTGCCATCTGTTGGTCTCGTTCCCAGACTTATTTATCGAGAGGTTCTGCATGACCGGAGGAAGCAGCCCTATTGGCTACCTGAAGGCCTGGCATACAAACCTCTACCTGTCTGCAGACGCTGAGAAAGTCAGGGAGGCGTTGGCTGAAGGCAAGCACACACACCTTTGCACACCAACGTTATGAGAGCCCATTTAGTCTCTTAGGTTAATGGCATGATGTTTATAAGGGACATGTGAAACATTATTTTCCAGAGAATAATTGAAATGGTTTTCCATCTTAAGTAGGAAATTATAGGAAATCTGTGTTTTTATCGACATCTACTGTATATCTGTGTATATCCATTATCTCACCTCTTGGCTTAGTGAGATAATCCAATGCCTTTCAAGAAGTTTCATATCACTTAAACCTTTTCACATTTTGTCCTGGTATAACCACTAACTTAAAGCTTTTCTGTTTGGATTTTATGTAGCTGACCAACACAAGGTGGTGTATAATTTTAATGTGGAATGAAAACAACACATGGTTTTTTAAAGCTTTTGACGAGCTACTGGATAATCTGAAAAGTGTGGTGTGTATGTATTCAATGTGTATTTAGCATCTGTTGAATCTTCCCTTTTGATTTTTTTTTTGGGACATCTAGAAAATTCATTGGTCCAAAGAATATAAAGTGAGCGCTACCATGATTGTGAAGCATCCTGCTATTATCCATGTGTGCTGTCGTTTTCTAACCAAGGGAGTGGGCTTACTCCCGCTTCAGCCCAAGAACACGCTCATGAATAAAGAGAGGAACCACAATGGGCTACAGGAACAACTTCTTACAGCAATCCAGGAGCAATTTGGTTTGGACAAAGACTGGGTCACCATCAGTCTGGATTTGATCCAGATAACCAACATGGTAGAACTACCAAAATTAAAAGAAAGAAGAGTCAGTATTGTGAATTCTTCACAAAGGCAGTGCTTTAAGGGGGACGGTACGCAGTCCCACAACTTCTAAATTATGTATACCCCTCAGCGTACTGGGACTGTTTTTGCAGCTCTCGGTGCACACCGGGACTTTTTCCAGTGCTGTAACAGGTGGTACAGCAATATGTGTTTCCCCATCAATAGGCTCTCTGTACATATAGCTGTTCACATCTGATTTAATATTTAAAAAGGACGTCATCAGACAGACTAAAAGTATAAAGTTAAATGCAGGTTTGATATTTTGAAGACTAAAATGAAAAAAATAATAACATAATTACAAAATAAAAAATTAAGGCAAAAGAAAAAACACTTTTTGAAACATATTTTTTTCAATATACTAATACTATACTAATAAGAAGGTAATGTTGTCAGAACAGGGTAACATATGTCCAGTGACAATATATAGTGTTTACTGTATCTTTTGGAGCTTCAAATGTCTCCGCAGCTGAGCAGATGGAACTAATATCAGATCAACAAAGCTGGAGTTAAAACAACAATGCTCACTTTAACATAAACTGTAGTTTCGTGTCTGTATCTGCTGCATTTCTGGTTAAAACATATTTGTTCTTCATTTAGTCAAGTTATTCACAGCGGTCAGAGTATCCAGAGGTTTTACTCAAGTAAGAGTAGTGATACTTCATAGTAATATTACGCAAAATGTACTCCTAAATGTAATTTTTCCAAAAGTTACTCAAGTAAATGTAACCTAATGTGACTAAAAGTAATTATTTACTATGTGCTCCTAGAAGCTTTGATTTTGAATCGTGAATTTGACTTAGAACGGCCTTTGTTCTCTGTCATTTTTGTGCAATGAAACTACCGTTCTAGAGATTGATAGACATATGTGTATAAATAATAATAATATACATGTTTCTGTCCCAAATTTACTGGCAATACTGGGAATACTGGCACGTACTTTTTCTTCCACTTAAAGCATTGCACGTAAGGTTAATTTAATTCCAAATAAAAGCCTTTTTAAATTATCAGACATATATTTTCAAAAATTTCTTCAGTACATAAGGAACTTATTTCAACAAATCTAAAAATGTAACAGCAACAAAACAAAATTTGCCCTACATTTGGCCTAGGCTGTGCAAAATAACTCAGTTGGTTGAGAACATCATTTAAAATGTTCTGTTCACCACCATTCACGTGCAGTTTGTCTTTGATTAGCTCTATAGCCTTCTGTTAATGCTTCCTTAGAACTGGAAGGCTCAATAAAAAAAACTTTTAATGGCTTCAGGTACAACAGTGTCAATGAAAACCCTCCTGAATTGCTTTTTTTTCCCTACCAAAGAAAACAAATCCAATTGAAAAGGAAGTGAAAGCTCTTTTTTGCTGCTTGGTCGCACGGCGTCTGTCCGTTTCCACGTAGCAAAGTAAACACTGCGCTATGCAGGCCCACCACCCACATGGTCCAGAAAACAAGGTATGAGGTCTGGTAGCTCATTCAGATTGAGAGCTGAGCTGTATGCTCAACATTAAAGCCATGGCATTTTTTCTTGGTTTTTTACAATTTCATAAAGTCATGTCTTACCAACTCTGGTTAAAATCCATCAAATCATTATTTATACCTTTTTAATCCCATGCTGTTTTGTGCAAGAAACCAAATATAAATTTGGATCTAAATTGATCACAGGAATCTTTAATGCTATTATATACATTTACTTCAACTTATTACACTGAAAGTCCCTAAAAACAAGTCATTTTTTGGCCTTATGTCTTTCCATTTTGCTGGAGCAAATGATTGGAATTTTTTATCAAAATACACTACATCTCCAAACTTTGATTTTATTTCCTGCTTTTAAACACAGATTAAATGATCTTTTAAGGAGTCATGTAATTGTATTAAGTCTTTAAGTGCTTTCAGGCTAACATTGTAAATAATAAGTTGTTGTTAATGTTTTGCCTGGTGAAATAAAGGTTTAGCTTACTAACATAAACTGTAAGACAAATTTCAGTAAAAATACAAACCAAAAAAAAAAAAAAAAAAAAAAAAACAACCCCAGAAAATATTCTGGCAGAAAATGACCAGGACATTTTCCATAAATTCTACGAACATTTCCGTCAAATCAAATTGAGTTTTTACCATAATTTAATAGTTTATCATGTTAAATTTACTCACATTTCTGTTTATCCAAAACCAGGGGTATGAATAATTTAAATTATTCATATCTGACAGATGAAGGTTTTTAAAATAATCATTCAATTTTCCTAAAATCTTTCTTCTGAGTTTAAGTAATGCTTGACTTCTGTAATACATATTAAGATTTTTTCCACTGATTACTGAGAAGGAAAAACAAAAAACTGCTGATAATACAGCTTGCAACATATTTCAATATGGTTACGGTTATTCGTGTGCAAACAAAACATACAGAAGACGTTGTTCATCATAAGTTTAGCTCCTTTCTTTAAACATCATAAAATTTATCAACTAGATATAGATATAGATAAGGTGTACTGTTTATAATACAGTTTTGGGCGGAAGCCGAGAGTGGACGTGTTACGCATAAACTTTATTCTGATGGTTTTCTCGGGATAACAAGCGAATTTTGAGAAAAATTGTGATAATGACATAATTATCTTGTTATCTCGACAAAGTGGTTTTCATCGACATAAATACCTTATTATCTTGAGAAAACCACCGGGAACGGGACGTGTACGGCCGGTCTTGGCTTCTGTAGACTTGGACACAAAAAAAAAAATGGATAGAAATTAGCTGCTAAATTGGCAACCTAATGGCTCAAGGGGGATGCGATGGATACTGACAGAACAACTACAAGAGATATTAGGAGTTAAGCTGGTCAGGGATGATTATTTAAAAATGCTGATAAGTGGGAATTGAAAGCTGAAGTAGAGTAGTGACCTGATCAGAAAAGTAGGATAGCCAAAGTTTTACTTCCTTATTTGTGGAAGTACTTGATCATTCCTGTGCTTCACTGTCCTCTGCTTTGCTTTATTTTAAATTTGAAACCTGTTCTAATAGGGAAAACTGGCTTCAGTAACATTTGTAAAATAACCTCTTTGTTTATTATAATTACTTTTTTTGGTCAGTTCATTAAAGATATGATTCTGTATTTCTGACGTACTGAAAATGATACATTGTGGAATAAATAGAGCGCAAACAAAAATTCTTGTTTGTCAGAACTGCTGATTTTTTTTTTTTTTTTTTTTCCTTGAACTAAGTGGGAGCCAAGTCAAGTATGTCTCCTGTCTCTTTCTGTTTCTGTGCTCAGGGATCGCAGCAGCAACGATGTTCATGCCGGAGAAGATGACAGAGGTGTCAGAGTCTCAGCTGAGAGTGGCATTTGATGGGGATGCCGTCCTATTCTCTGACGAGTCTGAGCGTATTTTCAAAACCCACGGGCTGGACAAGTTCTTCGAGCATGAGAAGGAAAACGAGGACAGACTCCTGGATCACGTTTGTATAACTTTGCCTACATTTTCCGGCTCTGACGTTGCCTGTTGTTAATCTAAAAAAAACAAAAAAACGTTCTTTGCTTTTTTAAAAAAGCATTTCTAATCATGTGACCATAATGACCTTTTAGCTAAAATCCATTTGATCAACACATTAATCTATAAATTCATAATATACATAGAATGATGTAATAAATGGTTGTGATTCAGGCCATCTGGTGTGTAATCAGTGTGTCTGAGTTGCCTCTAACGGTGTTTTCACATCAGATAGTCCGGTAGACTCGGTTCCATTGGGGACCAACATTGCAACAGTTGTTACATTTTCAGCTGATGCAGTCCACTTTCACACTGCATTGTGTCAAACCTGCTAAACCCTTCGAGAAATCTGTTCATCCCCTCTCCTGTGGTGGAGCTGCAACGACACAAAAACCTCTGAAGAAGACATGAGCGCACCTTCCTTCTCCAAGAAACGTAAACAAAAATGAAGGGGATCAGATTTTAGCAGTAGCAGGATTTCTCTTCTGTCTTTGGCAAAAGACCACGCGCTATTTCTCCTGCTAGCGCTACACTCGTGTTTGTTTTGGTTCTATTTACCCACAATTCCTTGCACTATAATCCAATTCCTGCTTTTGGAGCGGTCTGCGGTCCGCTCGGCATTCACATATGCATTCGAGCCACACTAGAGTTCACTTCAATTGAGCCAAGACCTAGGTTTTTTGGCGGATCAGATTTCACTTTTTAGAAGTTCATTTGCGTATTTATACTTCCCCAAATGAACCGAAATTTCTAGGCAAACGAACCAGAGTTCGATTAAAGTGGACTAAACAGGGCTGGTGTGAATGCACCCTAAAAGAACAAAAGCTCATAACTGAATGCATAACAGGCAAAAAGTAATCATCTTTTCTACCACTTTGCAGGGTCCCCTGAAGGGCTTCCTGGAAGCTCTGGGGAAGCTCCAGAAGAAATTTTATGCCAAAGGCCAACGCCTGCACTGTCCCATCCGCACGTACTTGGTCACAGCTCGGAGCGCGGCAAGCTCAGGGATTCGTGCACTGAAGACGCTCAGGGCCTGGGGGTTGGAGATTGATGAGGCGCTGTTCCTCGCGGGTGCTCCCAAGGGTCCCATGCTGGAGAAGATCCGGCCACACATCTACTTCGATGATCAGATGTTTCACGTGGAGGGAGCAGCAGAGATGGGCACCATCGCTGCCCATGTTCCTTATGGGATTGCACAGAAATATAACAGCCAGCAGAAGATGAGCTCAGGGAAGTAAAAAGAAAACCCCAATAAAAACAGGACATTAGATGACAGCGACAAAAAAGGGGGCAACATCTTCGAGTGGAAGAGAGGCTTAACTTATGCTGTTAAATTTTTGCAAATGCACTAAGGTCAAGGAGAGGTCTGGAACCTGATGTGACCTGAAAGCCAACATGACTGTCCCCTATAAAATTCAAAGCCTTAGTGTGCTGTCTGCTGGTGAGTTATAGGAAATGTTGCCCTGCATAAGACAGCAAGTGTTTTATTGCCCCTATAAATGCACTATTTTTCACACTTCTTCTTTTCTTCCTAAAAACACCCCAACAGAGATGTTATGCTTCACCTAACCCTGCTGAAATAAACCCTTACACTGAATGTTGTTGAGCTATAAGCACAATGGAGAGATATTATATACAGGGTAAACATATAATAGAGATTTGTTGGAGCAAATGAGTAATAATATAAAATGCTCCAGGTAATTTTATAATTTTGATTTCAGAGAAATGAAAAAAAAAAAAAAAAAAAAAAAAAAAAAAAACCTGTAAACTAAATGCAATTTCTCAAGTGTGAGTCCAAAACAATTACAGAAGCCATATGTTTCAGACGGTGCCTTAAGACTTGCCAACCTTAACCAACCCTGTTTCAAATGTAAGGTACAATGTTTTAAGTATAATTTAATTATATTACCAACTGATACAGTACTCCTAACCCATGAACCTCATCATATTTTGTCACATTACATCCACTACTTTCAAAGTATTTTAACGGAATTATATGTAATAAACTAACACAAAGTTAGAGACGTTTGAAGCAGAAGGAGGTCAGAAAACAGTACCCCAAGCTTTGGAGATCTCATGGAACAACGTTCAACCTATAAACCTGAAGTGGAAAAAGTATGGCATGATTGTAAACATACAAAGATGTGATGTCCACTTCATCTGACTGGAGAAGCAAGGAAAGTATTAATCAGAGAACCAGCCAGGAGGCCCATGACAACTCTGGAGAAGCTGAAGAGATTCACTGCTCAGTTTGGAGAATTTGTCTATACATCTCCACATATCTGCCATTTATGGAAAAGGGAAAAGAAGATAGCCATTGATGAAAGAAAGCCACGATTAAAGTTGTTTAAAGTTTCCCACAAGCCTTGTTAACAGAGGGGAAAAGAAATATTTCACAACAATGAAAGAGGTGCTCTGGTAAGATGAGCCAAATGTGAACTTTTTGGTTAACATTCAAATGCTATGTATGAAGGAAAATGAATACTGCACACTCTGATAGAGTATCCCCGCTGTGAAACATGGTGGTGGCAAGCATCATGCTATAGAGATAACCTATTTTTAGTGAGGACAGGGAAGCAGGACAGTGTTGAAGAGAAGATGGACGGTGTTGAGCCTAAATATAATTGACCCAAAAACTGTTGTTAAAAATCCCTCCATCCAACCTCACAAAGGTTTTGTTATTTTGCAGTTTAGGTGAGCAGCTTTTAGATGCACAAAGCTGGTAAAGACATACCACGAAAGGACCAGCAGTTTTAATTTCAATGAAAAAAAGGTTCTATAAGATTGACACATGGGTACATATTTCTTCCACAATTTTCAGGTTTTAGTTGTATAAATACCTTGAAACCTAAATCATTTCCCCTCCTTCATTGTTTATGGTTGTAATGTCACAAAATGCAAAGACATGTTGAAGGCTGTGATACTGTTGGAAAGCACTGAAATATAATGGAATGTACTGCTCTGAAAATGTACTTTATTGCTCCTTTTCCACTTCACCTATGCAGCGTGGTCCGACTTGGCTATGTGTGATTTTCCATTAGTAACAGTTACATGGTAACAGCTACTTCACTGCGTGCGACTCGGGCTGAAAACGCAACAATCAGAACACTGTTGTTTACTCTTGACTAGGGGTGGAATCGCTAGTTGTATCACAAGAGTGACTCCCTTACATTTTCGACTCTCCATTATAAAAACTCAAAACAGCAACTAGCTGTATTTGGAATTTTTAAGGACAATGCCAGACCGATTAGAATGTTCAACATATAGCTTCCATGTTCTCCATTGTTATGTTGTGTTTTTTGTTGCGTACAGATCACGTTGTGCTTTTCATCAGGCTTGGGACTGACCAACTATATGACAATCTCACCCACTACAGCTGTAGAGTAGAGTTGAGCCAAGTTGAACTGTGTTGCTAGGTGCTAGTGGAAAAGCTCTGAATGAATGATTCAGATTTATTTTAAGATAGCCTACTTAGAAAAAAAGGTACTATGCAAGAATTGCTGGTAAAGCTTTAGCCTCAGCTGCCAACCACTAATACCTTTAAGAATGTCAAAATTTCCTAAAAGGTTACTTTATATAAAACTTTCCTTTTCTTGAGTGCCTTTAGTTTGAATAGAATGCACAAACTTTTCCACCCCACTTAAATTCCTGTTGTATCATTTCTAAACAAAAGTAAACACACTCCAATCATTAGCATGCTAATGCTTACCATGCTAGCATCCCTTTCTCATATTTTCTAAAGCCAAGCTAGTGCTAAGATACACCTGAAGATAAATAGTATGGTTATCATGATTAAGCTAAATTATGCGAGCAAAGCTGTTTGTCATTGTGTAATCATTTTTGCTGCTCACATGCTAATGGTTTCATTTGCTACTGGAAGTCAGAATTTTAGTTTCATAATCAGAAAATCAACTTGATTCCCCTCTAACTTTGAAATTAGGACATTGGAAGGTGACTTTTTTTCCCACAATCTCTGACCTTAAAAAATCTGTTTGTCTGACATAGCACATATGATTAAAGTTTAACTAAATATTTGTAGGTCTGATGGTTACTGCCCAAGTAAGAACAAAACAACTAGTATTTCCCACTGGTTTTCCAGCTTCCATCTGGAATACAGTTAATGTGAGTGTAGCGGCATTCCGAGATCTGACCTCTGACTTCAATACTAAATAGAAACTACCGTGCTAGTTTTGCCCCATGAACATAGGTCAGTGTAAAGGCTGAAGTGATTAAACTTCCTGTAGCATTATACAGGCACGTATAACGAAGCACTTGAACCTTGTTTTTCAAAAGTGCAAATGATCTTAATTGTATTTTGTTGCATTTCCATAAATATTAAGGATATAGTATTTTTTGCCATTGGTAAAAGCAATGTTCTGTCTTCAACATTACCATGCACATCAAACCTTTTGGAGTTTTACTTGTAAACATGATTAAAAATCCTTTTTTGAGCCATCACGTAAAACTCATAAAATGCGTTAAAGTTTGTGGTTGTAGCTTACAAAAAAAGAAAGTTAAAGTGATATGAATGCAAAGCACTGTAAAACCTCTGGAACTTATGCGTTGGAGCAGTCTAATGTTTTCAAGCCTTATTACTGAATAGACTTAATGATTTCCATCGGGAAAGATGTGCAAAGAAAATGATTAGAGATGTGTTTGTACTTCTTCAGTATGCCATTGAGTGGCAGCATTGGAATGGTAAAGAACTAAATGCCACACCAACTAAAACTCACATTGGACAATAAAAATGAGTGGAAGAAAATCCACACATCACATTGAGTGAACAGCTTAGAACATCATACATTGCAAAATATTTGGACTTTTTTTTCTGTTTACTATATTTACTCTATCCGAGACTGATTTGTTTTCTATTAAATATACCCATCCTTAGATTTGTCACTGCTTAAACACACATTTCTATGATAAATACGATTATAAATATAATAAATACTCCTGGCTCCATTTTTCCAACTGTGCTCCAGCACCGTTCACCAGGGGCTAATGTACTGACACTGATGTAGATGTTTTCATGGACTGAAATAGCAGCCTCATGACGTCGCTGCTAACCTACCGCACAGCACAGCAGCAAACAGATAAGATATGGCCAGCTGGCAAACTCTGCAGAGCCTATGCACAGAGTGGCACATGTGCTCAGCCTGCCAGAAGCGTCCATAAACAGGCAATAACTATCAGCGTGAATGGAAAAAGTGGGAAAATGGATAGCTTAAGTGCTCCGCCGTGCCAGATTGAGTATGCCTGGGGACAGAAATTACAACCTGCCATCCATACCCCAGTTAGTTCACAACTGCTGAACACAACTATGCAAAGACGGAGAAGGAATTGCTGGGGAGAATATTTCAATCTGAGCTGCTCAGCAGTGCTGAAATTGGAGAGGTTCAAGTCATGATAGGAAGGATGTTAATGCATGTGGAACAGTGTGTGAGTAAGAGAAATGATCAAAATAAAGAAGGCTGTTGTCTTTTTTTTTAATGTTGTTCCACTGAGTGCACTGGGTGACCAGATGTGGAACATAATGGACCATAAGCTCAAATATAAGCAGCCAGATGTGACCTACAGTGGGAAGGATGAGTTCAGGGTGGGGGGTGGGTTACAATCAGTCTTTATCAGGGCTGAATAATAATAAAAAGCAACTTTGTGAGAGATGAAAAAAGATGAGAGTGTAGAGAGACAGATGGAAAGAAAAGCAGATAAAAAGAGTGTTGTTTTCCTTCTGCTCGCTAACAAAGCAGAGCGCCACCCATGGAGGGAAAAGATGGGTGACTCACGCTGGCCTGGCAGAAGATGGTCAGTCTCACAAGGACTGAGCAGTAGGAGACAACAACAGACAGCATGTCTGATATGATCCAGTACATGTTTTTACCATTCAAGTTCTCAACAGGTAGACTTTAAAGAGCACAGCAGTCTGAAGGCAGAGCTCACAGCAAATTTATTTTTCTTTCAACACTCACAAGTATCCATAGCACTGCTATCACATGTGTGACTATCAGCATTGTTATGCATTTAGAGGCTGGGAGGAAGTTTGGACTGTCACGTTTGGCAAATACCCAGAGCCGGACCAAGATTGCACAGGGCCTTAAACAAAATTGAATTTGGGGCCCACATCCATTGAGGCCCATCAGCCACCACACTACAAAAACGTAAAATCTAACCAAGTAGTTTTGGTCTAGTTTCTAGTGCAAATATCTTGAATATACTTGAAGTAAGACAAAACCAACTTACAAGTAACTTTTCAGCATAATATAGTAGCTTGTTTTAAGTAAATAATTCCTTAATACTGATGATAAAGTACTAGACATTTTTTTTTACATATTCCCCATATTATAAGTTAAAATGTCTTGATCCACTGGCAGAGTATTTCACTTATAACTAAAACTTTTTCATCAGTATTAAGGGAGATTAAAGGATTTCTCAAACATGCGTGAAAGAATCAAGGCAACACTCCAGGTATATTTTTGATGAGGGAATAACATTATAACATGATGTAAAGCAAAAAAAAAAAAAATAAATAAATAAAATCGATTTTACACAATACTGCCCCTTTAAACAGTGCTCTGTGTTCAAAGCTTGGGATATTATTTTAGATCCTAACCTTTCTTTAAACATTTAAGGTCCACAACTTTATCCCTCACCCTTCTGTGTTCCTTGGTCTCCATGTTTTGCTCTCCAGTGTTCTCTTTCCAACCAGCCTATAAAGCTTTCATGGAACAGCCATTTTCATACTGAGACTAAATTACACACTAATCCGGTGATGCCTGAACAAAATTGGTTGCACCGAATTTTATTTAGGGGTCCAGAGGAGGCTGAACCTGTTAGTGTGAGAGGGGGTAAAGACTGGAGTGTGGGAGTGTGTGAGGGGACCAGACCTGATCCATGTTTCTGAAACTGATGGTATTCAGATATTGATAACACACTACAGAACCAACCAACACATGCGTTGTCAACTGCCAATGAAAAATAGAGGCTCGGACAAAGTCAGTGAGTTTTTTTAAAAACTTAATGTGGTAAACCTACAAATAATCATCGTAAATTCAAGTCAATAGTAAGCTTAATACAAACTGTAAACTAACCTGTTCCATTATGATTACAAATTGAGCAGAATGCATAGTAATTAAAGGAAGAACAAAGAAACAAGAGAGGAAACACTCAGATACACATCTAAAAGAAATAATGAAGCTCTATTAAAGAAAAAAAAATATTAAAAAAATTATATAAAGCATGAAGATGAAAATGTTGTCAAATGAAAGGGTTTCAGCAATTTATAAACTAAAAACAGGCCATTTTGCTTAGTTTTGTTTAGTTTGAAAGAATCAACATTTGTTGGGTAACTGTTTTGTTATCAGTTTCTAATCATGAGTTATCATAAGTATCATAATTATCCAAATTCGGTCCAAAAGCCATGTTGTCTGTTAAAGTAGATATAATTATTAAAATACTTTTTAAGAAAATTACAATTGTTACAATAAAGCCAACATTGAAAGTTATTAAGTAAGCTCTCAACATAAGTATTAAGAAGAAGAAGACAGTCAGCACTAGCCATGAAAAATTTGGATTTGAGAAATGTACTTGTGGGATACATTTTTGTTTTAGTATTTACAGAGCCAGAACTATCAGGAGCCTCTTATAAATGTTTGAATTTTAATACAGACAATAGATCTAAAATGTTTACATTTATTTATTAAGAATGATAATACTGTGAAATTTGATTTGATGTTTTCAGCACAGATAAACTGAGAGATGTTTAGAATTGCTTAAACTATACATTTGAAATTTAAATAAACTGGCAAGTTTACGTTGTAAAAGTAGAAAAAATAATCATTGTTGGATTGTTGTGTTTACCTAGTTACAATCTAATGTTATGAACTGAATCTTTTCATTGTGTTTGAGCTTGGTTTGTTTACAAATATGTTTCAGCAAATCATTAATTATCCTTGACTGCTTTTAAGCTCAGCTAATCAAACTTGGCTCCCCCCTCTTTGATTCCACCAGATCTGTATTGAAAGGTTATTTATGGTGCTGATGTACTTAACAGGAAGAGGGGCCCAGAATTAAATTCTGCTTAAGGTTCCAAAACAAAACAAACAAAAAAATTGGGCCTGAGCATTTCAAAATCACATTTCTTTCGTTTTACAGTGAGGAAACATGTCCTGCCAAAATTCGGAGGCTATCTTTCATTAACACCTCTTACTGATATGATATTATTTATTCTTTAAACTCACAAGAGTATCAATGAGAGTTTGAGACGTTCAGTTGGCTTTAATTGGTTTGGTCAATTATTTAGTTCAGGGGTGTCAAACTCATTTTCATTTCGGGCCACATGAAGATCATGGATGCCCTCAGTTTCGGCAGAATGTATTGATAAAACTACCTATTTATAGCTTTCTCTGCATTTGATAAGTACTTCTTAAAATTAAACAATATTTAACATCTTTTCACGTTGATGTAATTTGGCACTACACAAATAAAAACTAATTTGATTTAACCAAAAAATAATATTTAAGCTCACAACTATCATCTAAAACTTCTGTTCTCAGCAGCTTGATTTAAAGAGTTTTAAACCTTTAAAACTTTTTATAGGCTCAGCACCCTCGTCCAAAAATTTTCTAGAACGCCACTTGTTGGCAAATGACACCTAGATCCAAAAATAGAACCAACGTGGCAGGAATTATGTTTTGACCTTTTCAAGACCAGCATAGTCAGGATGGAGCCATGTTTGATATGACTGCCACTGTCAAGCCTTTGGCCTTATGTTCAAAAAAATAACCAGCATGTTACTAAAAATCACTGTGATGGTTGAAGTAGATGTGCTGAATGGTGGCATGTAGTCAGCACAGTCTTGGCAGTCGTGTTCCAAAAGGCTGCCACCAGGTACTGTATCTCATATCTATAAAAAGTCATTCTGCAGGGTGGTATTCAAAGAAGCTGATGAAATCTGTTGTCTAGCAGAAGAAAATACATCTCTGTCAGGTTGACAAATAACTCAGGAAAAAAGTGGAAATATGCAGACAGTAAAAAAAAAAAAAAAGGGATAAGCTGTCAAGCAAACTATACATGAAAAACAAAAAGACTTCCGATGGGCCACAAAACAGTGGATAAACATAGAAAGCCATGAAAAATATTATTTTATATAAATATTAATATTTTAAGTGTGCTTAAATTAATCTGAACCATACTTGGGTTTCTGAAGGAGGTAAATTCTAACACACTGGTTGTAATACATATGTGTATCATGAATTGTGCTTTAAAGAACCTTGGGGATTAAAAGGGATAGCAGTGTTAGAAAAAAAAAAAGAAATTGGTTGAAGAGATGACGGATAGAAGATGGTTGGGGGAGTGCTTCAATGAGCAGCCAGCTGCTGAGATGCT
Source organism: Anableps anableps (assembly GCA_014839685.1). Classification (NCBI taxonomy): domain Eukaryota; kingdom Metazoa; phylum Chordata; class Actinopteri; order Cyprinodontiformes; family Anablepidae; genus Anableps; species Anableps anableps. The sequence continues at coordinate 7,204,608 of CM026079.1, forward strand.
TTACTTCACAGAACCTCATGACATGAATGGATTCTTGTTCTAATGGGGCGTATGAGCAGAGCTGAGTCTAATCAGGGTGGTTTCAGCCATGTCTGACTATTTTACATTCACTGTAGTCTGTCTCAAGAGCTGGCTCTAAATGTTTCACAGTATTCTTAACATTGTTTTAGAAAAAAACGCTAAAAACTGAAAGTTATTGAGCCAAATTACTCTGGCCAATGATGCAATACTTGATGTGATGCACCGGGTCAAAAAGGATGCATTTCCATGCAACTGAACTGAATTTATTTATAAAGCTCCAACTGATAAAAAATGTAATCTCATTTTACAAGACAGTTATACAGAAATATATAATCAGTCCAATTCAGACCAGTACAGGTTGCCTCTGGTCCTTTGAAAATCTATGAAGGCCTCAGTCGTCATTATTCTTATTTCAGCAACTCACCGCTGCCTTTCCTCTGTAGTTTGTCTCATTTCAACCAATGATGGGCTTAGCCATAGTGGTGTCATCTACAAACCTTATACAGGTGTTCAAACAATAGGTGGAGGTGCTGTCATACCCATTGCTTTGCTTAAACTGAATGTTACGGCATGGGTCAGTGCAGTTCAGTATGTTCTGACATATTCAGAACAGCATTTCCACCACCAGTTGGACTCTTACGGGGCAGGCAGGGTGAAACCAAACATGGCATCATACTACTGCAATGACAAAAATGATACACTGGTATGTCTTGTGCTTTTTGCAAGCAGTGATGTTTTTCTGTCTCCAAATCAATGGACTGTGTTGTGAGATGTCAGTAGCTCCATCCTAACCATACCATAACATTGTCTCATGGAGCCACAGCTGAAGGGGCCTACAATGAAAACAGACAAAATGGCGTGCCGAACTCCACTGATCCATGCCATACTGCTTAGTGAAAATGAAGCATAGGTGAACAGGGCATTGAGATGAGGACTAAGCACACAGCCTTGAGGTACACCAATGTTAATTGTGAAGAAAAAGGAGGGATAGAGCTGGTTGTGGTTTATTTGTATGGAAATACTTTTTGTGTGTGCAGGTGGAAGAGGTAAAATGATCAGTTTGTTAGATGTGTCAGGAATGGAGATAAAAAAAATGTTAAGATTATGAACAATAGTTCAACATGCAGTAGTTGCCCAGTTGTTTGAACTGATTCAGAATGACACAGAGGACGTGTGTGGTTTGCTCTGTAGTAAAACGAGGGAAGGCAGTCATTTCTTTGAGGGCAATAAGCACAGAGGTGTTTTGTGAACTGGCATGACTCAGGATGATTTTTGACAGTCTGGATTCAAGACTTGGTCAGGAAGAGATTGAAGCTACAAAACAGTAACATGGTGAACATTTTAACACATTCCCTGCACACCTTTCATTTTGGGTTCAAAGGCCACACATGTCTTAATGAATTACATATTCTTTCAACATCCAACACATTTTCTGAATGAGCACACTACATGCTGTATTGGTAGTTGCAGTTATATCAAAACCTGACATGCCACATCAACAGCATCAAAACCATTTGAAAACATACTAGCTAGATTCAGAATACTTAAGGAAAGAATACTGCTTTGTGTTTCTGATGGTGGTTTGGGTGCACAGACCCAAAAGACTGAACACTAACTAATATCTTCTGTCAGGCAAACATGTAGAAACGGTGATGAGATGTGTGTGCATACACCCAAAGGAAAAATCAATGTAAATAAGTACTTTTTAATGTTTAAAAAGTGGCAAATAAAGCCAAAATAGTGATTAACAAAGATTTTTGGTTTGTGTTTTTTGGTAGAAATCACTTACCGGAAGTGTTCCTCCTCTGATTTAAACAGGAAACACAATTATTAACTTAATTCCCTGTTTTTCTCTGATTCTTATTACATCACACCAAGCAAATGAACTCACAGGTGTGGTTCACAGCAAATACCTCTGAGGAAAACAGCAGAAAAGTATATCGACTGAAAATGTCAAACTATGTTTTAAAATTCAAAACAGGCCACTTAAGGGCAGAGCACAGCATGAAACAGAAATAAATAAAAGCATTATAAAGACACTTGAGTTTTGGCATTTTGATGTAGCGCTTTATTTTGTCTTATATGCACGAAGGAAACCAACCTTTACAAGCATTGTGCAAAAGAAGAACCATGTTCTTTGCTCAACAATCACTGCTTTAATTTGAACTACACATCAACTATGTATTGCTAACTTTTTAATTAAAGTAATTTTTAAAATTATTATATGCTTAACACAATAAAATCACAGAGGTACACAAGGTAACCAAATCCATAAAAATCAATAATTTATGCTGTGTTGAATACTGCGCACACAAAAATGTAAAGTGATGGGTTTATACAGTTGTAACTGAAATTGGGTCATTTTAACCAAACAATGGTGAAAAACTGTGATGCATGATCATTCTTGACATACATTTTTTTTCATATAGTGGCTTAATAAGACTTTCCTTAGCTTTGTTCACAGGATGAAATGAGAACTGGTAAAATGTTCAAATCATATGGTGTAATATGGTGTAATAAAATCAATGGGTTGTGTGAATGACTTAAGTTTAAACTAGAGAATGAGTGTACTCACTTAAGATGACAATGGCATGTTACCTGCTAAGTAACATGTGGAAGCTAGTGCTACAACAGTGCCATGAAAAGCCATTTGCTCTCTAACAGATTTTTTTCTGATTTGCATATTTGGTTGGACTTAAATGTTTCAGATCATCAAACTTATTTAAATATCAGACAAAGTTAACCCGAATGAACACAAAAAGCTGTTTTCAGAAGATAGTTTAATTTATTAAGGGGAAAAAAAGCTATCCTGGCCAAACTCACCAGCATCAGATAAGGAAAGTAACGGACATAGTTTAGAGATGTTCTTGAGATGGTAGAAGGAGGTCTTGCAGAGGTATTTAATGTGAGTTTCAAATGTGAAATGAGGATTAAATCTTACACCAGGATTAGTTACTGTGAAGAAAAGGGGAAGATTATGGTGGAAATGGATGATGAGTGAATCTGATGGGGGGTTCCAACTAGAATAGTTTCTGTTTATGTAGAGAAGATTGGCATTCATTCAGGTTTTTACTTCCCCAAGACTGGTGGTGAGAGTGGAGGGTTAAGATGATGAACCAACGAAAAAGCGGGAGTCTGTTCTGATCTGCGTTGCAAGGAAAAGAAATCCTGTGGTGACTGATGATGTAACCGAGAGGGAGAATGTACAGGGTAAACATAGCGGGGCCAAGGACTGACCCCTGAGGGATACCACATGTAACTGCATGAGTCTGAGATCTTGCTTCCCAGATGGAGACATACTCAGATTGGTCCGAGAGGTAGGAGCGGAGCCATTCCAGAGCAGTGCCAGTCAGTCCTACAGAGTGTTGAAGTCTTTGAAGGAGGATCCCATGAATAATAAATAATTGAACATATTGGTCTGCTTTCTCACAGAACATAATTAGATAGAAAATATTCTAATAGTTAACTTAGTATTGATTTGGTATTCCAATTTCAGCTGGTGATTAAAATTTTTCTTAGACATTATGAGGTTGTTTTCTGTTTTTCGGATTAATTCTTGGTCCAGAACTGAACTAGAAATAACATTCACTCACCTGTATGGTGTTTGATTCCAACTCGAATCCAAGCCAAGGCCTTTCTCTGTGGACTTTATTCTCCTTGTACTTATGTTCAGGGTAGTCTGGGTTTCTCCTACCATCCAGCATATTAGATAAGTGGTCTGAGTTGTGGCTCTGCATAGATATTAGTCTTGTATTGGACTGGCAACCTGTTCTGCTTGTACTCCTCACCTCCTGTTGCCTATTGAGATATAGACAGAGGCACAAGGTCCTCCAATCCAGCCTACACTCTGAATAAGAATACATAGAAAATGGACTGAATGAATGTTATTGATTTTAAATATAAATATAACTTGTTAAGTAACACAGGCTAAAGTTTCTTCTTTGCTTAATGTTACCCACTCCTTTGAACCGTTATTTGAACTGAAAACCAAACGCAATTTGTTGGGTAAAACCCATAACCCAATCCTGTTGTGTTAAAACAACACAGGCTAGGATGGGTATATAGTTGATACAGGACTGGGTTAGCAAAATTACCCAAACTGTATTTGTTTTAACCTGACACTTTTTAGAGTGTTGGTTTAAGACACAGCACCACAACAGTAAATGGCTGTGAGATTTTACTCATTGAAGCTATTTGATCAAAACAGACTCCAGTTGAATTTGACAAGAAGTTCTACAATCAGAGGGATTCATTTGAATATCCAAAGTACCTCATATCGCCCACCTGGCTTCCTTTCCTTTAACATTTGATGCATAAATCAGCAGCTAGTAGAAGTAGAATCAGTCCAATTGATTGATATGTTAGAGATGCACCAGAGGGTGAACTGTGGGAACTGACTGACTCATATTTTTTCCATCTCAGTCTGCACTGCCTTCTCCAAGCAATAATAAAGAGAAAATCAAAAGGAATAGAACATGTGATGAGCTATCCTCACATACTTGTCCAGCACAGCCCCAGCCAGGGCAGAGATCTACAGACTGCAGTCAAAGCATGTTTTCAATGTTCTGGTTCTTTCATCGAGCCAGTGAGGACTGGCTGCACCTCAGTATTTCTTTTTTGTTTTGAACAATTTTATGGTGTATTTTTCTTTTTTCAAAAAGACAAGACAACATTACAACAAATCACCTCAAAAAGAAAAAATCCCAGAGAAAAAAACATTAAAAAAAACAATAAATGAATGAACAAACTTAACATATATAAATAAAGAAAAAGATTTACTCTTCCATTTCATCAAGACAATACAATATACTGTATGTAAAAACATATCCAGTACATGATACACTCTTTCAAAGTACAGTGTTTAACTATTTTTCAACCAAGCTACATATGGGCCTCATATGTGCTCATATTGCTCTAGTCTGTCCATCAGAGAGTATGAGGATGTAGCAAACCAGTTGAGAAAATGTTGTAGCCCATTCCTCGTAGGGTGAGGGACGATTCTTTTTCCAGTGTCTCAGGAGCACTCGCTTGGTGGTCATAATAGCCAGAACAATCTATCTCATTTCAGAGGAGGAGAGGAGAGTTATTGAGGCTCCAGGCCCTCCACATCTCCAACAACAATCACTGGGTATAAGTTTCCATCTATATAATTTTTGTGGTGTCTTGTGCCATCTATGGATAATTTTCAACTGAACAAATTTACTTTCTATTTCTTTAAAGAAAATATTTATATAAGTTAGACAAAGTTTCCACTCATCTAGGGAAATATCTAAGCAAATTTCTCTACCCACTGGCTCTTAACTTTTTGGATAGGATTACATATCCGCTCTTGGGGCATATGGCAAATCTTTGGAGTAACTCCTTTTTGAAATAAAACCATCATCAAAAGCTCTTCCACAGTACTACCTGTCGGGCGAGTAAGGGGGTTTCCAATCCATTTAGATAATGCACTTTGTAATTGCATATGCCTCCAAAATTGGTTATATTGGAGTTTATATTTAACTTCCAGTTAAATATAAACTCCTGCTCTGTGCAATTTCATCCATAATGAGCTAGTGTTGGAAACAACTGGATGATTTAGAAGCGACTTTTCAGAACTAAATAATCTGTTCAAAGGGGAAGCTCCTCCACAAGCCGTCTCCCGTTGGAACCAGTCCAGATAAACCAAGTAAGCCACCTGCTAATGTATGTTGTGTTAAAGACCCAGTAATACCACCTGAAATTTGGGAGGCTAAAGCCCCACTTTCCGGTAGGAGCCTGCAGCTTTTTTATAGTTAGACGATGTTGAGAGTTACCCCAAAGGAATTCTAGCATTAATCTATCAATTTCTTTAAAGTTAGAGTTGGGGATATTTAATGGGGTGTGGGCTAAAATATAATAAATAATAGTAATAATAATCATCATTTTAAATTAGTTAATTTTACCCCACAAAGAAAGGTAGCTCCTGGACCACCAAGCAAAGCTGATTTTAATATTCTGAAAGAGGGTTTAAAATGATCTTGAACCATATCATTATAGTAGGGAGTAATCAAAATGCCCAGATATCTTATTCCCTTGGGAGACCATCTGAACTTCTACTGATTAAAAAAGAGTGGATGGGCAATAACATGATATAGGTAATACCTCTGATTTATCCTAGTTAATACAATAACCTGATAGAAAAGTAAAGCATTGATACAAAGCATGGTGGGTATGGAGATATTAGGTTGAGTCAAAACCAAGAACAAATTGTCAGGATAAAGCAAAAGTTTATGCTGTTTGCTGCCCACAGTAACCCTATGTAGAAGATGATGTTCTCTTAACTTCTATGTGAAGGGTTCAAGGGCTATAATAAACAGCCCAGGGCTTAAGGGGCAGCCCTGTCTTGTTGATCTGTGTAATTGGAAACTATCAGACAGTGGCCCATTAGTTAGAATACATGCATTTGGAGAGTTGTATAAAGTTCTTATCCAGTTAATAAAATTTTCTCCGAATCCAAATCCTCTTAAGGTTTTGAAAAGATATTCCCATTCGACACAATCGAAGGCTTTGGCTGAATCTAATGATAGGGCTATTGTTGGAGATCCTGAATCATAAACTGCCTGTTGTACGTTCACTGGCCTTGTAATGTTTTCAGAAATATGGCAATTGGGTAAAAAACCCATCTGATTGGTATCGATTATGCTACCTATAATCTTCAAAAGTCTTTTAGAGAGTACCTTTGCTGGAATTTTTGATCAGTATTAAGTAGTGAAATAGGATGGTAGCTCCCAGGATCTAAAGATTCTTTTCCTTTCTTATAAATAAGGGATATAAAAGTGGAATGTATTGAGATTGGTAAAGAACCTTTTACAAATGCTTCCTTAAATACATCATAAAATATGAGACACAAAATGTTTTCAAATGTCCTATAAAATTCTGCAGGTAGACCATCCAGTCCAGCAGTCTTTCCGAGAGGCATATTTTTTTAATAACCTAGGATATCTCTTCAATTTTTATAAGAAAATCTAAATATTCTTAGTAGTCTTCTATCAAGAGTTGGGGGAGATTTAAATTGATGAAAAAAATCATTAAATTTGATTTTGTCTATAGCCCCTTGTGATGTATAAAGGTTATTATAGAAAGACTTAACATCATACATAATACATCATCATCATCATAATACATCATTTATTCACCGTGAGGTTGTAGTAACATCCCCATTTGTCATTTGAATAGCAGCTATATAGTTTGAACAGTTTTGCTGTTTTAGTCTATATGCTAATAAACGTCCAGTTTTCTCTCCCATCTCCCTATGGGACCTAAGTCATATTTAGTACTGATCACTGCACAGTGGCACAGTTGGTAGCAGTACTGCCTTGCAGCAAGGAGGGTCCTGGGTTTGAATCCAGGGTTTGCAAGGAGTATGCATGTGTGGATTCTCTCTGGGTACTCTGGCTACCTCCCACAGTCCAAAAACATGACTGTTAGGTTAACTGATTGCTCTAAAATTCTCCTTAGGTGTGTGTGTGCATGGTTGTGTGTGTCCTTGCGAACCTGCAAAGATAAGCATGATGGATAATGGCTTATCTTATTTAAAGTGGCTCTGTCACTAGATCATAAATATGAGGTCTCAAGTTCTTTAAACTCACTCTTTAATTTAGCTGTATGCTCATTAGCAGGTTTTTTCTTAAATGATGCAATTTTTTCTTAGATAAGCTTTAAGAACATACCACCAGGTAGCAAGTGTATTATCTTCTTTTTTTTTTTTATTAATTTCTATGAAAAAAGTTATTTTGTCTGTTATCATTAACAAATGTGCTATCTTTCAATAAAGAGGCATTTAGGCGCCATCTACAGCTTTTACGTTCCTTAGATAGTCTGGAAAGGTGAAGATAAACTGATGCCAATTTCTGAGCTAAGGGTGTTGTCTACTTGTGACTGAGAGATTAAGAAGTAATCATTTCTGGTAAAAACATTGTGAGGTGGTGAAAAGAAAGCATAATCTCTTTCTTGTGGATGTATTAGTTTCCAAATAGCTATGAGGCCAAGGTCACCTGCTAATTGCCTTGTAGCTACAGCTGATCTTCCTTCTGAACCATGTCTAAATCTTACAGGATCTAATAGAGTCTGTGCTAATCCATGAAAAAATTCAGGTCTGTCTACTTTACGGGCATAGATATTGCATAAAATCACTGAAGTGTCAAAAAGTTGCCCACACACTATTATATATTGATCCTCTGAATCAGGCAGGACTTTGGTTTTCGGAAAATGTAATTTTGGGAAGACAACCCACACTTAACCATACCTGGTCTTAGGTCATTCAGATTCGACATCCCATTGTGTATTAGTAAGAACCTCTAGGAATGTGAGTCTAAATGTTACAAAAAATAACTAGGCACAAGGAATTAATAATAAAACACAAACTAACCAAACTAAGAGGAGACAGAACAGAAACAAGGCTGACCTAATCAAAATAAGAACTAAGGAGAACAGATAACAAATGATCAAAACTAAGAAAATCCCAGAAAAAAACCCAAACAATCCAAAACATCCCAGGGTCCTGACATATAATTAGATACATGGATAGTTTTCTTTGTGGCTCTTATTTCTTGTTTTTTTCTTAGAAATCAGCCATAATGATGACTTTTCGAAAATTGTAAAACCAACACCAAGGGTGGAATTTATTGTTTTGTGTTTGTTATTCTATGACCAGAGATTCATATTTAATTCTAAAAACATTTTAATTGACTGATAAATACTCAAGTTTGTGACAGTAAAGCCTGCTGTTGTCTTTGAATTAAATTCAACAGAATAAACAGATGCTTGTGCCTTATGTGAAGTGAAAACTGTTCACTTGAAAACTTGAGATCATAAAAAAAGATAGAGTATGTTGTGTTATAACTTTGATGACATGTCTGGGCTTCTAAATAAAAATGTGAAAGACAACTTGAATGAGTCTGGAGTCAATTAACACCTTTTAACTGAGAAAAAAAGAGAAATATACCATCTGGTGTTGTCTACTACAGCGTTGGAGTATAACTCGAGCCAATTAGACGCTTTGCTTTTGAACATCGGAGTGAGTTTTGGACAGCATTGGCTTTCTCTCCTCCGTTACTGCTGTCACTTAAATTGGGTTTTTCCTTCAGTGCTGCTGGAAAGGGTTGGCTGCCCATGATTTTAAGCACTCAGAATTTTCAAACAAGGCGTCACAGCAGCTCGGGTGTAAGGCTGCTGGAACCGCCGCAGATGAAAAAGATAACATTTCCAGTAATGGCCTTAATGTGTACACATTAACCACATTAATCTGTGTCTGTGTGTGACTTGATCTGTGGAGGCTGATATAATGGATTTCCTGTTTGACCAACGGGACATAGTCGGTCAGATCTATCTGCCACATGCACACACTCAGCTCTCACACATTCCCCACTGTTGTTTGACCCCTGGTGAGGTCAAAATATGATTAGATCAAGATCCTTTATTTGTACAAAAGTTGCCAAAGTTTCCATTTTACACAAAAACAGTTACCATGTCAACGTTGGATGTCTTTGGATGAATTATTTTGCTATTCTGGAATATTTTTCTATCCATAGTTGGACTTGCATTCTGTAGCTAAACAGTTTGTTTTAATATTTTACTTATGTTGTCATTATCTGCTTTTCTGTCATTTCCAAATGATTCACTGCTATGGAGGGATGGGCAAATTCATACTGTTTATGGTTTCATGTAGGTAAAACTTGTTAAGGATGAGTTAACAAACTTGATAGCTTCAGAAAACTGCAGAAAGACCCCAGGCTGGGATTTAAACCCAGGGGGTTTTTGTTGCAAGGTAACCATGCTACCAACTGCTCCGCCATGCAGTGTAGCAACACATATTGTACTCTTCTCCTGACTGATACCTTCAATCAATGAGGTCATTTTGAACCTCTGTGACCCAATGACATAATTTTTTAACATTATAAATACCTGGATTTTAACCGGGGTGTGTCCACTTTTGAGAGTTACTGTTGCATGTGTTAATTTATACACATGAAAATGTAAGACGTCAAAATCTCCATTTCTAATGTGTTTTCTGAGTCAGAAATGATGCATGTTTTTTGTAGCTCTACCTTCTATGCAGTAGTCCTCCTTGGATGTTTGAAATTGTGTTTATTTTTGGAAGAACTGCAGCCTGAGTGTGCTGAAACAAATCTTTCCACAGCGTGCTGCGCAGAGACAAGAGTGAAAACATAGCCAGTTGTTATCTGAAAGCCTTTGGCAACTTTCCTGCTTTACTAAATAAGAAGTTCAGTTGCTGAGCTTGTCTGAATTTTTAGTTCATTACCATCACCAAGCCAATGAATTAATCATCAGAATAAAGGGTTCCTTTTCACAATAGAAGATTCGTTTTCTCTTCTGTCCATATTTTATGTTAACATTCAGACATGAATGTGCTCTTATGTAACTCACACTCCACATGTTTCGGTGATATTAGTGTTGTTGGGGTGCAAGAATTCAGACATTAAGAAATAGCTGCATTTTTTGTGCTGCTCCTGAGGTAACACCAAACAAACAAAAAACCTCCCTATATGGAATGCAAAGAAATTTAAAGATTAGAACGAATGGGTTATAGAAACTTGAATTGTGTGAATGTTGCAGTGAATCTTAGAACAACACTTTAATTCCAGATATAAATATAAAAATAAACATTCTTCTGCCTTATAGCAAACCTAACCTCTAGCCTACAGTGCTAGAGACAGGCCCATTAATGGATGTTCTTCTCATGTTACAATTACAGTGAAAGCCATTTGTTTCTCTAAAACTGTAATAACACACACACACACACACACACACACACACACACACACACACACACACACACACACACACACACACACACACAAGGATGAGTCATTGAGCAGCTGGTGATTACACAGATGGTATACAGTACAACACAATGTAAATAGAAGCTTGTGGGGCATTCCAAGTAATTCTGCAATAAAACAATAAAAGAAACCAGGTTTCACAATTTTGCCTGATTTTGTAAAGTAAAAAAAGGAAACTTTGATAAGTCTTTTTGTGTAGTGCAATTCAAATGAAACACAAAAACAAGTCAACAGAGAAAAGATTGAAAAAAAAACCCAACAACTAACTAATACTTTTTGAGGAATACTTTTTTTTGAACTCAAGTATAGTAAATCTGATGAAACCGATATAAAGTTCAGCGGATTTTAATAGTATTTTCTTATTGGTAACCTCTAGCTAAAGCCATAGTCTTCTAAGGCATTATAAGGTATAAAAATAAACTTATTGTACAAAGATATATCTCAAAAAAAGATTACCAAAAAACCCTAATATTTCATAAATACCATATCACCACCAAGAACTGGAAAATATCTGAGATGTGACATTTTTTTTGGATGTTTCTCCAAAATGCATGAAAAGAAAAGACTGAATCGGGTCAGGGAGGCTACAAAGAGCCCAACAGTAATTTTCAACAAAGACTGAGAGTGGACTAGAGACTAAAATAATTTTCCTCCAAAGAAAACATCTAAAGCTGGCTAAAAACTCCCATAATCCTTTAGAAAAATGTGTTGTGGTCTGAAGGATCTGATATCAAAATGTATGACACAAAAACACCACTGAAATAATCATACCCACTGAGAAACATAGTGGAGGCAGCGTCATGCGGTGTGGACATTTTTTTGTCAAGGTGCATGAAATGATAATTAGTTTCTAGTACCAGCTAGTTTTGACCCCGAACCTTCAGATGTCTCCTAGAAAGCTGAAGATAAGTTTTATTTTCCATGTTGCTGTGAGGCCAAATCTACAAAACAATAGCTTCACCAGATCAAAATTAAAGTGTTGCTAAAATTCCAGAACTAAGTTTAACACCTGAAGGAGGTTGGGGAAAACATATGTTCTCACAATCTGAGCAATCCAGAGATCTTTTTCAAGCTAGAATAATCAAATATTACTAAGTCAATATGTGCAGTGTTGATTGACTCCTATTGAAAAAACACCCAAAAGCTGAATCCTTAATTTGAATCAAATGGTGTAACATATTGTTAGCTTCTCCAAAAGGCTGCACTGGGTTATCGCTGCCTTTTATTTTATTTTTTGAAAGATTTCTTTTTTATTTTCAGTTTAAATGCAGAGGAAAATATTTTGAAATTATTTATTATATTCTCAATTTTTATATCACAAAAAACCTGGAGGTATAACAGGGGAGTAGAGACTTTTGAGAGCTACTGTAAAATTAAAATGATGCAAAAAAAAAAAAAAAAAAAAGAAAAAGAAAAAGCCTCCATTTGGAAACAAATCGATGCTACGATGAGGTTGATTTTTTTTCCCCTTATTCTCCCAGGTGAGCAGATGTTGCCGCCAGCTGTCACCCCAACAATGACCACTTCAATGAGCAATCTTTCATTTTTCATACATACACACATATCATTGAGCACCCCTCACTCCATCACTGTCATGCTTCTTCCCAGAGGGTCACCTGGCTGGAAATGAAGGCTCTCACCCACAGCAGACCAGGGATCCAATCATGACTGATGGTCTGGCACACGCATGCCGACACGCTCCGCAAACGAGCCGATGCATGGCGCTGTGCTGTGAGTGCACACAAACACACTCACCCCATGGCTTATTGAGGTCAGACGGGGAGTGACAGAGTGTGTGAAGGCTGAGGTGGAAATAGTCTGCATGTCTGAACTGGGACTCAGGTTGTACTGCAAGAGCTGCAGCTTCTGGTTTACGCAGGAGGTCTTTTTTTGTGCTGCATCACATCTCTGTTACCTTGCTGCCCGTTTGATGAAATATTGAAGCTGTGCTCTGCTAAAAACAAAAAAGAAGCAGTATTTATTAATCTGTCATGACTCAGACTCTTTTTGCTGTTATGAATTTTGTGTCTCACTGTTTTTTTTGTTGAGCAACATTATGGCTTTATCGCTATGAACAGAACAGCATAGCTAGGAGCTTTTTACAGATTTGGTTTTTAGGCATTAGCCGAGTATCCATGTGCAGGAGTTCCTCAACGGATTAGAATATCATCTAAAAGATTATTTTAATAATTCAATTTAAAAGGTTTAAGTAGTAAAATAATGATTATTTAGATGCAGAACAATTTAGGAAAATTACTTATTTTCCTTTCCTTATGTTAATTTTAATCACACTGATTTTGGGGTTTCGTTGGTTTTAAGCCATAATCATCAAAACTAACGGAAACGTTTTCTTAAAATATATCACTCAGTGTTTAATGACTATGAAGTGTAAGAGTTTTACCTTTTTAAGTGAACTACTAAGGTTTTCAGTTAAAATTGTAGGAATTTACAGTCACCTATTACCTATCCACGGTTTACATTAGATTAGGATTGTGCTCGCCAACCAATAACCTTCTGGACACTACAGAGTCAGTTTATCTTGACAGCAAATGATATTCTGTCCCAAATGGAATTTCTGCATAACAGCCTTTATAGAGCAAGAAGAAGACGAAGTCCCCCAGGGAGGAAATTACATTTCAGCACAGCCCATCCAAGGGAACAAAAAACAAACAAACAACATACATGGTAGACAGGTGTCTGAGGCTGCAGCCATCTTAGGAGGTGCTCCCCTTTCATTAGATGAGAAAAAAAGACCACATTGGGTAAGAGGAGGCAGACAATCATATTTCACACTTTATCCCTGACAGGATGCAGTCTGAGATTGCAAAAAGCCTCAGCACAAAAAAGCAACATATAGACATCATCATAGATAACATGAGAAATGGATAAGGGTGGAGTGGGGTGGGGGGGGGCGGGGGACGCAGCCACCTGGCTCATTGCATCCGACCTTGGTTACCGTACCAGAGGGCAATATGAGGGGGCCAGCGGAGGCAGTGAGGGTAGTGGTGGTGGTGGTGGGATGGGGTTATAGCTATGATCCTGTGTGTGTGCGTGTTTGTAAGTAAGACAGTGAAACACTGTCCCAGATGGCCCTACCAGCCATTGTTCTTGATGGAGCGCATATCAGCCGGCCTAGGTAGAGTTTTGAGCCAGGTTCATAGATGTCATAGGTAAGGGAAGGGCAGAGGGAGAAGAGCATCTTGCTAACATAACGTCCAGGAGAAATTGAGATAGCAAGCCTTCCAAGGCCGACACAGGGGGAGCCAATTCAGATAACAACAGTTGTTTTGGGTCAGGCCGACTCTGTTAATTTTCCATCTGCCTTAAAGTCTCACTGGCAAGTCCAAATAGCCAAATTTGTGGTCAATACCGCCGAAGCCGAGCTTGCAACTTCTCTAAGGTCTATTCCCTTTTAGTAATGTGTCCAGGAACTGCAACCAGCCTGCAATCCTGTGCAAGGATCACATCCAGTTTCCGATTCTGCTCACGCAGCATCTCAGTGTGTTGATCGCTCAGCATATCCCATCAAACATGCAGGGCAGCCTTACAATGGTCAGAACAGCTGCCAACGTTTTCTGAATTTAACAATATGCCAGGTAATTGCCAATTCCAAAAAAGCAGAAGTCCTGCTATCAAAAAGCCAATTATGTACACATCTTCAACATCCTTGACCAACAACATTGACACACACACACATTACTCCATTTCTGCCAGAAGCCCATTGTATACCCAGAGAAAAATTTACCGTGGTTCAAGAGGGTTCCCCTTTACCCAGTCTTCTTGTCGAGAAAATTTTATCATTTGCGTTGAGAGACCAGCTGACCAGATCCATGACTTGAAATTCGGAAGATATGCAAAGAGAGGCTCCAAAAAGATACAGAAGAAAGAAAAAAAATGTCCGCCTTCACCGAGAGCAGGAAAAGAAAAATACTACTACTACTACTACTAGTAATAATAATAAGCAGGTTAACTACATGAAAAAGCTACAACAATGTTCTGATATCATGTTACCTAAAATACCCATAGCTTTACTTTTTGTTAAACATATTTGACTTGACAAATACATTTACAGTCTTCAATAAATTCAACTCTTGATCCATCTAACAATGTTTTCTTGTGGGCCACTTAGCTAAATTGCTAGGGTAACACTAGCATGTTTACTTAGCTTTTATGTAACTTATTGATAATTTGAATAATAAAATTTCAGCATGTTGCTGGTTAATAAAAACTTACTTAAAATATTTTTGTGCTCCATAAACTTAGGGCTTTGCTTTGAACATCATAAAATTGAATAACTAGCATTCCAGCTACTCTCTACAGGGAATATATAAACACAGTAAACCAAGCAGGGTGACACAGACTGGCAGATGCAGGAGCTAGTACACTGTTAACATTGTTAACATCATTATACGCTGAAAAAAACCCCAAACAGTTACATTGTAAGGGAAAACCATAATCCATCAGATCCATCTATAATCCATCAACAAAACAAGATGCATGGATCATGTTACGGTTTTTGCAGCGTATGCTCATGAAAAAAGATGTGATTGTTAAAAACTGGCTACTTGAGATGCGTCTGCACAACTTGTTGAAGGTTACAGCTGACTCAAACAGCAGGTGGTGGAACAACACCAGGTATTGGATGCTAACTTCTCTTTTATGTCTTCTGGTCCAATCTGGGTTCTTTTTTTCCTTCTGCTTTGCTTGATGGGTGGGTGCGATCTCCTGGTGTGGCTGCGCTGGGTGTTTTTGCTCAGGGGTCTCTGTGAGGTATGGGTTGTGCATGGGATGCTGAACTGCTCAATGTGTTACTGCCTATGTTGGTGCTTTTAGTTGGTTGCAGTTGCAGTCTTTGGGATTATGAAATAAATGAGGGTACACTTTTTGAAATACAGATTTTTCTTTTTAATGAGGATTTTCTGCCAGAGATGAGATGCTCAACAAAACCCCACTGGTTTTATCACATAAAAAGTTTACTTCTCTAAGAGAAGTTTAAAGTTATTAAGTTTTTTTTTTTTAACTTTCACTGCTATAATTGCATTGTTTTCCCTTTCAGAAGGCAGCTGTTTTTATTTCTGCGCTCCACCTGCCCACCATCTAACCACACACAGGCAACAACAGAGATCAGCTGGTGCAGAAAGTGGAAACATAGTGGAGCATTTAGCAGTTAATTGGCTGTTAATTAAGAGATTGTTGTTGTGCTCTGTTTCATTGAGAGTCTGTCTGACAAAGCAGAAACCACTAGCTGGACTTTCAGTGTGGATGTAGCTCAAAACTGCTGTGCAGCCTGATTAACAGCATAATGGAATTAGAGAGTAACGAACAGCTCCAACCTACACCAGTCTAATGTGGAAGGAAACAAGTGAATATGTTAACATTAAAATGGGATTAACTTCATTTTTTTAGAAATTGAACAAAACCAGCAATCTCTCTCTCGGCATCTTCTCTAACCTTGCCTTTCGAGACCTCAAACAACAATGGACTGAGCATCATTATGAAAGAGCCGTGTGCCCTGAGCCTTTAGTATCGAACTCCTCTTCTGGCAAGAAAGGAATCCATGTTTATGTTTGATCTCTCTAACCGGGTGGCTGAACACTTCAGAAATCACTGCTACACACTCGGCAAATACAGTAAACACATTGATCTGCAGGGGTTTTCTCTAGTTAAAGCTACTTTGAAAGTGACTATGCTTGAAGAGTCCAGTGTGAACACCTAAATGCAATATATGAGAGCTTGCATGTGGTATGATACAGTTCAGGTCTGATAAAAAAGGGCTTTAAATGAGCAGTCCATATTTTCCTAGAAACCTTGACATTTGCACATGAATCTCTGAGGGTAGATTTTACCTGCCATTGTTCAACCAGGAGCTCCTTATGAAGTGCATTTAAGCAAAGAGAAGTCTCAAGGGTGTTGGTAAAACTGATAAAAGTCTGTTTTCTCTGCTGCTGTGAAAGATTCAGTTCATCTTCCTGACCCACAGTGCCAACATCTGTTTGACTGTTCAAAGTTGTATCTTAAACTTTTCCACATTTTGCCATGTTACAACCCAAAACCTTAATATATTTTAATAGGGATTTTTTTTTTTTTTTTTTTTTTTTTTTTTATGGACCAACACAGATGAGAACACAATTATGAAGGAAAAGGTACATGGTTTACAAAATGGTTCTCAAATAAAAATCTGAAAAATGTGTTCATTTGTTACCCCCTGTGAGTAAATGCTTTGTTGAACCAGTTTTAGTTTCAGTTTGTGTGACTCCACCAGACAGGCTGAAATGTTTACTCTTTCTGCTTCGCAAAGTAGCTCCAGCTTAGTCAGTTTAAACAGTAAGTGTCAGTGAACAGCAATTTCTAAGTCTTGTCACAGATTCTCTATTGGATTTAGGACTGAACTTTGACTAGGGCAATATAACTCACGAACAATAATAAACCATTTCCTTGTAGCTCGAGGTTTCTATATAGGTTTGTTGTCCTTCAGGAAGGTGGACGTCAGTCTCTGCTCTGTGTGTAGCTTCATATGTCTTCCCATTATCACTTGCCAGCATCTTTTTCCCCCACAAAAAAAACCCCAACCCCACATCATGATACTTTTATCACCATGCTTCACAGTGAGGTTAGTGTGTGCAGTCTAAACTGCAATGTTTGAATTTTTCCAGCACAGTGATTTTGCATATAAGCCGAAATGTTCAATTTTTTATCTCATATAACCACAGCACCTTATTTAGCATTTTTACTATATCTCCTACACAGCACAGAAGTGGTTTGGGTGGTACAGCATGTAGCCGCGTCAGAAAAGGCATCCGGCCAGGATTAAGACATCTACCAAGTGTGCACACAGCTGTGAAATGGAAAGCTTGGGATATTGTTTCATAACCTAACTCAAACGTCTGATGTGTTCCTTGGTCTTCATGATGTTCAATGTTGTCTATTTACTAATTAGCCGACTTCTGAATTTGGATGAGTTGGGCTGTCATATAAAATCCAAATAAAATATATTTCAGTATGTGGTGGAAACTTGACAAAATGTGAAAAAGTCTAAAAGGGAGCTTAATTTCACAAGGAACTGTGTGTTTAGTCCTGTGCCTCATGACTTCATAAAATGTGCTTGATATTATTATTTCTTTTACACAGTGTGCAGGAGGGGACCCAAATGCAGGCACCCGTGATGGACAGGCAGGTAAGGAAAATAATCTTACATTAACTGAAAAACAGAATAACAAAACAAGCCCGATGTGCTCCAGGCAGGAATTGGCAGGCAGTCTAAGAAACGCACCATATGAGTCCAATTGGCTGGCAGCATGGCGAGCAGGAGAGAGACAATAATCTGGCAAGGTAGACAGACAAGCAGCCGGTGGTCATACACATGGAGACAATGACTAACACAGAACAGCTGAAAGGCAACAAGAAATGGAATCAGGTTTTGACAGCAAAACTGTTCTGAACGAACAGAGAAAAACAGGAAGAAAACGTTACCATCAGGAACCAAAAATCACAACAATATCAGTTTAAGGCTGGAAAACAAAACACATGATGGGAATCAGTGTATTGATACTATACACTGTTAAATAATTTAGTTATGCAAAATATACAAATTAACCTAACAGCGGTGGTCATCCCACTTCTACATTTGTTGAATTATTGTTTCTTCCACTGGGATTTATTGGGCTGGTTAATTTGATTTAATTTAACTTAGTTATGAAAAGTATGTCTGTGGCATTGATTCATGGGAATTATTACACCTAAAAAAACCTACAAACCCCATGATACAATGAAGAAATTTAAAGTCAGACATTCAGCCTTCCTGTGAAGAAATGAAAAACTCCTCCTGAAACTGACTCACTGCACTTTCTTAAATGAAATTAAAATTTTGGACTCTTTCATGTTATGTAGTACAATCTCATTTGTAATAAAGCACATAGATAGTAGCTGGCTAAAATTTATTGGCAATAACCATTATGAAGCTTGTGTATGAACACGTTGAAGCTACAGTAGGTGACCTATAGGTGTAAAAACACTGGAGTAGCACTTAAATTGCTTAAGTCAATATTTTTATATTTAACATGGTTAAGATAATAATTAAGTTAAATATAAATAAATAATTAGTGAAGGTACTTTTTGTAATCCACATAGGTCTAAGTATGTAAGTATTTTGTGATGGTCTTAAAAAGGTCTTAAAGTCTAAAACTGACTTTAAGCATGAGTGAGAATATAGATATGTCTATCAAAGTATGGTGAAGCCTCTCCTGAGGGCCGCTGCCTAGTCGGTAACAACATCAAAATGGTCAAAAGTGCTTTGAATCTTTTAGGAGATTTATTTTCAGTTTCATTCTGCAGAGACAATAAGCCTTTCTGATTTTAATAATTATCACAGTTTCTGAAGATGTATCACAAACAAGTATTTAACATCTGTAAGGACGATGTAGGAAAATCTCTGTCTTCCTTCTCCATTTAGTTAAAGACAGCCTTATTGACTTCTTTTGCTGATTCACAGTATTGCTTACTCAGCCTTGCATGTGTCTGACTCTCTGTGGGTCAGCTGCTCTCTACAGAGACGGCTAGCAGAGACCTGCTATTGTTTATACAGCAACTGCCGTGCTGTGAGGTTGTGGAAAGCTCTTCGAACTGGAGCTCTGAAAATGTGTTGCTTCTGATGCAAGAACATATGGAAAAGTCAAATATAATGTATTTAATTCCAATAAGAATTTCAATGGCTTTGAAAATGAATTGGTTTAAGTGACGTAATCTCCAGCCCAAATACCACAGATTTTTTTGGACATGTTGAAAGATTCTGTGCATGAACGTTGCCAATAAGACACGTCATATTGAGTTACCAGATTATAGGTTCAACACAAATTCTTCTGCAATGACTTAATACTACATTACCTAATCTCATGCTACTCTATGCAGGGGTTCCATCTTTGCTAATGAATATCTAGTCATCTCGGAACGCCGAATGCTTTAAGTGGCTGACATAGCAGTAGAACTAAACCTGACTGATTATTTTAGCTAAGAATAACCTGAATACTTGTGGGTACTATAGAGCATTGAGCTGCCAGTCATTGAGTTTCTTGCTTTTTTTGGTTTCTTTTCCAAATAAGATAAATAGTTTTTAAGTTGCCCTTTTGTGCTGACTGAGTCCCATAATAATACTTGAATACTTTAACAAATACTTGACAAGACTTTAAAATAATTTGTGTGGCAGTATTTTGTGTATCTGATAGAAACAAAAGAAAAACTGTTGCAGTCACATGCATGATTCAAACAATTAGTAAGCTTACCAAAGAACAACTGGAGAAAACCCACGACTGGCTAATCATTTGCCACTAACGTCTCAAAAGTTAGCTCCTGTTTCAGAGCTAAATTGGGTATTCCATAATCTAGTACTTAGTCTGGACTGAATCATTTTTAGTTCAAAATCTAAATTAGTGATCTAATCAAGTCTGATCAAATCTGACCGGAAGAATTCTACACCAAAAAGAGATTATCCAAAACGCAGTTTGAGATTATCCTGTTTTTATTTTCTCTGTGAAAACACAAAATGGGAGCAATATAAAATTAAACAAGCATAAGAACTGAAATATAGAGAGAAATTAAACTTGGACTGAAGTATTCTACATGGTTTGTGATATGTGAAAACAAGAACAGGGATCCTCATGGTTCTAAGAAATTTTTGCTTGAACTGGATGCATCGTCACACCACTACTAAATCAGATGTCAACAGCAGGTAAGATACTGTCTACTCATAAGTACCCCACAAAGCTACACTTGAAAACAGAAAAAAAAACTATGCTTTAAAGTTTTCGCTTTCTTGCCCATTTTGTTTTTGTCTTCACAACAAAGACTTCTGTTTACTGATATCTCTCCTGGTTTAGTTCCATGTAGTCCAATAGCAGAGGAAATAAAAATCTTGGCAGACTGCCCTAAGAGACTGCTTGGCAAGATATTATCTAGGCACACACAACAAAGAGCTTCATATCAAAGCAATATTTTACATCTATATTGCATGAATTCTCTTTTTTCTGTCAGTTTTTCATTTTAGTCCAAGCAGAAAACATTACATTCGTGACCCATAATAACAGTTTATATACCAACTGCTACATATGAGGTAACAGCATTATTGCAATATGATCTGACCAAACAGGAAACACTTTCTAAACATATTTTTGACTGCTTAGGTTTACACACCCAGGATATTGTTACAAAGTAGGCCTGAGGAGATGAAAGTCTAAGAAGTGAGACAAAAAGTGAACTTGTGGGGACGATAAGAACCTCCTTCACCAGTTAGACCATCATGTTGAGCTGTCGCAGTTCGCAGTGCTTCACTCCCACAAGACACGCTGACGGCCCCAGAGGAGAACATACCAGACATGTTGCTCCGTGGCCACCTGGCAACAGCCCGGATCATCCAGCTTCCTCTGCTCTCAGCTGCAGCAGCACTGTAGCAACGGATCACATAAACCTCGGTGGGAAACTCACTCAGCTGAGTTTTTTTTCAACTGCTCTTCAAAAAGGAGAGTGGTTCTCTCAGATGCCTGACAGAGGCTATGCTGCTAATCGCTTATTGGTCATCAGAGCTGTTTTAAAAGAGCCATCCTGTCAGTAATTGAAAATAAATGCCTGTCAACCGCGTCTCTAGGAAATAAAATGTCATCTCTCTTATCGCTGTGTAAATTGTTTGTTCCAGATTCTTCAGCACTGTTGTTGGCTATTGATTTAGTGGGAGCTTTTTTAGCTAGGGCTGACAGGTTCTCCTGGATAAAGGGAACATGAATCATATGGTATGTTTATTATATCACCCAGAACCTGAAAGAAGATTTTAAAATGAACCTCACTAATACATTGCCTTGCAAAAATATGCACACTGCTGTAACCGCATTACATTTTATCACATTTATTTACTGTAATAAATGGCACAAAGCAGTGCATAAATGTGAAGTGGATACAAAAACAGATGTGTTTTTTAGACATTTAAAAAAAAAAAATCAGTAATGTGTAGCCTGTATTTGTATTCAGCCAGTCACCTTTTCTCTGCAGCTTTTTAGAGGTAAGTTTGTTCATCACCTATATTTTGTGAGAAGATTCAACCGCTGTCAGAGAGAATTTCAATTCTAACCACATACTTTTAATTTGATTTAGGTCTGGACTTTGACTGCGCCATTGTAAAACATTACCATGCTTTGATCTAAAATGTTCCCTTGTTACCCTTGTAGCTGTGTTTCGGTTCATTGCCCTGTTGGATAGTGAACCTCCACAGCAGTTTCTTAGGTATTTTGCGGTCTCCAACAGGTTTTCTTCCAGCGCTGTTGCGTAATTTGCTTCATTCATCTTCTTGAACAGCTCAGGCCAGCTTCCCTGTTCCTGCTGAAAAAGCATCCCCAAAGCATGATGCTACCACCACCACCATGTTTCCAACTTGAAGAAATGTTGCATTCGTTCATGTGAAAAGTACATGCGTAGCAGTATCTTATTTTTTCTTCCCGTGTTACCTTAGTAATGTAAACAGCTGAGGTTTTCTAAATTATCAACACTAACTTTGCAAGCTAAAGATAACAGCTTAGTTTAGATAACATGAAAATGGAGGTTTTATTAAAGCATCTCATACAGTAAGAGTATGCCTCAGAAAAAAAGAGAAGGTGATCTTTTCCCTTTACTTTTTATTGCTTTAACGATCTTGACATATTTCAGAGCCACTGTTTAAAACCATCTCAGTTAGTAAGAAATTTTATCATCGTATTCAATGACTGCATCAGATTTTTACTGTGCTCTTACATCTTTCATTTTCTCTTGTCTTAGTTCAGACTGCTCATTTAATTTGTGTTTTATTTTGTGTTACTTTACATTGCAGATTTTATTATTCGTCTGAATTTCATAACATACAAGACAGATAAAAGTTTTAAACAATCCACAGGATGAACAAAGATGTTGGGATCAGTCTAGCCTGGATTGAAACCTCTATTGTTAGATCTATTGTCAAATATAACTAAAGAATGCTTCTTTAGTACTGAGCAAAGTCTGGCTTGACAGCTTAACATCCAAATGACATAAAGTAATAATTTTTTTTCTTTGTTGTCACGATCCACAATCAAATGCCAGCACACAGAAACAGTGAACCTACAAATTGTAACCGAGTGGGAGAATGTTTTGGCAGAACAGCTTGGCAAACTGGCTAGAATACTCCTGCAGGTGTTGTCAAGTTATTTTGTAGCTCTTATTATGCAGATCTGAACCACAGCACAGTCCAAATCGTCAACATTTGAACAGCTCAGGCCTTTTTGCTTTTCCCACAGTAGAGACAGTTTTCCAAACAGCAGCACACACAGCACTAAGGAAACAGCACTTGGAATAAACTGCCAAGCTCAGAACAGGAAGAACATACTGATGGATGAGCAAGTTTTAGAAAGATGATTTAAAATACAAAAAGAAACGGCAACTTGGAAATCAAACTCAGCAAATTAAATCTGTGCTGGGAAAGACTGCAGACTCTGCCCCTTTAAAGGGGCATAATCACTCATACTCACTGCCAGATTATGCTTATGAGTATACTGACATGTAAACAATGAGAACTGGTTTATTTGCACAAGATGGTTCCTAGTTTTTTCAATCAGCCTCTTTATTGATGCCCTCGTCAGCATTTGACCGTTACTGTTGATGTTAAACTATGTGCTAAAAGTTGCTATGGTAAAATGTTCTAACCAACAAGTAACATCTGACAATATCTA
Source organism: Anableps anableps (assembly GCA_014839685.1). Taxonomy (NCBI): domain Eukaryota; kingdom Metazoa; phylum Chordata; class Actinopteri; order Cyprinodontiformes; family Anablepidae; genus Anableps; species Anableps anableps. Next base: position 7,228,168 of record CM026079.1, read on the forward strand.
GAATAGGGGTCTTAAAATCCAGGCCTTGAGGGCTGGTGTCCTGCAACTTTCAGATGTGTCTCTGCTTCAACACATCTGAGTCAAATAATCAGGTCATCAGCAGGAATCTGGGGAACTTGACTGCACTGAGGAGGTGATTCAGCCATTTGATTCAGGTGTGTTGGACCAGGGACACATGTAAAAGCTGCAGGACACCTGCCCTTAAGGCCTGGATTTGAGGACGGCTGGTCTCGAAGAATCTTATTTTTTCCTTCCCCTGTCAACTTCAGCTATTATTTTCTGTGTAAAAGTGCTGAACTCCAGTGGGTGAAATGTTTATGAACACAGAGTGACTCCATTCATTCAGCATTTGTGGATTTTGCTCTGGAACTATAAATTATTCTCTGAAACCCTGTCGGTTTTTTAAAAGTTAATAAAATATTCAAGAGAAAATGCAGCTTGGGCAGTTGAAATACCTGGGAACAATGTTACTTGACACACTTTTTGCTCGTATTTGCAAAGCTGCCAATCCAAAAGCATCATTTATCTTCCTCAGCATTGATTGGCTGTACCCCCAGTAGTGGAGATAAGGTAGACTGTAGATGTTAGCTTCTGTAGTAGTGCTATGGTGGTTTCCACTGCGTGATTTAATGCATATTAGAGTTTTTGTAAATTTTAGCTATTCACAGTTGGCTGTGGTCCCTAAACCCCGCGAATACCGCAGGTCCACTGTATATTAACATTTTAGGTCTGTCTGCAACTATAAACATGGCCTATTTGACTAAACCATCTAATGTTAGCCAGGGGCACATGGGTGTCGCAATAATTATGTGTGAAGGGGACGTATTCCCCTCACATTTAAAAAGTGTTCGTTTGGACTCTCTCCCCCCCTACACACACATACACATTTACTTTAGAATATTACTTCCCCCAGCACTGTTTCTATTACTTCACAAAATAATCCATTCCACTTCACTGATAGGAGAACACTCATACCACTAAAACGTCACTCCATGTTTTCCTAGTTACCTACAACAACTCACTTCATCACATGCTCCATGCATAAACAACAAAGTGAATCTCTAAAAACTGGACAAGGTAATGTCAGTCCCATTGACATCTCACAATGTCTAGTTTGTGACATAAGGTGATAGAGCTGTCTGATTTAATGGTGTTACTGATAGAGGTTCAGTTGAAGTACCTGCAACAGAGATGACTGAACTGCTGATTCAGCCGTTTCAGTCATGAAGCATCTTTGCTGGAAATTTTTTTCAAACAAAATATTCCACAAACTGCTGTGAAAATGAGACTCTTGACAGACCAGTCAAGTCAGAGCGAGGAACACAGGTGAGAGAGAAAAGCTACCTTGGCCACCACTGCCCTAACCAATACCCACCCTCCCATGCATCAGAAGCATGGGAGGGGGGACCTTTAATTACTTAAGGTTGGTACTATATTAGTATCTACCTCAAACCTAGACTCTGTCGATTCATCGCTTTCAAAACCAAGCAGCTTATTCTATTAATCTTTGTTTTTTTGTGTTGGTTATTGGATTGACCAATTGAAGTCAAAAGAGAAAAAAGACATTCTGGCAATTTAACAATTTATGCACAAGACCGCTGTCTGAAAACAATCAATAGCTGAAAAAAAATTCAGCTATTGATTGGAGAAGGTTCCACGTTTAGATGAGCCTGCCAAGACACTCTGAATCCACTGTAGTTGTCATGCCAGGCCACTATATGGCGCTGTGATTTTAGCATGTCGTCGAAATCCGCATGCGTTTAACCCTCAGCTTCCATTTCATTCAGAAAACAATAACTTGTCTCTGTTTCTGATGAACCAAGTGCTCATGTAACACACATATATTCCCTATCAGAAGTTGTGTTAAACTAAATAAGTTAAGTAGCACACACAGCACAGTGCTATCCGCCATTGCTTTTGTTATCTGCCCATGCATGCGTGGAGCAAACCCTGCAGCCATGCATTCTGTGAATGTGCAGGAACACATCGTGGGGGGTGTTCCCAAAACATTTCACTCTGAGACCTGGTTTCAAATTGTGCAGGCGTCAGAGACTCCGATCACTGGAGATATATAAGCGTGTGGCTGGACCGCAACAAAAATGTTTAATGTTTCACTGATAACCGGCTCTGTGTAAACAGGGCCTAACCTTTAGCCACAAATCACCCTACAGCACCAGCTCTGAAGCAAAGTCAGTATTTTTTTTTTTGGCATTATGACCACTTTAGAATTAGAAAAGCATTAAAAATGTATTATATGGACAAGTCAAAAACTGGACTGGGATGTTCCATGTCGATTACAGAACACACTTTGTGATAAATTAAACATTTACTTTAGTTTTTAAACCCAAAATCCTTTATAGCTTAATATTTTGAGCTGGATAACTTATTAGACCTCTAAAAGTTATGAATGATGTCTTGAATAGTGTTCCAAAATAGGATGACAGTCCAAACTTTTTTTGCCCTTCCAGTTAATTGAGTGAGATGGTGACAGTGTTTAAAGTTTAAAATTTAAAGTTTAAATCACACTTCTCATTCATTAACAGAAAATTGCAATTTACTCATCTGTGGAGATTTCCTCTTTTTAACTCTGACTGCGAGCCATCCTCTGTATAAATGTTAATCCCGCTAAATCAATGACCACATGCCTTCATTACCATCCTCCCTGGCAGCCCCCCCCCCTCCTGAAACAGTGCTGCTATATTTAGATCCAGTACCCAGAATACAGTCGCCAAGTAATCACCCCCATCCTGTGAGAGTGATGAACTAGTCTCAACCTCACTTCAAGGCTCCACAGGGGGTGTGAAGCCTCAGCTAGACACCATGGTTGTCTGCATCAGCTGCCAAATTACACCAACACACATATTTCTCCCAACACAAGACTGCACATAAACGCATTAGTTTGCAGATCTGTGATAGTAATAATCTGAAACATGTGAACAAACACACTGCTTTATAGATAGATATTTTAGTTTTTAGTACTACTGTATCCATCCTGAGAGGTTGTAAAATAGCTTGATGTCATCATAAATCTGGTTTGGAAATCCTTTTCTTTAGGATAAGTAAAACTCTTAGTTTGGCCACATCTTGTTTCTATGGCCACAGTCCCCTCCTTTAACCCCCTTCTCCATCATCAATCTGTTTTAATTAAAGTGTGTGAGATGTCAAAGGCCAGTCAACCATTCTAGTTGTAGCCTCAGACTCCACCCTGTCATGTTTGCTTTGACTCACTGAGACATCTCTGTTCCATCACTCTTCCCTCTCCTCCCACCAGAGTCTACATTGTTTTTCTGTGCTTCATTTCTCTCTATTGACAGCAGTTCTCAAAATAACCACAGTTTTTACATGTTGAGTGCCAACTCCATCACATATTTAGGGATGGAATTCAGTTTTGGTATCATTCTTTAACACTTCATATGATTCCGTTTATTTTTAATTATTAATTCAATTCAGTTCAGTTTTCTTTTTGTATCAGTTCATAACCAATGTCAGCTCGAGACACTTTACAAAAGAGTCATTTTAATTCAGTCACATACATTCCAATTAATTGTAGTTATCAAACAGTACACAAGCTCAGTTAATTATTGTAATTAGTTTAAAAAGATTCTATCTAAAGAAACCCAACAGATTGCATCGAGTCATTGACTTGCAGCATTCACTCCTCCTGGACGAGCACGTCGCGACCGTAGACAATCGTTTGCGTTGTGTTGTTGACTTTACAGCAATCTCTCATACCAAGCATGCATGTAGCGACAGTGGAAAGGAAAAACTCCTCTTTAAGGAAGACACATCCAGCAGAACCAGAACCCGGCTCAGTACAAGCGGCCATCTGCCATAACCTTAATATTATTAGTGAATTGATACCTTTTACAGTAGCTTCCAAAAGTGTTTATACTGTCACTGTCATATTGCAACCATAAACTTCAATGTTCTTTATTTGAATTTATGTAGTGAAAAAACAAGGATACATTATTTAATTTTTTTTAAAGTAAAATGTTTGTATTTGTTCTGCCTCCTTTTCTGCCAAACCCCTAAATAAAGCCCAGGGCCACCAGTCCTCTTTTCAGAAGTCACCCAGTTAAGCTCACTATATATAGAATTATTCTGTGAAGAGGTTTTTTGGAGAACATTAGTGAAAGAAAAGCCTCATGAAGACCAAGGAACATAGACAGTTCAAGGAGAAAGTTGTGGGGCAGTTTAAAGTGGGGTTAGGCTGGAAAACCAGCCATCTAAACTGACAAATCCAGCAAGGAGAGGATAAATAAGAGAAGCAACCATAAGGCCAATGGTCGCTCCTCTAGGAGCTATAGATCAACAGCTCCCCAATTCCTTGAGTCTGTTAGGATCCTGATTTAGATGGTGTATTTTTGTGTGAGTGTGAGTCTTCCCTGAACAGAAGATCTCTGCTGGAGGGCGCTGGATGACCAGTCAGAGTGACGATCGACCTTTTGTTGGCAGACTCAAGCCCCAACAACCCTCCATGGTTGAAGTTACCGCTCTGATTCTGGATTTTCTCTGGAATCAGCTGCAGCTGTCTGAATGATATTTTTAGGCAGACCTGTGAAGACACTATTGCAGTAATCAATGTGACTAAAGATAACCACATGGATGAGTTTCTCCAGATCTTGCTGAGTACATTAGCTCTTCAATCCTAGACATGTTCTTCAGGTGATAGAAGGGTCGGCTTTGTAATTGTCTTTAGGTGTTTCTGAAGGTTCAGCTCTGAGTCCATCACTGCACTCAGAATCCGGGCATGATCGCTAGTTTGTTGTAATAACTGAAGCTGTGTGCTCACTTGAGATCGTTCCTTTTTGGGAACCTCAGTTTTGTTTCTATTTAGCTGGGTCAAGTTATGGCACATCCACACAGGCATCTGTGCAGTGCTTGAATGGGTTCAAAGTCACCTGGTGAAATTGTTATGTAGAGTTGTGCATCATCTGCGTAGCTCTGGTAACTAATCGTATTACTTGTTATAACCTGAGCTAGTAGGAGCATGTAGATATTCAATAGGAGGGGTCCCAGGATTGAACCTTGAGGTACTCCACATGTACTCCACATGATTTCTGTCCTCTCTGATGAGAAGTTGCCTATTGACACAAATAACTCCCTGTTCTTTAGGTAAGACTAGAACCAGTCAAGGACTGTACCAGAGAGTCCAACCCAGCTCTCCAGTCACTTCAGTAACAGTATCATACAAAATGTTATGTATGACTGAAAAGTGACAGTCTAATGTGAAACATGGTGGTGGCAGCATCATGCAGTGGGGATACTTTTCTTTAGTAGGGACTGGGAAGGTGATCAGAAGTGGGTGAGAGACTTAACACTGGGGTGGAAGTTCTAGCTGGACAACAACCCCAAACATTCAGCCGGAACTGCAAAAGTTTAAGTCAAATCATGTTCATGTTAGAATGGTCCAGTTAAAGCCTAGACTGAAATCCAATTTAGAATATGGGGTAAGACTAGATAATTGATCCTATTCCAGTTTGATGGCACCTGAGCTATTTTGTGAAGAAGAATAGATAAAATTTCTATCCAGATGTATAAATCTGATATAAAGCCACACCATTGTGAAACAATCTGAAAGCTTTATAAGAGCCATATTTCTTCTAATGATACAGAACCAATATCTCTGCTGAATAATGCAGATGAGAAGAGACTTTAAATGACCACAGCACTTAAACTGGTCCTCTAGTAGAAAGATGATGTGTGGTGTTCAGGGTTTAAATATGGTGATCTGTAACTTAAAATGAAAATGATGTGGGCCGAGGGTGAAGCATTGGAGCCAGTGGCTTTTTGGTCTCTCTACAGCACAGTTGGTAGACTAAGGGCAAAATTAGATATCATTTGGAGCCGTGCCTCATTTGGCCACAAGATGAATGCATGCCCAGCATTTATTCAGCCTTAGATTTTGCTCTCATCTACAAAAGCTCCAAGGCAACATATCTGTTTCTAACTCCTCAAAGCTCCAGTGTGCCATAATGGTAGACACTTACTTTTTCAGGCCTATTTGGTACTCTCTGTTGAATGGGTTTTTGAATAAATAAATTGTGTTTTTTGGTAGCGTGGAAGAGTACTTGAAGGATGATAGTGATTTTTCCCTTTTGCCATTTCATATCTCTGTGCTTTTGATCGTTTTTGTTCAGACTCTTTAGGAATTCCACTTGACAGATTAGCCCCCTGATCAAACCTAAATAACTTGAAGAGACCACCTTAGGGCTGCAACTAACGATTATTTGAGTCATGGATTAATCTATTGATTATGCTGATGATTAATCGGATAAAAAAAATTGGAACATTCTGCAGATTTTTGATCTAAGCCTTTTTTTAAATACAGTATTAGAAATGGATTAAAAGATGAAAATAAACAAATAATTCAATTTATTTTTAAAATCAGAAATAAACATTTTATTGTCTAAAATGCAATAACATAGCATTCCTTTAGTGAACGCTTGATCATTTGTAGCAAAGGATGCAGCTGCTACTAAAAAATAATTCTAACAACATGTGAAAAGCTCAGCCTTTCTGCTTGGATAATCTGTTGACTATTTTTTTAAATTAACTGATGAATGAATGGATGGCAAAAGGTCCTTAATAAGAGATTTTTTTTAATAGAATTTCAACCAGATGAAGCTAAAACTTTGCCACTTGAGGAGTTTTGGGTAAGGTTTTTTTATTTCAGCTGCAAATGTTTATATTGTTTGTCCTTTTTGTCTTAATTACTGCTCTGAATATGTTGTTATTTCAACAATTAGCCTTTCTTTTTGAGTGTGTATACTCCAGTTGACAATTAATTGGTTAGTAAATTAGTTGATGATTATTTTAATAATCAGTTCGTCACAATTAATCTGATTAATCCTTTCAGCCCTTAACCTCTTGCTCGTAAATCATATGTATTTACTGGAGAGAGACGGGTGTCTTTCCTTACACTAGACTACGAGTAGAAAGCAGAAGACTTATTGTTGTCAGTGTGAAACATGCTCCTGGCAGATACAAATTGATGCAGGGCCTAAATGGAAAATATTGTCAGAGATGTCCTTTAAAAGTATTCCTCGGCCTTGAACTTTTCATATATTTTCTTTAAATTTTAACCACATAGTGTATTTGATCAGGATGGTTTATGGTCAGCAAAAAGCAGCGTACAACCATAAAGTGGGAAAAAAGATACATAATTTTATTATGATATTAAAACATGTGGCATACGTTGATGTTCAGCTCCCAGAGTTAATATTTTGAGGAATCACTCCTTGCTGCACTCACTTTTGAAAGTCTTTTGGGGCCACATCTCTATTTACTGTATTCTAAATTAAGACTGGACTTTGACTGGGGCATTCTAACAATAATATAGCTCTGGCCTAAACCAAGACTGTCATGAGAATTGGGAAACCAGAAGACTGACCCAACTTTATTGGGAGTAGGCCTGGACATTTACTTCTTTCCTCATGGTTGCTGTGTAAAAACTACTTTGGAATATGGTATTCTTTTACCAACTTCTTTTTGCCATAAGATTTGTGCAACACTCAACTAACAGTGTCCCACTTGAGCTGTGGATTCTTGTAGCTCCTCCAAAGTCACCATAGGCCTCCAAGGTATGGTCCATGGGCCATTTGCAGCTCTTGGAATGACTTTAGCATAGCCCTCTGCACCATTTCAAGAATGGTATCAATTTGGCCAGGCAGCACAGGCAGCTGATGGAGATTTTGAAATAATAAACAGACTATGGAGCCCCCATTTATTAAACTTGGGAGAAGTTTAATAAAGTTTAATCTTGGGAAGATTACTTTGTTCATTTCATTAAAACATTGCATGTTTAGTTTATTGTTTGTATTGGGCAGGTAAAAAGATTAAAATGAAAAATCCCAATAAAATTAATATTTGCATTTTTGAAAAATTGTTGAGCTCTGCAAGTACTTTCAACTAAACAGTTTTGGTCAATGTACCAAAAAAGTCTGAACACTGCTGGTTTATGTGGTCGGCCATGTTTTGGTAGGTTTGCTCTACCCTCCTCCCTTAAAATGATTAACAAAATGCAATTTCTTAATTTAATCTATGGGATTACTGTATTTCTTTGTAGGATTTAGAGTTAACTTAATTAGTTAATTTCGCTTGCCCACATATTTTAGCTTTGACCAACCTATTCTGTCCCTGACTTTCTAGCAGCACTTAACCAAATGTTCTTAATATTATTCAAATAATTAGAAAATCAAAAATAGAAAAGAGAAAAATCTTGTTAGCTCACCCTCTGAGCATGAACATAAGATGATTATGGTAATCACATGTAGCACACAAACATGGTCTGCTTTCTAAAAACCTCCTTAATCCCCGGAGGTGAGTTTGGAGGAATCAGACCACTCATCTTTCACATCCCTTTCTTTCTACATGTGAATTCTGCCTAATTAATGTGCAGTGAGAACAAAACGGAAACGTTTGACCTCATCTGGTGTAAAAATAAGTCACCACAAGCCTTTTGGGTAGTCAAGGCTGCGCAATGGGATGTCCCGATTTCCAGCACATGAAACGTGTGTGCGCGATAATTATTGCAGTGCAGAGGCTAATTGGGGCAATGCATATTAATTCATTAACATGTCTCCCTGCTGGTACCCACCTCAGATCTGGGCCTCATCTAATGCAGGTGGTTCCTGGGAGACGCAAAAAGACTTCTTTTCAAGTAATATCGAGAGATCTCAAGATGTCTGTCAGACCCCAGGACAGATATCCGAGCAGTACTCTGTTTTTCGAAGAGGTATTTTATCATTTTAACATAAAAAGCCTTATAAATTTCTTTCTAATTTCTTAAATTACCATAAAGATGCATCTCTGCTTAACTTACAACATGCATAAACCAAAGATACCATAACTGCTTCCAGGGCAGTGCTTCAAAATGGTAACCATAGTAAACTCCTTAGTATTGACATGCACTAATGACAGAAATCCTGTCTTGTATTTAATTACTGTCCTTTGTGCATGTGAGTGTGCATTTTCTATGGTGATCATCTGTGAAAGCCTATTTTGTTTCATGTGAACCTTGCCAAATGAGTAGATAGTAATCACCTAAAGGCTAAAATGAGCTTCTGTTCAGCAGCACTGATCCCTGTAGAGGCAGGCTGTGACACTAAGCCATCCTGTGCATGCCTGTTTATGTGTGCTCGCGCTAGGTGCAATTCTGTGCTAATTAATTGATAACAGAGAGCAAATTAGCTACAGAAAGCATTGCCATCAAACCAGCCTTTGAGAAGTCAGGGGTTATTTTCTTAACGTCTAATTGGAACAAGAGGCAAAAAAGGATGGAGTGAAAGTGTGTAATAAATCAAATTACAGATTTTTTTAGTGGTCAAAAAAGAAGTTGGAAAAGAATGAAGAGTATAATTTAAAATATTGATTAAAAGCCAGCAGAACAAGATTGTTAATAATGATGGTTGGAAAACTGAATCACAACAGAAAAAGGCAAAGCGAGTCGGGAAAAACTGAAGATGAGGAGTGGGAAGAGGACAGAGCACTACTTTTGGAGGATGTTGTTTTACTTTATAGCAAAAGAGTTATTAAAACAATATAATTTATGTGCTTTTCAATTTTGTATGTTATTTTTATCTGCTTAATATTCTGACTTTGTTAAACATACCTCAAGAGTGTCATGAAATTCAATAATCTAACCAGTGGTGGGTACAACAAGTACAGTACTTAAGTACATTTTTCATGCATCTGTGCATCTGTACTTTACTTAAGTAGATTTAATCATGGGTACTTTCGACTTTTACTCCACAACATTTTACATTAAGTATCTGTATTTTCTACTCCCCTACATTTCTATAATGTGTTGCGTTACACGTTACATTCACATCATATCAGGGGTCATATTAACCGAATATTTTCCGTCTTTGAGGGGTTTTTTAAACAGTGACGGAAAAATCTGACAGCCATCCCTCATTTTGACAGAATACACACACCTGACCACCTGGTGCTAACGTGCAGACAGTTTCAACTTTACGCACTGAGAACATGGCAGAGGTCACTAAATCAATCAATATAAGAAAACTTTCCATCAGCGTTTCCATCTGGACGCTATCTGAGAGCTGATGGCAGCGCGTTGAAAAGTTGTGGACAAGAAGCTTTGGAGCGCGTCCAGTGCAGCTGAACCTGCTGTGGGATTATTCTCCCACTGAGGGGAGTGTTTGTGGGATCAGGTAACGTTCACTTCAATGGGTGAAATGTTACCTTTAAAAACTTCGTCACTGAAGAGAAAAAGTTAAATGTATTCAGCTTGATGATGAAATATCGGTTATCTGTTCAGCATGTTGCATGTTAATTAAACAGAATGAAAATGAAACGTCATTATTATTATCTTAAAAACTGATGGGTAAAAACTGATTATGACAGGATTTTTTTGACATCATTGGTCAAAATGAAAAAGTTAAAAAAACTAAAGTCGAGCGCAACTTCTGCGTTACATTGCATTTTTTATTTATTAGTTTTAAAATAATCAATTACTCATTGGAGTTCAAAAATTGACTTGTGGTCCGCAGTTTTGAAAATGGTGTAAGGAAATTTAAATATTGTTCACTACTGATGACCCAATACAAGGCTGAATATACAGTAGCCTATTTTTAAACTGTGGAGTTGATGACAAACTGGAGTTGAAAGGTCAGTGGAAATGATCAGTGTCTGCTATTCCTTTGTTAGGTGTGTCTAATATCCCTTTTTTCAGGCAGACAACTTTCACTTGAATGTGTTTACTACAGTTAAAATAGCACACTGGTTTTGCTTTGTATTAAATAAAAACCTTTCAAAGGTGTTATAATTCCTCTTTCTTATTTAGCTTAATGGCATTTAACTCTGCAGGTCTGATACACAGAATCACAAGTCCAAGTGTAAACTGTGTCACAGAGAGCAAACACAATAAAAACATGCATTGTTCATTAAAATGGCACAACACTATTGCTGTGTTAAAGAAAATATGCATACAGTGGACACATCTAATGATATTCTAGACGAGGGAATACATTCAGCAAATACTTTCACTTTCTATACTTTAAGTATTTTTAAAAACAAGTGTTTACTTACTTTTACTTATGTAGAAATGTTAGTGAGGTACTTTTACTTTTACTAAAATACATTTTTGTCAGTTTATGTGTACTTTTACTTAAGTACAGTGTTTCAGTACTTTCTCCACCACTGAATCTAAATGATGTCAAACTTTTTTGAGAGCAAGTGTTATTATTACAAAATGTTTAGATATTAATTGTACTGATGGGTTGTTATGATTCTCACAGTATGATAACTGTGAGCAAACATAAAATGTTTTGCATGATCTAATTGCCTGTGTTCATATTTTCAAACGACTGAATCTGTCTCTTTTTAAAGCTCAGAACAAAGGGTAGGATCCTTTTTCAGCTCGTTGACAGTGGGGAGGGGAGAGCGGCCCTGGTCCATGCTCCAAACAGCCGGAGAAAACTTCGGTTACTGTGGCATTTTTTTCCTGCAATTTACTCGAAGTACTCTAAACTATTGCTTGTAAGCTGGTCTGGGCCCAGGACCCAGCATCACCCCCTACTGACAACAACCCAAGGAAATTCTCATGTTAGGGTTTTTTTTTTTGTTTGTTTGTTTGTTGGTTTTTATTCAGTCACTTATTCAAGCATTAATCATAATGGAAGATTATTGTTTTAACAGACTAATTGCTGTTTTCATGGAAAAAAAAAAATACATGAAACAAAACAATCCAACTTTTGTAAATGTATTTTTAAAAAATGATGTAGCTTTAGCTGAGAATCCTCTCACTGAAAATATAACCAACAATGCACAATTTAAATTTACAAAATGAAGTTTTCCTCTGACTACTTGTCAGGAACTAAATACTGAATAATATTTGGCACTAACTTCAACCTTGGGTTTAACACTAACATGGTTATGCTTGATGTCTGGTCTGGTTCTGCATTTAGAAGCAGCTGAGAGGCCAAACTCACAGCAAGGTAGAGCTGCATGAGTATTTTTTACTGCCTGAGTGGATCACAGTACAACACCAGAACAGTGACAGGTTTATCTCTTACTACATGTGGTCCCATGACAGCCCATCATCTGACTCTCATCGTTGCTTAGCAACATGGCCACTGCTATGTTGTTTCCTAAGGGCTTGCAAATCCCTTTTTTCAGGAACGTAGACTTTGATATTCTCGATGTGAAATTACAAAGAAACAATTAGCGTTGCTTAGTGGAGCCATAATCGACTTTGTGATCGCTTCACAGCTAGAGATCAGTGTAATAAAATCTGGAGGAATCCAACTGCAAGCCCACACATCTGCATTTTCAACAGTTATTATTTCAAGAGCATTATTCCGCAAGCAAACTCAAGAAGAACTTCAGCTCTTAGTTATTAAACTTGTATGAAAACACTCAGAGTTAATATGAAAATTAAAGCTGGGACACAAAAGGAGTTGTATCCCTGGAAAGCTGGGAACAGGATTTAGAAGAGCAAATAAAAATGTTTCATTTTAAAAGAAAATGAAGGAAAAGATGAAAGATGAGGGGATACAAGACTTACAAGTGATCAGATCAGCTTCAGGTCAAACAGATCTTCCCTTTGTTCAATCAGAAGTGGAAATGGAGTTCAGCAGTTCGATAAAAAATCGGCACATTGTGAACGTTTTCCTAAGAGCACACCTCATGTGCCTCACAGTGGAGGAAGACTTCAGAGAGAGGGATTGACTATTTATGAGAATGACACAGTAGTTATTTGATGTTGCAAAAAACGAAGCCTGGAATATTTTCATCTTTAATGGTTCCACTGGCCAACACACTCAGGAAAAGTGTGCATTACAGCCCGTGTATAATTAATGTGTCACGTTCACCACACAGAGCTCTGGCTGGGATCGCTGTGTAAAGGGATATGCAGAGTGCTTCCGACTGAAACGAATGCATCCTTCTGCACGGGTGCACACACAGTGCACACAGGTACAATAAAGGAATATGTTTCTGTTGAAATATTTTTACAGATTTCACCACAACTTTAATATTTTTCTTTTACTGACAACAAGCTAAGTAAGGGATATTTTCCCAATCAGGCTGTTGGGTTTATCTGTATGGAAGAAAGCACAAGAATTTCGAGGTTCATCTCACTTTAAAGGTTTGGCCTGGTCCATGTACACTGACCATTTCATACCCGCCCTTTCCCATTTTATCCCTTCCTACTTCCATTTTCTACCTTTAAACAAACCGTTTTCTGCCCTTCAACCATTTGGTATCAGTATATTTTTCTTTGTAGAATTTTTTATGCAGTCCACTGTGTTATCTTTCGGAGAGGTTTTAATCCACCCAGTTTCCACCCTTTCTCTTTGAATTGCCACATCTCAACTTGAATTTTTGTCAAAACCAGTCAATATTTTGGTTTTACAGTTTTCTGTGAAATCTGTTCAAATTATATTAGAGATCAAATTTATTTCACCTGAAATTTGTTTTTTCAGTTTTTCCTTTTTCTGTTCTTTTGGATGTACACATTTTTTTGAAAGATAAACATGGGAGAAAAATAACAACAAAAAAAGAATTTAGGCTGAAAAACTGGACTGAAAAAAAGAATCCAATTGATTTTGTAGAATCACTGTGTGAGCTAACCTCCATAAGGTGACTGTGGCTCTGTTGGAAGAGTTGTCATCTTGCAATCGGAAAGTTGTGGGTTTGATTTCGGTCTTCTCCTGTCACACCCACTAGTCTGACTGGAAGGATGTGGCTGTAGTGTATAGTGTGATCAGTGGTCAGTATGATTAGACCAGATTAGTCCTGCCAAAGTGTGCGTGTCAGTGGGAGCTGAAAGAGGCATTTCAATGCAAAAGATGATCAACAATGCAAAGCTTATCTTCAAAGGAAGTTTGTCGGATGGGGAATATCACTGACATGTTGAGTAACCATGACTCAGGACCTCGCTCCATTGACTTTCTATGGGGTAGTTTTTTGCTAATTACATCGCCATGTTAACTCGAAACGAAAAGTTGAGTAATAGCACACATTTCGAGAACGAGCCGGAATTTTTGATATATATATTGTGGGGGTGCGCGCTACGGTTCGGGCCACATTGACGGAGAAAGCAGTTTCGAGGTGAGAGTAATAGGTGCCTCCTATACATTGCTATGACAGGCCCCAAAAAGTGTTATTATAAATTCAGTCCATAAACACATTAAAATAAAGATTCATTTTAATGAATCATCACTACTTCTCTTAAACCAGAGCTTGGACCTGTGTTTGGTTTTAACATTGGGTGTGGTTTTGGCATCGAGCAAATCACTTGGTGTTGAACTTTTATAAACATATTTAAGGTATCAAACATTTATAAACTATGCTTAAAAGAATCTGTAATTAGTGGAGGATGATTCAGTTGAGACTTGACTAAAACGTAGATTTAAAGGCAAAGCTGATATCACCTGTTACAAAAACAGCAACCTTTAAAATCATTGCTTTATGATTTACGGAACATGCAGATAATTAAAGTTGTGGGATAGCTTGACCAAAGTGTCTAATAGAGGGGCAGTAGATTGATGTTGTCCAATGTAGTAGGTGCTTTATGAAAAAAAAAAAATTGTGACCAAATAAGGTATTTACAAAAATCCAAAAATGATTCACAAAAGTAATCACAGCCTTTGATACAAAGCTCAAAATTGAGATGCTTCCACTGATCATCCTTGAGATTTTTCTACGGTTTAAATGGAGTCCAACTATGGCAAATTTAGTTGATTGGCCCTGATTTGGAAAGGCCCACACCTGTCTATACAAGGTCAAACAACTGACAGTAAATGTCAGAGGTCAAACACCAAACATGAAATCAAAGAAATTGTCTGTCGACCTCCGAGACAGGATTGTCTTGAGGCACAAATCTGGGGAAGGATCCAGAAACATTTCTGTAGCTTTGAAGGTTCCAATGAGCTCAGTGTCCTCCACAGTGGCACCCCCAGAAAATTTTCAAAGGGGTGCCCAGTCCAGGCCAGTAAAAATTTTATGGGGGCACCGTTGAAAAAAATAAAAATAAAGAAATAAATTAAACATTTATATTTATTTAAAAAACTTTAAATTTAATTTATAATTTAGTCAATTTATTTTTTAAGCAACAAAGAAAATAAATAGCGCTCAAGATTTGGCTGCTTTGCAAGCACCAGCCAGCAGCGTGTCAAGTATCGCACCTAGGTATTTCAGCTTCCCCAGCTGCACCTACTTTCTATTATATTATGAATGCTTTATGAAGAAAATCTGCGAATAGGTAAAACTGCAAATACTGAACCGCGGATGGGATTCCCTCAACAGTAGGGTTTTTTTCTCCCTTTTCACCTGCTCTTTTCCTGTGACGTCAACATTACACCGGAAGCTATAAATATAGGAAGTGAGGCAGCTTCCTTTTGCTTCTGGAAAGCAGTAAGTGAGGTAAGTTTGATAAACAAAACAAAATGCTCAAATTTACTGCTCTAAATCATAAACAAGATGTAAACTTGGCAAAACTGACTGGGCGTTGATTTATTCAAGGTGTTATAGTAAATGATCTGTAAAAATGCCCAGGACAGTAAATGTTTGCAGTCTGCAGAATAAAGATGAGGTATGGCTAAATAAAGCAAAACGAGAATGCTAACTGAAAATCATGATAAACTAAACGTTTTGGAGGGCAAATGATCCACTTTGCCACAAAAGCCCATCCAGCTAAATTTCTTCAATGCTCTAATGTTCAGCAAACCTAGTAAAGTATTGAATCTTGAAATGGAAAATGTGTAGGAACCCTGTGAAATACAAGCGCTACGCTAACACTGATGTTCGCACACCAAACGTTCATAATCATCTGGTTTTGTTAATTAGTCAATTATATGCTTTTATCCTCTTTCTCAGAGAAAACTATATCCACAGCAGCAGCTTGTTGTCCTGGAAACATTTTGACCCAAAATGAAAACATTTGCAATCAAAATATGTTTTTACATTTTTTTGTTGTTATTTATTTTTAATCAAACAGCCTGAAAATAATATGGGTTGTTCAATATTATGCTCTTCATGATCAAAATACATTTTGACTAATCTCATCAAATCATGAATGTTTTATTGAATTTAACAACATCTGTTGTCTTTTGGGTTAAAAAAAACAACAAAACAGCAGAAAGTGGTGCGACAGGGCAAATTTTTACGGCATGTGCGTTCCACAACTTCTGAACCTTGGATGTTTCATGTGTGGGGGTGACGTTGGGAACACGCTTATTAGCTGGATTCAGGGTCAGGAGAGGATCCAGCATACAGACCACATGAAAAGCTTCGACACTGGCTTCTGCAGAAAAGGTAGAAAGGTGTGAAGGGAAGAAAAAGAATGAACATGATGAGGAAGGATTATCTGAAGTGTCAGAAGTGGAGACCTGCTCTCATGATGAATAGGAAGAACAAACTGATGAGGAAGAGGGCTGAGGTGGAAGAATCACAGACAACACATGCTGACAGGAGGGAGAGACAAACAACCACGGCCCGACTCCGCATGCAAGATCTTGTGGTGATGACATGACACGACAAACTGGAAGAAGTGAACTGTACGGCAAGTGAGCCCACAGGCATGCGTTGTTTCGTGCTTGCGTAAGCTGGACTGATAAAGAAGTTCTGGCTTGTTTATGGCATGCTGAGTCTTGGTATGGCAAGTTTCTGCGCCACCACGACTCTGACAATGTTTCTGAAAATCTCGGCAGTGATTCAGTGTGATGATAACGACACAAGATTCAGACACCAAAATACTTCATTGTCACATTTTATTTTTGCTCCAAAACATGGTTTTTGAGTGAAAACACAGTAGTCTATTGTCCCTAAAAAAAGTTCCAAAAAAGTGTGGAAACTGGAAAATGGTAATAAAATTGATTAAGAACGTATTTGATTTTCTTAATTTGAGTCAAATCAGCCAGTGTCATAAGTACAAAAGAACAAAATGTACGACAGCACTTGAGTTGTCCTTTTTTTTATTGAAAGCCTCCCAGTTATTCCAGTAAAATCTGAAAGGGGAAGCTTACAGTACCAAGTTCTTTTAACCAGACTCTGAAGTACTGCTCTTCCTCATCTTTCTCAGTAGGGTCAAAATATCTTTTTAAACTTTTTATTAGTTGGTAAACTTTAGGAACTTCAAAAATTTCTTTGTTTTTGAATTTGCACATGTATTCGCATAGCTTGATAAAAACCAGCCCTTTCTTCTACACTTTGTTTTGTACAGAAGGTCTGGACCCTCGACTGTTGAGGGACTCTGTTGGTGCTTGAAACGACTGGATCTGATTTATCCAATTGCTAACGTTTAGCCGTGACGTATGTAATGCACCAGCTTGACAAAGCTATATGGAAATTGTGTACCCTGTAAACAACCCTGTGATTGACTGACTTTGATTGCTCAATATATGGAAGCGGGGCCAACATGGACTAAAGGGCTTTGTTTACTTCCTCGGCTGCCATTGCCAGACTACAACCCTAAACAGGTAGACTACAACTCTAAAACACCACAGAAAATCGACATCTGTTTGCTGATTGGCCCTGTTGAAATTCGACTGGAGAAATTGAGCTCAATGGGAGAAATCCCAGAAGGAGCACTGAAGAGAGATGAGAATCAAATGGAATGCAATGGCCAGGCCAGCATGCACACCACATGCTTGGCTACTTTAAGACTTGAGAACTGCATTGATCATGAGTGAAGGTAGTTCAGTGCCTACAAATATCATTTTTAGTAGGAGTGTAATTACATATTTAACTCATGAAATGGAAGGACACTCTATGTGGGGCTGTTTTAGTTTTTGGAAAACTAAGAAACCACATTCGGTTTTCTTTCTAACACTTAAACGTGTCCTGAATTAAATACAGGTGTAATGAATTACCGATGGTAATCACTGCAGATTAAACGCGCCCTGGTTTAATTGTGGATTTCATGGCTGTCTGAATCAAAGGTTTTCTAGTAACAAGAACAATGATTAACATGAACCCTTTGTGTCCTTTCGTAATACAGAATAAATAGTTTATTTGTCTTAACGTGTTTAAGGGGTCTAAATTCAGTGTAGAATTGTTCAGTTAAGACTTGCTAATAGCCTACACCCTACCTTTTGTTTTAATGTCGCTGAAAGGCACAATGCCATCAGAAAATAACTGCCTTTGATTGCCCTTCTACACATTTAATGTTATGGCATTCACAGTTGGATCAAACAATCAAACAGCCTACCACAGATTTTTTGGACATCCACAAATTTTAAGCTGATAGAACAGGAGCTTTCACATCCCATGTACATAAGGTGCCCTGTGCTTCACTCCTTCTGAATCAACAAACTGTGAGTCAAACATCAACAGCAATGGCGTAATAATACTATTACATAACATCATGATATGCTGTCCAGACCTTTCTCACAGCTTGAGATTCAGGATGCTTGAAGCTGAAATTGCATGTCTCTTCGATTAATGATTATTGCACCACTTGGCGGCATTATAGAGCTTTGAAATGTACTTTCCATATGGTCATTTTATCCTTTAATATGAATAAAAAAATAAAATGAGACAATAGAGTCACAGAAAACTTAATGTACCAGGCCATGATGCAGCAGAACACTGTGAAGTGAAAACCCTTGTTCTCAGTAAACATGCGCTGTACTGAACAGGAGTACATCGAAGATGGCACCCAGAATATCGCAGGACTTCATCTCCCACTACATCTCCTTCATTTTTTCACATTTACTCACAGGTAACATGTTTCTAAAAAATGCAAACAAACATGACAATCCAGTGAGACAGAACCGTCTGCATTTTTGAGCATATACTTGTCTTGACTCATGTCTAAATGATGTGCAATGTCAGTGTCAGGTCTCTTCACACACTGGAGGAATACTTTTGTCCTTTTTCTTCTGAAACCAAGATAGATGTATGATGTAGGTTCTGATATTGGTTTTCACCAAAACCTTAACTTAAGATAAAGCAAAGCAGGAGGAGCAGAAAATAGATGCTATGTTATAAAAGAGGCTTATCTGAATGTATCCACTTCTGTGCAGGAGTGTGTGTGTGAGTATCTTAAGATCCCAATATCCTTTGGAGATGGAAAAATTGGTAATGGTTAAGGTTATTACTTCTTTTCATTCTTGCTTTAGAGTTGAGATTAGGGTACGGCATAAAGACTTGTGTGGGACTGCTGTCTATACCATAATGTAGCCTGAATGATGTTTTACAGATTCTCCCCTGAAATGATGAGCATTTGTGGCTTTTGAAGGAGATAAAATCAAGCTGATGGAAGCTGTTGACTGAAATTAGTTTCACTGAAAAAAAAGCAAACAAAAAAGGGATTTGTTCACATACGAAATGAGCCAACATGCCCTTCTGGCCCTTTAGGATTACATGCGGGTTTCATCATCATGCTTATTTTATTAAAGGTTTGGTTTCCAGCACAGCTTATTATGGAGTCGGGACACAGCAGTAGAGCACAGCCAGCTGGGGTCCAGTCATGTAGTTTCCCTGAGTTCTCCGACAGTGTTGTAGATTTTTGGTCTTTTGGTTAAGGGACCGACCAAATGGATGCAAGAGAAGGCTTTTACACATGTATCTTTTACTTCACAAACAAACTGCCTTGTGGATCTCTGTTAATCATTTTCATAATTTATCAAATACATATTTCTTAAAAGTAAATGCTGGGGCTTTATAAA
The DNA here is from genome assembly GCA_014839685.1 of Anableps anableps. NCBI lineage: Eukaryota > Metazoa > Chordata > Actinopteri > Cyprinodontiformes > Anablepidae > Anableps > Anableps anableps. Next base: position 7,247,805 of record CM026079.1, read on the forward strand.
ATGAATTCTCTGTGCTTTAAACTGAAAAAAAAAATGGTCGTGGTTCTGATTTTTTTTTTTTGTGTTTAAGCTTTTTTAAGGTTCTGTGCAGACTGACACAAAAAGGTCTTTCAAGTTATGTTAGGAAGGACGACAGCATTTTTGTTTTTTCTAATAGGAACCATTTTGATCAGCAAGAATCCCAACAGGTGTGATGATACATCCAGATTTCAGTTCTTTGCTTTGGCCACCAGGCAGAGTTTGTCTATGTCGTGAGATTGCTTTATCGCATAATAGATATTTTGGAATAATGAAGATGATATTATTAGGATGTGAAACCATCCAAGATTGTTGCTTTTCTTTTTAAAAGACTGTTAAACCATAAACTATTTACATTATTAAAAAGTTAGCATAGTATATCGTGTTTTTCAGTCCAGGATTTATTAGCCATATTCCAGCTCTAAAGCAGACACCAACTTTGGCGTTGTTAGCAGTTAACGGCAAGCCATTTGGGATCTTCTCACAGTGCTTCACATCTTCTCTATCACTCCGTTGCCATTTCTTTTTTCTACTGATTAGCCAAACTCCTGCCCCAAACATGATTTCAACATCATGGAGGCCTTTTCAGTGCTATAATTTCAAGAGTGTTATCAGCCATCCCAGCAAGCAGCTTGTGTGCAGACACTGTCAATAGAATAGGGCAAAGCAGGAACTACTTCAACATCTAACCGCACATCCCAGGGTCATAATAATCGCTTAGACATACTTCAGACAAAATCACATTTACAGCAACTACTGCTAAGCCAAACTAGCCTTCTGCAAAGGCATGCGATGAGATTTTGCTAGCTTGAAGTGACATTAAAGTTCACATTATAGTTAATGTGAAGTACTGTCTTCAGATTGACGAGGGGTACATGGCTCAGAGCTATAGCTCTTTGTTAGTGTGGTTATAGTACTGAAAGGAACTATGGATGCTTGGGAGACCTCAAATCCCAATAAGTGACAGCCTTTGTGGCAACAAATGCCATCGATCATTTGGTGTTGAAGAATTTTGACCCATTCTTTTGCAGAATTACTCTAATTCAGACACATTAAAGTGTATTCCTGCATGAATCATTTAAGATGATGCTGCATCATTTCAGTTAGATTTAAGTTTAGACTTTGACTAAGCCACTTCAAATTCATGGTGGTGTGTAGTGGACTGTTGTCCAAGTATGGTTTATATTAAGGTCAAGAACTGATGGCTGGACATTCCCCCTCAGGATTTTTCTGATAAAGAGTTGAATTAATGTTTCCATTAATTATGGAAAGTTCTCCAGGTTCAGAAGCACCAAAGCAGCCCCAGATCATTCATAGTACCAACACCATATTTGACTCTCAGAATGTTCTTTTTCTAAAAAGCTGTTCGTTTTAAACCAGATGTTATGAGAGGCACAGAAGTATTTATCTTGTCATTCTGTAGAATATTTTTCCAAAAATCTTAGAAGTTATCAAGATTTTTATTTATCTAGTTTTTAGGTAATTGTGAACTCTCCCATGGAGACCATTTTTGCTCAATCTTTTTCTTATTGTTGAGTCATTAACACTGACTGTAACTGACACCTGTGAGGCTTGCAGGTGTTGTTCTGGGCTCTTTTACACATCCTTGATGACTGACTCTTGGAATAATTTTGGTTGGTGGTCCTGGAAAGGTTATTCACTGTTCCATGTTTTCTCCATTGTTGATGATGGTTCTCACTGAAATTAACTTAAAAGTCTTTATATATAAACTAAGCTAAAAGATCTCACAGAAGCAACACATCTAGATAGATCTAGTCAGATAGGATCTATTTATATGATTTCTTGATTCTGCACCTCTGGTAGTAATCAGCCTGAGTGTTGCTAGTAAAGTGTTGCTCAATCAGGTTTTTCATGATTTTTTTTCCAAGTTGTAAATGAAATCACTATTTTCAAAACTGCCTTGGGTATTTATTCAGTTCTGTTTGTCTGACAGGGGTTAAATACTTTTTTCACTTTAGCTTGGGTATATATAGCTTAGTCTGTCCTAACTTACAGTCTAACTTATTCTAGAGGTGAGCAGATTGATCCAAAATATTGATGATATCGATACCAAGTACATATCAGTATCAGATCAATACTAATGTAACAAGATCGATACTTTAGTTTCAGATTCCCTCTTGCTTTTTGTTGTTGTCCTGAAGTTTCTCAAATCTATCTCAAAAAACATTTTGTTTTGATTAGCTTTCAAATGATAATTTTTTGCATTTTGTTTTAGGAAACAATGCACACAAATTTATTTTGTTTTCTATTGTTTCTGTTTATTATGTTAATATATTATTAAGTATTTTGTAGACACCTTTAAACTTTGTCTAAATTCTGTCCCAAGTTTTAGCAAAATAATTCAATGAAAAACCACAACAACACCTGAAGGTCAGAAGTTTGATGATATACCAAACTAAAATAATAAAAAGTATCGGTATCGATATTGGTGATACTGGCCCTGCATTTACTTGGTAATGAATCAATATCAAAATATGCAGTATCACCCATCTTCAACTTACACATAAAAGTAGTCCTGAATGACACTGGCAAACAAAACTAAAACCTTAGTGTGTGTCTTTCAGCTGTTGTGGCTCGATATTCCATCATTTCAAACATATAACTCTGCAGTGTAGAAGCCAAGCTAACGAGCTGTGGAGGCCTCGGCAGTGGATCTTGAAATATTGAATGCTCAACTCATTAGCATACTTCATTTTATAGCTCACTCCAGGACATCAGAGGAGCACAGAAACCAACAGGAAGTGACAGAAGACAAATGGATGTTGACAAAGTTGATGGCTGATGATAATCATACAAGCAATTCTGATTTTATGGTTTGGGCTTATTTTCATCTCTGCAGCAGAGCAATAACTTAGCATATGAAATACACATGAAGCTTTTTCTAAGTACTTCAGGGGTTGAGTGCAGGTCACTGGGGTTATTCAAGTACATTATTATTCACTGAAAGGAATAGCGACATCATTACAGTGGTTTAAAGCAACTGCCTCGTGATAAGAGATTCAAATGATCAGCAGTCTCTCTTATCGAGTATCAATTTTATTCACAATTTGGAGCAATCTGCTTGGAAACTTTGTGTTGGTACTTTCCGTAGCTTGGCAACAGCTGGCGCTGTTCATCTCAGTATTAATTTCAAGCAACAACAAAGCAGAGACGTGACAAGAAGCTGAACCCCATCATCTGACCAACTGTGCTTCTCTCATAGTCGTGGTGGGGAACAAAATTAAATCATTCCAAATGCATAACAGGGAGTCACCAGTCAGAACTAATATTATTTAAACAGAGTTTGTTTGATGCTCACTATGGGCCGGATGGTATTTTCTCTCACTGAGCCCCCAGTTCTAGGGAATCTAATAAACGCTCCCAGCAGCCTCACTCATAGGCTGCCTTATTAAGTTCAGTGATACAGTAGGTTTGTGGTTTCAGTCACGCAGGACTGTCGGTGGTCACTATGGACAACAATGAAATGATGTCTGAAAATGTGCTTGAACACATGCTGCAGATTTATTCATTCGATTTAGATGTCACCTGATTTCTACAGGAAGGATGTTATCAGTCAGAATCTTCTGGATAAAATATTCCAACATTTTATTTAGAACACCCAAATTTTTAGTTAATTGATTACAACTCCATCCATCCACCATCCATTCATTCATCCGTCGTCTTTTTTGCAGGGTCATTAAAAAAATTTAGACAATATAACAGATGATGCTGACATCACTGCAGTAACACAATGCAGATGGACATAGTAATGACATTGTGAGATAGGAAACAAACTGAATAATCTCTGCTTTAACATAAAAGTCTTGCAAAAGCATTTTTCATATTTATTATCGTAAAACCCCAAACCTCAGTGTATTTCAGTGGGTTTCATGTCATAGACCCACACTAAGTAGTGAATGTTCTTGAAGCATTAGGAAAATGGTGTGTTTTACAGTTCTGTTACTCTCACACTAGCTTGTTTACTTTTTTTTAGATATAGTTAGTTTTCTTTCTCTTTTCCTAAAAACACACCAAATGTGATTTGCCCAGTGGTTAACAGTGGCAGCAATGTGAACTCCCCGGTGCAACACTCCATTAGCGTCCAGTGGCCTTTTTCCAAAAATAAAACAATAAAAGAAAAAACAAACTTCAGCCCGGCCAAAAATCCGACGCTCTCCTGTGGGTTGAGCTGTCCCGAGGTGACGGTACCTTTTCTAGAAGCCTTCCTGCACTGTACTTTCTTCTACTTTTCTTCTTGACAAAAACTCTGCTGCAGCAGCTCCACACACGCCATGTATCACTCACATTAATCTCCGGTGTGTCATCAGCCCAATCTAAAATCTTGGGTAAGATCCACCCCACCCCCACTGGTGAACTATCAACAGGTGCCCATAATTTCCAAAAAACAAACAAACAAAAAAAAAACAAAAAACAAACTACATTGGAGAGACAAAGATGAACATGTAACAAAAATTTCTATAAAGTACAGACTCAAGGAGCTGAATACAAATGTAATATAATTTTTATGTTTTCATTAGCTATATGCAGAAAATAATCATTATAAACAAAAATGAAGGGTCAAAAATATCAGTTTGTGTGGAATAAATCAATAGAATGTGTTTCACTTGGTGATGAAGTTAGGGTTAGCTGTTGTGATGACTTCCTGAAGGTAGAGTTTCCGAAAAAGCAGAACTTTCTTAAAGAGACAGAATCCCAGTTTAAAGGCGTAAATTATGAAGTCAAATTTCTTTTAAGTCATATATGATATATACAGAATTTTTGTAACAACTGAAGATAACATAGTTACTTGATTGTGCTATAAAATGATTCTATGTGGCTGGAAAACACATAATACTGCCCCTTTAAATATTGGTCTCATCTGACTACAGCCCCTTCTTCCACGTTTGCTGTGGCCCCTGTATGTCGAGTCGAAAGTCTTGCCATGGGTTCTCAACTGGATTTAGGTCCACATATTAAGGGAGGGTAACAAATGAAAATGCTTTCATCCAAATCCCTTGGTTGTAATATATAGCGTTTTGCATGGCAAATTAATTCGGGATACTTTGGTCTCATCTGACCAGAGTTCCTTCCTCCACATGTCTGCACTATTCCCTAAATGACTTGTTGCAAACCAGAAACAGGACTTCTTATGGTTTTCTTTCAACAGCTTTCTTGTTGTCACTCCTCCATAAAAGACCAGATTTGTGGAGTCCATGACAAATTTGGCTCTTTTCCACTAGCGCCTCTACAGCGTGGTTCGACTTGGCTCTCCATGGCTCCAAGGCTTTTCCACTAGCAAGGATTCGTGAAACCAGCCCATTTTTCAGAACATACTTCGGTGTGGTTCCAATTGTACCATGTTGGCCTGAAAACATGATGTCAGAAGACTGTCGGTCACTGATTAGTTGGGGAGTGGAGTCACTGGCTGTGTCACAAGAGCTACGCTTTTACAACAACCTGACCCACCATTTGCAATAACTCGCTGCAGCGACTGCTACCATGTCCTCTATTGCTGTACTGCCTATCTTTTTGGGGTCTTCTTCTTCTACTATGTTTAATGGTGGCTGGCCAATAGCTTAATCGAGTTTACTGCCACCAGCTGGTAAGAAGTGTGGTGTCGATTTTCAGACTCTGGAGCCACCCAACTTTATTATGAACCCACCCATAAGAGCTGTTACTAAAGTGTAATGGGAAACCACCTAAACCGTGTTGAACAGTTGAGCCAAGGTGAGCTTTGCTGTGGAGACGCAAGTGGAACAGGGCCAATAGTTATGAACAGATCCTCTCGCTTGAGCTATAGCTCTCTACAGGTGTTCCAGAGTAAGGCCATTGGCAGTTTTTGATGTGGACCAAATAGGCAGTTTGAACTTATCTGTCAGTGGTGTCTCAAAAAGGTTTTCTTTTGATTTTATGCACACGTCATCAATAAAAAGTTGGCTTCCTCTGCTTGCTGCTGAGAAAAGGTAGACTATTTTACGTGCTCAATGCAGAACTGTCCAGAGTTTAGATTGCCTCCTGCATTTTGATTAGTTGGGTGGCAGCAGAAGAAAGGGCTCACTCAGGGCGCCACTCATGCGAGAACTGCCACTGCTGGCTGCGTCTCAGAATAATGCTTTCCTTGCTGTCAATTTGGGTGGATGTCCATGTCCTGATTGGCTGGCAGCTGTAAAAAGCTTGCGTGTGCTTTTTTGTACTGATCTGTCATTTAAAATCACAGTAAAATATCTTAACCTTTTTCCTTGTAATGGGAATAATATAAAAAATATCAATGGCTATTAAAGTTTGCAAGGTTATGCATGTAATAGTCATAGGGTGACACATTTTCTATGTACTCCAAGGAAGTTAGTGCTTTTACAACAGACATTTTGCTTTCTTTCATACCTGAACATGATGAAGATTAGACTTCACTGACAGCCTGAGGATGTGCTTTTACCACAGGCAGGCAATTATACACACTCTCCATAGTTAGAAAGCTTCAGTCAACTTCTTGTATAGGTTTTCTAAGATAAAGGTGGCAACAGAAATTGTCTGTTAAGAAAATGGCGGAGGATCTCTGCATTCCCAAAGCATTCAGAAAATACTGGTGTGCAACAATTTGAGGTTTTGGTGCTCAGAACAGAAAAATAAGATTCTTGACTTGTTCTGATAGGTTTTTTTTTGTATGCTCTCTCTCTTTTTCCCCCTTGCTTTGGATGACTCATTCTCTACACATCAATATTACAAGACCTTCCATCTTCACGCCAGCAGGCCCAGGCCCCATTACTAATTCAACTTTTTATTTTTTAAGATTTCTCTGCCTGCCTCACCTCACCCGCTTCAGATGAGTCCAGGAGGCTGGAAGGAGCATGGTGACCTCCCTGCAAGCTACTTGAGATCCAAATAATATGTTTCATACTCATTTAGTGTTGCAAAATCCTCATGTAGGTCATTTTACATAAGGCAATAATGAAAACTGAAAATGCAGATTGATTTTGTTTGCAATGATCTCTGCTTAAATACATATTTTGGACTTTAAAGTTTTATTTTTTATATATTTGTGTTTGCATCCTTGTTGTTAGGGGATTCAAATTCACTTTCAGCTTCATTTCAGGTTTTGGATAGTTGGATTGTTACCAGACGTTGATCCTGCATCGTTTTTCCTTTGATTGACTTGCGCTCCAACACCAGGGTGGGAATGGTTTGCTGACAACCATTTTAATCCAGCAGCAAGATATTAAAATTGATTATTTGGGCTGTTGTGTATTGATTACAGGGATTGTGCAATTGTTTTCCAGTGAAAGTCAAGCATTCATAATGTGACGGCATGTTTGTATGGGTTACAGAGTAGCCTTGATGCTTTCTGCTCTTGAGGGTGTTGGCCTCGGGCCTTTAGCCTGGTCTAACCATTTCATACAGTAATTGCTGCTGTCAAAGCTTGGAAGTAAGCAACAGATGTATCAAGTTCATTCCACCACATCATAGTCATCCTTATACATTATATATATGGATTGTGAAGGGTATAATATTCATAGTATGCATCTATCTACCCTTCACTATTTATCCTCATTGCTTTGTGGATTTGTTTAAGTAGTTGCCTCATTATTCCTTTTCAGAGTCCATACACTCCAGCCCTGTTTAGTCCACTTTAATCGAACTGTAGTTAGTTTGCCTGGAAAGTCTGGTTCGTTTGGGGAGGAGGGACCAAAAAAGGGAACTCTGGTCTGCCTAAAAACATAGGTCTTGGTTCAGTTAAAGTGAACTCTGGTGTGGTTTGAATCCATATGTGAATTCCTGAGACCATTCCAAAAGCAGGAAGTGGACTACTGCACAGGGCATTCAAATCCTACAACCGTTAAAATCTGACACCATTTGTTTTCATCTCGTGAAGAAGGAAGTTGTGTTCAGTGTCAGCTTCAGAGTTTTTGTGTTGTTTGCATCAGTGGTTCTTGGTGCAGCGCCAGCACAGGCCAGGGTGTAAACAGTTTGCTCAAAGGGTTTGGTTCGTTTGACACAGTGCAGTGTGAAAGTGAACCGCACCAACCTAAACCATAACAAATGTTCCAATTCTGGTCCCTAATCGAACCGGGTCTACTGGACTATCGGGTGCAAAATCATTCTTTGATACATAATTTTTTTGAAGAGTTTTTGACCAGTTCCCAAAAACACAATTTACTTAATATGAGAGACTGATCATTTAGAACAATCTATTGATGCTTTTCTAATAAAGGAGTGCACATACAATGAAATTTAAACAATTTGGAAGACCCATGATGATCAGTTCACAGTATTTGAAGTAAATGGAGTCACACTAGTGAATTTATTTTAAAGCAACACCTCAAACACAATGCCTCCTTGTGTGACATTAATGAAAACTCTGAATAAATCAGCCACTATATCAGGAAGAAAATTCTGGACCTCCACAATCTGCTTCATCCTTAGGGACAGTCTTCAGATGCTTTAAGGTGTCGTGTTCACCTTTCCAAACAAATATATCCAAGACCTTGTAAAGATGCTGGCTGAAGCTGGTAAGAGGGTGTCATTATCCACAGTAAAATGAGTCAGACCAACATGGTCCAAAATGCCACTCAGAGAGGAAGAAGCCATTACTTCATAAGCATCATATAAAGTCAGATTATGTAGTTTGTAAATGCACTCAGAGACAAAGACCTTAATTTTCATAGACATGTCCTGTGGTCTGATGAAGCGAAAATTGAAACATTTGTCAATGACCATCACTAAATTTGGAGAAAAAACCAAGAAGCGTAGAAGCCTGTGAAAACCATCCCAGGTGTTAAGAATGGGGATGGCAGTATCATGTTCTATGGGTTTGTTGCTGCAGAAGGAACTGGTGGACCTGACATAACTGATGGCATCATGAGGAAACAACATTATGTGGAAATATGGAAGCACCATTTGAAGATATCACCCAGGAAATTAATGCTTGGACCAAAAATCAGCATTCCAAGTGGACAATAATCCTCGCAAGGACGCTTCCCCTCCTGGCTTTATACAGGAAGCTCCTCCTACAGAAATAAAACACCATTAATTAGTATTCATTCACAGTTGCAAATTAAAAATACTCCAACTGCACATAATATTTACCAGTGCCCAAATACATTGACAAAACCACGACATAACTGAATTGTCTGGTTACACACAGCTTCTGTTGTTCACTTCTTAAACATGATGTAACAAACACCCCTAAGCAGAGCATTAGAAATGGAACATTCCACAATCAGCCTCTCCATAAAAAGGCTCTGGAGGCCTTCTGCTCTGGTTTGACAGTGTTGCTAAGGAAACACATAAAGGTAACATGAAAATAACACGAAATATCTAATAATCTTTCCCGTTCAGAACAATTAACCCACAGGTGATCAAAATCATTACCCTTCACCTTTTGTAAGCCTGTAAAATGTAGAAAAAATAAACAGTATCGTCCCATCATTAAGTAATTGTCTACAAACCTGTAAGTTTCTCATCTGATGTAATGGGTTACTCCATGACAGGGGGTACTATATATTTTCCAGCCACATAGTGCCATTTTATAGCACAATCAAGTAACTATGTTACCTTCATTTGTTATGAAAATGTTGTATATATCAAAAAGAACTTTTGACTTTGCATCATAACTGTAAAGAGGACCAAGCCAGTCTACACCTGACTGAAGTATACCAGTTCTGTGAGGAGGAATGGACCAAAAATCTGGCTATTGTGAGAAGCTTGTGGAAGGATGGCCAAAATGTTTTATCCAAGTCATACTTTTTAGAAAACAATAATGTCAAGTACCAATAAGGTCTAAGTCAATTCCTAAAATTTTCTCATTGTTCTGACAATAACCGAGTAAGTCTAGTTATTCTAACTGACCTAGTTCAGTCTACTTTGATGTCACATTAAGTCTTTTTCACATGAGTCTTTTTTCACAGTGTATGTAAATATTTTAATATGACAATCACCATGGAGAACAATTGAAACAATGAATAAGAGTTGCAAAAATAAGTATTTCAGTGTATATATATGCAATCTTATTTGTTTGGTCATTACCTGTAGCTCATGACTAAAGGCAAGAGTTGAAACATAGATTAACAGGGAACTTTACAGATAGCAGTAAAAGCAGGAACGTAGAGCGATGCACCATCTTCAGTAGAAAGTCAGTGCCTTTCATATCTGAGTGGCAAAGAAAAAAAAAACGTTGCTACAACAGGCAACCGATGGGATTTCTGTGCTAATTCAGTCCTGTTTACAGCTCCACACACAGTCACTTGCTTTCACCTAAAAGATGACACTGTCATCTTGCACTGAACACTCAGCCTTCCTGTTTCATCAGAGGCAAACTAAATGTTTAGGGTCTTCACCTTGATATGGGAGATCTTGGGCCATCTGCCTGTTTTATGAGCAGGTTGTGATTAGGAGTTTTTGTGCAACTGATTCCAGAATCCTGTAAAATTTAAATCAGATCTTTGCAACAGCTCTACAACTATGAGGACTGGGCTTAAAATACTACATCAGAAAAGAAAGTGGAGCTTTCTCATACATTTAAATGTACAAACTGCATATCTGAGCACCTGAAGAGCTTATTGAGGACAGCCATTCATCATCATCATTTCAGTCACAGCTCCCTGTCCTCTTGTCTGCACTCATTAAGTCCTCTGATCTTGAGAACATCCTCTCCTCACACCCAAAGGAGATTAAGGGGAGGCATTATAGTGTGCCGTCAAGGCATTAGAGAGGCGTGCATTAAAACCAGCCCTCTCACTCTGGTTCTTTCTGAATGTTTAAGTCTGTGAAAGCAAATCCAGAAATATTATGCACCACTGAACCAGGGCTAGTTAAGTCATTTTAAATCCTGTGTCAGACCATCAGGTATTATGCAGTTGTTGCAACTCCTAACTGGCTGTTGCAGTTTGACTAAAACTCTTCTTAGCGTTCTTACTTTAGTTTCACACCCTTATTTATTGTTTTTAAAGATCTACACTTGCAAGCCACTTCATTAGGTACTCCTGTTAGGGATTCCTCAATTTCTTGTTTAGACATAGACACAGATAGTGAATCAGCCAATCACATAGAAGCAAACAAATACATATAAGGGTCTGGATGTGGCGAAGATGACTGTCAGAAACTCAAACCGAACATCAGAATTGGGGAATAAAGGAGATTTAAGTGATGTGAATGAGGCATGATTGTTAGTGTCAATCATGCCGGTCTGAGAATTTTAGTAACTGCCAATCTGTCTCTTGGGTTTATAAAGAATGGTCCTAACAAGAGAAAATATATAGTAAGCTGCAGATGTGGGATGTCAGCTTCTTGTTGAGGTAAGAGCAGAATTCTCAGACTGGTTTCAGATGACTGAAAGATAAATGTAGCTTCAACAAGAAAATAAAGAAAACAAAACCCTTTGCATACAGATCACCATCTCTAAGTACTGTTGAACCTTGAAACAGATGGCCTACAGCAGCAGAAGACCACACTGGATACCACTCCTTTCTCGTGAAAACATGAAACTGAGGCTACAATTCCAACTGGGACAGCAAAATTTGACAATGATATATTGGCAGTATACCTGGTCTTGATTTCAGCTGTGATATTTAGACAGAGGAAACATAGTTAGGCATAAAACAACTAGAAACTACTGCTGAATTCAACTGCTCAGGCTACTGGTGGTGATAGAATGGTGTGGGCAATAATTTTCGTCTTCTTTCCTTGGTACCAGTTAAACATCTTTTATTATTGTTGCTAACCACGTCCATCCCTTTATGACCACAGTGTATCTTCTGATATGTTCTCTTCGCCAGATAATGCACCATATCACAAAGCTCAAATAATCAAAGTAGTTTCTTGAAGTGAAAATGTGTGCTTTAATAGCCTCCACAATCACTAGATTTGAATCCAGTAGAGAAGCATTGGGATGTGCTGGTACAGGAGATTCATCACAGATCTGCAGCAACTGGGTGATCATCATGAATATTTTCCACAGATCCAAATCTTCTGATCTGACAAACTTTTTACCTTTGACTGAAAAACACTCAGAAAGCTCACATGTAAATGTGTACATAAACACCTTTACTGGGCAATTTGCCTTCAATGTAGAATCCTCTGATTCCATTATTCTGTTATATCATGTTGCTCAACATGTCATGGAGTAATCAGACTATTTCTAATTTTAGCTTAGAAAGCATGTCTACACTCCCATTGATGTTGATATGTAACGTAAGGCAAGACCAACCAGATTGGATGGGTATGTTTCATATTGTCTCATCACATCAGATTTTTGAGGGGGTCATTTTCCTTGTGACAACATTAAAATTTATTGTGATATTGTGATCAAGTTGAATTTGTTTTCCAACGTAAAACGTAGTTTTTATCAAAAAATAGATTTTTTTTATTTATATCATAAATGTAAATTTATATATGTACAATACATGAAAAACATATCTTCACTAACCGCAGTAGCAGTGTATTCAAGCAATGCATTATGAATGTGAGTCAATGTCACAAAAAATGCCAAAGGAACACATACTACTTCATTTAGCTGAAATCTTGAGGAAGGACTTGGAAAAAAAAAATTAATAAAATTCACCCCAAATTTACACAACCAGGCCAGATTTAATGCTATTTGCATCAACACAGTCAAAGTTGTCTAAAACTATTTTTCAAAAAAATTCAGAGACCCAGGAGTGTTAATAAAGGCTTGCTGTTGGAAGGCAGGGATCTCTACACTGGAGTTGCAGCTGAATGCAGCACAATGCTATTGTGATTTTTGAAAAGCTGAATATCCCGTTACATGTCCAGCTGGATAGTGGGTTTTCCACATCATGGAGTTTGGGTGAAATGAAACCATGGAAAATGCTCTGACACATAACATTAATGTTTATTTAATACTCCCACCACTTGTAAAAGAATAATGGTGACTGCCAGATAGTGTTTTGTTTATTTCCTGTTGCCTTTTGTCAATGATAAAAACCAGTAGCAGTACACCCTAAGTTGTTACCTAGCAACCTGGCTGCAGTAACCCGAGGTCTGTAACCTGGATGCAGGGTTCCAAATGCACACTCGTTAGGTTTGTTTGGCATTGGGGTTGCTGAATGCAACAACACTCCTTAGCTCGATGATAAAAGTTTCATCCCTGCAGGGCTGAATATATAAATAATAAGGGACCAGATTTCATCTGCAGTACTTTTAGAACTCTTGACACAATTTCACAGCTGGATCTGTGATGTGGGAATATATTCCAGGGAACTGTTAACAATAGAAAAACACTTCTTCAAATTCAAGAAAAATAATGTATTTTGACTGTTTTACCGTCTTGTTTAAATTGCCACACTGCTTGGTATGTTGTGTTTGAAGGTACTGCTATTGTTAAGGCTCACCTAGACAGCAGAAAAGAATTGTTTTTTTATATGATCTTCATCTATTTTTCATCTTGGTCTGCGGTTTTTGCTTTTGCCAGCTCATATTTACAGCAGGTTGTTTCAGTGCAGCTCCAATCATTTTCTATCTTCAAAACAACCTATTTGATATTGTAAAATGAAACACTAGAAAATTCTCATAGATTTTTTTTAAAAGTAAAAATGGGGTTTAATAATCTATTCTTATTGGTCCACGATTTGAATTCCAGTATGTTTTCCCTGTGGATTTTTGGGTTCTCTCCAGATACTCCAGCTTCTTCTTCCACTGCAAATAAACACATGTTGGATTAATTTTCCTTCCTTTCTGAGACTGAATATCTTTGTTTGTAAGTTTGCTGGTGACTTTTGAAATCTCCTGTGGTTTTTAGCCAATTATCTTAGCAGAAAGCCTTTTTAGACCAAAGGAGAGAAATACAAAGGACGAGTATTGATTTAGACATTATTACCCTGTGCCTGACGGTACTGTGATCAATGGCCAGGCTCTTTTGGTTCTTTTACAGTTGACTTTTTTTAGAGCTGACATTTTTCTCTTATTGTAGCATATTTTAAGGCTACAGTTGGTGCTATCTTTGTTTACAGTCACTACAGCTGCAGGCATTATTTCTTATCCTTATGGGGCAACTGAAAATGTCACACCCCAAATTACTTTTCTGAACAGTGGCACACTCAACTCCTAATGTTTTGGGAAAACAAGAAAAACGCATTTTTAAGCAAGCCTAAGTCAAAGGGATGACTTTGGTGTATATGGATTTTTTTTTTTTTTTTTTGCTGTTCTGATAGGCTGAGGACAGGAGATCAACATTACGCAGATATTTCAATTTGGCCAAAATATGACTTTGGGAATTATGCTATGAGGCTAACGAAATACTAAAATTCAAAGCGTAATACAAGGTTTTGTTGTCGATTTAGCTTCTGACAGTACAGATATGAAAAGGTAATGATTCCCACACCCCATGAGTATTCTGACTTGGGGTTATTAAACCCATTTCTTCCCCAGTCAGGCATAACAGTATGACCCAATAGTGTATCAGTGCTATCAAAAAAGTCCTGATTGTGGCATGGATTCCACTTGACTCCAGATAGTGTGCTGTGGCACCTGACACCAACATGTTGGCAGTAGATCCTTTAAGTCCTTTAAATTGAAAGGTAAGGCCTCCATTGAGCCAACTCATTTATCCAACACATCCCACAGAAGCTTGATTGGATTGAGATCAAGAAAATATGGCCACCCTACTGAAATAGGTGACAACCAACAGCAAACCCTGTTTCCACGTGAGGATGTACATGACCTGCAGCAATGCTTATGTAGATGGTACATGCCAAGTTAACATGATTTCGGGACCCAAGGTTATCCAGCCAGTTATTACCCAAACCATCATAGCGGTGGTGTGACGTAAAAGAAAACATGATTCATTAGAACACACCACTTGCTACCATTGTGCCTAACCTGGTTCTGATGCTCCCACTGTTTTTGCTTTTGATGACAGACAAATGGTCAGCATGGGCAGCCTGACTAGTCTGAGGTTATGCAGCTCCATAGAGTGGACCGCCATCTATTCCCGATTCAGTATTCGCAGCTTCACCCATTTGCAAATTTTTCTGTTTGCTTAAAATCTACCAGATAATGGATTTTTTTTCACAGAACAGTTCTAAAATATTCTAAATAAAAGGCAGCTTGGGAAGGTGCGATAGCTAGGTGCAAAGCTACTTCACACGCTGTTGTTTGTTGCTTGCAAAGCAGCCAATCCAGGAACGCCATTCATTTTCCTTGGTGCTGATTGTCTGCACCCCCAACAGAAGAGAAAAGGGAGACAGTGGATGTTAGCTTCTGCAGTACTGCGAAGACAGTTTCCACTGTGAGTTACATATGCTTATTAAGGTTAGGGCTGGACAATAAACCATTTAACAATATATATCGCGATAGACATGTGATCAATATCAATAGAAAATATGTTCAATAGAATGTTCGACAATTTCACTGAATCCAGAACAGCACAGCATTCTGAGGGTTGGAGACAGAGGAAAGTCTTTAGCTGCTCA
Source organism: Anableps anableps (assembly GCA_014839685.1). Taxonomy (NCBI): domain Eukaryota; kingdom Metazoa; phylum Chordata; class Actinopteri; order Cyprinodontiformes; family Anablepidae; genus Anableps; species Anableps anableps. Next base: position 7,263,245 of record CM026079.1, read on the forward strand.
ACCTTTCCAGGCCAACGAAACAAGGTTGGTGGCATCAACTAACTCACTCACTCATTGGTAAACCAGCAACAGCCTGTTGAGTAACTTGTACAACAGCAGTTTCGTGTTTTGCAACCGTACAACATAACTGCTTAAAAATAAAAAGAACATGGTGGAATGAAGGAAGATATTTAAAACAAATAACTAATTAATAATTATTTATATTGCCTAATAAGAAACATTTGTATCGTAATACTGTTTTTTTTTTTTTTTAGCCATACTGCCCAGCCCTAATTAAAATATATTTGGTGCCTAAAAGTGACATTAACAGCAAATGCCATAGAACTACCTAAACTAGGTAGTTCTAAGCATTTTTGGACGGGTTCGCAAGTATTCATGGATTTTAAATATTCATGGACACTTGTGGTCCTAAACCCCTGCAAATACCAGGGTCCACTGTACACAACAAACTATAATACCCTGTGTATGCCAACATTTTTCTCACAAAGCCAGAAATAACTCCTTCAGCAATCTGAGAAACAACTTTTCTATTAGATCAGATCACACTTTTTAACATTCTCTCTCTATGCACATCAAGGAACTGTAGTCACAAGTCTTTGTCATTTTTCTGTCCTTGGACCACTTTTGAGAGATATTGACCACTGACTTCACAAAGAGCTCCTGTTTTGGAGAGACTCTGACCCAGTTGTCTAGACTTCACAATTTGCTGTTTTTTTAAACTTGCTCTTTTCTTTACCCTTGCCCATTTTTTCTGTGTATAACACGTCAACTCTGAGGATAAAATGTTTCTTCACTTGCCTTCAGGTGCCATTGTGAAGAGACAGTTGGTGGTATTCACCTCGTAATGTCATGCCTAACCTCTAGTGACACATCTTAAGGTATTACAGTACATTTTCCATGTTTTTTTCAAGCAGAAGGGCTGCTGTAAACAGACTTGGATGTGTAAAATTAGTTCCACTTTAATAATTCAGTTCTTGGATTTACAGAATAAGGACCCTGGGTATTCTGTTTCATGCTGGTATAATTCTCTTATGAATTATTTATGCATGTTAAAGAATGAATATATGTTTTTAGACATCTTCAGCTGATAACAAGCTGCACTTCTGTTTCCGTGGGCTTGTTGATTGGATCCAACTGTGAGGAAAAAATAGCTTTCTTTTCATCAGTTGCTGTATTTAAATACCTGTGTGTCTCTCTGAGGTGAAAGACAGTGAGAACAGCAGAAAGCTGAAACACTCATCAATAAATTATGAAATAAACTCATTGTTGCCAGAGTCATTTAAGAGCACTGGTCTTTGTCAAAAGCGAGAACCCGGTGCTTTATCCTACTTCAGTGAAGGTCAAAGAGGTCCAATGATGCTCTCCTGTTGGGAGCTGAGCTGTTTTTCTACAATCCTGAAATATGAAGGTCAGATTTCTGGGCCGCCGTTTCCCTCAGTGCCCATCCCACTAGGGGAAGAGGAGATAGAGGATGCAACGCAACACGACCGCTGCACAGTTACGCAAGGCTGGAGAAAGTGCAACAACAGCACTGAAACCTGGCTCAGGGCAGGGAAAGTGCAAACGGTACACAAAAAAAGCTAAGGGGGAAGAAGGGTAGAGGAGGAAGTGGGGTAATTCAATCACATCAGTGTCCTCATTTACAGGACAGAGCATTAGAGTTAAGAAGAACTAATGAAATAAGCAAAAAGCTGAGTCAGATGTTTGGCTCTACCTCACACCAAGGGGAAACAACAGGGAGAGGGATGGAGGTGAGACCAGTACTAGGAAGTACTGTCCTGTAGATGTTCTCTGTTTTTTTTTTTTTTTTTTTTTTTTTTAGGTTAACAGGTCAGAGGGAGGGTGAAAAAAAAGCATTCAAGTGGAAAAAAATAGTCTGAAAAAAGGTACTGTGGTTAATTTGATGCAGGATTTTTTTTTTTTTTTTAAATTAGTTTTACCAGTAGCAGCTGGTTAAGAGCAAAAACATTTTTTCAGAATATTAAATAACACTACTGATCTTATTCTGTAATTGCTTAGCTGAACTTGACACAGAAAGTAGGTTAAACTGTGTTTGTTTGCGTAGGTTTTTGCTGTAAGGATTCATCATGGTAACAAATCTTATACCCTTGAAAAGTCTGTTTATTTCAGCACAGATTTGGTGCCAGGTTTGTTAGGAAAATACAATTTCCTGGGTTGAGGGGTAAGAGGTGATCTCAAAGCAGAGAGATATGGAGATGAGATTCTGCAACCTGTGGTGGGTCCATATCTCCACTCTTGGACACCAAACTCTCTTCCACAATGCTCCAACCCACAGAGAAAGGTTTATCAGAGACTACCTCCAGAGTTTGGGATGCATGGATTGGCCTGCCTTCATTCCTGCAAACAGACACATACACAAAACTGCACATGCACACATGCCACTTTAACTACATGCCCCTATCTGAATGCGGTTGGGATCACCCTACACACTCCCCTCTCCCTTTTTGTGGTATGTGGCGTGACCAAGGGTGTATATATTTTACTCATACATTTACATTTGAGCACATACACTTTAGGTTGTACTCACCCATGTAGTGGGGTCCCCCTTTGGTGGCCAGAGTAAAAGTGGGAGTAATGTTTCTGTATTACCTTGACAGGAAGGGAGTATTCTTCCTCCAGTAATTGAATGGTAATCCTTTCTATTATAAATTATTTATGAAAGCAAGGGCCTAAAGTGAAAGAAGGACATGAATATTGATTAAGGGTTTTTTTTTTTTTAAATCAGAGTTTTGTTTTTCTATGATGTAAAATAAGTATTTCATTGTTGGTCCTACTGGAATAATGTTGCGTTCCACTTACCTGGGAAGTTGTATTTCAGAGCTGGGTTTGACGTCAGACCCGAGGTAACAGCATCCTATTTAAGAACTCGAAATTTAAACATGGCGATGCCCAATGACATCGTTTGCATTACCTCTTCCAAACATTTTAAGTGTTACTTTCCATAATAAAACACCACTTTTAATTTGTTCAGTTTATAGTTTCAGGCACCACATGTATCATTGATGTTAGACACACTCTTACATGTGTGTCTTGTAAAATAAACATGTTTCCACCACATCTTACTACTGTTGATGTGAGGAGCAGCCATATTGAAATGCAAAGTTGGCCTTACAAGTCATTACTGAGGGTAGTTGGAATTATTCCCAGTTTCCCAGTGGGAAATCCGATTTCGGACTGTGTTCTAGATGATTTTTCTGACAGGAAAGTCAGAATTTTCCAGTTCCGAGTACAACTGGAATGCATCATTCATCTAGACTGTTCACAGCAGAAGAAAACACTAATGTGTAGCACATTAAGAAAAATACTCTGGAGAAAGAGAGAGTTGTACATAATAATTTCAGTTGGTAATATATTTTTTTCTCTTTTCCACCTTATTCTGCACTGTTATTTTTGAAGGTGTATAAATAAAATGACAGCCTACAGACTTTGACATGCCCATTGTGGTTTTTTCCCTCCCATTTTTTTGGAGTCATGCACATGGCACCCAGGCTCACCACACGAATTGCTAGGAAGAACCCTGTTACATTTACAAACAGGCCCAATTTAAAGATAAATGAACAGACTTTCCTGCTTAATAATAAAGATGTATTACAGCACAGAAATAAACAACCAAACACAAAGGTTCCTTGGTTGTGAGGCCCGCACGTGTACCACATTTCTTCCTTCTCAGCTCGTGGGGAATATCGGGTTGCTTGGTGGGAAGCAGTACAGTGGAGCTACTGAGGGCAAGCAGCTGATTCCTGGTGTAAACAATGGGCACATGGCCGCTCACACCTTCTCTGAACACAAAAGAATTTAAAAAAGAAAATAAAAACAAAGTTGTCCACAAAACTGTCACTTCCATTGCGTGAACCAGCAGTACGAAAAAAAGAGTTGTAACCAAAAAATGTACAACACGTCTAAATAAGATTTTAAAGGAAAATACTCTTAATCGAGTTGGAGCTGCTGTAGCAGGTTGCTGGCTTGCTACAGCTACCGGAAGAAGACCTAACAGACATTCTGTCATATTCAGCCATACAAATCCTTGTAAAAACGGAAAACCTCATCAAAATACAGTAATGGATGACAGGCTGAAACCGAAGACATGACTTGTAATTCATGAGGCCAACAATGACCAGCAAAAATGTTTTTAGGATTCATGTTTGCATGTGGACAGAATGTCCTTTAGAGCCGCTGAAACTCTTACGATTCCTCTGGAGGTTTCTGTCTTAAGTTACAAACACAATTTTCTATGTGATTTACAGTTTATGAGCTGCATCATTACTTTTTTTTTGTCTCGTCATTACAAATTTTTGTTTCAGTTGCACAAACATTAATGATCAGGAACTTGCCTGTCTTTTTAATGTGCTTTTTATGATTAAGATAGTGTATTTGCTTCTGGAAATCTTTTACCTAAGAAATAAGTTTTGGAAAATAGTAGGTCTTCAGCCTTGAGAGATTTTTTCCACCCTCTCTGCTGTTGGGCATTGGTATTTTTTAAACAATTGAAAGGCACCAGAGACCATTAATCAACACTGTCTCCCTAAGACTTTTAATTTTCTTACTATCTCTTTAATAGATATTCCCTTGCTATTGCCACCCTGTTTTATTTCAACCAAACTTACTTGACTTCCTTTCCCCCTTTTTAAAATTTGCAACCAAAGTGACCTACATGGATTTTATGCATGGATTCACAGAGCCTTGTACATGTATTTATACTTCATGAACATTTTCAAATCACTTTGCAGCCACCAACTCTATTTATTTTATTAAAATTTAATATGATAGACTGAAACAGATAATTTAGTAGTATTATTTCTAATGTGGAAGAAAAGGAAGCAATGTTTTTAATTTTTTAGAAACACAAATCTCAACAAGTGGTATGTGTTTGTATGCATTCTCCCTTACTCTGATACCCCAAAGTGTAATCCAGTGCAACTAAATGCCTTCAGAAATCACCTAATTAGTGGCCTACTCCACTTTGAAATTTAAGCTCAATTGAAAACTTATCACAAAAACTGACATTTTTTTGAGTATTTTTTTGTTTTGACAGTGATTCTTGGCAATAGATCCTTACAGTGTTTAAAAACCTGACAATTTCCCTTAAGCAACAAAGTTCAGTATGTGGCTTGCACCTATCAAAAACTTGCCAAATGTTCTTTGCCATTTGCATTAACTTTTGGTGAATGTATTGTGATGATGGTGTTGGGTTGCATCGATCTCATTTGACAAAATAAGATTTGTCGTCAATGGATTTTTCCCAGTGCAGACCAATATCAAGATGAAATTCTGCAACCAGTGGCAAACCCTTAGCAACCAGACTATTTTCCAAGATGTTAATTATTTCTACCACACAGAGCGGTTTATCAGAGACTACCTCCAGAATGGAAATGGTGGGGGTGGAATGGTCTGCCTGCATTCCTGATCTCAACCCTACTGAACACTTGTGTGATTATCGTGGGTTTCCTGTTGTCAGAGTGACCAACACAACTTGCAGCAAATATTGATTGGAAAAATAGGATGTCAGAGCAGTGTGTGACCAAGCTGGTGACCATTAGTATGAAGTGCCAGGGTATTGCACAGTTCTTACCTTTTTGGCACCAGTACAAAGGATTTGATAGGTTTTTTCATGGGTGCAGCCTAAATACTCAGCTCTTCAGCTTGACACAAAAATTGATTTTTTTGATTTTTTTATTTTTGCAAATGTGGCACCATTTAAGGGGGAAGACAGGCTTCCAAAAGGTATGAGACTTAGAGCCAAATGCAGTGCTACAATCAAGAAGTAATCAATAAGACCCATATTTCTGTACTTTTTGTGTTAAGTGTAGAAATAGATGTTCTATGAAAGGAACATATTTTTCATTCCCTGTTCAGTACACCATCTGGAAATGGAAGGAAGATAGCACAACAACAAATTTACCAAGACAAGGTTAAGTTGTTAGTTTTGCTTTGTAGAACCAGCTGGTGTCCTTTGGACAACTATCTTGTGGTTAAAGTCACTTCTGACTGTTTTTTTTTCTTGACTTCCCCAGAACTACACCGAGTCTTAACTTTCATTGACTGAACCTTTACTTTATGCATAAAGTAAAAACACATGTAGAACACCAAAAGTTGCAATTGCACTTATTTTACTGGCATGCTGCTTTCATGCTTTTGCTTGTTATTTCCTTGGTACTCTAATTCAAAGAAGCTGCAAATTGACAGTGGTCAACATTCGCTGTGAAGGCATTCTTTTCGCAGCTTAGAGCCTTACTGTACAAAGCACTCGTCACACTTTAACAAGGTAAGTGGCGAACAGAAGACATACAGATCCTGTTAAAGGAACCAGTCATCAGAATCAGGATGAGATATTATCAACATAATAATCAGTGTTGGATTAAGAAGATTTCCATTCTCAAAGCCTTCCACAATAAGCTTCAGTCTCTCTGTGTCACTCCAATTCCTGACATGCTCCTTTCAGGAATGTGTGAGGGTTTTTTTTTTCCCCCTGCAAAGGTAGTGCTCATTATACAAAGCAGCTGTATCTTCAATGAGTAGCCAAATACTTCTGGCAATACCACCGACCGTGACTCATCACTAACCTTTGGAGTTCATAAAACTTTCCTCCAGCTCTCTGATGCTCTGTGAGGTGTGACAATGTGCGCCTGATGTCTGGATCAGATGCCATACCTCAGAATGTGAAAATATGCTTGAAAAAAAAAAAAAGAGTTATATAGAGCAGCCAATGTGTTACAGCCCATCTGTCATGAGTTTTCAGCATCAACATAAACATTATAAAACTAATAAAATGCCTTCTAAAACTGGGACTGATAAATGTTTCATTTTATTGGCAGCAATAAAAATTTTGCCTGCAGAGAACATCAACACTAAGAAGGAACCAGAAAACAGTCATGTTTGGGTTGCTTGCAAAACGAGCTTGCTAAAATGAGCAGCTGTTGCAAAGTGGATTCTCTTTCCCCATTATATTACAGCTACAAACAATTAGGCAAAAAGTAAATCAAGGTATTTTTTCACAGTGTTTGACATTTGATCACAATAAACATTTTAGGTTAGTTAGCAAAATAGAAACACATAAGCAAGATTTTTTTTATGGGAATTCTTGATCAATTTCTTCAAAATTCATAAGTTCACACACTTAAATTTGTGCCTTTAAATAATTTGGGAAGTTCGAATGATGATGTCATGACTAAGATTCTTGGCTAATCTGGTTCATCCAAGGGTACAATTTCCGCATGCCTGAAGGTGTTAACCTGTTCACAGAATTATATGCGAGTATAAACACCATTGCAATATTCAGCCATGATACTGTTCAGCATCAGTACAGGTTTTCTGCTCAATAAATAACATTTGTTTTGTCTCGAAGATGCAGGCTGAAACTGGCAAGAGAGTGCCATTATCCACTGTGAAACAAGTTGTGTACCGACATGGGCTAGAAGGCCACTTAGCAAGGAAGAAGCCATGACTCCAAAGTCAAAAAATAAAAGGCTAGGTTACAGTTTGCAAATAAAATCAGGAAAAACTATCCTGTTTCTTTACATATGTCCTTTGGTCTAATGTAACTAAAATTGAAATGTTCGGCCATAGTTACATTTGAAGGAAAATGGGGGAAAGTTTGCAGGCCTGAGGAGACCTTCCTGAATGACAGAAAGGACGGCAGCATGATGTTGTGTGGGTATTTTCCTGCAGGAAGGATTGGTGCACTTCACAAAATAGATGACATCAGAAGAAAGAATGTTATTTGGAAACATTGGAGCAACATCTCAGGACACAAATACAAACAAATATGTAAATCAAAAATTATTCTCGCATTTAGCAAAAGGAAATTATTTTGGTAAGCCTAGCTGATCTTTTTCTTTCTTCTTCTACTGCTCTCCAGTTTGCATTATTTACTGTTATTTCAACTGCTAACTTTATGTTTTCTCTTTGTTTTTAACTCTCTATAGAAGCGACACCTGGTCTGGTGTTCTGTTTGTCTGTGGTGCCTTCCCGGAGAAGGGCATCGGCTGAGATAACGCTTCTAACAACTAAGTACTCTCCCTATCTCCATTAACATAGAAAGTACTCCTACATTAGCTCTTCATATTTCTTTTTTTTTTTTTGTATCTACTCTGTCTTCTCAAACCGCCAGTCGGTCGTGGCAGACTGCGACTCATACTGAAACTGGTTCGGCTTCAGGTTTCTTTCTGTTAAACTGGAGTTTTTCCTCTCCACTGTCACTACATGCATATGCTCGGTATGAAGGATTGCTGTAAAGTCAGCAACACAACGCAAGCGACTGTCTATGGTCGCTCCATTCTAGTCCAAGAGGAGTGAATGTTGCATGTCAATGACTCGATGCAATCTATTGGGTTTCATTAGACAGAAAAATTCCTTAAACTAATTTAAATAATGAACTGAACTTACTGCACTGTTTGATAACTAGGATCAGTTGGAATGCATTTGTAACTGAATTGAAATGATTTGCTTGTAAAGTGGCTTGAGACGACATTTGTTGTGAATTGGTGCTAAATGAATAAACTGAATGAAAGTGAATTGAATCTAAAACAGGAAGTGTGCCGTCTAAAGATAATGTGTGTTTATATGCAGTCTGAGTAAACACCGAGTTTCAGCTAACCAAGAACAATTTGAGATGTCAGAAGCTGTCGAGCTAATGCCTGTGTGGAAAATTTTGTTAAACTATCGTTAACTTACATAGTGAGGTTAATTTAATGTTGCGGAAACCTTTTGGACAAATCATAGAACTACATAGGTTATCCATGTATCTGTGAATCTTGCCATCTGCAACAATCTGGGCTAAATCATTTTAAGGCATTTTGGATATATTTCATCCCTGATCAAACATAAAGGCCAAAATACATTATGTACTATTTATTACTGGACATATGTTATACTTTCAACATTTTGTGCATTGAGCGTCTGCATTGAAAAAGTCTTTAGTGAGATCCTCACTCTTATATCTTTAGATTCATACAAGTATACAAGGATTAAATCAGCATTACAACAGGACCGCTTAAATATCAAAACTCACTTCCTGTATTAGTATTAATACAGGAAGTGAGTACTACTCTACTTCCTGTGTTACACTGATGCATTTTCACAATCCTCTCAAGGCTAAAGTTTTCCTTGTCATGGATCTTTTTCTGACATAACTTTTTCTTCCACTCAATTTTCTATTATTGTGCTTGCAGTCATCCCTCCAGGAATAGCCAGCTTCTTAGCGATTTTGGTATCAACCTTCTTTGTGGAGGGTGTACATACACGTGACATAGTTCTGTAACAAAACCCCTTTTCCATTGGTCTTATGTGATATTTTAAGTTTTCTGACAAACCGAATATTGGGTTTTAAATAGCTGCAAGCAGTTTATAGAACATTTATTTTCTACAAAATGATTCTATAAAAGACATCCTTTGAATAAAATCAAGTAATAAATCTTGATCACATCCTATATGTACTGTATGCGGCAGCTGAGAGAAGCAGGTGTTACAATGGCTGAGAATTATCTTTAATCTGTAATGTTTAGTGTTACCTTTTTTCTAGAGGAGTCTAAATATAAGTAGGTTTTATGAACACAGATTAGTTTTTAGAAACTAAATAAATATCAAGAGATTTTTTTTTTCCAAATCAGGTTGAAAGCTACCAGTTAGCAGGAGATTCTATCTGGAAGAAGACATAGTTTCTCATGATTGTCAGAGAGTTGCAATCATTTGCACTTTCATCTTCTCTCTCTACTCCCTCTCTTCCTGTTCTGCTCATCTCATTCTTGGGTGGAGCTGTTCCTGAGGAGATGCTTACTCATCTCCAGCTGATCCTCCCAGTATCATGCAGTATGAGACAACCAGTAGGACTCTCCCGCACAGCCAGGTTGTACCATCTTGGTAGTGGTAATCAAGTCTTGTAGCTGTTCTTTCTTCCAGACTTAGAAGTGACTTATTGCTTGTTCCCTTGGAATTTTTCAATAGCACGTCTCTCCCAGGTTTAGGCCACAACAACAATACTTTCTCTGAAAACCTGTTTCCATCAATGAGATTTTACTGCTGGTACTTTACTGCACAGGTCACCAGTGAATTAAAACATCAGTATTACTGTTCTAATTCCACAACAAGCAGTGGAATTAGTGATTCTCCCAGAGAATCATGTTCAGTTCATACAAAGGCATACACAGTCATCTTCTTCAATCAAGACATAAATGTAAAACCCATAAAATAAATGAATACATACATTCTCTCAAAAATATGTATGATTCGTGCTGATTTCATATCGGGCCAATATCCGTATCGGCCAATACTCTAAGCTGTAATATCGGTACTGTATCGGAAGTGAAAAAGTTGTATCGGGACACCCATAATTCTCTCTCTTTCTATGAGTTTTACGATTTTTCTTTCATAATATGGGAAACCATGATTAGACAGTGAGGTAGATTATCTCTTGCTTGTATGGAGAAAGAATGTTTCTTTCTCCAATATCTTTGATTAATGTTGTAATCTTCATCCATCTCCAGAGCACATTCCTTATCTGAATACACAAAAGTAGTTAGAATTAAACTATGTGCTCAGACTTAGTTATAAATATTTCAAGGTATTATTACAAGAACACATTTGAATTTTAGAAGGTTAAATTTAACGGCTTTGTTGATAAGAGAAGCGTAGTAGGAGAATTCATCAGGTCTTTGCCACAACTTAGAGATGTGTGAGTACAACCTCAGAAATACTGTGTTCTGTCATTTTTTATTCTCTCCAGGATTCAAGAAACTGTAAAATCAGATCCAAGCTTGCCACTTCCATAAAAATGGGTGGGGTGACGTTAGCCCTTTGCTGCTAATAACAAGCACCTACTTACCTGGTCTTCAGCAAGTGTGAACTCCTCTACCAAAGCAGATGTTTTGACAGTTCACAGGTCTGGAGCACTCACCTGTGCAGCTAACGCAATGTCAAGGAGGAAAGACATCAGGGGTGATCTTAGACGACCAATTAGTGTGGTCAGTCATTCAGTCAAACATCATGAGTATTTTTGAAGTAGATGGTAAGAGAAAGCTCATTCAAAGGGGTAAAGATTCTCAATCTTTTCAGGAGTGGAAATACCTGCAAGTTGTGCTTCAGGGAAAAATTTAATCTGTAAACCTGCAGGCCTCAGCATTTAAAAATTCAAGTTTTTGTTCTTTAAGGTTCTTAACAGTATGATGGAATGTTTCCTGGAGCTATGGAGGAGCAACTCAGTCAATACGTTTCTGCAGTTTTTCAAGAGGGCAACTCTGCTTTCCTGTATGAAAACATCAACATCAAATTTGGGTTTCAACATGAGATTCAGACAAATCATAAACACAAAATTATTTAGAGTTCACTGTAACTTGCAGAAGACACATGTTGTTCATGGTCTATCAACACAAATGCCTCTAACCACTAACTGGACCACTAATTGGAAGAAAAAAGGAAAAAATAAAGAAAAAAATAAAACTGTCAAGTATGGTGGGGGAGGTTTTTCTGACATGTGTGGCTGTTTTGTTACCACCAGACATAATGAGGTTTTGCGAAGGCTCAGTCAAGATCGAGGCCTCAACAATTCTGGGATGTGTTGGTAAACCCTAAAAAAGAACAGAGGACCAACATATTTCATGTTTTCAGGTTTCCACAACCTACAGTCATATTCAAAAAATTACAATACACATTCCGGTGAGTCTCGTATGTCAGATCAAAAGTACCTTTTGAAAATAACAACCTTTAGGCAGCTATTAAACATACTTTTCATTAAGCACACATTTCTGTTCTTTAAAATAGTTTTTTAAATTGGTTTGATGTGATATTCTTATCATAACTGCCGCAGTTTCATTAGCTGTAAGCAGAAAATCATCATGATTCACAAAAGTATATATATATAATGAACATGAATGAATATAATGAACTTCACTTGGTGATGTCGTTACTGAAATAAATGAACTGTTCAATAAAATTCTAATTAACTGGATGCACACTTTTTACTTGCACACTGTAAATATGTATTACATGAGTTAAGCTGTGATGTACAGGGATATTTGGAAGCAAAGATCACAGCAATAATACAATTCTAAATACGTCTAAGACATGGACAAGATGATGGATCACAGCATGTGCAATAGAATAGGAATATTTTAAAAGTATTCACACCCCCTTTGACTTTCCCACTGTCATGTACGGTGAGTTTTTGGCTTATTTGTACAGAGGAGGGAGTGGAAATATCGAAGTAATGTGAAAATGAAGAACTAATTACCAGTAAACGGATGCAGGTGGGAAGGAGTAGGTAGGGCCAAGTGAGGTAATGAGTAGCAGCTGGGACCTGGAGAACCGTGGAGTGAGGGGAGAAAATAAATCAGGCCAGGGGGAATGAGAACTGGAAAAGAACTCTGAATCTAATGAAACTGTAACAGAAAAAAACAGAAATTGAAATAAGCAAATCCAAAACGCAAACAAACAAACTGAACTGAGACAAGGAATAAAGTAAAATGGCAAGAGATAAGGAAAAAAAACAATAAAGAAATGATCAGAAAGAGAAAATAACTGAAACTAAAAGTCCAAACAATAAAGGATCATAACACCCACTTTTTATCATGTTGTAACCATAAGCTTCTGCGTATTTTATTTAGATTTTATTTGAAAGAAAAGCACAAAGAGCTGCAAATAAATGTGAAAGCTTTTCAACTTTTCACAAGCAAAAATAAATTGTTTTTACAAATTGAGCTCCACAGAGATGAAGCAAGGAGAAGTGCGGAGGCACTGGCATTCCTGCCTTGATATGTAAATAATCTGCAATGTAACCTTTTTTTATTAGTAGTATTATGATTATGAAAAATAAGCCGCTGTGCAGTTTGCTAAGATGCAGGGGACAGAATGAGACATGTGGAGGAATGAGAACAAAATTAAACTTTTAGGCCAACATGCAAAATGTATCTCATCCTAACATGGTGGTGGTAGCATCATGCTGTGGGGAAGCTGGTCAGAGTTGATGGGAACATAAATTGAGCTTTTTAAAGGCCACAAAGAGAAACTGGGGTGGAGTGGGTGGTGCATTCATATGGAGTGAATGCAAAGACATGATGCAGTTTTTAAAAATAAATTAATTTATTTTATCCCAGTTATGCATTATTTTTCAGTCGGTTTGTGACATAAAAATCCTAATAGAATAGAAGTTTACTTGTTGTGAGTATGAATTATTTTCCAAAGTATTCTAGTTGTACAATTAATTAAGCATATGGCAGTAACAGAATTTATAGAATGGGGTGCTATTTTAACATCTGATCCCCAATCAGCACAGAGAGACAGGCGTAGTAAATAACAGACACAGCATGGCTTACTATCATTGTGCGCCGTGTCACTCCGGTGCCACGCATCCATTTGGAAAAGGAGACGCGGGTAGGAGGAGGAGAAGGAGGGATTTGCGCATCGTTGGTGCCAATAGGCGCAGCGCTATCTAATTAAACCCCTACCACGTAATCCCAACGACACCATCCCCCCAGTTTAAATCCACTCCGACGGGGCACATCATTTAAACCAGCGGTGCTCCTGTCCTCTACGTTCCGCGTCTCTGCGCTGCTGTCCCGGTCTCTGCCTCTGGAGGAGAGCGAGCGCCCCAGCAGCTACAGCAGCACCATCACGGCTGCCTGCCAGTCGCCTGCACGGTAACATGCTCTGCAGGCTTCGGCTGCTGTAGCTCCACAGACATATATATCTAGTGCGATAGTGAGTGTGAGTGTGTGTGTGTGTGTGTGTGTGTGAGAGAGAGAGAGAGAGAGAGAGAAGGGGAGTGTGTGTGCGTGTGCAAGCGAGAAGCAGATCTGGTCAGCGAGGTTTTTATTCAGTCCCGGAGGAAAGCGTCCGGTGCGAGCCGAGCATCCTCCACGCAGCAGGGGAGACCCTCCCGCTCCAGAGCCGCGTCGCAACAACCGGTAAGAAAAGCGCTCAACATTCGTCCACATCTCATATTTACCTTCCCTTGCAGCAGTAATAATACTGGTTACTGTAGGATGAGGAGATCGGAGAGTGGAAACGGCTTTTGTTTACCCGCGGGAAAACGTGCGTCCTCGGGCTGCGTAATGACTAAAAGAAAGAAAGAGGAAAAAAAAAAAAAAAAAAAAAAAAAAAAAAAGATTCCCGTACACCCTCTCCGGGTCGTCTCATCACATTAAAACACGTGCTTCGTGTATCAGAGCAGTTTAATATTAAATGCGGACAGCTCCTGTATTGGCAGAGCCAATAACACGGCAGCAGAGTGGGCCTGCAGTTTTATGAATGATCTTAACATGGGACGAGAGGCAGGATGCTGCGGATCTGCCACCTTTCTCCACTACAGCTGCATGCTACCTACTCTTAATAGAGAGACATAGAGTGGATGAGTTTGAACTTGCAGAAAATATTTTTTTTAAATGTAGCCACAAATATCTATATGGTTATATTTATATATTTTAAAGAGGAAATATTTAGATAAGCCCTTCTTTTTATTTCTTTTGTAATGTATTTTTGAGGCTTATATAGTAACCTGGGGTCTCCACTCAGCATATATCACCCCCAGAGCTGGATTGAAGAGGGTATGGCTACCTGGGTGGGTTCTAGGGGTGCACCAATAAACTGGTCCCAATTTGCTTAATTTTGGGAGATCACCGATTGGCCGATACTTACATGAGAAACCAATCTTATCTACCTCTGCAAAGGTCTGAAAATCAGCCACTGTCCTGTTTTGCTCTGTTGACTCTGTTAACTGAGAGATCTGCCCACCAAGTCACATCTGCTCATGCACTGTTAACAATAATCACCCCACTGTTATCAGCTTAGCAACTTTGTCACTATATTTAGCAACTTTTCTGATAAAAACAATCGATATCAGCCAAGATCGGAATCGGCAGGTCAAGCTTTTTAAAAATCAGTGATCGGCCTGAAACTGCAATCGGTGCATCCCTAGCTGTTTCCTATTTTGGTTCGCTACTCAAACAAGCTTCATTAATGCATGAAGTTCACAGTAGACTGACAGCAAGAAACAAACTATCTTCACATGAAGATTGGCTTTTACTAATAATCATGTCTGAAACATTGCTAATAAACACAGAGTGAGTGCAGACACACCAAGAAATGTCTGCACTCACATACAAGACCCAAGTTTATCGTAGTTACCATTCCAGGCCTGTGTGTGGCAGTGTAACGCAGTCACTGAAATGCACTAAAACGAAGAAGGAAGCATGGAGCGTCCTTGAAGCTTGAAGCAGCTTACCTGCTTGGAGGTCCATGGTTAGATCAGACGTCAGGATATGACAGTCGTTTTTCAGATAGTTGCTTATCACTTACATCCTCTTTAAACAAACAAATGAAAACATCTTTCCTGATATGAGGTTGTAACTTTTCTCTGGAATCATAAACAATGTAGGATTAGCAAAACATTGAGTCATAAAATACGTATCTCTCTCTCTCTCTCTCTCTCTCTCTCTCTCTCTCTCTATATATATATATATATATATATATATATATATATATATATATATATATATATATATATATATATATATATTCAGGTTGAATTCTTCCAGAGCTGATTGCAAGTTACCATATTTCTAGTGTTACTCTATCAAGAGCAAAAAACACCAAAGAAGGGCAATAATCTGCAATATAAACATATTTAAGTGAAAACTCCCATTATACCCATTATAATTGCATTAATTAATATGTTAGAATATGTTATAGTGTTGGAAAAGTTGTTTCTATTGTAAATTGATAAAAAGAAGTTACATTGTGTTAGATATTTTGCTTATATCTGCAAATATTGTTACATGATAAAACAGTGTTGTTGTTTTTTTTAACTCAAACTTACCATATCGCGTGAATCCATCCAGTCCATATCTGTTTTACTGATCATTTTGAGTGAAAAATCAAACCTAAACATAAAATTCATGAACTGTTGCCCAAATCTTTCTTACAGAAATCCAGGTTATGTTTTTTTTTTTCAAAGCACTCTTTGGTATCCTTAACATTAGACCTTATCCTTTGAGCTGCTTGTTTTTGGATAGATCTCAATCAAGGGTGAAAAGACGTTCACCTAAAGATGTCTATGGATATCTAAATGTGGTTAAAAGGTGGTAAAATGGGCTAACCAAACCTAACTTTCAACATCCTTTTTGAGTTTTACTTTATTGAACATAGTGTAATAAAAGAATAAACAAAGTTATGTACAAAGAAAATACATTTAAAACAAAAGCAAGCAAAAGAAGAACATCAGTAAAGTATATTTATATATTCAAAAGAGTTGGTAGAAGAATAAACTTATTTTTACAGCCACCCCTCTTACATCAGCAGCATCATCCAATAACTTACTATTCATGTTAACTTGGATATAACATTCATTTTTAGTTCATATTTTCTATATCCATATCTATGACTGATACAATGTATTCATATTTGCATGCCGTTATGAACAAGCATCAATTTTTTTCATGCTGAATTTGAACTGGACTAATGAGCCAAAAAGTCACATTTATAATGCATTTTACATATAGACAAGGACTGGCCAACCCTAAACAGCCATAGCAAGATGTCCATAAGCGTCAAGTGTTTGGAGGGTTTTAAATTTACTGGAGTTGAAAGCCTGGCTCAGGATGTTGGGTCAAACCCAGAAGCCAACCATGCTGTGTTCAATCAGCACAGGTAATGTGGTCTATATTTAACTCAGGATGAGTTCGGCCAAATTACTCAAATTAAGTTGCTTTAACCTTGCAGATTTTACAATGCAGTCATAGCTAGAACTATATGGGCATTAACATCAGTATCAGCTGATGTTAGTCATTTTTTCACATATCGGTATCAGCCTGATAAATAAAACTGGGCTGATATTGACAACCGCTGGTTATTTCCACCTTGTTTGTGTATGGGTTTTGGGAGGGGGAGGGGGTTGGCCATGTGGTATCTGTTTGGGTATGTGACAGTGATAGTGATGCAGTGCATGATTGGGGGAGGGGTTTTAACTGAAGCAGTGAAGCAATGTCAAAGGTGTGGGTGTTTTTTCGTGGTGTCAAAAGGTAGAGAAATATATATAATCCATACGGCTAACATCAGGGGTTATCGGCCATTACAGCAATGATAAGATCAGCTATTGATATTGGCCCAAATGTTTATATTGGTGCTTTGCTGCTCATGGCTGCTCTCCCTCTGCACCCTTTAAGTCGTTTTATTCTTGTTGATAAGAAAAATGAGACACTCTCATTGATTGGCAGCAGCATTAAGAGTTAGGTAAACAAGATAAGTCAGGGTTCCCATGGCCCCCACCCTCCTCTGAGACATATAACAGTGCATCTTTAGATTATCAACTGCCAGCGAGGCGTTCACGACCTGTGCTCTGTGTCTCTGCGACTTAACAAGCCTGCCTTTGCCAACTACCTCTGCCACGCTACGCTGATAGCATGATATATTTGCCTGTGCATCTTCTTCTCCTAAATGCCACCCAGCTGTTGCACGCCTTCCGTGTATAATCCTCTGGGATTGAACAAGTTTCTGTCAGGCTTTGCGTCATGTGCAAACAAGTGGAATTAGTGCCAAAAGTCATCTGTTTAGTCATTTTAAAAAGGAATCAGAGTGTCATTGTATCACTGTCATCAATCTCTAGAGCAGGTGATAGTGAAATGAACAGTGAGTGCCTTTTACTGTGACTCCAGGTTAATGGGAATTCGAGGTGTGACTGACCCCCCCCACCCCCAACACACACACACACACACACACACAAACTGATTCATGCTCTGGCATCATGTACTAAGGAGAGCCGCTGGAATGCATTCGAATCAGGCAGAATTTGGCTGCTTATGCTTCGCTGGGTCGAGGCATCATTTAGGCTGCATGTGCTTATGCTCGTCTAGTTGTTACATAAGAGGATAAATGTGCGCTGGAGCACTACTCTCTGTGTCACTTAGACTCATAAGCACACACACGCAAACCCCACCTTCTGCTTGTATGGTACACATCAGAGGAGATTTTAACCAGAGGCACCATACACCCCAAACATGACAGATGTTGTGGTTAAGGTACATCAATGAGGGACCTGGGTTGGCTTCTCTCCTGTGTGTACAATGCATTTCTATCTGTGTTTTGCTCTCTAGACTGTTTCATTACCATGACCAATGCAGCTCTTCCCATATAAACGACCTTGGTTTCATATGACGCTGCCAGAAATCTTGACACACTGCCCCCACTACTAGCATGAACTGAATACTTAAGTACCAAAGTGACTTTGAAATCAGGATTCATTCTTGGCACATGACCACAGACCAGAGCACAACATCTCAGAGCTCCTGTTTCTAACCCTTTACATCTGTTTATTTGTACTGGGATTAAGAGCGTTGCTACGTTTTAAATTTTAAATTTTATTTTTCCATATTTTCAGGGCTCAGAAACAACATATTGAGCAAATCTCCTCCAATGAACACTCTGAGGGCATTTCATTTGGAAAAACATTACTAAACACTGCAATAATAGTGCAAAGGAATGAAATAAAATGAAAAAATAAATTGTATCAATGACACTGTGTTCTAAAGGTTTTTATATCCCTTAAAGACTCCCAACTTCACACCTAAATTAATTTGGTTGGGATTTGATGTGATTGACCAACACAAAGTAGCGCGTAATGGTAGAAGGAAAATGGTGTTTGGCTTTCAGTGATTTTCCACTAAAAAAGTGAAAAATGTGGCGTGTGTGTATTTCGCCCTCTTAGTTATTACATAGTAAATCAAACTTTTCTTCTAGGATTGCTGCAGGTTCAGGGGTAATTTTCCAGGATCACTCAGTTACTTATGCGCTGACTAGTAGTAGTTCCAATCCCTTCTGAAGAAAGGCATCCTCACCCCATGATGCTTCCACCACAAACAGCATCTTGCATGAGGGTCAGACAGTTCCATTTTGATCTTAACTGAACAGAACAGATTCTTCCACATGTTTGCTATGTCCACTATATAAACTGTGGCAAGCATCACTTTTTGTGGCTTTCTTTTAACATTAGCTGTATTCCTGACACTCTTAACAAACAAGTCAGATTTATGGAATGTACAACTAACAGTTGCCCTTTTATCAGATTCGTCCAACTGAGCTGTGGAGTTCTGCAGCTCCTCCAGAGCTATTATGGGTCTTTTGGCTGCTTCTCTGATTTATGTTTTCCTGAAGGCAAATGGTTGCAATGGATTTTATGCTGGAGTTTCAGAGTCTGAATATCAATCCATGCCATACTTTTCTTATTTTTATTTGTGACTGTGGCTTATCTGGTAGCAGGGTTATCTTGTAATTGGAAGAATGTGGGGGTGATTCCCTGTTATGTGTTGATGTGCTCCTGGGCAAGGCACTTAACCCCAAGTTGCCTACCAATCTGTGTATCGGTCTATGAATGTGTGGGCGACTGTGAGAGTGATTGGGTGAATGTGGTTTGAGTGGTCAGTATGACTAGAAAAGCACTACAGGTTTCCTACCACCAGTCAGTATTAGCAATCCCCTTCACATCTTTTGCCTCTTTCACTTCCTTTTAGTATTATATGTTTGTAAAACTAACACGACTGAGTGTAACCTGTAGAGTTGAAACAGTTTTTCCTGTCAAGGATAACTGCAAATGAAACCAAACTGGTAAAAGACTTTAATTGTTCTTTAAGTGTAGTTCATTGATCCAAGCCTGTCTCTGAGCAGTGTTTTTTGAAAGGCTAAATAAATGTGGCATAAAAGTTCAAAACATTGGAAGTCCAGTTTGTTTGTTTTTTTTTAATTGTGCCACATTTGTAAGAAAAGTGCATTTGTGGGATGAGCAGCAAGGTTGAGTGTGAAAACTTGCCAATTGCTCATTACTACTTTTGGTGGAGGCAGTGTGATGATGTGAAGGAGCATCTCCTTCACTGGAATGACAAGGTTTGTCATCATTGGAGGCAACCTCACCACAAAAAGACACATGGATAAGACTCAGCAAACCACTGGCAATCCCACATCTCCACTCATAGGGACCAAGCTCTATCCTTCATGATGACAGCATTCACTTCCACACTACCTCTAGAGTTTGGAGGAGAGACTGAAATAGAGTCCTGACCTCAGCTTCACTGAAGACCTGTGGGATCAGCTCGGGTGTGTTTTTTGTGCCAGAGTGACCCACGCAACCATGTTGGCTGACTTACAATGAATTTTGGTGGAAGTAATGGGATGCTATCCTGCAGCAGTGTGTAACCAAGCTGGTGACCAGCATTAGGAGAAGGTGCCAGGCTATTGTGGTTGTATGTGGTTTTCCCAACCACTACTAAGGGTGTTTTCACACCTGATAGTCCAGTAGACTTGGTTTGATTGGGGACCAAAATTGTTACGTTTTCAACTGGTGTGGTTCGCTTTCACACTGCACTGTGTCAAACAACCAAACCCTCTGAAAAACTTGTTCATCCCCTCACCTGTGGTGGCACTGCACCAAGAACTACTGAAGGAAACAACACGAAAACCTCTGAAGAAGACACTGAGCATAACTTCCTTCTTCACAAAATGTTAACAAAAATGGAGTTGTGTCAGATTATTGGAAGATTTCTCTTTTTGTCTTTAGCAAAAGACAACGAGCTATTTTTCCCACGTGCTAGACTCGTGTGTTTGTTTTGGTTGTTTTTAAACCAGAATGTCCTGCGCTTTAGTCTGCTTCCTGCTTTTGGTGTGGTCTCCGGTCAGCTTGCATTTACATATGCATTCGAACCGCACCAGAGTTCACTTCAACCGAACCAAGACCCAGTTTTTTAGGCAGACCAGAATTCGCCTTTTTGGTCAGCATCAGAGTTTGACCTCCCCAAATGAACCACACTTTCTAGGCAAATGAAGTAAATTAAAGTGGACTAAGCAGGGCTGGTATGAATGCACCCTAAGACCCCTGTTTGTTTAATAAATAAAGTTCTTCTTTGAACTTTAATCATCCAGTCCAACACCATAAAAGGAGAACAAGAGGAAAAGGTGTCTGGCATTGGTACAGTTGATTTAACAAGTACTTTTTGGGCACAACTCTGCTGCTTAACCCACTAATGCATTTTTCTTACAGTTGTGACACCACTTAAACCTGCAGTATGTAACTTTTATACAAAAATATGTTTTTTACATATTTGTTAAAACTGTTACCGTGTCGTGACAGTATGCTATGAGACAGATAATCTGTGAAAAGATCGATCTCCTCTACCTCCTCCCTGAGCTACTATTGCTGTCTGAAGAAATGCACCCCGAATGTTCTGACCAAAAACAACCAATCAGAGCCAGGAGGAGTCTTATTACTGTCAGTCAGCTTCATTTACTAACTGCTAAATGTGCTAATGGTGGAGAAACAACTTACCATTACAGGAAAACTGTTTATCCATCGTCATTGGTGGCCATCAGATTGCCATTATTAGCTAACACAAGCAAACTGCATTGTTATGCTGATTTCAGAGGTTTATTATCTGTGATTGGTGCAAACGGCACCAACACTTTTAGAAATAAGCTCCACCCGCTTCAATCACCTAGAAGAGAACACCTGAACTCAATTCAGTTCACTTTATTCATATTGTCTCAAATTACAACAGGCATCATCTTGAAGCACTTTACAACAGAAAGTCCAATTCATATCCAGAAATGTATAATCAGAATAATCCAATCATAATGGTTGATTCAAATTTAATCAGATAAATTCTAATTCGATATGTTATGATAAAATGCAGTCAAATTCAGCTTATAATTGCAGTTGGTTACAGCTCAAAATGTTGCTTAAAGTGATTTAAATGCAATGTTATAAGATATGCCAGGATTCATACTTACATTAATGCAACCAAAATGATCATTCTCAACTTTGTGGTTTTTGTACCACATGGTAAAATTGGTTTTACTGCGTGCGCCATCTGCTTTTGTTCTTTAGTAAAACACCAGCCACTGTATAGTTTTTTTTTCTTGATCCTTGAAGTAATCTGGATTAATGTTGCAGTTCTTAAAAGAAACATAAACAGGAAGGGTTTTGATGTGCTGACTAGGACTGTGCTGTCACTGTCATTTGTTTTTGACTTTTGGCTCCAAATCTTTAGAAAATGACTTATAAAATTACTTTTCCGTATTTGAATCCCCTTTAATTTCCTTGTTGCAGAAAACACTGAATATGGTGGAATATGTTTGAATGTGATTATGACTTAAAGAGTGTTTTTGACAAAAAAAAAAAAAAAAAGGATTTCATAAGCTCCTCCACTTTCATTGATGAAACTGTGAGTTTTAACTAAAACAATCTGTTTTCCCCCATTACTCCAACTTCCTCCCACAGACTAAAAACAACTTGGTAATTAGAGATGTTTAATTGACTTTAGGTGTGAGCATTCATGATTCTTTTGTGTCTCTGGGTTGCACTCAGGACAAACCCAGGAATAACAGGGGTTCTGCATTTGCCCTGTAGACTGTTGGCATATGCTTCTTCTTAAAAAATGGCTTCCTACAACTCCATCTGTCCATCCATTTATGGAAAATGAAAGAATTAAGTATGTCAACTGTTCGTTTTGAAATGAGTGCTTATCAGAAATTAGTGCTGTATGGCTGAAAAAGCTGAAATGGGTTCATCTGAGGTCTGTGTTTCCCAATAATCTGGCCTGACCCTCCCTGTTAGTGGGGCAACTCCTGCCCTGTCAGATGCCCAGTCCTGTTATTCCAGTATTAAGGCTGAGAGAGTGGCTGCTCTGCAGGAGGTGGATGATTCAGAGCAAAAAAAACACTCCCAGTCCCAAATTCTTCCAATCAGCCTGAGGTGAGGCTTCGATTAGGATGAGCTTAGAGTCAGCAGAGAGTTTACAGGGCTGTGAAAAACACTTGCCCTTTAATTTTTTTTTTTAACCAAACTTTAATTAATTTAGATCAGAGGTTTTTAACTGTTCTGACCTCAAGGTCCAACTTTTCCAGTCCAAAGTGACCCGGGGCCCATTTAGATAATAACCATCTATTGTTTTACCAAACTGACCTCACTTTTGTTCAATTTTTGATCAATATCAAAATCAAATCAATATATCGTTTTACAAGCATAAATGTCAAATAAAATGACATCATAATGTGATAATCACAAGGACATTTATTTATAATTTGTATGCAAATCTTGTATACATACAAGATTCTGAATAGGCCAGTAATTCATGGAACAGATCACACTGCAACAAAAATTAAATTAAATTCAAACTAAAAAGTACTTTATTTATCCCAAAAGGAAATTAAATGTTGTAACTCATTTAAGGAATAAGTTATTATAGCTTGTGATGGCTGTGGGCAGGAAAGATCTCCTGAAGCAGTCCGTTTTACAACCAATCTGAAGAAGCCTCTGACTGAAGAGACTGTTTTCCAATGACAGTCTCATGAAGAGGATGGTCAGGTTTGGCTATAATTTTCTTGATTTTATGTAATATTTTAAGGCTCATGTCAAGCTAATTCCCATCAAAATAACTTATTAAAAGACTCATAAAAACCTACATAAAGGAAAAATGTGGAAACAGGTTAAATACAATTATGTGCTCAAAAAAATTGAATGAACTGAAAGAAATTATTTTCAAATTAAATATATTGTAAGTAAATCTTTGAAATGCAAATGAAAATACAGCCTTTTAATCTGAAAATTAACTTAATTGCTTCAAATAGCAAGAACCAGAAGCTGCCCTCTATATCCGTGACAAATAACCAACAGTCGCAACAGTTTATCTTTTGATAAGCTACCACATTTTTTTTATGTTTGCCTCTTAATGCTCTTAATGAGACACTAGGGCCTACGTCTCAGACACAATCAGATCCAGTCTAGGTTGAATGGGGGAAAGGCTCACTCTCAGAGTAGCCTCCAGTGTAGCTCTGAGTCTGTTTTGGACTTTGGTATTTGCTGTAGCCATAATGGAGAATCCTGATTCACACAGGTATGTGGTTGTGAATAGGGGGAGGAGTTTACAGCCCTCACTGCAAGAGATGGATACTCCTTTTAGACGGCAATCCAAAAGGAGCCCAGGTCCAGTGTGCCCCACTGCCACTTTAAAATGCTGTCAGTGGAAACTTCCAGAAGCTGGGATTCTAGATGTGAAGGCAAAGCAATATCATTTTTAGAGTGATCAACAGAAAATGGGTCCAAAATCTACATGTGTCCCTCTCTGGGATCCTCAGGAAGGTACTCATCAAATTTTTCACCCAAGTGTGACTGGTGGTAGGAGAACGTTTCACTGATCTTCACCTGAGGAGAGGCGTCCAAAATGTCAGACAAAAGTGGAAACATATCCATCCTCTTTTCTCGGGTCCTCCGTGTCCACAAAGCAAGTTTCTTCTCGGAAGCTTGAACTTTATTACAACAAAAAATATGTTGCTATTTGTCTTTTGTAGAGAGATGTTCAGCTGGTTCAGCAGTGACATATCACAAATATAAGAGAGTTTAGCTGTGAACAATGTAAGGGAATAGAAATGTGCAAGAGGGGATTTTTTTCTCCGTGAGAAAAGAACAGACCTCATTCCTCAGTTCAAACAAACGCTTGAGGACCTGTCCTCTTGAGAGCCCTCTCACTTCACTGTGCTGGAGTAGTTGGACATGTTCTGCTTCTATGTCCTCAGAAAAGCTTGCCAAAACATCTGGAGTTCACAGCATTCTTTTTGATGAAGTTGACAGTTTTCACACTTACATCCATCATCTCATGGAACTCTGACATCTTTTTTGCAACAAGACTTTCACGGTGGAGGAAACAGTGGGTCCATTTAGCTTCTGGTGCACGATCAAGTATCTGCTTAATGACGCCTTAATGCCTGCCGGTCATTGACGCTGCACTGTCACTGCACACCTCGACACAGTTCTTCCAGTCCAGGCGTTCTCACTGAAGTAGTTATCGATGCAGTGGAAACATTCCTGAGCTGTAGCTTGGGTTGGTAGCCCTTTACAAAACAACATATCTTCATTAAAACTACTGTCCCAGCAATAGTGGACAAAGACCAACAGCAGTGCAGAATTTGTTATTTCAGTGGACTTGTCCAGCTGCAACAAAAAATAAAAAAATGGGCAGCTTCTTATTCTTTCCAGAAGCTGATGTTGTATGTCTGAAGCTATGTTTGCAATGTTGGTAGAGGGATGGTCAACAGCTTCTTTGCAGCAGCCTCTCCAATCATCTCACATATCCACAGCGGCAGGTGGAATCAGCTCGTCTGCTATGTTGAATGTTGTCGTACTCCTTGCCACACGTCTGGCTACGAGGTAGCTGGCTTTCAAAGCAGACTTGGAGTTAGAAGTTAGAGACATGATTGACATTTTCTGCATTTGTAGCCCGTTTTCCTTTGTCTTGAAAAAAATCAACCGGTTTGCCAACCGGTTGGATGTTTGATCTCTTGATAGCGCCTTAATTGCGAAGGCTTCAGTGTTTTGTTTGACAGCATTAGCCCACACTCCACACACTGTGCTCCAGGCTCCGCCTCGTTACCTCTATTGACAAAGCCATACTTAATGAAGTCAGGATTGCACTTGCTCTAATATTTTGTCTTTTGGGGGTGGAGGTTTTCAACATCGTCTCCATTCATTCATTTTAAATACTTCTCCATAACCGTCTGTTGTGTCCTAGCAGCAGGCTCGTTCTTCTGCTTATTAGAGGTTGTTAAACAACTGACTGATGCATTACTGCCACCAAGTGTTGGGAACCCTTGTTGTTTCATCAAGAGTTACCTGTGATTAATCAAATGTTTTGCAAAGCTGAGATCAATTTCACTAGCCACACCCCGATTACTGCGAGACCTGTAGAATTCATAAATCACATTATTAGATCCTGTCTGACAACATAAAGGAAGCAAAAAGATTTTAAAAAAACAACACATCTTTCAGTCTGGAAAGGGATACAGAGTCACTTCTGAGGCTTTGAGACTTCAGCTAAATGCAGTGAAAGTCATTATCCATAGATGGAGAAACCATGGAACTGTGAGAATCTTCCCAGGAATGGCGGACCTACCAAAATTACTCCAAAAAGGCATCAGTGACTCATTCAGGAGGAAAAAAAGAGCACCTGGAACAACATCTAAAGCACTGCACACCTCACTTGTTTTAATTAAGGTCAGTGTTCATCATTCAACAGCAAAAATGGCCTCCATGAGCGAGCTCAAAGGTTGAATCCACCACAGACCAAAAGGAAACACAAAAGTCAGTCTGTCTCAGGTTTGGCATAAATTTGATGTGATGAATCCCAAGACTTGGAAAAAACAAAGTTGTGAGGACTAATGAGACAAAAGTAGAATTTTTTTGGAACATCACAAACAGAACATGGCCACAGTTAAACATGATGGTGCTTGGATCATGATTTGGGGCTACTTTGCTTCTTCGGAACTTGGACGACTTCCAGTTATTGATGGAACCTGTTCTCTACCAGAAAATGCTGAAGAAGAATATCTGGCGTTTAACTGCCAGAGCTTGGAAATAGATTCAGGAGAAGAATCTCATTATAACGAGAAACGTTCACATTTTAACGAGAGCCAAAACTCGTTAAAACGAGGACACTTCTCGTTAAAATGAGACAAGTTCTATATCTTGTTATAACAAGAAACTGCCAGGTTTTAACAAGATATAAAACTTGTTAAGAGATGATATTTTAGTTTTAATTAGTTTTAATGATATAAATCTCATTATTACAAGTTTTTTTTTCGATCTCATTCAAACGAGAACGTTTTCTTGTCTAAACAAGATATTGTTCCTGAATTTATGTCCAAGCTCTGGCAGTTAACTGCTTCCATACCGTCAGTTCAGGAGCACTTCAGTGATGCAGCAGGACAATGATCTAAAACACACCAGCAAGTCAAACTCTGAATGTTTGAAAATAATAAAATAAATTGAGTCAAGTCAGTTAAGTTTATTTTTATAGCGCATTTCTTTTTCTTTTTCTTTTTTTTTTTTTTTTTTTGTTTATAGCACATTTTTGCAACAAGGCAGTTCAAAGTGCTTTACACCATAAAAACGTAATACAGTAACCAATTATCCAATTATGAAACAGCAACAATTATTACATTTTCTCAAATGCCATCATCAAAATCATCAAGCTAATATACATCAAATATACTCGTCAATGTTCCACTTACTACTAATCAAAGCTAACTCTAAACAGGTGGGTTTTTAGTCTTACATTGAAGGAATTCAGTATTTTGGCTGTTTTGCAGTTTTGTGGAAGTTTGTTCCAGAGTAGAGGAGCATAAAAACTGAATGGTGCTCAAATTGAGGCGCTTATTTGGCCTAGTTATTGTCCGAACTAATTGAGATGCTGTGCCATAATCTTAAATAGAGTTCATGCTTTAAAAACCCTCCAGGATGGCTGAATTGAGCCATTCTGCAACAAAGACAAGGAGAAAATTCCTCCATAATGTTGTAAATGACTGATGCTTGACAGCTGGGTTTGACATCAAGGGTGGTACAAACAGTTGTTGGGTTTACAGGGTAATTATTTTTTCACTTATGGTCAAGTTATCTTGGCCTGATATTGAAATATCTTTTATGATCTAAACATTTAACTGTTAAAAAAGAAAAAGTAGAAGAAATCTGTCAGGAGGAAATTCATTTTCTCAGCTCTGTTGTTCCTCTTAGAAAATTTGCTCCTGAGTGAATCATCCTGACAAAAACCAGGTATTATCATTCAGATCCCAGTTCATGAACAGCCTCCAGCTGTCAGCTGTTCCATGAAACAAATGAGACTTGGAGGTTGAGCAACCCAGACCTCATCATAGGAAGGTCCAGCTTCCCTGTCTCCTGTGAATTCAGACGAAAAGACGCTGGTCTGGAATAATTTGACAGGACAGTTCATAGCAGCTCAAGTCTTTTCACTTAAGCACAAACACAGATTAGGGCTGAACAAGAATGCTCAGCAGAGGATGTTTGAATAAAAGCAAGCACTGAAGGGAATGAAGAAAATCAAAAGAAAAGAAGTAATGAGAAGTTTTGAGTTGAGGTTTTAATAAATAACAGTAATCGTTCTAGTTTGCCTCCGGTCTTCTTCTCCCATAGCCATTAGGAGGCTGAGAGGGCAGCCAATTACTCCCAGAGCTCTGCATGCTCTGTGACTAATGATGCAGAGGGGGGAGAAGGTGTGTATATATGTGTGTTCTGTTGCATACACCTCTGCATGGATAAGGGTGTGGCTGAAAACACACTTCGACCAATACCTCTGCTGTGATCATATCTCCCAAAGCAGGCTAATCCTCTCTTCCTCCGGCTATCTTCCACTTTTTTTCCCCCTTGTTTTTCTCTTGCGCTTGATCCTCATGTGTTCCCATATCTCTAAAAGATGGCTTTCTTGTTCTTGTTTCTGACTTGGTCTGTGAGGCAGTTTCAGGTGGCTCCTTTCGACAAAAAAGGACTTAATTAGTTCCTTTCCTTTCGCTTCAACGTGATTTAGATAATAAATGTATCTTCTGTCCAATTGACTCTTTACTTCTCAGGGGGATCTTTCTTGATACAGATAGCTTCCAGACACCTAAGCAGGATGCAAGGAATTCTGCAATTCCTGGTTCAAGTATTTGCACCCCTTCAACTTTTTAATATATGTCATCCTTGGAATTTTTGGGATTATACTGCAAGATTGATCAAACTCAGTCAGGTTGGATGGGAGGTGTTTGTGAAAATCAGTTTTCAATTTTAGCCCCTGATTCTCATTTGGATTTATGTCTGGACTTTGACTGGTCTATTCTAACATGTACTGTAATCTAAATTAGAACTCCAGAGATAATAAGAGCAAACAAGACATTAACTGTGTTTCTGTCAACGTTTTTATGCACATTTTGAAGTATCAAAAAGGTTGATGGAAATGACAAAATCTGAAATAGCTTCCTCAATTTCACAAAAAAAAAAAAAAAAAAAAAAAAAAATTACGCTTGCTTGAGGTAGTTTTTGGCTTTTTAAAAAAAAGAGTTAATGCACTGAAGGGGAGATGGAAACACATTTTGCCGAATAAGTTCTGAAGTGAACATTTACGTAATATGACTAATCAGCTGTTTCAGCTTATAGAATCATTAGAATTGCATTTCTTTCTCTGCGTCTCCGTAACATCACCACTACTAGTTGACATGACAGAAAAATTACAACAGCCCAAAAACCTCTCTCTATTTCTCTGAGGTGTGTGGTCTATGCTAGTTTGCAACCTCTATTTCCTGTTTATTACAGCGTTGCGTAGCGTCAGCATCTGACGAAATTATGCTTTGCGTAGCCTGGTTGATTTGCTCCAAAGCAATAGATGGAAAAACACCTAATTTGCTTTTTTTTTTTTTTCTTTTTTGCAACATTTTAAAAGTTTACTCACAATTCGCATGACAATTTGATGGAAACATAGCTATTGATGTCTTATAATTTAATATTGCAATGTCAATATCAATAAACTCATAAAGGGTATAAAGGACCAAGACATCAAATATTACATTGGAAAGCAAAGTTGCATGGAACTTGAAATTTGCGCTGTTGTAGAAATCAATATTTCCAATATATGGCACAGATCTACTCTAAACCATTCCATTGTAGCTCTGCTTTGTTTTGGGTCATTGTACTGATGGAATTTGAAGCTCCGCCCCATTCTCAAGTCTTTGACAGCCTCTTACAGGTTTTCTCACAGCATGATGCTTTCAACTTTCTCCCTGACTTCTCTGCTGTGTTCCTTGATTCGGTTTGTTTCCCAATGTTCTCTAACGAGCCTCTGAGGGCTTCAGCAAACAGCTGGATTTAAAGAGAGATGGAGTTCCACACAGGTGGACTCAGTGTACGTTGTAAGTAACTTCTGAAGGCAATCAGTCACAATGGATTTTATTTAGGGGTATAAAGGTAAAGGGGAAAAACTAAAAATGCACACTATACTTTTTTTGGATTTGAAAAACATGTTGAATACCACCTATTAGCATGCTGGCTCATATTTCCGATTTATTTATATCTGCATTTAACTTAAGATTGAGAAGGACAAGACAGAATGTTCCAGGTAAATAAAGAAAAAAATATTAAAGTAGTGACAGCATCAATTAGGCTCCACTTTGCCTCTCCTTCCCACTCCCACTCCTCCCAGCCACTCCCCACGCTGTCACCCTCTCAGGGTAATAACAGAGGGCCAATCAGAAATAGCAAAATCGATCTGGCGCCGGCTGGCTCGGATGTATTTACAAGCAGCCGTAATGACTGCAGACTCATTTCTCTGGGCCACTGCTGCAATCACACGGCACAATCTTTTTCTGCCGAGCTCTGAGCAAAAGAGCAGCGTTATTGTGTGGAGTCCGCTCAATTACTGTAAATGAGAAGTCTGCCTCTCAGGTCGCAGCATGACACCCTTGTAATGTGAAGTGCAATAGCGCTTCTGTGTTTTGGTCTTGCTTGTGCTTTTTTTAATTGAAAGTGAAACTGCAAATATGACACTCCAGCTTTTTTTTCATGCGTTCTGATTGAGAGCCAGGCTCATCAAAGAGACGTCATTAATGACTGCGCTATGTTTTTGCTTTGGATTCAGTTAAAAGACATCTTAGAGGAGGGGGTTCATTTTGATTGATGGTGGTCAGAGCAGAACAACTGCATTTAAAAGGAGAAGATATGACAGAAATTAATTTCCATCAGCACTGATACTGCTAATGGATGGTGGTGTGAAGCTGTCACTGGACCAGACAGTTTTTGGGATTCCATAATCAAAAACTAAGGGGGAAATTTAACTGCCCCCCTTGACTCAAAACTATAATGTATTTTATTGGGATTTTAACACGAGGTATGTGTAATTCTGAGGTGGAAGAAAAATCGTGCATGTTTTTTATCTTTACGAATACAAATCTTAAAAGTGCAATGTGCATTTATAGCCCCCTTTTCTCAGATTTCCCGAAATGCAACTAATTCCCTCCAGAAGTTGCCAACTTAGTAAACAGAGTCCACCTGTGTGCGATGTAATCTCTATAAATCCAAAGGTTATGTGATGGCCCCAGTGGGTTATTAGAGAGCATTAGTGAACAAACAGCATCACGAAGACAAAGGAACATAGAAGAGGGAGAAAGAGTAGAGCACACACACTTGAAGTGACAGGCCAAGCATTGAGAGCATTGATTAGGTAATCAGCCAAGAGGCTCTCCTGGTAACGCTAGAGGAGCTGCAGAGATTCAGAGCTCAGGTCATAGAATTCCAAATCTGGTGTTCATGAAAGAGTTACAAGACGAAAGCCATTGTTTCGAGTTAATCGCAAGGTCTGTAATTAATTAATCACAATTAATTACATTTTAATCGAAAACTTTATTTTGAGAAAATAAGCAACAGTTTTAATTCAAAAACCCTTTTTGCTTCTAAATTATTGAATAAATAGACTTATGAGTTCAACAACAAAGTTATTTAATTGTTTGTAATCTGTTACTTAGGTAATTTAACCATCAGATTGGTGCAAAGTGCTATTATACCTATTCAGCTTTCAAGTGTTTCAGGGACCCCTGATCATTCATGGAACCTCTTTAGAAATGTGGACAGTTGATGCTGACATCAACATTGGGGACACCTGTGCTACTGCAACATGTTTTGCATTGAGATGGTATTTCAGGCTTAAATATCTTTGGTGATCGGCCAACTCCTTTTTGCACAACTTGGACACAATAATGGTCTTTACCAGCGTCACATCAAATCGTTTTTTTGAAGCAAATATTAAACCCCAGTGGGCCAAGAGAAGCAGCTTTTCTGTCACTGTTGTTTGAGGATGTTGCTTATGTGTCAGATTTACGGGCGTACCAGTCACAAGTCATGCATGACCCACACCAAATGGAGACAGCAAAATTCTATGTGTGGTGAAAAATTAACACTGCATTTCACCCTGAACACCATGCTCAGAGTGAAACATGGTGCTGGCAGCATCATGCTGTGGGATGGGCCATAGTGGAAGAAAACCTGTTGGAAGCTACAGAAGAGTTGAGACTGCCAACATACAGCCAGAGCTGTAATGGAATAGTTTAGAACAGGGGTGTTGAACGCCAGTCCTTCAAGGGCTGGTGACCTGCCACTTTAAGACGTCTCCCTGGTCCAACATAAATAGATCAAATGGTTATTTTCTCTCTTCATCTTTCACTTAAGTTCTCCATAGTCTTGCTACTTATCTTATGCAACAACAGTACTCAGCTGGGCTGTGGTGGTTAAATTATACTCAGATGTGAAGGCCTCAAAGAAAATCAGTGAGCAAATAGCACCATGAAGACCAAGGAACACCAGACAGGGATGAAGTTTTAAACCTGCATTAGGATACAAATCAATATCCCAAGCTTTAAGTATTTTACTGAGGAGTGTTCAACCTTTTTTCTGAAGTGGATGGCACAACTGCAATCATATCATGACTTGGCTGTACACTTAAACTGACAGGCCAGACATGGAGAGCATTAATCAGAGGAGCAGCCAAGAGGCCCAGTGGTAATACTGGAGGAGCTGCAGAGACTCACAGCTTAAAGGGAGGTATTTTTCAGGCACATTTTATAGCACACTCAAGTAACTGTTACATTCAGTTCTAAAAATGCTGTATATATCAAGCATAACTTAAAAGAAATTTGACTTTGCAATTCAATGCCTTGAAATTGGCCTCTGTCTCTTCAAGAACCTTCTACTCTGTCCGACACTCCGCCTTCAGCACGACATCACAACAATGTTCGTCCATTATGCTGTTTACAACCATTCATAGGAGAGCTGGACTGAGAAGTATTTCGTATGATAAGCTCAGCACATGCGCAGTTCCACCAGCTGTTTGCTAATTACTGCTGCCGCTAGTTTGGTGGAGCTGAGTGGAAAATGTGCAGGGGGGAGGGGTGCTCTGTTAGACGGAAGCTCGGCTGGAGACCGCAGCTCCAAGGAGGAGCTTTGGGTAAATAGACAGCGCTTTGTGAGAGCAAGCATTTAGGCACCCCTGAATGGCTGCCATGGGAGATTTGAGAATTCCTCAAACATGCATGAAAGAATCAAAGCAACACTCCAGGTAAGTTACTGATGAGGGAACAACATTATAACGTGATATAAAACTCAAAAAAGTCATTTTTACATATATGGTATATGGTTGTCCTATTGACAGGACAACCATATACTCATATACTCCACAAATCTGGCCTTTATGCATGCCTTTATAGCAAAAATAAGCTACCAAACCATTGTTGAAATAAAGACCCAAACCATAAGGGGGCACAGTAAACACAAGGAAGAAGATTTTTAGCCTTAATGCATAACACTAAAACTAAAACTGGACATCACCCTCAACACACCATCACCACCATGAAAAACTTTAAACTGATCATATAAGCTTTAGATTCAGATACCAGAGGTTTTGATCATAAAACACTTTTATCTCTGGAATTTTCCTATCACACTAAGATGCACAGTAGAGTTTAAAAATCTCAATGGAAGGGCCCTCAGTTCCAGCTGAGTTCCAGTCCACAGTTGCACGGTGATAACAGGAGAGTAAGAGCAGGCGCTAACCTGTGAGGATGTGAAGCTATGCTCTTTTACAGCGGACTGATGTGTGAACAAAAATAACGTCAAGTGGCAGAACAACAGAGCCTGAGAGCAAAAGACAAAGAGCTGCTCGAGTGTGTGATCTCTGCATCAGAGCCCCAGAGCAAAATCTTCCACCACGATTCAAGCCACAGCACTGCATTGTGGGATATCTCCATCGTGCCTTGACATGGGGAGATGGGGAAGGGGAAATTCTAGCTGAGTATGCTCAATGCCTCCATGACAAAACACAGGGGTAGTGTCACTGTTCATTTGTTTCCAAAGCTTCTTCATCTCTCTTGACTGAGCTGAGGAAGCACACGTGTACATGCACTGATCCAGTTTTTTTCATACAGAGAGGTTCCATGAAACAAGCAATGGTGATCCTACTTGTGAGAACATGAAGAAGAGGCTAAATCCTCCTTATGTAAGCAATGTTCTTAGCTTTATGTGGAATCATGACTTTCTGACGGCAGTTTTCTCCTCACCCCACCCTTCTAAACTCACGCCATTTCTGTGACAGAGGAATGCAGATCAAGGTCCAAATTGATGTAATCGCCAAGTGTGACACACTGAAAGGATTTGTGGATCTGCTGTGGGCAGCTTTGCATTTTGTAACGATGACAGGATTTGATCTAAAAACATGCTGTTAATAGTGCACACAGTGCCTTGCAACCATCTTCATAGTTTTAGTTTTTTTCCCCATATTTTCTCACCTTGCAACCAAAAACTTCAAGGTATTTTATTGGTATTATATAAGACAAATGTTTTTGAAAAACATTTTACAAATAAAACTTAGAAAAGTGTGACATGCATTTCTAATTCAGCTTCCTTTAAATTGATACCCCTAAATAACGCAGATGCATTCTGAACAAAACAGCATTAACCATAAAAGTAGCCATATATATATATATATATATATATATATATATATATATATATATATATATATATATATGTATGTATGTATGTATGTATGTATGTATGTGTGTGTGTGTGTGTGTGTGTGTGTGTGTGTGTGTGTGTGTGTGTATACAATATACCTGCAGTATTATAACACTTAAGTTAGGATGCTATTCGTCGACTTCAGTTCAGCATTTAATACCATCATCCCAGAGAAGCTGTTTGTGAAGCTCCACGACCTGAGACTTTCAACATCAATGTGCCTTTGGATCAGGGGCTTTCTCACCAACCAACCTCAGGTGGTGAGAATAGGGGACCAAACAGCATCCACCCTGGTCCTCAATACAGGCACACCACAGGGCTGTGTGCTTAGTCCAGTTCTTTTTATACTGTTCACCCACGACTGATCAGCCATCCACTCCTTTAACAGGGTTCTAAAGTTTGCAGATCATACCACTGTAGTGGGTCTGAAAACAGACAATGATGAGAAATTCTACAGAGAGGAGATCCAGCACCTGTCCCAGTGGTGTTCATTGAACAACCTGGTGCTTAACACCTGTAAGACTAAGGAGGTCATAGTGGACTACAGAAGATCCAGGAGGACAGTGCACACACCTATTTTCATTTAAGGGGAAGGGGTGGAGCACATGGACAACATCAAATTCCTGGGCATCCACATCACTTCAGACCTGACCTGGTCACTGAACACCTCTTTTCTGATGAGGAAAGCCCAGGAAAGACTCTTCTTCCTCAGAAAACTGAAAAGGGCTGGACTCCCTGCTCAGTTGCTCTAGAACTTCTATAGAGCCATGATTGGGAGCATCCTCTGCCTCAGTATGTGGTACAGCAACTGTACAGTCCAGGAAAAAAATGACTTGGCCCAGGTGGTGAAAACTGCCCAGTGGATTGTGGAGGGTCAGTTACCAAGTCTGGACTTAATATACACTGGCAGATTGCAAAGGAAAGCCGGTTGTATTGCTGCTGATCCCACCCATCCAGGACACAAACTGTTTGTATTGCTGCTGTCTGGGAAATGGTACAGGTACATAAAGACTACAACCACGTGGCTAAGGAACAGCTTTTTCCCAAGTGCTGTGAAATCCATCTGTCCACCTTCCATCCCCTCTGTCCCTCTGCAGACACATACTGATAGAGACTTCAGCAACAGATTTATACTTTATTATTGTATTTTATTTATTTATTACTGAGGGTAACACTGCAATTTTGTTATGTTCTTGAAACATAATGACAAATTAAAAAAATCTTACTTTTCAACTTTCAAAATTGATCTTTCTCCATCCATTGCTGTCTCGCATCTTCTGCCTTGACCAATGCTCCTACTATGACTTGAGTGAGAGAACTTGACTTAATAGGATTCAGAATAAAATTCATGTTTTGTGTGTATGCATAGCTGTACATGGTACATTTTGATAGCAAAAGTGGTCTTAGTCTTGCAAGCTGAATTATGTTTTGCTCTAAATATAATATTTATTAAGCCTAAACAAATTTTGTTTCATCAGCTCTCAGACAATGTCTCAGAACACTAAGGTCTTTGTCCGTCAGTGCATTTTCAAACTGTAATCTAGCTTTTTATGTTCCTTTAGAAATAATGACTTCTTCATTTCTGAACGGCTTTGCAGCCCATGTTGACATAAGACTTGTTGAACTGTGGATAATGACACTCTGTTACCAGCTTTAGTCAAGAGTCTTACAAGGCCTTTTGCCTTTGTCCGAGTATTGATGTACACATTTTGCACAGAACCAGTCTCCTTCAGTATGATGGCTGGACATTCATATGGTATCAATTCTGGTGTAATTCTTTTAATAGATAAAGAAAACAATGAAAAATTAGCTAAAAAATATCTTTCTCCTTATTTTGCCATTTAGCAAATATACATAATTTTTGTATAACTAAATGCCCTAAAACAGGAAAAGTTTAGTTTTATTTAATTTTAGATACTGCGAGTAGCTGTATGTATAAATATACACACATATGCATTAATATAGCTAGTATTTCAAGAAAATGTATTCTGTTTTGGTCAACTATTTTGAAAATATGGATGTTGCGCTTGTTCATTTTCCTGTTGGTGCAGTGGGATCGTTGAAGACTGACTCCACACTTGCTCCGGTGTCCGACAAAAACAGGATCAATGTATGTCTCAGGCAATTAAGTAAAAAAAACACACTGAACTTTTCAGATTTGCATTTGTAGCAAGATTTTGAAACCATCTAACCATTTTCTTTTACTTCAGAATTATGCCCTTCTTCTTTTGATCTATGACAT
This sequence comes from Anableps anableps, assembly GCA_014839685.1. Classification (NCBI taxonomy): domain Eukaryota; kingdom Metazoa; phylum Chordata; class Actinopteri; order Cyprinodontiformes; family Anablepidae; genus Anableps; species Anableps anableps. The sequence goes on from CM026079.1 coordinate 7,299,847, forward strand.
GCAATCTAAATAAAATTCATAAAAGTCTGTGCTTATAACATGACAAAATATGATAAGGCTCAAGCTGCATGTTAACGTTTGCAAAGCACTGTATCTTTAGATGAAACGAAGCAATATGGCACACGTTCTGCGAGTGAAAGAATTGCCAGAATCAGAGAGATTTCTCCATTTGATTCAGTCATTGCCTTCTCTTTTATGTGTCACACATTTCAGAAGGAGGTGTGATCACCATATGTTGGGAATACAGCCAACAAGTACATGGCAGCAGGGAAAATTAGATTGACAGCCAGGGGTGCTGCTTTGCTTTACTGGATCATTAGCAGAAAACGAGAATAAAGGAGAGTTGCAAATAATGAGAGGGGAAATGAAGTGGAAAAGCGTGAGGGGACTAAGGATAATAACTGAAAGAGAAGTCATAACCTGGTGTTAATGTTTGTGTCAACAAGCAGCTGGAAAACAAGGATGTTCTGCCTTACCCATCTGCCTCTCACTCATCAGCACCACCCAATCAGTCACTCTCTGCTTCTGTGAGTTATTTTCTGCATATTTCAAACATGGGGCAGCATGAAGATTAGCCTATAATACATAAAAAAATGTTTTATATATGTATATTTTTTGTTATTATTGATATATACACACACACACACACACACACAGACACACACATATATATATATATATATATATATATATATATATATATATATATATATATATATATATATATATATATATATATATATATAATTTTATTTTATTTTATTTATTTATTTTTTTTTCTTTTGGACGTTCACTGAGCCACTATGTTAGCTTTATTTAGGTTTGTAGCTTTGTTTTTGTTCATTGTGTATGTGTGTTGGGGGAGAGGGGGGGCAGCTGGTGTGATCATTTTCCTGCTACATAACCCAAATGTTTTTGAGCTCAAGGTCCCAAATGTAAGGTTAGGATTTTTCATGGTTCTATCCATTACATCACGTTGTCCTGGGTATCAAGTGGCAAAGCAGCCCCAGACCATTACACTACTACCACCATGTTTGACTGTTAGTGTGATGGTCTTTTCCTGTCTTAAACTTAAACCCCATGTCTTCTATAAAATGTCACTTTTGTCTTGCCAGTTCCACAGAACATTTTCCCAAAAGACTGTTTTTTTTTGTTTGTTTATTTGTTTTTCTTTTGACTAACAAGAGAAAGGCTTCTGTGTTCTCTTTGGGTATCAGTTTGATCTTGGAACTCTCCCATGGATGCCATTTTTGACCAGTCTCTTTTGTAGTGTTGAATCATGAACATTGACCTTAAGGGATGCAGATGAAGCCTGTTGTGGTTTAGGTGTTGATCTGGCTCCTTTTATAACCTCCTGGATGAGTGCTCCCACTGTTGGTATCCCAGCCAGTCTTAAGAATGTTCACAACTGTTTCATGGATCTCCATTAGTCGATGATCTTTCTCACTGTGGTTCTCTAGAGTCGAATTGCATAGAAATGGCTTTGTACCTCATTCCAAATGGATAAATGTCAATGTCAGAGAACTGGGATTTTGTTTTAATTCTACCCTTAAGCTTTTCCACAATTTAACATCACAAATATATAGAGAAAAAAAACTTCCTCTGGTTTTCTGCATACCCTTCAAATTTAAATTTAATGTAATTCATAAATATGATGAATATCAGATATATAGTAAATTAATTCAGCTATTGTCACACACACAAAGTTAATTTCATGCACTTTTCTAACACCTTCCAGTTTTATCTAAATTGGATTTTTCTGGCTTACCAAACCAAGTCCAATTATTTTTCCTTTCTCTAATTCCAGATTCACCACATTTACATTATAGATTTCTTGCCAAAGCCAGAGATATTTGTGTTCAAATTAAACAAATGTCAAGTAAATAGACATAGTCCATTTGTCATTAACATACTATAATTCATAAATAGTTGTGGCCCAAACACAGACCCCTGTGGTACACCACACACAATTACCAAAGACTTAGGTCTATAGGCAGCCATTTTCACAATGTGTTTTATTTTAGCTAAATAACTGCTTATCCAAATTAGCCACCCCATCATTATTAGAAACTGGTTAGATTTTGATTTTGGCCTAGGTTTTCTTGAGAAATCTGAAGACAGGAAAGAAAAAAGTAATTGTGAAGTTGTTTTTACTGACGATGTCAAGTACAAATGTTGGTAGAGATCTTACTAGATAGTCTTGACTCCAGAATCTGTAATTGCAGTATCCCTCAGCCCAAATTAGATTAAACGTAAGAAGTTCTACATCTTGTTGACGCTGTGACGCCCAGATGCTCCATTGTCTTTCTTTTCTCCACTCCCATCACAGAACAATCCTTGACCTAAATAAGCCACTAATAGCCTCCAGCAACAAGAGAAGGAAGTTGATGCTGAAAGAATAATTACCATCTTCATTTTGAGTAGCAAGTGCACATGGCTGCAACCGTGTCTTTGGGGTTCTTGCACCCCTGTGCTGTTGCTGTTCTGGGACACGAGCTAAAATTTGCTCCAGTGCCTCGAAAGCCCTTCACCCAGGAGGGCTCATTCAGTAAGGGATGTCCCCTTTTTGAGAGCCCTTGGAGAGCTGAAACGCAGTGCAGTAACCCTTTAGGTTCTCAGGGCCTGTAGGATAATTCACTTCCCGTGCAATGTGACACTGGCGGGAGTCTGAAAGAAGAGAGGTTTGATTGAGTGTCCTCTTTAACTTGCCCTTCGAATATCACTTACACTGGGGCTACAAGTAAAGCTAACTTCAGGCTTTTCTGTCTATCAGAGACATTCAATCAAAAACATTTGTCTCATAATCCAATTAATTAATTTTTAAATTAATTTAATTTTAAAGCAGTTTTAAATGTCCTTGCTTACTTCTGACTATAGTAAAACCAGGGTACACAACCTCTCCCCAACACAACATAGAACATCTAAACCCACTTTTAGGGAGTGAAAATGACATTGGAAAGGCCACATGTTGGTGTTTTAGTGGTCCGGCTGACGTGAGCAGGACGAAAAGATCTAGAACAGCAATACCAAGGGAGCGCAGGCAGCAGCAAGCTTGGCCCAAGGCATTTAGCAAAGATCAGAGGCTGTTAGGAATGACAAATCGACATTGGGACTGGTTCAGAGAGGAAGAAAGGTGGATGGAGATGGGAGGAAAAGGAAAAAAAGGGAGGGTTAATGACAGGATTGGGAAAATGGGGATTGTGTTTCAGCAGATCAATAGCTACAAAGTATAGAAACTGTATCAGGATTCTCCTTCACCTCAGCAGCAGAAATAACAGCTGTTGAGGCCCCTATGGGGAATCAGTGGATGCTATAGATTTGCTTGAAAGACAGTGTCACTGACTCAGGATCTATTGTGTTTTATAGGAATCTTAGACTGTTATTTTTAAAACTGTCATATTCAATGTTTTTGTGTTCACAATGAGTGTGCATGAATGGCCTGCCACAGTGGTAATCATATTCTATAATTAAATTGTCAAAGGTGTCCAATAGTTTAGGTTCTAAGTAAGTAGACAGGGGCAGCATGGTGGTTTCCTTCCACTGTCCGAAACCATGACTGTTACGTTAATTAGTCTCTCTAAATTCCAATTAGGTATGTGTGTGTGTGTGTGTGTGTGTGTGTGTGTGTGTGTGTGTGTGTGTGTGTGTGTGTGTGTGTGTGTTTATCTGTCCTGTGTGTTCCTGTGTTGCATTGTTATGAAGTGGCAACCTGTGACCACTGTGACCTCTTGTCCAATGACCCCTGGAGATGGGCATGAGCTTCCCCATGACCCTGCAAGAACCAGCGACTACAGAGGATGGATGGATGGATGGATGGATGAATGGATGGATGGATGGAAGGAAGGACGCAGACTGGATGAAAACAGTGCTTTTTATCAGGGGGTGTTATATCTATTTTTATTAACTAACTTACAAATCTGTATTTGGTTAAATGATAAAACATTTAATTGATGATTCGTAATGTTCGTTTTCTGCAACAAAAAGCAGTTTGTAAGTCTAATTTTGGTTTCACCTTGCTGGAGTACCTTCTTCCACATGTTTATGGTGTCCCTTACATGTCTTTTGGCAAACTTCAGAAACAGCTTCTTTTGATGTTTTTCAATCATGGCTTTCTTCTTACTCCTCTTATAGCATGGTTAAATTGCACATATCCGTCATATAAAAGCCCAATAAAAAAGGTTTGTGGAAATGTAAAAAATACTTTTGCAAGCCAATGTATGCAAGGGCTCCTTCCATTTTGACTGTGCAAGCTTTCCTCAAGGATGGATTTGTAATAAGGGCCTCTCTTCCTGACAATGAGCCTTCCTATTATGGAGTAGTGTCTTAAGTATTCCACAAGGCTAGGCTCAGCTGCTGAGGTCAATCTATCTCCAGTAGAAAGATTAGCAAACCTGTGGCTATATGGACTTCTCATGGGAGCGTGGCTGATGCTGATATAATAGTGTGACGGTGGGGTCACGATTTAGCCCGTCAGCAGCTGAGCCTCATGTCTGCATGCAGCAAACCCTATGGATTTTCATATACCATTATCCTCTGTCTACGTGCTAGAATTACACTTGCTAAAGGTCATAGAGCTGCACAGAGCAGATACTGAAACAAACACAGAGGGAGGGGGAGTGCGAGGGGGGAGGAAGAGGAAAAAGGGGCATTAATTATCCATCACTGCTCCTCTTGTTTTGTTTAATTTCTGGTTTAACAGTTCTCCTTTCCCTTCTCCGCCTAATCCTCTGCGTTTATGACCCAAACTATAACCCTATAAATACTGTAATCAGCATCAGTTTTAATTCCCTTTGATAAGCCAGTCGTGGAGGGAATCTGTTCCTGGACTCTTCAGAACTCTTCCCACACAGACACATGGTGTGCTACAGTCAAGAAGCTGGCTGGAACACCCTACGTCCCCTGCTGTGAATGAGCAGAACTTGAGCCGAACGCAGGTCTTTCTGAACCCAAGAGCTCAGAGAGCCCCGCTGCACTTAACCAAATGCTTGGATCCCTGCACCATTAAGAACAATTTAAGTTATAATGCGACAGAATCTAAGCCATTACGTCAAACAAAGCAAAAAACAAAAAACCCCACAAGGCTGTTAAAGCTTCCCACACTTTCCTGTTTGTGAGTACTCATCTTACTCTATTACTGCGCTCTTACACAAATTGCTGGCATAAACAGCAAGGGGAGCATTTAAAGGAGTTTTAAGTTCTTGTTTGGTGTCGGAAGTGGGAACGGAGGAGCATTTGTGGCACAGGCTTGGTCCTATATTGCTTTTCTTTTTGACACCTGTTCTTCACATCTTGAATTCATGTTGTGCATGTTCCACTACTACATGCAAATGTCCAGTGTAGTTCAGGATTTACATACAGTGTCTCGGGCACAAAGAGAGAGCGGCAGCTACAACCGGTTAATGAATGCGCGCCTGCCACAGCACGTTGAATTTGGTGTTACTGACCAGGGAGATGAGCTTCCCACTGTAAATATTTCATGAGGAGCTGCTCAAAGAAGGCTTTCCACAAGTCTGCTTTTTGAAAAATGTTAGATGAATATTATATACAAGATATCCCCCTGTGCTCATATCTAGCATGCAAGGAAAGAGTGATCATTCATTCCCAGATGCTGAAAGAGATAGTGCTGTGAAAAAATATTTTTTGCATGTTTTTTCAATTTTTGTTGTGTTAGATCATTAAATAACTTTTAATATCAGACAAAGGCAGGCCTGAGTAAACATAAAGTGCAATTCTCAAATATTGATTTCATTCATTGAGGGGGGAAAAAGTTATCCAAACCAATCAGGCAGTATATGAAAATATATTTGTGCCCTTGTTAAATCATGAATGAAACTGTGATTTAACATATATTTGGCCTGATTACAGCTGTAGAACCAATTATTCATTGAAACAGAACCTGTCTGTAATCAGGAAGTAGGCTAAATGATCTCAATAGGCAACACACTATGCTCTGATGTAAAGAAGTTCATGAATTGGTGAGAAACAAAGTCTTTGAGACCTGTTTGTCTGTAAAGGGTTACCACTCCTTTCTAAGGCTTTAAGAGTCCAGTAAACCACAGTGAGAGTCATTATCCACAAATGGATAAAACATGAAGCAGTGGTGAATCTTCCCAGGAGTGGCCAACCTACTAAAATTACTCCAAGAGCACATTAACTTCCCATCCAGGAGGTCAGGAAATAACCCAGAATGACATCTAAATATCTGCCTTACTTAAGATTAGAGTTCATGTTTCAACAATAAAAAGAGACTGGGCAAAAGGCATCCATTAAAGAGTGCCAAGGTGAAAACCATAAAGAACACAAAGGGGCGTTTCATGTTTTCTTAAAAAAAAACAATGATCTCCATGTGTGGTGCCTGGCATCGTGCAAGGCCATTGGGGGCGGGATGCAGTGGGGGGACCCTGGTCTGGGCTGGTCTGCTACTGTGGGGGCTTGGAAGGTCTGCATTTCTCCACCCCAGAATGAAGGAGACCACCTCCTGGGCCCAGGGGCTGGTTGCCCCTCTGTTATCGTTACCAGACCTAGGAGCATAGAGTGTGTATGGGGAGTACAAGTATGTGTGTGGCATCCATTATTGTGTGTCTTTATGTTGGGTGTGTGGGTGTGAGTGTCAGTGTGTGCATGCATGAGTGTAGGAACATGTGATTGTGCCTGTGTGTGTCTGTTTATCTGTCAGCTTGGGTTTTGGGCTTCCCCCTCTCCTGGATCATCTCTGGCTTCCCACCAAATGTGGGGCCTATTTTCCCCCCCGTCATACTCCCTGCATAAATCCCTGTGTGGCTAGTGCCTCTACCCACATACAGAAGCATCGGTGGTTCTCAATGTCCAGGGCTGGGTGCTCACGTGTGCCGGCTTACTCCCAGTGGCTTGGCGGGAAAAAAATCTTATATACACAAGCGCGGTCACACCCACACCGACAGGTGTTTAAGTTCTGGTGTTTACAGATACACACTATCTTGTATTAATTAGTACCGTGTACTTTTCACTTATGTTGTTGTTATTGTTATAAATGCTATGGTGTTTGTTGTTATGGTTTCTCTGTTCTATTTTTTTCCCTTTCTGTAGGTGTAGAGGCAGACTTATATGGAGTTATTTTGTACTCTCTTTATCTTTCTTTCTCTCGTCTGTTCTTATGTTTTTTCTCTTTTAACTTTTTGCCCATCTCTCTCCTTTTGTTTTTTCTTTCTTCACAGTCCCTATGTCCATTGCATCTGAAATAAACCAAAAGTAATTTCTGATAAAGTTGTGTATGTATATATATATATATATATATATATATATATATATATATATATATATATATATATATATATATATATATATATATATATATATATATATATATTGTAGCATTACAGCAGAAGTCATAATGCTCCACCTGTGAAAGAAAATCTGTTGGGCTTCTGCTTGGCACTAAGACAGCAATTCTAGGTGCCCCACTGGACTTGTTAAAAAAAATACAAACAAAGAAGAAAAAAAAAAACTATGATTTCCAAAATCTTTAGGACCATGTTCAGTGTACTAACAAGACAAATCTTTTCACAAGGTATGTTTTACATCACATCAACAATTTACAGCACTTCAGATAAATAACCTTGTATTAACATTAAAACATTAATCAGATGGTCTGAGACTGGTTTGCTTTCTCATATTGACTTTTTATAATTGATAAATCCAATAATTCTGCTCATCAACAGAAAATTGTGAAGGATAATGTCCAGCCATCTTTGAGGCGGGTGCTTCTTTCCTACAGTACAATATGTAGTCCTGTGCACATTTGAATTACTTTCTGTTTTTGCTAAAATCAGTATCATCATTACAAGATGGGAGAATTTAGAGATTTTGTTAATCTGAAAGCAAGATACTGTTCCAGAAGGATGTGACCTTAGAGCTTGGAAAGCTTCACTGTGTTTATGTAACAAAGAAACCTTGTGTTCCTTGGCTTGTTTTTGCTCATGGCAAAAGGTCCTCATGCATTCTGATGAGTTCCAAGCAGAACACTGATCAGCGGAGGGTTCCTGCGGATCCAAAAAAAAAAAAAAAATGAATGTGGGGTGCTTGAAATTTTTGAGCATGTATTGAGACTCTTCGACAGAGGACATTTATGTTTTGCCTGCAGGGTCCTTTATGGAAACAGAATTGTCCTAAAATAAATGTGCTGTTTGCAAAGTTTGGCCTCATCTCAAAAAGAGATCTTTGTGAACTTTGTATGATAAAAATAACCCCCAAAAGAATTTTTTTTTAACCTAAACTAACCAATCTTAAGGAGCGTCTCCACTTAGTTTCTAGAGATGCATTGAAGTAATTTTCTTTGAGGTCTGAGATGTTAATTCCAATTTTGACCAGTTCCAATTTTCCATTGTCAGGACTATAAGAGAACAAAATGTGCAGCCTAATTCTGTGATAGATGTAGTTTACAGTCCAACAGAAAATTAAATGCTCAAAAGACTAGTCCATATGTGCATCAAAACTATGTCTGTAATCTTTTTACAAATACCACAGTGCTTGTTGTTGTTGGTTATATATCCATAAACTGAAAATAGAGGGAGTTCTTAGTTTTGATCAATTTTATAATATACCTTTATTTAACCTGGAAGTCCCACTGAGATCACTTTACTTTGTCAAAGGAGACTTGTACTCAACTGTACTGTACCGTAGACAACAGCCAGACAAATCAACCCCAGGTAAAACTTAATGAATATGTTTTGTTTTGGGGATTTTTTTTTTTTTTTTTTTGTAATTTCTGGGAAATTGATCTGCCAGTCGCCAAACCAGTCTCCCATTTGTGAAAATTCAACAATTCTCTTCATGTTTAATATTGATATCTGAGAAAAATTGTTACGTTTTATCTGTTGTTATAGACTGTATTTCTTAAGGGGATGGTGACATCACTGTATAAAATATTTAATGTGGTTGTTATTGCTGCATATGTCAATTCTCCAAAGAATTTCATTAAAAAAAAATAATGTCACCTTTTTGTAGGGGTTTGTTTTGCCAGGCCAGATTTCCCTCCTTGGTAAAAGGGTTGGGTACGGTAATGATATCTGGCTCTACCTAGTTGACTTCACTCTGATTGGCTGCAACCATATTTGGGAAACTCTTCAGTAAAACATTGTCTCAAATTGTACTTCCCCATAAATTAACTTCAGCCACTCTTTTCTGCTTCTCTCATCCTTCAGGAGTAAGTGGAAACTTCTATCCATTTTGGAGCACCCTATTTTTGAGCTAAGAAACAAAGCTGTTCGTCAATGAGCAGGGCTTTTGATACCAACTCTTAACATTCACATGGCCTCATCAGTGCAGACCAGATCATATTATACCCCCAAAACCACAGAAAAATGAAATTTGTTGTCATGACCTCTTTAACAATTTAAAACGCTGATTGGTCCATCCATCTTTTTATTGTCTTATCTGAAATTAAGAGTGGCCATTTATTTTATCATTTATCATGAAATATTTCTTATCAAGATAAGAATTTTGATATGTTGATGTCTTGATAAATTCTAATTAATGATGTTAAAAAAAACTGACAGTATTACTGGAAATATTTTTTCTATTTTCTTTCGTGTTGGTTTCACAAGAGCATTATTAAATATCAGTACTTTAGGAAATATGATTAAATGCAGTTACTTTGTGCAACTTAGTAATATAAATCACACTTCTTTACTTAAATGGCGTCCTGAGAAAGCCAATTTCAAATGGGAATGTTTTTCAAAAGTAGTATTTGTGTTTGTGGCACTGAATGCTGTACCCTGCATTCACAGGCACACAGTTACCTAAAAAAGAAGCAATAAATAGTTTATCATCATTTTTATCATGATCACAACAGCAAAATCACAAAAAATATCGCAAGATATCATGATAAAACTCTAAGTCCATATTGCCCACCTCTATCTGAAATCAGGTTGTGAAGTAACGGCTCCATGAGTGGAATTTTAGACATCTCTCTCTCCAGCATCACTCCCAGCTCCTATTGGAGGATCCCTAGACCAATGAGGATAAAGTGCCTCCAGCATATTAAACAATGGAATTTTCCGTCATATTATCGCCTGCAAAGTCCTTTTGGTGAGATACCAGAGAAAGCCCACGGGTGATTGGAGCTTTCGTCTGCCATATGGAACATTGAGTAATGCAGCCCTGCCCCTCCCAAACTTGCTGGGAATCTGCCTCTGTATGATTTTGCTAAATACATTTATCCTGGAGAAAAGCATCTGAAGGCAACATCTTCAGCTTTACTGTATGAACTTTTATCAGATTTCTACCAAAGCTGACATCGTATAACGTAAACTACTCTTCTTCCTGACTGCTAAGCAGCTCTTGCGGCTGGGGTGTCAAATTTTGGTGAGGCAGCATTGATTTGCAAGGTCTTCCGGTGGATTCATTGGTTTTCAAGGGACAAATTACCCTTAACTGTGACTTTTCTGTTGGACTGGCAATCTGTCTGTTGTGTACCCTGCTTCTCGTCCATGTTCGGATGAACAGGGTTTAGCGGGTGTAGAAAATGGATGGATGCTCTGCTTTCTGCACCTGAAGTGAGTTTCACAGATTCTTTTTATGGCTCTACTTCTGTGACCTTAAATGTTCCCCCAAAAGATTATTCTTCTTTTTCCTCTTATTTTTTTAAATTAGCTACTTTGACTGCAAGAAAGAAGATTGCACATTGGACAGACTGTGCTTGCACAGATTTATGCGAAGCGTAATAAATGCTTTTTATTTAATAGCAAGTTACTATCAGGATTTGGATTTGCTCCGAAAACCCTCTATGCACCAGAGGAGAGCTCCACACTAAGGAGCCGCCCTCGTTCTTATTTTTATCCCCGCCATTAATGTCTTTTCTTTCTCTGACTCTCTGTCTTCATCTGTCTTCCTTCCTGTCTCCTTCCTTCATTTCCTTGTGTTTCTCAGTCACTGTTTCCATCATTTTTCCAATGATGACTTGATCCTTATTGACCAGAAAGAACAGGTCATGAATGTGAAAAAGCTGACAGTCTGCCCTTAAGGTACATTTACTGTAAAAAAAAAAAAAAAAAAAAAAAAAAAAAAAAAAAGGTAATACTGAGGGTTGATTTGTTTTCTATTCTATTTGCAATCCTGTAAAAAGTATTTGCTCACCCCCCTTGTACATACTTGTTCTTATTTCTGACTTTCTGTCACATTTTCAGATTATCCTGAAAGAATCAAATTAACATCCAGCAAAGCTCATGTGTGTAAATACAAAAACAGAAACCTGGCTATATGTGAAATGTAATTACCTCCTAAACTGACAAACTGGTTGGGCCACCCTTGATGGCAACATACACAGACATCAATCTTTTTTAATATCTGGCAATGACTCTTTTTTGTCCCACTCTTCTATGCAGAACTGTTTTCATTTAGGGCATATTGTAGGGTGTTTTAACATGTTCAATGTCTCAATCTTTAAAGTTCTGACTTTGACAGGACCATTCTGAAAAGTTCTTTTTGTTTTGTTTTTTTTTAAAAAAACCATTCAGAGATGAACTTGCGGATGTGCTTTGGATCATCGCCCTGCTGCATAACCATATGTGCTTGAGCTTAAGGTTTCAAATTAATGACTGGACACTGTTCTTCAGGATTTTCTGCCAGAGAGCAAAATTCATGGTACCATCATTAACAGCAAGTCATTAAGTTCCTGAAGCAATAGAAAAATTACCCCAGATTATAAAAATGATCACCATCATGTTTGACTGTTCTGTTTTTAATATGCTTATGACAAAATATGACACAGACCCTCCAAAACGCTTTGCCTGCCCAGTCTGTAGAAGGAGGCTGCCTGGCTGTGGTTTTCGCTTTGCCCATCTCCCAGTGATCCAGTTTATACCCAGTAATATAATTATTTCGTATTGTTGAGAAATGTAAGTGCAAGAAATGCATCCTCCTGGATGAGTCATCACTAAGCTTTAGGAGTAATTATGGTAGGCTGGCCATTCCTGGGAAGGGTCACAAAAGCCTTAGAAATAACTTTATATCCCTTTTTGGGCTAATGAGGCTAAGTCTTTGATCTTGTTTTATATCTATTCTACTACTACTCCAGATGGGGCCATTCCTCTTGTTTGACGCATAGATAAAAATATTCACTGACATCCAAAATGTTTATAACTTTATTAAGGACAAAAAAACAAACCATCCCCAACGCTAATGTCACCATCCACAGGCCACATTTCCATAGAAGTATTTTTTCAAAGAAGTTACATGATTGATCAGGGGATCCTGAAACATTTGAAAGCTGAATGGGTATAATAGCACTTTGCACCGATCTGATGTTTGAATAACCTAAGTAACTGATTAAAAACAATAAATATCCTTGTTGTTGAACTCTTGTGTATATATATTCAATAATAAAGCATTAAAAAGGGGTTTTGAACTGAAAATGGTGCTTATTTTGTTGATAGATAGTTTTCAATTAAAATTCAATTAATTGCGATAAATTTTAATCAAGTCCCTCCACTAAAAATTATACTTTAAAAACTGCTGTTTGTATTCACTCAAATTCTTTTTGTCTGATGTTAAAATGTGTTTGATGATCTTGAACATTCAGATGTGACAAAAATGTGAAAAGAAAAATCTGTAAGCAGACTAATACTTTGTCAGTATTTTTAAGCATTATATATTCAGTTATGTAATAATCAGTCATATGTCACTTCCCTTTCTGCATAGGGCCTAGTCTGCCATTCAAACTGCAAACTAGACTTTAACCTGCAAGTATAATAAGGTGTTGAGGATGGTGTGAAAAGAGCAGATAAGACAAGAGACACCTTCTGTTTTGTGCAACCTAACCTTAAGGCCAGTAATCACTTTTTTAACAAAAGTTTTAATTCCTATCCATTCTTTCATTTCATGGCAAAATGCATGAAAAACGGATAGTTCTAATAGTTTCAACATCTGACAAACAGCAAAGACAAAACTAAAGTGTGTTCCCACTTTATTAAAAAGCAGCTTACTGGTATTTGTTATCTATCACGCTGTGTTCTGTTTGCAGAATAGAGTCTCCCACTAAAATACAATGTCCTAATTGTGTCACAGTGAATGAAGATTTTATTTTAGATGGAAAATCAAAGTTTGGAAGGCACTGTAATCTTTTTTTTGTTGTTGACTGTATTTGTGCTGTTTCTTTGAAAAGAAGATCATTCAGACTCCTCCAGCTGGCTGGCGTCATCTGCAAAATACTTGGGTATTTTTAATTAAACATCATAAGGGTAAGAACTTCAAATTCCAATAATTTTAGCCATTTGTGGGGAGTCAGACATTTAAAAGATTATAATCTTACACAAGCTTTTAAACGTTCAGAACACAGTTTGAATGATCAACTTCTGTGGCAACTGTCTCGGACTGAGGTTAAAGGTTTTTATGTCACTTTTTTTCTTTATCTATAACCAAAAATATGCTGGTTTGGATCAGCCTCACTGCTTTATTTATCTTATTTGTCTGAGAAATCAGAGCCCTAAGCCAGTGCTAGAGTTTAAATAACTGAGAAAAACAACTGGGGGTAAAAAAGTGTTTCCCTGCTAACATAGTTATTCTGTTTTAGCTTTTAGAGGGGGGGTTCCAATTAAATTTTTCAGCTCATCAAACTGATTTTTATGTTAGACAAAGATAACCTGCAAAAATGCAGTTACAAAAATGAAAATGAAAAAAAAACCTATCTTGCATGGTTCTATGAACTTTTGCAAGTGTAACAAAGGAAGAAAGGCTGATTTATGACATATTTTTCTATAGAAATTGAAGCTGCTGGGTTTGAAAGAGTTTACTCTCAGGAATTATGCTCACTTGGAAGGTATAAGCTAAGATGGATCCATATGTCAGTAGTTCCCAAAGCTGGATTTACCAAATTGATAGATGGAGGTGATGGGCTATCTTTAGCCTCCAGAAATGAAATCAGTCTGAAAGGTACTTGCTAGTAGCATATTTTTCACCAAATTGTTAAAAGAAAGAGAAAAAAATGTATTCCAAAATGAAAAAGAAAAAAAAAGTGGGAAGGTTGTTCAACCAGTGATAATTGGGGTCACAGATCTTTTTCACAGTAAGTCTGTGGGTAGGAAACTGGAAAGTTTGAGAACCGTTCCTGTAGAAACTGGAGTGGTAGTTATTAACCTTTTGTCTTTGAGCTATTAGACCATGTTTTAATTGATAATTAAGGCACAATACGGTGCTTTCTTGCGGATTTTGGTGGAATGCGGGAAAATTTTTCTTTTCATTCTTCTTGCATTTTGGATGGATGGATGGATGAACAACTGATAAACAGATGGTTAACCTGATGGATGAATGGGTGGATGGATTTGAAAATGAGACGGAATAAATTCTAGAACAAAACAAATAATTTGCTCTGCTTTTTTTCCGTATATATGAACCACTGAAGATAATTAAATTCCAGACTTTTCCAGTCCGCATAGGAATCCTGAATGTTGGGAAAAAGAGTCAAAGAGCATGTGTAATACATAAGGGCTGCAGTGTGGGTGTTCACAGTGTTTACTGATGCCTGGCGAGCGCTTCATGCACAGAAAGAAACAAAACCCACACGTCCCTCGCCTCTTCAGTCAGCTAATAAAATTAGACTCATATTAAATGGCTCATCCTGGAGGCATTAAAGTTAAATGCAGGTGCACTGACAGGATGGCTGGGCGCTCATTTCTAGGCTGTTGCAGGCATAACTGTCTACAGCAGTTGAACCCCTGCTTTCCTTTAAAATTACGCTTATTCTTAACGACTTGGATTCCTCAAGGTTTTAGACACAATACTCAAAAGATGTTGGTCTAGTCTAAGCACTGGTGGAACCTGCAGAAGATTAGAAAGTATGGTAATGGCCATTTACCATCTGGTAAAAAAGATGCATATATGTTCATGTTTTGAGTTAATTGTGGAGTTATTTGCTGCTCCTCATTGGTAGAATAGGCGCCAATAAGAAAGCCAAACAAAGACGAATTAGATTTTTGGAAATCTCAGCTGAGCACCTGGGCTGCGCAGAGACCTTTGGAGGGGCAGGTGCTCAAAGTTAAAAAAAGGGGCACATAGAACAAGATCTTAAAACACCATGCAACAACACAACAACAACCGATATTAAGCAAGACTCTAATATGGAATCAGATCATACTATATCGTAGTCATCATGTGGGGACAATGCAAAGCAAATGTATTCTATGTTTTCCCTGATGGGTAAAATGTTGCTGTTGAGGGGCTGCTGCTCCTGCTGCTGATAGTGAATGAATAAAAACATCAAATGGCAATAGACTTAACCAGCTAATGTGCTAACTGATGGTAATGATCATGCTTTAATCTGGAAAACAGATATGTATACTTCTACAGACTAATACTTAGAGGTGCATCAATAAATAGCCAGTAATTCCCCAATTCATTATATAAAAAATATGTGATACATTTTTAATCAGAACTATAGTTCCATAAAGCAAAATCACATCGCAAAAAACGGTATTTAATGATGAGTTATAATTTATTAAGGTACCATTAAGCTTATTCAACATACATTTCTAACCTGTACATTTAAAATTGCCCTGGTTTGCCTCCCTTGTCCTAAAAAGACTCTCTCTCCAAAAGCTCTGTTACAGAATCAACAGACCCCAAAAGACTTTAAGATTTTTAGAAAGAAACAAAGTGTAAAGTGACAGGCAGGCTGCCAGAAGTCCACAAGCTAGAACTACACAACAAATCCTGTTCAAACACAGCGACCTTTTCAGTATACTCACCGCTACCTCCCTGCTTTTATATTGTTTGGTTTTTTTTTTTTGGTTTTTTTTTATCTTTCCTAAACTGGCTTTGACCTATGGAAGCTCTGAGTCTGGCAATCACAGCACACACTCAGCAGCATCCTGCAGCATAAAACATTAATCCATCTTTCCCGTCTGAGTGCCCTGCTGTTGGTGTTCAGTCCTGCTGTAAGTCGACCCAAACGCAGACTCCGTGAACATCTGTTATGGTGTTCCACAGCTGCTGCTAGGAAGGTCAGCGACCTTATGGCTGATGATTCTCACACAGAGGAGAAAAAGGAGAAAGAGACAGAAAAGGAGAGAGAAATGGACTTACAAATAGATGACATGAGAACAAAAGATCGTGGACGGTGAGGTGTGGTAAAAGTGGGAGTAGATCACATCGCTGGAGAAACGGCACTACCAGAGAAAAACGGTGCGAAGTTTTGCAGTTTACTTTCTCCATTTTGAAACCAGAAGTGTCAGCAGCTGTGTTAAAATGTCCTTTAGTCACACGGTTTTTAAAGATCATCACTTTGTGCATCATTTCTAAGACAGTCAGTAATGCAGTCAGCTGGGCTTCTTTCGATAGACAACGGCAGCATTCCTTCCCTTTGATTTCTCCCACATTTTGTTACATTACAACCACAAACTTCAAAGTATTTTTATCGGGCTCTCATGTAATAGATCAACACACAGACGTGGATAATTGTGAAGTGAAAGGAAAATAATATTTACACCAGAGAAGCTGATATATCAGGACCACAGGACGGGTGTTTGTTTGACGACTGAGGTGAAGGTAGTGATCTTGCAATCCAAAAGTTGTGGGTCCGATTCCAGCTTCCTCATTTCACATGTCAATGTGCCCATGGTCAAGGCACTTAACCCTACACACTGATTCCCGATCTGGGAATCAGTGTATGAATATGTGTGCGTTTGTGAGTGTGACTGGGTTAATGTAGTGTAAAGTGCTTTGAGTGGTTGGTATGACTAGAAAAGAGCTATAGAAACTCAGTCCATTTACCATTTTAGTCATGGGCCACAAATCTAGCTTTAATGCTTGAGTGGCAAGAAGAAAGCCATAAAAAGTCCTGTTTACAGCTCTCCACAAGCAATGCTGGGGCCACTGCAAACATGTGGAAGATGCTACTGTATTACATGAGACACGTGCAACATTAAAGATGGAAAAAGTTTTGAGATTATTTGTCATGATGTCATTTTGTTGCATCACAGAAACGTCAGATTTTAACAGGGAAGAGTAAACATTTTGTATTCTCTTGAACTACTTGTTAGGGGTTATCCTTACTTCTGAATTTACCTGCAACAGGATATTCAATTCATTTTCCGTCCACCTTCACAAACAGCGACTTCAGGTAATCTCTATAATCTGCTCACAGTCTACTGTAAGGAAGTCACTATTTCAGTCCAGTGCATCATCTATCAGCAGGAGGTCTCTTAGCAGCTTATGGTTTTATTTAAAAAGGTGGTCATTAGGTGTCATTTTCTGTGGAGTCAACAGACCATACAAGAATTAGAACTGAAATAAATAGAAATAGGCTATAATACAAAGTCTTCACGAAATTAAAGATAATATAACTAAAATATACCTCCGATTTTGGGCATTTTCGTATTATTTATCTCCAAAATTCATGAAATTAGTCAGCTAAAAAGAAAAACAACCTGATATGCGATGGTTTAAGTACATGGGCACAAAATGCTTTGCTTCCAGGTATAAAATGTTAAAAAGAATGGATGAACTGGCACTCGTTGATGCAGACTGGGTGAATGATTTGGCAACAGGACAAACTGACCAGGAGCCTCTTTGGGTTAGATATAACACTTTTGGTGTAAATTCCTCAGTATTTTGGCCTGAAGCTTACTTTACTGAAAGCTGAGATTACAAGTAACAGTAAATCTATATTTAATCTACATGCAATGATTAAAAACTACAACTTCAGGCTAAAAGCTTTGAATGATGATTCCAATCTACTTTTTTTTACTTTAGCTAATAGTAGCTAAAATGTTTTGTGCCAACTTTACAATTTTATCTTTTGAAGAAACTAATTGCTTATATCAGTACTGTTTATTTACTGTTGTGCTGCATTTTAGCATTGCAGACAATGTAAGACCAGTCTGACATTTTGCTTCTTATGGAGAAACACAAGCTAATGCTAGCTGGCTAACTAGTCTGGCTATCTACTCCGTTTTGAGAGTGATAGGTGGTGCCCCTTTAGTTTTCATATTGTGTTTTTTCATTAATGTAAACTTCTCCAAAGAGTTGAATTGGTTTTTGTTATAAGCAGGGGGAAAATATGGTTGTGTTCTTACAGCTAACTCACCAGCACTGCACAGCAACAAGTGGGGGATGGGCAGTTCTGTGTCACTCTGTTCTCCATACAGAGAAAAGTCAGGTAACTCCATTGTCTCATCTGGAATCTTTGGGGTTTTGAGATAAAGGATTATCGCTTTTGAAACACTGGCATACTTCGTTAAAACTGTCCCCAACCTATGTATGTGGGATTTGAGAGGCTTTTTTCACTGTTTTGTTTTAAATTAAATCTGTATTTTTGACTTAATTAGGGGGCTGACAAAAAAATAACCAACTAACTTTTCCTTTTAAATATAGTTTCACGGTGCATGAGGCTGCTCCAATAGAAATACTGAAAGATGAGCCAGTTGATTCTCATCTCCCCTCAGTGCTCCACCTGGGATTTCCTCCACTGAGCTCGATTTCTCAGGGTAACTTCATCCAGAAGGAGGAGTTGTGAACAATGACATAGATTGTCTGGGTTTCTTTCTAAGGAACTTTGCCTCTTCAATATTGAAGAGGTTTTATTATATTGTAGAAACTAACATATGTTGTCAAAAGAAAGAAATCTAAAAAATGTATGGGGACCTTAATTAGATTTTTTGAAACATAATAGTCCATTATTCAGTGAAAATTAATGGGCTGTACCTTTTTTGTAATTGTCTCTATATGTTTGCTTGTATAGGGAAACTGTGTTGAAAACGTTGATTGAAATATTGAAATTCCACCATTAATAGGTGCAATTTCAGATTTAGCTTACCTCAGTGATAGCTGATATGAAAAAACTTAATACAGACCTACTGCAATGACAAAAATCTTTAGCAATTTACTTTTCACTTTAGCTACCAGTCGCTGTGGTAATTTTCACCAACTTTGTAATTAGATTTTTTTTTTATGGGATGAAACCACTTTATTGCCCAGGAAACCTCCAGAGAAGCCTAAAGCCCAACAGTGGACACAAAAAGTAATTTAGTTCCTTGAGTTGTATAAGCTGCTCCTTAAGGAGGACTGAGGCAGGTTTCATTGAAAGTTATTCAGACTGCTGAGTGAAATCCTCCCACACCCAGCTGAAGTCATTTCTTTAGACCGTGCTGTGAAATAGAATAACATTAAGCATATTGACTAACTGTGAAGAGAGAGGTACTGCCATTGTCAAAGCAGTGGATGATTGTGGCTGGGCCAATTTCAGACTTTTAATAAAAAAAAGACTGTTATGGGGCATCTGTCTGGCTTAGGTTGTAATATATTGAAGAAAGAAGGCTACAGAGCAGGGACTGAGATGGGGATGAACAGAGGAGGCAGGAAGAGGAATATAAAAACAAGAAAACTTGGAGAAGCGATAAGTCAAAAGTCCAGTTTAAGACTTTAGAAAGCTGCTCCTTGTCAGCTGTTTAACGTGCTCATAGGAGGATAAAATGCTGCCTTCACTTCTCCCGCCAGGCTTAATGGAGACGGAGAGATGAAAAGATGGAAAGAAAAAGCTGAAAGACTGGAGAAAAGACTGGCAGCAATAGGAGGGGGTCTGGAAGTGGTATGCATGGCTGGAGTAAAGCAGCAAGCACTCGTCCACGTTAGAAAAAAAAGGGAACAAACTCGCGGGAGCTATTGATTCTTTTTTTTCTCTTTTTTGAGTGTTTTCAACCTGATGTCTCCCGTTGCTCTGAAAGAGCAGCATTTTGAGAGCCCACCTGAGACGAAGGGCAGCTCATACATTTTATCCCTTTATTTCCATTTCTTTCTTCTACTCCCCACCCCTCTCCCTCACAGTTTCCTGTCATTTTTGGCCAAAGATTTGCTTTTGTTCCCTCGCAGCTTCCTGGTGACCTGCTGATTCTCTCTGTCACACAGGACAGAACGGATGGCCGTTCATTGTCTGCCTTGTCTCACTCTGAATGTACTCAGAGAGGATTTGTAGAAGATTTTGTGACCTTTTCAGGTCCTCTTCCGCAGATCTGCCCTGTTCTGTGGCCCACAGATACGCTTCTTACATCCACCTCCACACTTAGATGAAATCTTACGTCGCTTTGATCCATTGCACTCTCACCAACTGGGTCACACATGCAAGCCCTCTGAAAGTGAGAGCATGGGCATGGAGTAAACAGACTTAACAGTCAACGTAGCAGGTCACTACATGGTGCATGGCGAACAAAATTGCCCTGTGGTGAGCTCAGATTTGCTGCACTTTGCCATGCTGGTGAATGATTGCTTGTAATATAAATTAATTTTAAAATTCTGGCGACGTTCATGTGTGATCAACTGCTGCCAGCCCAGTAATAGAAACTGTTAAGGGTGCGGGTCAGAGTTACCTTGTCAGAAATCCACATGGATCGGTTGGTTCGGGTGTTTTGGTAGAACACCTGTGCAACTCTGTCATCCACAGAAAATGCCACAGAAAGTCACGGCCTTACTTGTGATTTAAAGATATTTTATGATCAAATTTGATGTTGCCTGTCTGTTTATGTTGCAGTTTAATATGTTCACATTTAAGTCAGGCGCCGCGGTGTTTACTGTGATTCTTTACATTGAAATAAATTTAGAACTCCATACCAACGATAGACATCTGGAATTCTTGCTCAGTCATTATGAAACAAACAAAAAAAAAAGCAACATTTTCTATAGTGGTGTCATTGCATTGAATCACTGAAATCGCATTTTGTCCGACAGGTTGTGCAGAGATAAGGGCTAAGACACGTGAACACAGCAGCGCTCGCGGCAGACAGCTGATTTACCAAACTCAGCTGGCCAGATAAACCCTGTCCAAATGTGATCAGCGAGCTTGTGCGTGACGTCAGTGGGTGCAGGATTATTTAATGTTTTGTGCCAGCGAGGCGGCACTTCAACACTTGCTGACTTGCATAATATCTTGTGTCATGGGGATTGGGACATTTTCCTGTAACAAGGCTTGGTTTGATTTCATTACAGGAGAAAGAATAACATTGTTTGATTTGTGACTGCTTTATGAAGCAGCTTTAAATATTTTCTGTATGTCTTTATTTGCACAAGTCTGGTTTCTCTCAAATGCAGCTGGATGATTCAAATTCATTTTTTTAAACTATCTCCAACTATTTATAACACAAATCTAATGGAATAGGTTGATGGAGGTTGTCTGCTGCTCTTCTTTGTGACTTCTGACCTCCTGTTTTCCTATTTCTGACCAGCAGCTGTGGAACACGGCCTGGCTTCTGCGACAGACAGCGCTGTTGTCAAGTGAAAGGACAATAAAAACTGTCCCGTTGCCATGGGGAAACAGAACAGCAAGCTACGGCCCGAGATGCTGCAGGACCTCCGGGAGAATACCGAGTTCTCCGACCATGAGCTGCAGGAGTGGTACAAGGTATGCATGGCACTGTGTCACCAGCAGTTCGCTCCTTCAGGTTTAGTTTAGTTTTCTTCCTGGACTGTTCTGTGCTTAGATCCAATCATTTCCAATCAGTTTCCCTGTCCAAGCTTCCCCACAACATGATGTTGCCACCACCATGTTTCACGGTGTGGAAGGTCTGTTTAGGATAATGTGCCATATTCATTTTTCATCACACATGTTGTTCTGCATGTAGGCCAAAGAGCTAAATTGCTGTCTTATTTCTTTGGAGGACTTTCTTCCACCTTTGCTGTGTTCCCTATAGAGCTTGTGGCAGACAGGACTTGCAATTGTATTATAACTAGGGCCAAGACTTTAAGGCGTTCATTTTGATTAATGAAACACATAGATTTTATTTTATTTTTTTTTTTTTTACATACAGAGGTTCCGGCCAGAATAAACATCTTTGTTGTTGAGCTTATATGTCTATTTATTCAATAATTTAGCAGCTAAAAGGGGTTTTGAACTGAAAGTATTATTTATATTGTCGATATATATAGTTTTCGATTAAAATGCGATTAAATGCCAGTAATTAGTTACAAATCATGCAGTTAACTCCATTAAAAATATTAATGAAGTCCCATCACTAATTATTAGCCCAATCCTTTTAAACTTCTTTACAACTTCTGCTGCTGTACTCCTTGGTCTTCATGATGCTGTTTGTTCTCGAGTGTTCTCTGAAAAACCTCTCAGGTCTGTACATACATTCCAATTAATCCTACATATTAAACAGTGCATTAAGTTCAGTTCATTACTCAAATTAGTTTAAAAAGTTGGAGGACAAGTAGGAGGATGAAGTCAAATTGGAAGCAGCACCTTCTAAGGTTTATAATAGTTATATAATAATATAATAGTCACAACACAACTCATAAAAACCAGGGTTTGTGGAATCAGCTTACCTTGACCATTACAAAAAAACACTCCAATTTTGGATTTTGTGTGCATGATTCCCTCTAACTGTACTGCAAGTGGGTTCAAATTATTGAGCAGGATGGAATTGCTGGTGCTGTGCAGCAATCTCTTCAGAAATCCCCATCATTTCCATCCTCTTAACCGTTAAAGCTGATGACAGTCCTGATAGTTTCCTTCTTTGCAATGACGCTGAAACTGATGGTAGACGTGGACAAACCTCCCATTTATATAAAGAGAAATTCCGCAGAGACAGAGGTTATTATGGTGGAGACGCCTTCTACTAATGCTCATGGGTGCTGTGCATTGTGCATTCAGTTCCCAACCTTGGGACCTTTGTTGCATGTCTTCTCCTCTTCTCTCTCTGCCCATTTCCTGTTTGATTATTGTCAATAAAGGCCACTTGTACCTCAACATCTTAAAATAATATTAATTGTAAAGACCCTTGCAGTGAAATTAGGTATTCCAGTGATGTTTGAAGTATCATAGGGGTCTTGGAGAATATGAGTGGTATTAATCCAGTGTGAAAGGCGCCTTATTGTCACTGAGAAAGACTTTTTCAATAAATGTTTGATTCTAGCTTTGTTGTATTTGAAATTTCTGCAGGGTAGGGGAACAGTTTATCTTATTGGAATTGCCTGTTTTTTCTGGCTGGCAAATGTCCTAATACCACTTTTATCTATGTATTTTATTTTATAGCACTATTTTAAGCAAAGCTGTGTTTCTGATGGCTAGTTAGAACCCAGACCAGTTTCTTATCTTTGCTTGAGTTCTTTAGAAACAGCCCTGCAAACAGGAGTTACACACATGGTTTAAAACATGATTTATATAATCACCACTATGGTGATACCAAAAGACCTGCCAGTGTTTATGAACACAGTCCCAAATGCTGCTTAGATTCAGCTGAAATTAGTGATTGTGAGTGTAGCTTCAAGCAGTGCACTGACCTACATTTACCATGTAATGGGTGAGGATAAGAGACTCCTTAAGTTAGTCCAGCAATAAAGCTCTAAAGATGATTGCTATTTGCCTAAATTTTGTAAACCTAAAAGGTTTAAAAATGAACCTCCCCAAATTGGAAGTGATTGTTGGTCCCCATACACTCATATCCAGCCCCTGATGAAAGTAGTTCTTTCTTGGAGTTGGTGCCAAGATGGAATCAGTCTTTTCAGTACTAGAACCCTACCACCATACTGGTGAAAAAAGGAAACAACTGGTGCTAAGCATTCACTCGTACCTATGTAGCATTGGAACTGGTTTGATGGAAAACCTCAGTATAGTAACTGCATTATTTTATGCTAAATACTCCACTCTGTTCAAAACTAGTTAAAGATGCCCTTCTATGTCTGGTTTCCGTTTTCTCTTTCCAGGATCTCCGGCGTGGGAGCAAGCACCGCTCAAAATGAATGAATTAAGTTTGAATTAAACTCTAATTTCTGTCATCTAAAATCAAAACCAACTATTCTTCTCTCACATGGTCAGCTTTATTCACAATGAGAAGGGGAAAGAAGCACAAATGTTAAAGGCAGAAAACTAAGTGATTTTGCTCTTTTAAAAGTAAATTGTATGGAAAGTACAAAAACTGCTACTGAGCAAATGTGATAACACATTATATAAATACGGTTGAAGAGGCAGTGAGTATGCTACAGGGAGTGTGCCTGGATGGCCTTGCTTTTTCTGAAGAGCCATGTTTCATCAGTGATCTGGTGGCAGCCTTGAATTATTTGTCTCTGTCAGTGGGAGAGCAGCATCCTCTAGATTTACCCTTGGAATGACCAAGTACAAGTCTAGCCTGGCTGATTGCATCAGTTATCTCCTTTTCCTTTCCTTTATTAGGTTTCCTTTCAAAAAATTCTCTCAGGCTCATGATATACAGTAAACATTTAGATGCAAAAATATGTTGAAATTTTGCATGTAACTAGATGGTTGTCATCATCAAATTACAGCAAAGTAGAAATCAGTTAAACATTCTTATAAGCCCCTTCTCCATTGTCAAGTCTCACTCTCGCTGGTTAATCTCAGGTGCACTTCTAGCCAAGTTGGGTGTGTCTTCATTGGCAGTGTATTCCTCACTATGTGGGCGTGAATATGGGAAGTTAATGTGGAAACGTGGGTGGGTTGGAGATGTGGTCGACCCTCCAATGATGTCATTTTGCGCATGTACCTTTGGGCGGCCAGTTTCTCAGAAATCTCTCGATATATTTGTTCGTTGCAAGTTGCCCCTCCCACTGGATGCTGTATGCGCTGTTCCGCCACAATTTATAAAAAAATTTGCACGTTAAGGTTTGGCCATGGAAATGTTGATTTGAAATTCACCATCTCACAACTACTGTCGTCTCTTTGCAGATTGAAAATGGTGGCTGAGATGTTGTTCAAGGAGTTTGCAAGTATCACCTTTTAATGTAAATCCACAGGCCAATCAACAAATGCAGTCTGCTGCCAATGAAATTGGTTGCACACAATACCAGGCTTGGCCTGGCTTGTACCACCTCTGAGGTGGTTCCAAAAAACAGGGAGGAACCACGCAGGATCTGCAAATGGAGGCGAATCTGGCCGGGCCTGGCTGAGGAAGAACTGGCTAAAGCCACGGCCATGGAAAAGGGGCTATAGATACCGTTAATAGGAAACCTTACTGGGATCATTTGATTTTTTGTTTGTTTGTTTGTTTGTTTGTTTTTTTTAAGTAGGGTTATGGTGAGTAATTATTAGTATCAATGGGCCGGTATGATAACCTTGAGTAAGACTAACTTGGTCTTACGGTATCATGTTATTAGTTCATATAGCAAGGATTAGGGTTAAGCTATTCAAAGTAATGTTCTACCACATGAACTCTAGAAACTCCAGTGGTAAAATCAGCCCACTTTAGGTTATTTCTTTGAGGTTCCTTTCAGCATTTTGTGGTCTGCTTTCAAAGGTGAACTTGCCAGACCTATGCATGTTGGTGGTTGTTTTGAAATTCCTGTAGACCTCTTTAAATCCTTTACCAGACTCATAAGCTGCCTCAGACAGCCCTTTGGATCTCAAAGTGGTGTTCACTCTCACTTTAACCAAACGAAATGTCTGATTGACAGTCATACAGAGCAAACCTCCTTTAAAAGGCTGAATAACCATGTTCTTAACATGTGCACCTGATGTGATAAGCCTATATGTGTTTTTACCCATTTTAATTGAGTTATTTAGTATTGTGCTACTATACTAGTATGTTGCTGCTAAATACCACTGTGTCCAAATATGTTTGAGAAACAAGCTTTTTTTAAATGACTGCATATTCAACAGGATGTTGAAGAACTCAAGTTTTCTAAGAACATGTCCAGGTTCATGTCTTTTGTAGGGGAAGTTCATGGGTTGTAAATCGGAGCCTTGAGCCAGAAAGCCCAGGCAAACACTGTGGTTCTTTGACGGCCCAGAAAATATCACAGACACTGGCAATAAAAAAGATGGATTAACTGCACTGCCCCGGGAACTCTCAGCTGTCACTCGAAAGAATTTCTCTTATGATGTCCAGAACCTAATTCCAGGCTTCAAAATTGAGACAATGAGTTTGTCACCCTGTTGCTTCTACCTGGAAGGTCTGTTAAAATAGCATCTCTAACAAAGCCTAAGACTGACGTGACTTTTACTTCTCTTTGCTTCCAGAGCACAATCAGGGTTTATTAAATGTGTCTACTTCTTCAAACAAAGATATAGCTTTTGCCCTCAGCTATAAAAGACTAAGCTTCTTTCAAACAGATCTTCTGCAGTCTGCTCACATTTTATAAAACTTTTGCTGCTCAAAGGCTTTTTACAACAAAATGGAATTTTGAGTTCTTGTTTCAACTTAGAATATTAGCTGGTATTCTGTTGCCCAGCAGAATAACAGGATAAGTATACTTAATACTCAGGAATTAAAGGGCTGGTTTGAACCTATATGTAAAATAAAGTATTAATCTCTTTATTCCAGGGTTTCCTGAAGGATTGCCCCAGCGGAACTTTGAATGTGGAGGAGTTCAAAAAGATCTATGCCAATTTCTTTCCCTACGGAGATGCCTCCAAGTTCGCTGAGCACGTCTTCCGGACTTTCGACACCAACGGCGATGGGACGATAGACTTCCGGGAGTTCATCATCGCCTTGAGCGTCACGTCACGGGGGAAGCTGGAGCAGAAGCTGAAATGGGCTTTCAGTATGTACGACCTTGATGGAAACGGATACATCAGTCGTGAGGAGATGCTGGAGATTGTTCAGGTGAGCAATCAAACTTTTAAGGAGTGGTTCATGCACTTACCTGTGGACTATACCAGTTGTGACACCAGAAAATGCTGGGGAACATTTTCTCCTAAATTATCACCAGACTTCAACCAAACTAAGAAATTCAAAAATTCTTTTTGTACTTTTATACATCTGGTGCCCACTTCTGGTCAATTGATAGCTTTGTAAATACTGAACTTTGATGTAAAGACCAATGCAACATCTGAGATACTGTCCACAAAACGAAATAGTTTTATACAGATATTTTCTGTGGTGTTTTTACCTACAATTTATGTTGAGTTTTTGAAAGAAAAAAATAATGCAAATGGTCTCCAATAGAAAGATTTTTAGGGTATAAACAAATAAATATTCTGAAAAAATGATACAGTTAAAACTTGATATTTACATAAAGACATAAACTTTTCTCCCTGTTTGGATTCAAATCAGCCTAAATTCTTCCTGTTTTAGGTCGGTTAGGATTACCAAAATTATTTCTATTTGCCAGAATAATAACCAAGAATTTTTTTCAGACTTTCTTCAAATTCAAAAGTTAACATACATTTCTGTAATATTTTTGGCAGAGTTCCATTTTAATCTCTATAACTTGGGTTAAACCATTTGGGTCTCCTACTAGCTTCTCACAATAGTTTGCTGGAATTTTGGCCCATTCCTCCTTACAGAACAGGTGTAACTGAGTCAGGTTTGCAGGGAACATTACTCACACACACCTTTTCAGTTCTACCTACAGGGCTTGGTGATGCCCACTCCAAAACACTGACTTTGTGGTATTCATCCACTCTGTAAATAATTTACGTATATGCTCTCAGTTACTGTCCATTTAGAACACCTATTTGCACCCAAGTTTTAGCTTCAACTGGCTCAGGTCCTGAAATGTTGCTTCAAAATTTCCACAGTATTTGCACCAGTCTCCTGCAGCAAAAAACCCAACAAAACATGATGGTGTCACGCCCATTCTTCACAGATGGGGGGGGATATTCTTTGGTTTGTAAATTTTCCCTTTTTTTTTTCCTCCATACAGCATGTTCTTGTAACTTTACCCAACTTTAGCATCATCAGACCACAGGACATGTCCTATAATATTAGGGTCTTTGTCCCTGAGTGTATTTTCAAAGTGGGGCTATGGAATACATAGTTTTGTAAGTATATTGCCTTTTTACCTGTCTTATATATTTTTGGTCGAATCACTGCTTTTCAATTTGGTTGTTGACAGTAAAGATGTTCTAATCAGATTTGTTCCCAGTGATAGATTTAATCCATTTTTCTAACTGGTGGTTGCAGTTTTAATTTATTTAAACCTACACCACCTTTACTGCAAGGAGGAAACAGAGTGCTTGTCTATGAGAGACAGAAAATTTTCAGAAGTCTTAGGAAGTGATATGCATTGAGACAATGTGCTGAGGATCATTGCATGTGTTGTGTGTAAGTCTGTGTGGCTGTTTTATGATTCTCTTGGATTAGCAAGTTAAATTTAACCAGCGTTTATCCCTGAGTGTGCAGAATAGCGGGATTATCCCCGAGCTCATAGAGGTTATGTTATATAGAGAGGAGAGGGGTGGGTACTGTGTAATTGTCTGCCAGCAGAGGGAGAAAATGCTCCCATAAACCTGTTTGGCCGCTCATTAGCGGACTAACTTTACACATCCTAAACTGGCTCAGTGTGATCAATGGAAGTATCCACAAAAATATGAACTGGACATTGTTTGAGGGTCTTTAGTTATTTTCTTTCAAAACTCTTTTCTAAACACAAGACAAGCAGTACTGTTAAGACCATGACCGGATGCTTTGATTCTTATTTAGTGTTTTTGACTTGGTGACATCAATCAGGTCCTGTTGGAGGGAAAGTCATGTCTGACTAGTTTGTCATGTATCATGGCAAAAATAAATCCCCGGTATAATCCCATATTGTGAGGCAGGGGGAATTTTATTAGGGTAATTATCTCAGCCACATTTTGGGAGGTTTTCTGGCACATATGATCAGTATTGTAGTCAAGACCAAGACTAGAGTGTATTAAGACCAAGACCAGACCAAGACTTTTAGAGGCTGAGACAAAGTCAAGGCCACAAGGAGCACCCCGCACTACATGACACAATAAAAAGTGAAACATGATCAAAAGTGCCTGTCAAATTGATTAGATCCACATTCCTATAACAACACCTAGATCTCAAACACACCATCTCAGTGTGTAGCTTTAATGTCAGGAGCTGTACACAGCTGATATTAGCTAAGGTCGATGTAACTTAAAGTTAGCTTCACAGCTGTATGTAGCATGTCTTGCCATTGTTAATCAGAAGCAAAGATTAAATTTAGGAATAAGTTGTCACCACATGCCCTGTCTCCTTAATCTCTCATAGTTAACACTGCATTTGCTTACATACATCCCTTAATATGTTAACTATATTAGGTGATGTTAGCTTGTGCACCAAGCTAGCTGGCAAACATCTGACAAGAAATGGGAACTGGTTCTACAAAACACAGAATATAGTGTACACAGGTAGCTAACCTAATATGTAGCTAATATTGACTCAAATCTTTTTGTGTGAGTGCTGGGTGAAGAATTGTGGTACAGAGGCAGATTGCTAACATTAGGTAGCTAGCTTTGCTACCATCACTTACACATAACTTTTTCTTACTCTTTTTCTTTCTGCATCCTTTCTAAGTGACGATCAAGTTTGACATCGTCCCTAACATTTCTGAAAGTGAAACACTGCAGAATTTATAAGTCTCTGTATGCTTTCCTCTGGGTGTTGTTTTACAAATACATCCTGTTTAATTTATGTAGCTCAATTTGATTATACTAAAAACTATTAGTTTGCAGATTTTAGTTTGCAAAATCTGCAAACTAAAGATTTTGTTTTGGAATCATGACATTGATTAATATATTAATAACACTTTGTTTTTATATTATGACATACATTTTAATTCATTCAAGTTACATCAAATTTACTTATGTATGAGTTATCATTTTTTAACAAATGTGGTGAAAATATGACTTTGAAAGATGAGCCCGCATTTTTTTCCTCTTATAACAGGCTAAATAAATATTGCTTTTCATTTCTGACTGTGTAACTTTACAAATCCCACCCCATAACTATCTGCTTTTGTTATATCATTTTTCACAAATGTCACCATCCCACAAAAAATGTATCCATTCTTTTTTTTTTGCAAGAATTTTTTTTTTTGAAAAAAGAAATAAAATGGTGGTTCTTTAAAGATGAATTTTTTTTTTTTTATAGTAGATATCAAAAATTAGAAGTTTTTTCAAAAGGTCATGCAACATTTCTGGCTCTAAACAAGTTTGATGTAGCTTGACTGAGGGCAAAATGGTTCGTTGAGTGTAAAGGTTGCAGACCCCTGTTCTGCCCATTCTATTGTGGCGCTGGCTCCATGTTTAGGGTTATTGTCCTGTTTAAAGGTGAACCCCCACCCATGTCTCAAAGCCCTTACAGACTGTACCAGGTTTTCTTCCAAGATTGTACTGTGATTAGCTCAATTCTGAAAAGCTTGGTACTGCCACCACAGGTGATGTGCAGTATATGTCATGTAGTGTGAGTTTAAAGTTGGACCGAAATGCAAACAGAAACTCAATGTGATTATGGTGTTGGTTTAAGAGGTTTTAGAGAAGAATCGGGTAATAGGAAACAGCTGTGAAAGGGAGAAAACTGGCAGGCTGAGTAAAAGTAAAGAATTAACATGGAGAGGCTGAAGTGGGACTCAAAGAAGTATAAATCAATGGGGAAATGAAAAACACTAATCAAAGAGAACAAAATCCAAAAGCACAAAGTACAGAACACATAAATGAAGAAACTAAATACAAAGGAATGAATTTGGCAAGAGCCATTGAGCAAAATAAAAGAACACTAAGAGAAATCACTCCCAAAACTCAAGCAGTATTAGTTTTCAGTCACCCATAACAATTTATGTATAGGCCAAAAAGTTACACTTTGATGTCAGCTGACCAGAGCTCCTTCATCCACGTTTTCTGTGTCTCCTTCATGGCTTGTGGCAAACCTTAAACAGGGCTGCTTAAACAGGGTATTGTCTTTCAAACAATGCCTTTGTTTAAGCCAATTTTTAAGAGTTTCTCCCACCTGAGCTGTGAGTTACCATTGGCCTCTCAGCTGCTTTCCCAATAACACTCTCCTGGTTTGACCCGTCACTTTAAGTGTATGACCATATCTTGAAAAGTTTGCACCTGTACCAGATTCCTTCTCTTTTAGATGGCGCTGTGAGATGCTAAGTTTCCTCACCAAACCATGCTTTAAACCACAACGTTCCTCATAACTGGTCTGCTTTGTTCAATGATCTTCATGATGCTGTTTGTTTCCTAATGTTCTCCAACAAAACTCTGAGGCCATCATAGAGCAGCTGGATTTATACTCAAAACTACTGTTTAGCAGTTGAGCGAATACTAAAGGCAGTCAGTTGAATTGGATTTTATTTAGGTAATTATTTTGGTCTTTTATTTGTAAAACTATTGAAAACTCATTTATCATTATCCTTCTACTAAGTAATTATGCAACACTTGGTATTGGTCCATAACATAAAATCACAATGAAATACATTGAATTGACACAATGTATTTAGTAAAGTGCACTGAATGCTGGGAAACACCTACAGATTCTTAGTGTGACAACATTTTTCACTTTTTCATTTTTCTCTTTGGAAATCTCATACTTGTAAATGTATTTTCTTCTTCTCTGATGTCGCTGTGAGACTGATCTACAGTCAGTTTTACACCCTCCCCTCCCAGAGGTGGAGAATTAATGGGGACGTAAACTGATTCTAAATCCGTTTGTGAGGCCAGCTTATACTCGGGGCTTTTTCATGCTTCCGTACAGAGGTTAATTTAATACCAACAGGGGACGGAAGGCGCTCATATCGGTCAACAGATAAAGATGTATCAGATCAATACTCTAAGCTCTGCTGGTAAGCCCGCAGCCTTTCATGGACACAGACATACGCTTCATGCTTGCACATGTGAGTCATGTAATCCTCATGGTATGATAGTACAAATATTCTCCTGTTTGTTGCCGAGGCTCTGGGAGTAACAAATGTTTTGCAAGAGGATCTGTAGCAGAGGAGGTTTATTAGCACCCAAAGATCTGCAATGACCCTATTTTTCATCTCTGTTGTGCTTCTGCTAAGTCTCCATAATGGCTCCCTGCTGGCTCAAATTCACTCTGTTTTCTCGTCTCCTGCCACCACCCCCTCCGTCTCTCTCCTCCTCCACTTTCGTTCTGCCTTTCAGGCCATCTACAAGATGGTGTCATCTGTGATGAAGATGCCAGAGGATGAATCCACACCAGAGAAGAGGACGGATAAGATCTTCAGACAAATGGACCTCAATAATGATGGTGAGGCAGGGAAACAGCACCGAGGCTGGAGAGAGGGATGAAGGATGAGGAATGAGGGAGTTTTTCATTTGTTCTGTGAAATGAGCTCATTTTATTTAGAGAAAGAGCTTGTGCAAAAGCGTATCTTTTAGATTGCGGTCCACTATCCAATAGAGGATAACAAGCTACTTATCAGAATAGATAAAAGAACTACAAATCAGTGAGAAAAGGGAAAAAGATTTTATTCTTGTTCTTCACCTTTTTATAAAAAAAAGACTTATTTCTTTCAAACAAGGTAAAACAACCTATTAAAACAAAAAAACAGAAACCTTTATTATGACCAAACATTTCGTCTATCTTCTTCTTTCTTCACTAGAAACAATGGTCAGAGCTGCGTTCACAACCACCAAAATTACAATTTTCAAGGAATAAAGAATTCTGGGTGCAGCAGTTTTTATTTTTAAAAAAAAAAATGTGGGTCATCTCTTTGTTTGAAATCATTAAGCTTCTGATTTGAGAATTGTTATCCAGTTCAAACAGTTTGTTACATCATTAGACCAAGGTTGAGAGGCACACATTTTAATGACTGAGACAAGATTCTCTAATATTTATGCAAACATTGAACTTAACTCAGGTTTTTTTTTGTTTGTTTTTTTTTTTTGTTGAGGATCTGACCTTAGCTCACCCTGGTGACGTTAACCAGCGTTCTATTTGGGCGTGAAGATGTTTCTTACTTTTTTTTTTTAATACAAAGTAGTTGCTGTACTGTAGGAGGATAAAATGTGCATCTCCTGCCTTTTTTCTAAGTTTCCTCACTTCCACAGAAAAAGCAGTGTCTAGTTTCTATGGTAGTTTCAATATATTGTGGGGAGACAGATCAGCCAAAATGAAAAACTAACTAAAATACACAAAAGTTAAAAAAAAAAAACAAACAAAAAAAAACATATATTATGGCTGGGACATCAACGCGTTTATTCCAATTAACTAATTACATCAATCTTAATGCTATAAAAATATTTTATGCAATTTTTTTTTTTTTTTTACACACAAAAGAGCTTTTGTATTTGGATGTTTCTGGTACGCACAAGTGACATCTGCAAACAACAGCGATGGACGACAAAGCCGCTTCTCTTGGCCCACTGGGGGTTCTTTTTTGTGATCTGATGGGATGCTGGTATAATCTATTGTTGTGTGGAAGTTGTGCAAAAAGGAGTTAGCCTATCACTGAAGCTATTCAAGCCTAAAATATCTCAATGCAAGACATGTTGTAGCAGCACAGACGTCTCCAACGCTAATGTCAGCGTCCACAGTTCACATTTCTAGAAAAGCAGTTTTTCAAAGAAGCTCCATGAATGATCAGGGGTTCCTGAAACAGGTATAATAGCACTTTGCACCAATCTGATGGTTGAATCAGCTAAATAACAGATTAAAAACAACCTTTGTTGTTGAGCTCATATGTCTATTTATTCAATAATTTAACAGCAAAACTGGTTTTTGAATTGAAAATGTTTATTTTATCGATAAATGGTTTTCAATTAAAATCCAACTAATTTTGATTAATTAATTACAGACCCTGCCATTAACTCGATTAAAAATTTGAATCAAGTCCTGGAACTAATATGTATGTGAACACTTGTGCAACCTTTTTTTTTGTGGGAGGTTCACACACATCTTTTAGTTCACTTCTCAGAAACTCTCTAAATCTTTTAGGGTACTTGGCCTCATCTTGGGAGTTTTAAGATCCCGCCACAGATCTATAGAACTGAGATCTGGAGACTGGCTGGGCCACTTCCTGAGTGTAAAGCCCTTTTTTCAGTTGCTACAACGGCTTAAAATTATTATCATGATTAAAGGACAATCCACAAGCTGATTGAGTAATAAATGTTTTTTCAGGATTTTACATCACATGGCATCCACTATTGGTGCCGATGTGAGGTTAAGTAGTATTGTACCCTTAGCTACCTACTGATGTGACATGATATGATATATGACATGACTTGATATGCCATGCCTTTCCCCTACACTTTGCCTTTAGCTATAAGAATAAAAGGCCCATATCTTCACTATCAGAACTGAAAACACGTTGCTCCCATGTGGCCCATTCCTGTGTGAATATGAGCAGTTTACAGAAAAATAAAGAAAATAAACTAGGAGGGCAGAAACATTATACAAGCTCTAACTTTTCTTTTGCCATTGCAGCTATTAGCATAGGCAAAAAGTGTGGAAAAAAATTTCTTCTAAATAAGAAGTAAAAAGGTTTTGTGCCTAAAGGAGATGAGAAATTTCTTTATATTTACTTGTAGTACAGTGAAACTGAGTGTAAATACAGAAACTGAACATTTGACTGGCAATGGTTCTTATTTGACCTTTGCAGCTGGGAAATAAGTATGTAATACAACATTGTTTGAGTTTTTTTTTCTCAGTAAATCTATTTCAAATGGTTTATTGACATGAAATTCACACCAGATGTCAGCAAAACCCAAGTAATACAAAAAAAAAAAAATCGATATGTATTATTTCTGCACATAAAAAGCACACCAGATGCAACCGACCAAGAGCTTGATCAGCTGCATCAGGTGTGCTTGGCTTTTGGAGGCGTACTACAAATATGAATAATATTTGTAGCAGGTCATTACAGCAAACTGGTGCTCTGCTAAGAAATATAGGTGCCTATAAGAAAGGAGTTGAATAGTTGTTAGACTGCAATAATCTTTAAAAATTACCCCTAGATTCATCTTTTGAGCCAGTCTGTCAGTTGATGGGAGGAGCTCCAAGTTGTAGCTGGTTTTTAGTGAAATGATGTTTTTTCCACTTCTGAATTTTGGGACATTTCAAGGTTTAGAAACACATTTGTAACCAATGGTCTCGGTGTGCTTCGCAACAGCAATAGCTCATATAAAGGGACAAGGTTATTTTTGAATTACAAACAGGTTTTGCCCATTTTCTTTGCGTTCTGTGTTAGATTTCATAGGATAAATCATGCAATCAGCTGTTAATAAAAGGTATTTTAATAACTGATAACATAAATCAGCTCCAGTTGAGTGCAGTGAGTTGAGCTGAGGATGTTTCAGTGTTGAACTATGAACATGAATGATCCACTTCTAATGCCTCAGATAGAGGGCGAAGCTTCAGAACACTGCATGCATTCGGATGGGTGTTGTTTGTATTTTCTTCATTCCATCAAGCCCCCTCTGACCCACCCACGATTTCCAGTCATGATCTCAACACCCTAGTGACTCATTCAAATTGGTCCTTTTTTGTGGCCCCTTTATTGTGGATTATACTTAATAGCAGGATTAGGATCCTAGAAAATAATGCCTGTTTTTTTTTTGTTTTTTTTTCTTCTGTTTGCAGGCAAGTTGTCCCTGGAGGAGTTTATCAAAGGTGCCAAAAGCGACCCCTCTATTGTCCGGCTACTCCAGTGTGACCCCAGCTCCGCCTCCCAGTTCTAAGCCCATCCTGCTGCGAGGCTGTTTTTATCCCCCCCCCTCTCTATTTCTGTTGCTATTCAGAGCATCCCTGAAATCAATGCATGATGGTTCACATCTCTCATATCTGTTTAGTTTTTGTTGAGCGGAGAGGCTGAGGAGAATAGGAATATCATTTTACTTTTGTATTTGGGGGAAATTGAAGGGACATGCTTACACACATATGATCCTGGGTCCAGGAGGCGCCTGCCAGTGTTCCTGTGTCTCCATCTGTATCCTGAACGCGGCGTGGATGCTGAACGGAGAGGCCCTCGATTTCACCTCCAACGCACGTGTATATCATGTACATATTGTATGTCTATGTATATCATAAGATCAATTCAGTTCGTCTTCACTCACTGTGTGGCACATACTACGTGGCATTGAAAGGCAGTATTATGTAGCGTTGCTTCCTGTTCTGATCTCAGTGGGAGTTTCGGGGGTTGTTGGGATTTTATTGCTGTATGATCTTACGCTGTGAAAAAGAAGGCCTAAGATCCCTTTTGATTTTTTTGTGAATATCTACTGGTGTTTTGTTTTTTTTTTTTTTAATTTTACATTATATTCCCCTCATTTGTACATACATTTTTTTCCTTTTTTCATGTGATTTTATTTATTCATTTTTACTCTAAATGTGCTTTTACTTTGATATGTTGTTTGACTTGACTATATTCCAGTTTACAATGGCTGAGAGAATGAAAGGCGGGATTTTTATGAATTTGGTCAAAATGAAGGATATGAATTTCCAGTGAAATAAGAGGATTTCATGATGCATTCGACCAACAGCACCAGTAGCACATATCGTTATTTTGCCACCATGTATTTACAGAGTATGGCTGTGCTTTCGGTCTGAATGTGAGTGTGTGCATGTGTGAGTTCCAACTGTATGCTTGAGGCTAACTTTTACAGTATTACCATGTTGTGTTGTTTCTTATATACACAGTACCTTGCAAAAAAATTTCACACCCTATGAACCTTTTCAGATTTTCTCATGTTACAACCAAATAAAATGTCATGTGTTGGTGTTTTTATGTGATAAACCAACACATGGTACTGCATATATGTTTTTTTTTTTTTTTAGAAATGTTTCTTTAGTCTTTCTGGCATCTCCAGACAGAAGTGCACATGTGCTGTCTGTAGGGGGCGTGTTCTGTCATTTCGGCCAGTCTTCCACATCCCTATTTTTGCAAACGTGGCAATTGCTAGGCAGGAAGAACAGTAAAATAGAGTCTGAAACTATGTTCATTTTTACAAGTACATGCATGGTTGAATGCAAACATCAGAGAAAAACCATAGTTTTTCTACAAAAGCCTAAAATTTAATACATATTATGCCCAAACATTGTTGGTAGAGTTGCATTAGGAGTGCAGTTCCTTTATAGATTCTTCTTTTGCTACCAATTTTTGGATCCAAGCAGATTTGATCCACAGCGATATCATATCTACAGTTGAAAGTAGGAACTGCATTAACTGTGGTTAGCCACAAGCAAGCGTACAAAAGTCAAATAGACGTTCAGCATGTCCAATTCCTCTTGAGACATCCAGAGTGTGAAGGTATAACCAAGATTTTAACCTTCCTGTGAACAGCTTCTCACAGTTGCTTCTCTGACTGATGCTCTCCTTCAACCATCAGTTTAGGTAGACGGCATCGAATTGGTACAGTTACAGCAATGCCTTAGGGTGTTTTCACACCTGATAGTCCAGTAGATTCGGTTCGATTGGGGACCAAAATTGCAACATTTATTTCATTTTCAGCTGGTTTGGTTTGCTTTCACACTACACTTTGTTAAACGAACCAAACCCTTTGAGCATCCTGTTCACACCCTCACCTGTGGTGGCGCTGCACCAAGAACCACTGAAAGAAATGACTGTAGGATTTCTCTTTTGTCTTTGGCAAATGTGCCAAACACTCTTGAATAACGGGATCAGCACAAGCCATTTTTCCCTCGAGCACTAGACACGTGTTTACGTTGGTTGCATTTACCCAGAATACCCTGCGCTTTAGTCCGCTTCCTGCTTTTGGAGCGGTCTCTGGTCCACTTAGCATTCACATATGCAATCAAACTGCACCAGAGTTCACTTCAGCTGAACCCAGACCTAAGTTTTTAGGCGGACAAGAGCCCACATCAGAGTTCGATTGCATATTCACACCTCCCCAAATGAACTGGACTGTAAGCAAATGAACTGGAGTTCAACTGAAGTGGACTAAACAAAGCTGGAGTGAATGCACCCTTATTTTTTCCTTCTCAAAAAACACTCTCTACAGCATGAGGCTGCCACCACTGTGTTAGCATGGTGTTAGTCTGTTCAGGATGACGACGCGTGGAGTATTTTGTCGACATCCTACATTTTCCATCCACTTCACAATTGTGCGCAACTTTGTTGATCTGTCACAAAAAATCTTTATAAAGTGCAGGTTGTGGTTGTAATGTGTCAAAATCAAAAACATGTTCATAAGGTACAAACAATTTTGCAAGTTATTGTAAGTATTTTAGCATTCTTTAATATCGAGCAGTAAACTTAAGATAGCTGTAACCTGTTACTATAATGCATGATCCTACAAGCAAGACACAGGCAACTTTCACAACCACAGTTTACGCACAGTGATACCTTTTTGGAGCTCTGCAGCCCTCTCAGAAATGAGTATTCCTCTAGCTGTGGAGCAACCCCACTCCCCCTACATTCAATCTTTTTTCCTCTGACAGACAGAGAACTCACTAAGGGCTTGTTCATCACTCTTATACTGAATGCTTTTCCGACCGCCTAGATTGGTCTGCTTGCAGAGCAGTCACACGAAGAGGCTCGTTTCATGAGAGAGCAGCAAGGTCATACGCTTGTTCTGGTCTGGGGATTTTTAGGGGTGATACAGTGAATCAATTTTCATTGGCACTTTAAAGTTACTGTTAAAGGCACCTAATGTATTTGATGTTAATAACTGGAGCACTGTTGTCAGGTATCATGAGATTATTTAAAAACACCTCAAAATGTGCGTTGTTAAAGTTTTAATGAGACATTGGTGGCAGAACCACTCTGGAATGTCTTACAGTAAATCCAGAACACTATTGTCCTCTCAAGGGAAATCAAATAAAGCAAAGAATGTATTTCACTCAATCAAATCAATTTACCTTAAATATTCTGGTTTTATCCAATATCTAATTGATCACCACTGCATCAAACTACTCTGATATGGATCTAAAGTCAGCTTGTACCAAATGTTTTGAACAGGAACTACCTATCCAGCAGCATCTCTGCTTTGGGGATTCTTAAGTATCACTGCCTTCTGCTGGTAGGATAAGAAACAACAGTCAGAATTTCCTGACCCACTACAGTTTATTCCTTTTTCTATTATCACTGCCTCTTATAATGAACTGGT
This sequence comes from Anableps anableps, assembly GCA_014839685.1. Lineage (NCBI taxonomy): Eukaryota > Metazoa > Chordata > Actinopteri > Cyprinodontiformes > Anablepidae > Anableps > Anableps anableps. The sequence continues at coordinate 7,338,557 of CM026079.1, forward strand.
ATCTTATCTTGAAGAAAATAAGCCCCTCCTCTTTAATCCTCTCTCCTGTTCCTGAACTACTTTTCTGTTGCATGAAAACCTCATATGAGGATGTGAGGATGCAATATTTGTTCTGTTGAACCTGACATTAAAGATATCCAAATATACCTATGTGTTTCAAAGCAGCATGTGTCAATTGCGTCCTCATTTCCGCACAGCAGAATGTCGTCATCCCACACTTAAAATAATTAAAGGACCTTATTAAGACACACCAGGCAGGTCTGAATGTAGCACCTTGGCAGCATTGCTACCCATCAGTCAAACCAGTCATACCTGTCAGGTCACTAGCTGCTTTCTACAGCATGCTAAAAGAAAACAAGGTTCTGACACTGAACACATGCAAGGTGTATCTGAATACAAAAAGATTTATTTAAAGAAGAAATAAATATCAAACACTTGCAGTATTGCCTTTAATGGAATTAAATTTTGAACATAAATATTCAGGTATTTAAATCTCATAGTCAGTGAAAACCAAAAGTTCTTTCCTAGTCTTTAAAAGTTGAAGGAACACACAGATTAGGAACATAACACTTCAGTACTTGTTTATAAAATCAAATGTTAGGGAAAAATAATTCATCATTTTGGGGATAGCATAATGGTGAGAAAATAAAAACTGTTCACATTCCACTCAATGAGACAGTAAGCAACAGCAGTTAACCAAACAAGACAACACCACTAATTTAAAGATTTATGTTCGTGATAACAGTAATAAAATGTTAAAAAATTCTTAAGTGTTCATAAGTATCCAGTCAAGCTAAACCAAGTTGAGCCCAGCTCTGCTATCATATCTCAAGTATCAAAAAGCAAAAAACACAATATGACACTTGACAATGCTTCTGTGGTAAAAAAGAAAAAGAAAATTAAATGTTGCTGGTTGTAACACGTACACACGCCACATGAATTACGAAATTTGTTCTTTTACTCAAGGTAGCAAGAACAAAACCAAAGTTCTTTCTGGGAACGATGCTTACAGGCAATCAAACATTGAACTCTTGGTAATTTCTCCTAGGTTCCTCCCACAGTAGAATTTGTCAATATAGTATCCATTCCCGCTTCTCATATCACCATACAACAATTGTTGGACAGTTCTTGCATCTCTGGGTAAACAAACTAATTTATGTTTTTCTAAAGCTATGTAAAGAACTTCCTTCCTAACCATGCTAACAGCTAAATCTAGCAAAGAGTATTTATTATCTCTAAAAGCCTCCTTCATCCTAACTGCAGATAACCATTTGCTTAGTTTGTTTATCATGGACATATAGCAAGATATTTACCCTTTTAATTCATGGTAAGAAAGATATTTATCATAATATCAAGCCCTTTTTACTAGCAACCTAGTCTGAACACTTAACGTTAACAAATAAACAGCTAAATGGGAAAACAATTTGGCCATTTATGCTAGAGATAACTAAAAGTTACATAACACTATTAATAAGTGTGCTTTAATTGCTTTAACATTAGTGCTCTGGGACAGTTTTATTTTGGCCTATACACGTTCCACCCGGACAGAAAAATGTGTTCCCTCTCCCGGGCTTCAAGAACAAAATGACATTCTGTTTTTGTAGCCCTGGTTTGGGAATTCTTGCAGCTTGTCCTTGACATACAATCTGGTCTAAACTTGTTTCTTGTGTAGTTTCCAAACACTATTGTGTGATTGGTCAGAAATTTGAGGTGGGTGTGGTTACAACATCAACCTATGCTGCAATGAGTGTGACCCATGCAAATTTCCCGGCAGTTTTGCACTTGAGTTCTTATGAAGTATGAAATCTCCTCACCAGACAGAACTTCGTTCTGGTTCTTCCCACCTTAAGGAAAATAAGTAAATGCTCTGTTTTTGTGGTGTATGTACAGGCCTTAGCCTGACGAGCTTTTTGTGTATAAAGTCAAGCTATGCATAGATGAGTCCAGCTCAGCTATCATTTTTAAGCAGCATTTCATACAACTTTGAATAAAAAAACAAACTTAAAATGTTTCCGTGATGAAAACAAAAATGATTCTGGTTCTGGTCTTCTTTTGAGAGAACCAACTTATTAACAGCTAAAGTTAGCATAGAGATTTTACTATCTCTGAAAGCATTCTCTGTGGTAACTTTGGCTAACCTTACTTTTCAGGTCTGGACAGCAAGGCATACAATCTTTCAGTTCATGGCTGGGGAAAAAAAAAAAACAGATCCTCATGACATCAAGCCCTTCCATTGGGTATTGGCATCCTGTTTTCACAAAAACACCATATACTGCATTTTGTGCAAACATTCTGACCTTTGCAAACTCCCTTGAAATGCCCAATAAAAATAAAAGGTCTCCTTTTTTTGAAGATACAAAGCTGATTTTTTACTGACACACAGAGAGAGTCCTGTCTGTGTGATGCTGGATTCCTTGAAGGCTACTACAGCAACAAGTAAAGGGTGTACTTTAAAATGATTTGGCATCTCAAAAACAACTATATCCAGAAACTGGACCTGTCGGGTGTACCCCTCCTCAGGTTGCGGTGCTGCTCCCGTCCCCTTTGTTGACTGCCACTCCTAGTTTCTTGACGTTCTATGTCCGACCGAACTCTGTGGGGTTGCCGAAGAGGCTGCCTCTCTGAGGTGGGAGGACTCTGACTGTGTGAAGGAAGAGGCTGTGGATGAGCTTGGTGCTCCAGTCTTGGAGGTGCAGTGGGATGCCTTAATGGTTTATTGTTTATTCTTGGGGGGTCAGAATAATGCTTAGTTGGTTTATTGCTGTTTCCAGGAGGGTTAGTGTATTGTTGTGAATGTTCCTCATGACGTCTTGCTTGTTCAGTGTGACGTCTAGGCTGCATATTATGGACTCTAGGAGGTTCGGTGTAGACTTGTGAAGTGTCATGTTGCCTTCTTGGCGGCTCAGTATAGCGAGGTTGGGAAGTTTCTTTTCCTGATTTCACCATACTGATCTAAACAAACAAAAGGTAGGAAAGTCATTTTCAATACAGCCCACATAAAATTCACAGATGTATGACATTACTTCTGATGTTCACATTTCTAAACAATATATGACTAAAGACTTACTGGTCTGTTGTAGTTTTTACGTCTCATCCTTTTGGGGCAACCAGGAAGTCCCAAGAATTTAACACAAGCAGCAAGGCAACGAGCAGAAAACACCATCTGAATGCTACATGACACAATCAGACCAACCCAAAGGATAATAGTGGTACTCTGGAGAGAAAATGGAAAAACATTGGTCCAGATTGTGTTTTCCAACCAGAGTATAATCTGAGGCAAGAACGGCAAAGCTGTCCGACATAAACAAGGATGCTTTTTGGATAATGGCATGAAAAATTGTTATCTTATTCATAGCTAGATACCGAAGGGAAAAAAAATGGCTTGGAAAGATGAGTATGCTTTGTGAATAAAATATGAACCAGGCAATCTTCATAAAAGCGAACACAGGGAATTGAAAGCATAAAAGCAGCCTTTTATTGTTAGGTATGCTTTTTAAATGACAAAATATATACGTTTATATCGAAGTATTGAGGGTTTTATGAAAATCATGATGAAATATACAGGAATAGGAGAAAAACCTTGCACAATTATCACATCTACCCCAGGGCAAACGGTGTGAATCAGAAACAAAAGGCCCAACACACTCTTTCTGTGATGAAATGCGCCCTCTGGCAGACATATAGGTCATTCCTTGGTAATGGGCGGCTCTGAACAGCACAATCTGCAGTCTCAGCAAACGATGGAAATGGTTAGTCACCTTTAAGGCAAGACATATCACATTTTTTTCCAAGATTTTTTTTTTTTTTTTTTTTTTTTTTTTTTTTAAAGAATCAGTCTAAAAATGGTACAAATAAGCCAGTATTTCAGGAATGTTTTAATTTTGTGTTGAAATAATAATAATAATAATAATAATAATAATAATAATAATAAATGTTTAACATGATTTGTCTCCAGTCTTGGTTTGTAGTTTCTTTTTTGATGGAATATGCAAAATCAAGAGTTGAAAAACACAAGAATTAAATGTAATGTTCCATTATTTAGACAGCTTATATTGCTGTTCAAGGCTAAACTAGCATGACAAGTTCTCGACATGCTTTTCCATTTGCCTCAGAAGTTAAAACTGGAATCCGGGAATGGATTAACATTACGCCCAACTTTATTCTCTGTGTAGTCCTGCAGCTTCCACTACCTTGCATGCAAGCGGCAGCAGTGTTGACTTTGAGGTCAGGGCTCTTGAGAAGCCTCCAAGTTTCCAAGTTATAATTCCAACTACAGGGAGCCTCCCACATCATTTCACAGACTTGGAACTTAGATTCTGACTTCAGATTGCTAATACAATGCCCCTTATCTCAATTTCAGTGGCACTTTGGAAAACATGCTACTTGTGATTTGCACATTTCTGTGCTCAGTGACTAGCCCAAGTAGAATTAGCAATCTAAACCATCTTTTCCACCGATTATGGATGGCATTAATTTAATGAGATCCAAATTATCAAAAGAGAAAATTATGTTTTTGTTTCTTTTTGTTTGCGTTTTTGCTGTAACCATCTCTAGGCTTTGCCGGTAACAAGGCCATCTTGGATTTTCAGGTCAGGGTTTGTGGGAACCTATTAAAAAGGAAGTTCCTGTTGATTTTGTTGTTTTCTTTGGACGTGGAATTCAGATATTTTGACTTCGGAGAATAAACTGAATTCACCAGATGCAGATCACCTATATATTACGTTTTTAGCCATGGTTAGTTTTAAGAAAATGTAAAATAAATAAATAAATAAATAAATAAATAAACCTTGTTTAGTTAAAAAAAAAATAAAAAAATAAAAAATAAAACTGATTTTTGGAAATCTGAACAATAATATAATAAAATAAAAAAAATAAATCTAAACTAATACTATACTTGTGAAAAATGAAAAAGTGTAGGTGTTTTGTACAAACCTGCATAACAATATACATTTATTTTCTTTAAAAGCAGGTTGTATGAGGAGTTTGTATAGTTTAGCCATATAAACATCTTTACAAAAGGCTTCAGCACATATCATCTCATTGTATTTTTATCATTTTGTTGACTTGGTGTGCCGTTAATCCTCTTACGTTTTAATTAAAGCACCATGTCGGCATACAAAGGTGCACTCCACCCAACTTTGAACACAATTTTTTTTAATGTACTCCGGTCTTGGAAGAACAAGCTTGGATTTGGGAATGACGCCACACCCGGTTTGAGAGTATTCTAGCTACAGAGAGATTTGATCTTTGTTTTAGTGCTAACTACATGCAGCAACACGAGCCAAATCCTGTATTATATTTTACACACTAAAACCAATAGGTTTTGTACCATTTTGTTTGTGCTGTGGGTTTAATAAGACACAAACTGTCTTAAGTGATGACCATTACAGTTTTTACTGCATTTTAGACATGCAGTGGCCATACTAATATTAAACTCTGAGGTGCTTGCTGACCTCAGAATTCAGTACACAGATAACATAGCAAAAGTGTTAATGTGTCCAAATAGCATTGAAGTTAAAAATTTAACTAGTGAATTGATTGATGCTCATCTGTTCTGACAAAAGTGTGAGAAAAATCAGCAACAGAAGTCTGACCTGAGGGTGCAACTCCAAAGGCAAGCGCTAAAAAAAAAAATAATTAAGACAAGCAGAATCTCCACATAAAAACATAACTGGGAACTATAATCAGCTATTAAAATCATGTAAGTATCTCACCAATAACATACACAAAAGGTCATCAGGGATGCACAAGAATGCATTGGAAATGTAAGCATTAGAATGCCACATATGTTATAGAGCTTCAACCATGGCTTAAGAGGTCAATGCTGCCTTCTCCGATCTATGAAAAAAAAATAAACTGCTTTTAGATAAGCTTGAGAAGCTTTCATTTAATGCTCTGGAGAGTTAGATGGTCCAACGTCAGTCAGAACTGAATTGTTTTTCAGCTCAAACTGCAGAGCTGCTTCTAGTAATCTGGATCAGTCAGTGGCTCTTTAGTAGGGTAGGTACGTGCAGTGCTGTGAAAAATATTCTCCCTTACAGGTTTCTTGTTTTTGGCTCTTTTCTCATACTTGAATGTTTCAGATCAAAGAAATTTTGGCATCATATGACATCATGAGGTGTAAATATAAAATGCTGTTTTTAAAATGATGATTTCATTTATCAAGGGGAACAAAAAGCTATCCAACCTGGCGCAGTGTGAAAAAGTAACAGCCCCTAGCAACTGGCGTAAAACCTTGCGATCACTGGCAATGAGTCTGGCCCCCTCCTCCGTGAAAAATCCTTATATTTTAGGTCACACCACGGCATCTTAATCGAAACTCCAAACTTTGACTGGGCCTCTCCAAAACTTTTTTTTTTTTTTTTTTTTTTTTTTTTTTTTTTTTTTTTTTTTTTTTTTTTTTTTTTTTTTTTTTTTTTTTTTTTTTAATGCCATTCAGAGGTGGACTTGCTGGTGTGTTTTGTATCATTGTCCTCCTTTATAATTTTCTAGTAGATCGCAGAAATATTGCCATTTTCCACTGGTACCTACTCGGCATGGCTCAGTTTAGCACCACTCTGTTATAAGAGTTTTCCACACGAGTTGAGCTGAAAACATCAGAAGTGGGGGTGTAAATCACCTACTTTGTCGTATTATGATAAAGTAGGTGATTGGATGATGATACAATGTTTGCAGCATCACAAAATATGTCACGATACATTTTCGAATAAATTCAATTTACAAAAATTTGCAATCAATATGATGCAATATCACACACTTATTTAACACAATCATTTGCATCTATATCAACTCACAAAAAAACAACTAAAATATAATTTGACTTTTTTTTTTTTTTTTTTTCTTTTTTTTTTTTTTTCCCCAAGCTATAGCAAACACTCGGCATTGAAATAAACATTTCATCCTAAATCTGATGATATGGATCGAAATTTACATTTTGCATCAATATAATTAGATTGTTAATCATTTAATCGATAGGGATCGATTTACTGCCATACCCCTAATCAGAAGACTGCCAGTCACAGACTGGCTAAGGGGTGAAGTCAGTTGCGTAATAAGAGCACCTCCCTAACAAGGCGCAGTTCCACCATTCATAAAAAGTCACAACACTTACTAAGCATATTTGGGGCTTTGATAATATATGACCTGGTTGGTTTGGATAGCTTCTTCCCCTAAAAAGGTAGACACAACTTTGAATACTTCATTTTTTTTTTTTATGTACTCTGTTTATTTGTGTTTGATGATCTGAAACATTTACGTGTGACACAAGGGTAAGAGAGAAAGAAATCTGTAAGGGTGTAAATATTTTTTTCATAGCACTGTATAGTAGTTTCAAGCAAGAAGTTCAAAGCTTAAATGTTCCAGAACTAAAAGAGCAAACTGGGTCTGTGGAAGACATCTGTACACCACCTCATCTTTAAACTGCTGCTAGAAATGTACTTCCATATTATTACTGAAGAGACTACATTTAACCTCAACCTTTAAATTGTTACTATACCCTGTCGATGAATGCCAGCTGGACTGTAAATACAGTGTTGATGCAAGTAAATCACTGCAACTCAAAGTAAAGAAAACAGAATGGCTTTGGGGATTGTACATCTGTCCGGTTTCTGGCTTTGCGCTATTAGCAGCTGAAATCCGACTGAGCCATGAAATCCTGCGCGCGTCTACAGCTGCTCTGCCATTAACCAATAGCACCAGGAATAAATCCAGCTTAAAACAAAAGGTCCTAGACTGAAAAAAACAAACAAAAAAAAAACAACTCAACACCAGTGCTGCCGATGTGTGTCTGCAGCGATGAGGCTAAACGGGCCTGACAGTCCATCAGTAGCACACAGGAACAGGAATCAGCCTGGAGAGCACTGACCGGGTCAGGTCAGCATTTCTGCCACCAGTCCATCAGCTGCAAAGCGTGACTGACTTCGTGACAGCAAGGATCGACATCAAACCTCCTATTCCGTTTTCCACGTCCAGTGTACCCACACACAGAGAACACTGTTAACTTTCATGCTTTTGGTCTAGATTTTTTTTCCCCTTTTTAGACCTATCCAAGTATTGCCAAGTGAAACATTTACATCAAAAAGTATTTCCTACTTTACAGATTTATTCTTTCTTTCCCTTTCTTGTCACACTTAAAGGTTTCAGATCATTAAACTATTTTTTTATAATCAGACCAAAGATAACCTAAAAAAAGTAGCACTATCCAAACCAATCTGTCCCCCACATAAAAACTATAATTATCCCTCCATTAAATCATGATTTTTCTTTGTTCAGTCTCACAAGGTAAACCTAGGCTGGATAATGCCAGACCCTCCAAATTAAGAAATCACTTCAACAGAACTTGTCTGACAACATAAGGAAGGCTAAGAGATCTCAAGAAGCAAATGATCTCATCCTGATCGATTAAAGAAATTAAAGATAGGTGAGAAACAGTTTCATCTATCAGTTCGGAAAGGGTTATCAAGTCATTTCTAAGGCTTTGGAGCTCCAGTGAACCACAATGAGATCCATTATTTATTAATAGAGAAAGTGGTGATCTTTACCAGGAGTGGCCGGCCTACCAAAATTATTTCAAAAGCACACAGTGACTCATCCATTCAAGTGGAACTTTTTGGAATGTTTGCAGCCTGTTATATATCCGGCACAAAATTACCATAGAATTTCAGAAAATGAACATTATACAAACAGTCAAACATGGTGGTGGTAGTGTGATGGTCTGGGGTTGCTTTGCTGGTCCAGGACCTGAACAACTTACAACAACTGAGAGTACCATGAATTCTGCTCCCTACAAGAACATCTTGAGGGAAAATGTCTGGACATCAGTTCATGACCTTAAGCTAAACTACACCTGGATTTTGCAGCAGGATAATGATCAAAAGCACACCAACAATTCCACCTCTGAATTGCTAAAAATGATCAAAATTAAGATTTTGGGCCGGCCTAATTGCCACAAGGTGTGGCTCTGGCAGTTATTAAGTTGGGGATGATAACTTTTTCATGTACACCAAGGTTAATTTTGATATTTTTTTTTCCCCCAAATTAAATTAAGCCATCATTTGAAAACTGCTTTCTGTATTTACTCTGGCCTGATTTTGAAATGTGTTTGATAATCTGACACATTTAAGTGTGACAAAAAAACCCCTGAAAACTTTGAGGGGGCAAATACTTTTTCAGGGCACTGTACATTTCCACACTTTAATTAAAGAAATAGCTGCTTTAGAGAGGTGGATGCTATGTCCATTACAAAAAAAGATGTGCCTGTTCCCGAGCTTAATATGGAATCTTTATGCAACAGACAAAGGTCAACTGACCAGTGACCGAGCTGCTGTTTTAATCTCTTCAGTCTGACAGAGCAACATACTCACATAGACACGGGTGGGGTCAAAGGGACACTCGTTGGTAACGCTGGAGTAGTCAATGGCATCGGGAAAGTGGCAGTGGGTCAGGAGCATCCGCCCACCGTTGACGATGGTCTTAACTAGTGACGCGAAGAGCCCAATGGTGGAACCTCCTGCCATGAGCGACGAAACCAAACTGATGGAGAATAAGGACCACGTCTATGCAAGGAGAACAGAGGTTTAGTGGAAGTATCTAACATTGAAACTCACTGATTTTATTTGAAATAATACTAATGCCACAACTGTCATGAAGAAAAATCAGAACCACCTTGTGTACGCTTGTATTCTGGCCCTGTTCTGTCGGTATACTGGAAGTCTACTAGGCTAGTTTATCAAAACAGCATACCGATGTTTATGGAGGGGCAAGCTGTTTTGACGGGTGTTTCTCTGAACCAGCATACACCTTTATAAACTACTATTTCAGTGTATCTCACTGCAACAAAACAATGATAAATCACAAATTAATAATTTATTGTTTACAGAATGGTTGGTTACCAGGCCCAGCCAGCTTGGGCTAGTTTGAGGGGTATAGAGAAAAGGTGCTGACATCAAGTCTTGCTAAATAAAACCCCCAATTTAAAGGACATGCTCAAAAGTACAGTATATTGAAAAAAAAAGCTTTTTCTTTGAAGGTTACAGCTTTACATATCCTGGTTCTGCTGGACCTCAGCGCAGCATCTGACACTGTTGACCATGAGATATTATTAAAGTGACTGGAGAGCTGGGTCGGACTCTCTGGTACATTGCTCAGTTGGTTCGAGGCTTACCTAAAGAACAGGGATTTCTTTGTGTCAATAGGTAACTATCAGAGATGACAAAATTCACGTGTGGAGTACCCCTAGGTTCAATCCTGGGACCCCTTTTATTCAATATCTATATGCTCCCATTAGCTTGGGTCATAACAAGAAACAAGATTAGTTACCGTAACTATGCAGATGATAATCTAGAGTCAGCACATAGCTTCATCTATTACAGCTAGAAACTAGTGATCAGGCCCAAAATCTGGGTGTAATGATGGACTCAGATCTGAACCTTCAGAGACACGTCTCACTAAAACCAGGAAAAACAGAGCACATCGCCCCATTTGTATTTCTCTCAGGGAGCTCAGAGTCTGTTCTCGGAGCTCCCTGTAGCTCAGAAAACAGACTTTAAAATACTAAAATATATATATATATATATATATATATATATATATATATATATATATATATATATATATATATATATATATATATATATATATATATATATATATATAAATAAAATAAAAAAAAAATAAAAAAAATAAAAAAAAAATCACTGAACGGCTTAGCACCAAAATACATTAAAGACCTGTTGCTGTTGTATCAACCTTCCAGACCACTCAGGTGTTCTGCTTCTGGTCTATGCTGCATGCCCAGAACTAAACATGGAGAAGCAGCATTCAGTTTTTAAATACACCACAAATCTGGTACAAATTTCCAGAAAACTGCAAAACAGCTGAAACACTAATTTAAAAGGTTTTTAGCCTAAAAACCTACCAGTTTAAAGCTGCTTTTGACCCACAATAACAGGAACATTGATCAACATATTTGATGTGTTGGGGTTTTTTTTTAAAATGATGGCACTTGACAAGATGTAATGTTTGTTACTGATTTCACAACCAGTGATCATTTGTTATGTTTATTATGTTTTTATGTTTTCATGATGTAAAGCTCTTAGAACTGCCTTGTTGCTGAAATGTGCTATACAAATAAAATTGACTTCACTAGCGTGAGTAAAGTAGAGAATCGAGAGAGTGAGGCTTTCGGTGTTTTAAAGCAGTTAAATCATCACTTCAGCATACCTCCAATGACAAGTTCTTGTTTATTATATCGTGCATTAAGTACATAACAAACACACAAACATTTATTTAGCCTAGTAGACTTCTGGTATGCTATTCTGACAGAGTATGCCAAACCTGACAGGGTATGTCAAACCAACAGAACACCCCCTTTATTCTGATATCTGAAGGTCCCCTAATTAGTATACGGAGTCTGTGTCTTTCATATCTAATCTCAACGTAAATCCAGTTGTTCTGTGAAGACATCAGAAATTTGTTAGAGAACGTTAGGGAACAAACAGCACCTTGAAGACCAAGGAACACAGCAGACAGGCCAGCAAGAAAGCTGTCAAGAGATTTCAAGCAGGGTTAGGTTATAAAACAAATATATCAGCCCTTGAATGAGTCAAATATCATGTTACACTTTGCCACAAGCCATGGAGAGGACACAGCAAACATGTCAAGGGAGGAGCTCTGGTTAGATGAATCTAAAACTTTTTGGCCTATACATAAAATGCCATTTGTGGTGCAAAAACAAAAACTGCACATTCCCACAGCGAAACATGGAGATGTCAACATCATGCTCTCAGGATGCATCTCTTTAGCAGGACACGGAAGCTGCTCAGAGATGATGGGAATATGGATGGAGCCAATTCAGGGAGAAAACTTGTTAAGAGGGTGCACGGGTCTTGAGACTAGGGTTGAGGTTCACCTTACAGCAGGACAAATGACCCTAAACTAACAGAGCTGCAGTCAAAGATTTCGATCACATTATATCTAAATATGCAAGACTGGTTAAGTCAAGGTTCAAGCCTGAAACTAACTTAGAATATGTGGCGGAACTTAAAAATGGAGCTTAACAGATCATACACTCTGAATGAGCTTGAGCTATTTTGCAAAGAAGAATGGATAAAAATGACCCCAAAGGTCTTGCAACTGGTTCCACAAAGTACTGACTCAAATATACACCACTTTGTGTCGTTCTACAACACAGAATCCCAATAAAATACATTGGAAAGTGTGTGTGTAACATAACAAAATGTGGAAAAGTTTAAAGGGGTGGTGACATCACTGTATAAACTATTTCATGTAGTTGATATTGCTGCATACGTCAATTCTCCAAAGAATTTCAATAAAAACAATAACGTCACCTTTTTGTAGAGGGTTGTTTTGGCAGGCCAGATTTCCCTACTCGGTAAAAGGGTTGGGTACGGTACTTGTCAATGTAGCTTATTACGTAGCTTATTACTAAGCTACATTGACAAGGGGATCTATTTGACAATAAGACAAAGTCATTGAGAAAGAGGGGGTTTAGAACGATTTCCCAGGACTAGAGATAAGTCACACATTTGAATAGGTCCAAATCAGCAACACAGCATAGATTGGAGTGAGCACTTTTACTTTCCCCAAAGATCCTCTATGCAGGAAAACCTGGTGAGCTTTCGTGAAAATAAATAGTTTAAGAGTAAGGATTTTTCCTTACCAACCAAAGTGGTTTTTTGTTTGTTTCATTTTCTCAAAACACATTTTGTCCTTGTGTTGTGAAACAAACTAAATCCTGACTTCAGGGAATGGAATAACCAAAGATTGGGAGCCGAAGACACAAAACACTCTGTCCCATGGTTTTGACAGTTATTTCTAGCGGAGTAATTAGCCACCTAATCGAGGCAGTCCCAGGTGTTTGAGAGCGCAGTTTCACAGGTAAAGAAGTACACTAGAAATCAAATCAATCACAGCTCTCTCCAGACATTCCCCCTGCATGTTTCCCCATGATAATTAGCTGTATTAGCATTTTTCCTCAATGTCTGAGCCAAATAAACAATGAATATTTTGGCTTTCTTTCTAACCACGATGTGTAGCATTAGCTTGAAGTGATTTTCAGGCTTATTGACATGTTGCACAGCCATGTTTGAATGCTGACCATGAGTTAAAAACATTTAACTTTTTAGCTGCTTCTATTCACTTCCATTATGTTTAACACAAACACTGCGTGGAATCACTAATATAAAGTATTCTGGTGACAGTTGTTGGGAGAAATGGGAGTGCTGTCCTATGGCTTTGTGAATCAGAATTACAATGTTGTAGAATGTACAATGTCTGAACTGCTGGAGTAACTACATTTACGTGCATTATGCCAGAATTTAACTTTTTTAATTAAAAGATTTTGTTAGCAATCTTCTTTCACCACAGAAACAGACTGGGGTTGCTTCAGAGCGCTTTTAAATCTATGGGTAGAGCACTGGTCTGTTAGCTCTCCAAGCTACTACTTTCATCATGGACGACCGTAGTGGTATGCAGCGGTGTCCGAGTTTAGTGTTCTGCACATAATGTAATCACTTTTTGGTAAGTTTTGGTTGAGTTATTGGGTGCTTTAAAAATGTATAAAAGTAAGTAGGAAGGAACAGTTAGTTCAGTAGAAAAATTCAGGCTTTTTAGTTGTACTTATTTCTAAACAGGAGAGATTTTTTTGTCACTGCTTTATATATTTTTTAAGATCGTCTCTCTTTTACATTAAAGCATAATAAATGATCATTTTAAAATAACATTTACAAAGATTTGAGGGTTTTTATAATGACTATGTACAATTATAAATTACACTGCCTCAGTGATATCATATTCTGAAAAAATGCCATTAGATGCTTAAAAATCACTTTAAGATGACTCAACAGTCAAATCAAAAAGGTTGACAAGAACCAGAAAACAGATAAGATGATTTAGTGCTGAACATATGTTTTAAAAGCAACAACAACCCTATAAGAGGAGCACTTTCATTCAGCTCTTGAGACGCTTGATGACTACTTGAGATAAGACGGTTGAATAGCCAAACGGCTGCACGTGAACCTATCCCTGCTCTCTTCGTGACGGTTCTTGCCAACAAAGGAAACAGGGAGTGGTTTAATCATGCTGAAGTCAACTCTGTTCAGCTGGTTGGCTCGTCAGTCTTGTTTGAGCTGCCGGACAGCTGACTGAGTAAACAGAGTAAAAGTGCTGCCTACACAGAGAGAGATGGGAAAATAAAACCGACTCTTCAAGCTCTGCGAGGCTAGACTGAAGCACCAAGCATTTTCCCCCATACAAGTTATATGTCAGAAAGGGAGGAAAGCTGAGAAAATAAAGCTGTGCTGTAAAATATCAATTTGTGCATGCACACAGCAGGAAATGAGCAGTCTGTTAGAAATTAGATTTTTCATAGTATGGCTAAATCAGAGCAGAAAGCAGGACAGAAAATACAAAAACATCTGGGAGGGTGAAAGCATAACGCTGCAATTGTACCTGCAGGATCAAATAAAAGCAGAGTACTAACCAGGCGTTTGCTCTTCTTGTTTTTTGACAGGATGATAGCTAGAATCCCAACGACGACACCCTGCAGGAAACAGACTGATGAGATTAAAAAGAAATTACCAAGAGCACATCATCTGCCAAGACAAGTGATGGATTTGTCACATTTAAACACAAGTGATGCTAATGTACCCCAAAATTCAATGGTTTCTTTTAATTCCTCATGCTCCAACTTTCCACTGGGTTCATTAAAATTCACAGATGGCTTGTAGATAGTGCCAGTGGAGAAGAAAGGTACACCCATTTCTCAATTTAGGTGGTTTTAGAGACCAGGACATAAGAAAAACAACATCTGGCTCAGTCATATTCTAAAATTCTTACATTTTTATTTCTTCACAGCAGAGTCTGCTCAGCACTCACCATCATCCCGGAAATGAGCGTGACCACGTTGGAGATAGCATACCCCATGCCTCGTGCCTTCTCGTGCAGGTTGATTTGCCTTAGCACGATACCGTGCACCAGCGCTCCCAGCAGGAAGTTAACGTGACCAACGAGGATCACGCTCAGACCCATCTTCATCAGGGCCAGGGGTTCCTCCAGGTTGTCACAGCACATTCCTAGACGTGGAGAGTTGGGGTTGCACTCTAAGTGACGGAAATCCCTAACAGCATTACATCACCCATATAGACCTTGTCATATTGATCAGGGGAAAAAAACAACTGGGTCAAAAGCATCACAGATGTCACCCGTGTTAATGATTGGCTGCTGAGCACATAACTACAGTACAGTTTGTGCACAATGAGACGCTCTCAAACCAGACTATAGAATATTCTAATAAGCTACAGTAAAGGAACGTGGTTTGGTTTATACCATGGAAAACTGGTGCATATTTATGACATTAATACAGGTTCTAAAAGCATCTTTAGAACATCAGAGAACATTTTATCGCTCAGTTGGGAAGGAATAATGGATTTACAATGTGAAAGAGAAAAAAAAAGAATTTTGGAGGGTACTAAAAATATTAGCCATAAAATAATAATTAAAAAAAAACCCAACTAATTCTAATCAAGCAATTAGGTTTATTTTTATGCTTTTTCCATCATGCTTGTTGTCCAGCAGAGACTACTAGGGCTGATGTCCTACTTTGAGTTGAATTATCAATGAAAATACTGTATCAGCTTAGTGGAGGAGGAAAAAAATAAAAACTTCCTGGCAAGCCTAAGATCCTCTTCATCAATTTTTACCCCCATTTTGTCCCTTCCGATTTCTAGTCCATATCCATAAACCAGCGGTTTCCTCGGTCAGTCCCCAAGGGCCGGTCTCCTGCATGTTTTTGGTTCAGATCTCAATCAAAATGATTTATGAGCAGGCCTCTGCAGAACATTGACATGCTAAGGAGGTAGTTTGGACCAACTGAATCAGCTGTGCTGGAGCAGAGACACATGTAAAACTGGCAGTGTTCTGTCAGTTTGGCATACACCGTCATTTGAACTACACACTTGAAAGTACATTATATTGATGAAAAAGCTTTTATTTTTTGTAGGTTACCACTTTACACATCCTGCTAGCATGAGTGAAGTAGCAAACCAAGACAGCTAGGCTTTCTGTGTTTTAAAGCAGTTTAACCATCAATTCAGCCTACCTCAGACTACAAGTTTTTGTGTATTATATCACACATTAATTACATAACAAACACACACAGTATGTTTTTGTGATTGCATCAGTAATGCTGTTTTATGTATCCTATTCTGATGGTGTATGCCAAACTGACAGAACAGAGGCCCTTGAGGACGCCATTGCTATAAACAAAGTATTCCGTGCCCATGTACTTAAGGGTAATCGTGACTTTCCTAGGGGAGATGAAGGAAGGGGATGGGGAGGGCTATTTGCTTGACTGTGTGCTCTAATTGGAGAATATGAATTATGGAGAAAGATAACCTACGTAGAAAGAAACTGTTCTCTGATTCGTCCGTTTTTGAGCAAAGAAACAAAGCTGACCATCTATGAGCAGGGCTTTTGATACCAACTCTTAACATTCACATGGCCTCATCAGTGCACAACAGATCACATTAAAGCCCCAAAACCATAGAAATATGAAATTTGTTGTCATGACCCCTTTAAGTACTTTGAATACATTTACAATAAACTGCATCAGGTTGTAGGAAATATTTTGATGTGTTGTGGAAATTAAAATAGGTGTATTATTGATGGCTTGCCAATGCTGACTAACTGCTGAGGCTTTCTGAAGACTAACTGAAACTGTGCCATCATCATTCATCATCTTTTGTTCCCTTGCACAGTGACATGTCATTGCTAATCAGCACAAACAAGACATACAATATAATCAAAACAGTAGTTAGAGTAGAAAGGCACCAGCCATTGCTTTGAAATAAAGATGACTTGGACTTTTGTTGAGTAGTGTTTGGTGGCACAGGATTTTAAAATGGTTGGAAAACAAGTAGAACTCGACAGATGGACATAGCCAGCATGACATTCCAAACTGATTTGCAAATCTCTAAACAAAAATGTTTAGTTATTAGTTTTCTAAACCAAAAGTGCTGTTTTCATACTCATTTCGATTAAATTTAGAAATGTTGGAAAAGTTTATTCCAAAGATGTTTTAGAAAGTAAAGAATGTATGAAAGAACAATCAGCTATTTCTACTTCTAGAGAAAATAAACATATTGATCACATCAAAAAGGCATATATGAAATAAAACACACACACACACACACCAATGTAGCAATAAGCTATGTTGACAAGGGGATCGATTGGACAATAAGAGAAAGTCAGTGAATAAGAGGGGGTTTAGAAAGCTTTCCCAGGACCAAGCAAATAATTTATGCCTAAATCATAAAACCAGCAGTTAGTTATTCTTTATTTTTAACATGCAATGACAAACCAGATGAGCAAAAGGATCTTAATAACTAAACTTAATTCATTTCACTAAGTACAGTGGACCCCCGCCTTTTCGTGGTTCAGTATTCCCAGATTCATCTATTCCCAGATTTTTCTGTTGAATGTAACTCCAAAGTTTTTCTGAGAAATCCACCTAATTGCTGATTATTACTTTTTTTTTTTTTTTTTTTTTTTGTAAAGCATATCTAAGATATTTGAAAGAAAATGCAACTTGGAAGGCAGAAATAACTAAGCACAATGCCACTTGGCACGCGATTGGCTGATTATGAAAAAAAAAAAAAAAAAAACAATCCAAGAACACCATTTATTTTTGCTTGGTTCTGATCGGCTTGGTCATGCTAAGAGGGTTTCCACTGAGCATATTAATATATATTCAGGTATACTTGGTGGACACTGATGAACCCATTTTTATTGGTTAAATTCTAACAGTTTTTTAGTTTTTTTTTTTTTTTTTTTTTTTTTTTTTTTTTTTTTTTTTTTGTTAATCAGTGTAACCAATCCAAACTGAGTCTGATTAAATCTTTACATGTGAGGAATTCCCACTGACATTCCTGAGTGATCTAAAACATGTCATTTCCTGAGGCAACAACTTGAGTTTGGCAGAGCTGTTATATTTAACTAATCAGGCTGCAGACACCACACAGACCTGCCATCTCAAAGTCAGAGTTTAAAATGATCAGTAGGCTTTGAACACTGCGGCACATACTGGTTAAAACAGCTGTAAAATGCTTCATTATAATCATAATGTACACTGAACGGTGTTTATCAAATATATATCATCTTGTGCCAACCCAACACCTAAACAAACACAGTGAAAGTGTTCCACGCACGCCGGTAAGCTCAGTGAACACGGACAGGTGAGCCTTACCTGCGGGGTCCATCTGTGTTAGGTCACCATGCGGTTCGTCTGAGGGCGGATGCTGTGTGATCACGTCTCAGCGCGTCCGCAGCTACTTTCAGCCCAGCCACCTCCTCAGTCTGGTCTGGCAGCAACCGCGACACCTGTACTTATGAGTCTTTTCAAAATAATAAGAAAAAAAAAAAAAAACACCTGTGGGAGTTTTTCAGCTTTCTCAATCTATACGAGAATAGATGGGGTTATTGTTGTGGAAAATTGAGAAAAAAGTAGGAGCAGCGTTTCATTTCAAGGCTCATCTACTGTTGACTCAGCTGTTTTGCGAAACGATGTGCTTTTATTTTGAAAGTCCATTGCTAATTTGCAGTTGTCTGTGACAGGTTTTGTTATGGTTTTGACTTTTTCAAAACATTTAGAGTTGGTTACGTTACAGTTGTTATTTTACACTGAGGTGAACTTTATGTAGACATGCAGCCGTTAAAATATTATTATGGAATTTACAATTTACATACAATTATGACTGATTTTGATTAAAGGAAATTTTGCAAGTTTAATATCAATATAACAAATAAAAGAGTTAAAAAAATGTATTTGATCAACAAAATTAGTGCAAGTCCAACTAAAAATTAATATGACTTTATTCAAATTAATTTAATTCTTGGTTAATTTTAGCTGTCCATTATATTGACTTTAACAGAAAAGCCAATATCTGGGCATTTAAACATGGCTTATAAAATGGACATACAACTATTTGCAGAATCAACATGAAAGAATAACTACTTGTATTACCTTCTATAAATCTCTCCTTCAATGGAAAAGTGGTAAGAACCAAGCAATTAATCAAGCCCTATAGAGCCTCATATATGGCCCAATATAGCAAACTGCTACAAGCTATATCAGGGACATATATAGAGAGCATGAGGAAGAAATGTGTTGTGGTCAGATAAGCCAAAAAGTGAACATTTTCTGCTGCATTTCATGCACCTAAAACGCTCAAGATTGTGAAACATGGTGATGGCAGTGTCATGCTGTCATGCTGTGGGGATGCTTTTCTTCAGAAGGGACTGGTAAGCTGGTTTAGGAGTAAAACTAGGCATTCCTGGAAGAAAAGACGTTAGAGGCTGCACAAGGCCCAAGACTTGGGTGGAGGTCACCCTCCAACGGGACAACATTCCGAAACATACAGTCAGTGTTAACAATGGAATGGTTTGCATCAAAGCGTATTCTTGGGTTAGAATGGCCTAACCAAAGTCCACACCTAAATCTAATAAAGAATTAGTGGCATAATTTGGAAATTAGTGGTCACAGAAATCCTCCATTAAATTTGACTGAGGCTGAGCTATTAAAGAATAATGAGCAAAAATTGTCATGTGTTAAACTGGTAGAGACATACCTCAAAAGACCTGCACCTCCTATTTAAGCAAAAGGTGGTTCTACAAAGTATTAACTTTGGGGAGTTGAATACATATGCACTCGACACTTTTCAGATTTTATTTGTAAAAAAAAAATAACATAATACTGTATACTTTTTTTTCTTCTTCTTCTTCACATAAAATCCCAACAAAATACATAATAGTTATTGGGAGTAACATGTGGAAAAGTTCAAAGACTATGAATAGTGGGTTTTACCTCAAGCTTCTTTATCTTGATACCACTGATAAATGTGTTGCTTGGTTACAGGCTCAGTTAGCTTTTCTTTGAATGCTGTATTCTTGGTTTTGAAAGACATTGTAAATCCACAGATGGAGTCATTAATGCTTGCAAAAAAGATTAAACTAATTATGAAAACAGATCGGTGAGTAAATGACTGGTGGTTACAGAATCTAAAAGAACATGTTGAGAAAAAAGCAGGTCTGGAATTTGGTCTACGTAAAACAATTACAACCCAATCGAGGGGATGGAGTTGTTGGGGCGTGGCCACCTCATCTATTTTGTAAAGGGTAAAAGTCAAAATTTACTAAAATAAACAACTCAAACATGTATTTTTCAAATTATAATGAGCATTATCACCTTATGTCAGCTTTATCAAGAGTTCCAAGCACCAGAATCTTGATTAACAGTTTTAAACAGTACTGGAGCAGTTAACCAGAAGTTTTTTAGTGTGGTGTAATTTTAAAAAAGTAGACGGAAGAAAAAAACCATTATAATTTTGTGCTGCATGATTTCTTGAAGGATGTGGTTTATTTACAGGTAAGCCAAAAATTATTCATACTCCTGGGAGATTTAGGTGTAAAGTCGTTCTTTGATTTCACTGAATCTGTGGGAGAAGCTAAAGATTATAATGATGGCATAAAGACTTGTGGCTCATCATAAAAGATATGTTGTTAAAACAAGTGTGGAAACATGAAGCTGGTCAGCAATTATAGCAACAGCTTGATTGCCATAATACCAAGAAAGATTTTAAATGGTGCTCCTGTATTGGCTGCTTTGCAAACGACAGCCATTAGCATGTCAAGAAGCATTGCTTCCAAATACTTCAGCTTCTCATGCTGTTTTCTTTCGAATATTTTCTGCGAATAGGCAGGTTTTAACTTGGAGTTACATTCCACAGAAAAATCTGCAGGGGTCCACTGTAGATCATTTTCCAACAAATCAGTAGCCCAGCTATTAACTAATCCAACTGGCTTTCAAACTTCAAAACAGAACATGTTTAAGTTGGGTTTGATGTTATTCTCAGCTCTAAGTTTGAAATTCAGAGAAAAATGGTACACAGGATCAGTAGCCATTAGTTGCCAGAATTCATTCCTGGTTCCGTGATCTGCTTCAGCTCACTATAGGAATTTTTGAGACTTTCTCCACTAGTCTTCTATGAGAGAAATTTCTAATTAAACAAAGATTAAAGTTTTAAAATATTGAATTATTGTGATCATTAGCTCTACAGCATAGGTGCTTTTGATGTAAATACTTAATGCCAATACTTTCTAATGACCACTACCAAAGATAGCCTAAGTACCACCAGTGGTAGTTAGGCTATTATTTCAGAACCACAGGATAGGGTGACAAAAGATGTGACACACTATTGACAAAAATCTGCATTTTTGCAGCAAACTACATTTAAAAAAATTAGAAAGCTGTGAAAAATGTAATTTGTTGGGTCAGTAGGAAAGGTAACTGTCTTGCAATTGGATGAGGGTCTTGACCCCAAGTTGCATGCTGATCTCTATAAAAATATGGGTACCTGGATGTATGTGGCTCCAGAGTAAAAGTGCTTTGAGAGGTCAGTATAACTAAAAAAGTTCTAAATAGTGAAGACCTGTTAAAAGCATGGGTTGCATCATTTTACTCTAAACAGGAATCTAGTTCCTAAAAGAGAATCAAATTTTACTAAAAGGGACAAGAAAACTGATTCACACCATAAATCCAGGAGAACTGGAAAAAAAAAGTTTTGAAATATGTGTAAGACTCTTATGCTGTGTTCAATATCTTTCAAGGATAAAATATTTATGACATTTCTGCCACCAAGTGGAGAAATGATGCTATGAGAGGAAGACTGAAGCTGATCGTCACCTTCAGAAAACATTTTCTATGGTTATGTATTGCCTTAAACACCTTTATCTTTGACACTCAGGTAGTTAGATTACAGTTCAAGTCACTTTGCCTTCTATTCTGATGTAAAAGATGACTTGCAGCCCCCAAAGAGGTGTCCTTTTCTTGAACAGTTGGTCTAGACATTCCTTAATATTTTTTATTTGCTACCTGAAAGCTAACAAATAAAAAAATAATAATAATAATTAAAATTTGCAAATGCTGAGCACAGTAGTGGAGGACCACTATGTAGTCCCCATGTACTTCATAGTGGTTTCCAAGGTAAGTTCACCATTATCTAGATCCACCACAAGTGCGATATGGTCCTCAAATTTTTACAATAGTTTC
Organism: Anableps anableps; assembly: GCA_014839685.1. Classification (NCBI taxonomy): domain Eukaryota; kingdom Metazoa; phylum Chordata; class Actinopteri; order Cyprinodontiformes; family Anablepidae; genus Anableps; species Anableps anableps. The sequence continues at coordinate 7,360,680 of CM026079.1, forward strand.
CATCGGTAGCTGTTCCATCCATCTGTGATGGATATGAGTATGTAAAATTAAACACAATTTTGTAGAAAATATTAAACAAAACTTGTGATGTTAGAAGTCATGCAGCATCTATGGCAGTGCACAGAGGTGCAGCGGCTTCTTGAGCTCCCAGGATTAAACCATGAGGCTGATTTAGGCCTTAGTTCAGTGCTAATTCCACACTTAATGCACTAAATACAGCTTCATCTCACTTCTTTTAACTTTATTTATTTATTTGTATATTAAGCTTCTTGAACTGGGATCTGAGTCCAAATTTCATACCATTAACATGCAAATGGAAAGACGTTTCATTCAAAACAAAATAAATTCATAAATACTGTTATTAATAAATTGTAAATAAATATTCCATGAAAAGAAGAAGAAAACCTTGAATCCTTGAAACTATGGGTTAGCAGTACTGTTCAAATTCCAATCAAATTCAAATGCACTTTATTTATCCCAAAGAGAAATAAATGTTGTTGTGACTCATTTAATTAAGGTATTATTATAGATGGTGATTGCTGTGAGCAGGAAAGATCTCATGTAGTGGTCTGTTTTGCAACTAATTTGAAGAACCCTTTGATTGAAGACGTTCTGTTTTCCAATAACAGTCTCATGAAGAGGATGGTCAGGGTTATCCATAATTTTCTTGCTTTTATATAACATCCTCCTTTGCATCATCATCTCCAGAGGTTCACAGTCCTCCCCAGAACAGAACCAGCCTTCTTCATCAGGTTGTTGAGCCTTTTTAGGTCCCTGGCTCTGATGCTGCTGCTCCAACAGACGATGGCAGAGGAGATGACTCTCCCAACAACAAACTTATAGAAGATCTACAACATCTTGCTGCAAACCTTGAAGGCTCTTAGCTTCCTCAAGAAGTACAGTCTGCTCTGTCCCTTCTTGTTGACAGCTTCACTGTTGAGTCTCCAGTCCAGTCTGTTGTCCAGATGAACACCAAGGTATTTATATTCCTCAACCACCTCCACTTCTTCTCCCATGATGGAAACAAGGTTTAATCTAACCCTGTTTCTCCTGAAATCTACAATCATCTCCTTTGTTTTGTTCACATTTAAGATAAGATGATTGTTTCCACACCATGCAACAAAGCAGTCCACCACCTCTCTGTACTCAGCTTCTTGTCCATCTCTGATACACCCAACCACTGCAGAGTCATCTGAGTATTTCTGCAGATGACCGAACTCAGACTTGTGCTGGAAGTCTGAAGTGTACAGAGTGAAAAGGAATGGTGAGAGTACAGTCCCTTGTGGTGCTCCTGTGCTGCTAATCACCTGGCTAAACACACAGTCCTTCAGTCTCACAAACTGGTCCGTTTGTCAAGTAGTCACTGATCCAGGCGATTGTTGAGGTCTCCACCTGTGTCTTCTGGAGTTTCAGACGAAGAAGGTCAGGCTGAACTGTATTAAATGCACTGGAGAAATCAAAGAACATGATCCTCAGTTCTTCCTGCTTTGTCCAGGTGACAGTGGGTTTGTTGAAGCAGGTATATAATGGCGTCTTCAACTCCAACTCCATTGCGATAAGCAAACTGCAAGGGGTCCTGATGGTACCAGTCACATCCCTTGACACCAAGTGTTCAGTCACCATGGTAACCAACTGTTGTATTAGCCAGTCAGTGGTGGTAGTCTAATGGTAAAAAAAAAACAACACAGCAGTCTCTTCCAGTTGAAACCAGAAGTTTACATGCACTGAATAAAATGACGCATTTATCTTTTTTCTCAGTTGAGGTTAAATCAAATCAAACTTCTCTTGTTTTAAGTTCATTAAAATGACCAAAATTATTTATTTTTATTTTCAATAATAATAGAAAACTCCATTTTTAACTGTGAAGACAAAATTAAACTTAAACTCTTTATTAATAACTTGGTATAAATAAACTCTAATCCATAATACAGCTTTAAAAATAAACAAGTTCCAGATTTCTAGAACACAGTTGAAGGTTACACCAGCAAGGACAAGCCTATGATATCACAAGAAATGTTATGATGTCACAGCGGAACTTTATTTGATGATTCATTTGATGAGTTCTTTTACTTCTCATCTCTCAACTAGGCAGCTACTGAGGCAAAAGGACGAGTGCAGACTTCCTTAACCAAAAGTGTTTGTGTAATTTGCAGATCAATTTATTTTTGAATCTGTATTTGAGAAAAATGGAAAATCAGACAAAAGAATTCCTCGAGAAGAAAACTCATTCCCAGGAAAATGAATGGAAGAACAAGCAAAATCAGGATGCCTGGATTCAGGGCAAAAATTCCCCATGTGGCAATTATTTGAATGAGGAAATTAACAGGCTCAAAACTTATGTTGACGTGACAAAAAGAGAAATGAACGTCAGTGGTGACAAATTATCCTCTGAACTCCTCTTGGAAAAAGAGAAAAGTAATGCCCTCCAACATCAGCTAAAAACTTCTCAAGAAAAAGAGACACTTTTACAGAGAGATATGGAACAAACCAAGGATTTGAATGAGGAAATTCTCACTAAGATTCAAACAGTTATTTGTAATCTGTCAGAACAGGTGGAAACATGGAAGAATGATCTGAATATGGAAAGAAAAGTTAACTCCCAAACAACCCAAGACAAGAAGTCTCTTAAGAATGTAAAAGGTGAGAGCAAAGCTCAATGTAAAGAACTGAAGCAGGCAATGACACTCCTGAAAAAGACATCTGAGGAGAGGGAGAGGCATTTACAGGAAGAGCTAAAGCAGATGAAGAAATCATATCAGGAACTAAACACTCGTTACCAATATGATGTTGAAGCCCTGATACTACACGCAGAATCATTAGAACAGGAACTAAATGACAACAAAGAATCTCATGCTGAGATGGTAAATATAAACCAAATGCTTTATGCAGATCTAGAAGCTGAGAAAGAGGTTCTCCGTCAAGAACTGGCCTCCCTGCAAAACACCTCCATAGAGACAGAGACGTGTCTCCAGAAAGAGCTAGAGCAAGTCAAAGAGGAAAACCTGAAAATGGTCAAGAAGTACGAAACCAGTGTTTTAACCCTTAGGGAACAGGTGAGAACACTGGAGCAAGAGCTAAATGACAACAAAGAATCTCATGCAGAGATGGTGAAGATGAACCAAATGCTTTACGCAGATCTAGAAGCTGAGACAGAGGTTCTCCGTCAAGAACTGGCCTCCCTGCAAAACACCTCCATAGAGACAGAGACATGTCTCCAGAAAGAGCTAGAGCAAGTCAAAGAGGCAAACCTGGAAATGGCCAAGAAGTACGAAACAGATGTTTTAACCCTTTTGGAACAGGTGAAAACACTGGAGCAGGAGCAAAAGGATGAGAGATATGCTCATGCGGAGAAGGAGATAAGAGCCTTTAAGAGTGTCAAATTCCTAAACGCAGAGAAGAAGATGCTACTGCGGGAGATGGAAGAACTCAAAAATATGTTAGCTGAAAACGAAGTAAAGTTTAAAAAGGAGCTGGATGCTCTGAAATTTGAAAATGAAAAACAAATTGCACGTAATCATCAGCCCTCTGAGGACCTGAAAGTGAGAGATAAGAAGACTGCTGAAGAAGAGGAGGCTGTCCAAGTGGTAAAGAAGAAGCCACTTCCGAAAAAATACTACATGCTCTTGGTTTGAGGAAACCAGAAAAATGGAAGAAAAAGTAGGCTGCTTAAAAAAAACCTATGATGGGGTTTTTTTTGTCCTAGGGGCCTATACTATTGCTCTCATTTATTGTAATATTAATTAAGTTAATTAATTAATGTATTTAATCAAAAATGATTAAATAAAGAAATGAAAAAGATTTTGAGCTTCATTTAAGGGAGTGAATAAATGCATGGCAACATCACTTTTGTCAGACTACAATGTAGTTGCTTGCCACCAGCAGCGTGTGAATGTGTGGGTGAATGGTTGAATGACTGAATATAGTGTGAAGTGCTTTCGAGTCCTCTGGACTTGAGAAGATGCTATAAAAGTAATGGCCGCACAATGGCACAGTTGGTCACACTATTACCTTGCAGAAAGAAGGTCCTGTGATCTTTCTGCATGGAGTTTGCATGTTCTCCCTGTGCTTGCATGTGTTATATCCAGGTATTCCGGCTTCCTCCCACAGTCCAAAAAGATGACTGTCAAGTTAATTGATCTCTCTAAATTGCCTTTAGGTGTGAGTGTGTGTGTGTGTGCATGGTTATTTGTCCCATCTGTCTCTGTGTTGCCCTGCGATGGACTGGCGAGCTGTCCAAGGTGTACCTCGCCTCTCACCCAATGCTGCTGGTGATAGGCGCCAGCAAGTATAAGCGGGTAAGTACAGCCCACTTTCATGTACATTAGATTTATGAAGTTTTCTGTGTGAAATTAATATATATTGAAATTCAGGAGAAATGCAACTATTAATATAGTTTTTTATTTTTTCTATTACTAATTCAATTGTAATACACTCCATATCTTCTGTTGTTACTGTCATGTTATCTACGTGTTTCACATGTAGGTTTTTATCCACATACTGTTTTGTTTCTACATTTCATCCCCATCTATTGCAAAATTATCGGTTTCGGTAGATAACCCCTGCACACAAATTTGGTGAGAAGATTGATTTCACTCAAACTGACTCAAATGGACACTATTTTCCATTTGTTTTTGTTACTGCAACCAGTTTTATCTTTTAGGTAATATTTTTGATACACAAGAAAAAATAAGGAGCTATTCCAAACACTAAATAATACTATTGACAGTTTATGGAAAGGTTCACTGATGTAAAAGTAATCCTGGGAGAGCATTTTAACTGTGCAATTAATGATGACATTGTTAGATGGTCTGGGAGAAAATCAATTTAAATAGACAAATAGGGCTGGTATAGCAGGGATCCTCAACTCATACCAAGTTTATCAGGAAAATGCATGGGGTGAGCAGTGGATTGTGGACAGTGCTGGGACTCCGCCAATTTGATTATTACGCATAGCACATAAGCCACCAAGTGCCCTGGTGGCACCTAAATATCAGGCTAGTGAAAAATCATCGTAATTATAGTAATCATAATAAAAACATATTTAAAATAATGCATAAAGAATGTTAATAGATGTAAGCAGTTCAAAAGTAACATATTTGCTTGAGAAAAGATGAATTTCCTGTGCGGTCTTCCGTCCAGTCTCTCTCGTGGTGACCCCCTCGCCCCTCTCCTAGTGGTCTGTTCAAACTCAAAGCTACAACAAGTAAATATGTAATTTTAGCACATGTGGCAGCTTAAGCATGCAGATTTGTTCTTGTTTTTAGCACAGCTTTTCTGCAGCACCCTTTCTCTTGTGGCTTTCCTTTATTGTGTCCTCTGTCTTCAGCTGTATTTATGCCTTCACTGAGCTTTGACATTAGGGAATTTGTCCTCAACAAACATCCTGAGAGTTCTTTACAGTTCTATTGCTCTCTCGTTATGCAGTCAGGCATGGAAAGTTACACAAAGTCCTTTTTTTGTTTACATGGGTATTACCAAAATCAATCAGTTCATATGAAAAAGAATTGTATCCGGAACTTGCCCTGTCTCACTGGGAAAAGATCCGGTGTGCCCAATTATTAATCCAGCACAACTGGATTGAATGACAAAATTTTTAAGAATCAAGATACGTTGGCGATTTAGTGATTTATTTATTTAAAAAACGTGGACCTCAAAAGTGTGTAGGAGAACTTCACATAACTCCAACAGCATAGTACCTCTTCCTCATGCTCCTCATCCTCCACACATTGCTGTAGGATCCCATTCCCTAACCAGCATTTCTTGCAAGTAATTGAGCATTGTGTTGGTCACTCTGGCATTAATGGCACACACGAGCTTGTTCAATGGTATTTGGTCAGAACTGCAGGGAAGCCATTCCACACTTTCCATTCCGACATTTTGGAGGTAGTCTCTGATAAAGCCTGCTCCCTGGGAGCCAGCAATGCCGTCTTGGAAGATTTTATATTTTAGTTACTATGACTGTTCACCATTCACGAATGAGGGAAAAATGGAGTGGGAGATCTATATGAGGATTGGTCCTGCATCTGCAGTGATGCAGGCACTGTACCAATCTGCCATGGTAAAGAGAGATCAGAGTCAAAAGGCGAAGCTCCCAATTTACCGGTCGATCTACGTTCCTACCCTCATCTATTGTCACAAGCTTTGGGTAGTGATTGAAAGAACGAGATCATGGATACAAGCATCCAAAATTAGTTTCCTCTGCAGGGTGTCTAGGTTTCCCTTAGAGATAGAGTGAGAAGTTCAGGCATCTGGGAGGGCCTCAGAGTAGAGCCACTGCTTCTCCACTTTGAGAGGAGCCGGTTGAGGTTACTCAGGCATCTGGTTAGGATGCCTCCTGGACATCTCCCTGGTGAGGTGTTCCGGGCACTGGGAGGAAACCCAGAGGAAGACCCAGGACATGCTGGAGGGACTATGTTTCTCATCTGACCTGGGAATGCCTTGGAATTCCTTAGGAGGAGCTGGTCCAAGTGGCTGGGAGAGGGAAGTCTGGGTCTCCTTGCTTAGGCTGCCTCCCCCGTGACCTCACCCCAGATGAGCAGAACTCGATGGATGGATGGATGGATGGATGGATGGATGGATGGATGGATGGATGGATGGATGGATGGATGGATGGATGGAGTGAGAACTACTACCAATCTACTGGGAATGAAACTGCTTGTGGGTACTTATCTAGGTATCTCTCTGCAGTGAGATTGCTCCTAATATTGACAATCCTTATATTTAAGCTAGAGAAATGCCAGCCCACATCATCATCACACTGCCTTCACCAAAAGCTGATGGGATTGGCAAAGAACATTTGGCACATTTTTTTTAATGGGCACAATCTACATACTTAACTCTGCTGCTCCTTATCAATGTAGCACTATCTCATAAAAATTATGATAATTTTATTTGTCTCACAGTTTACATTTAAAAAATCAAATAGTGAAAAACAATCACAAAAGCAGTTGTTTCACAGCACATGCTGGGTGACTAGTTAGGACAGCATTGTCACGAAGCTGGGTGGCATATTGGGTTAGGTACTGCCTGATTTTTCTTATGTTCAACAATGCAAAGCTACATAGTCAAGTGAAATAAGCAGCATTTTCTTTAAAAGTCAGCTGGTCATCAAAATTCAGGACAACCCTATTTTCTAGCTACTGTTGATGGAGCAAGAGATAGGTTTTGATGCAAATATTGTGGTTTGTGGTTGGTTTGACTGATGAAACAAGCAGTTCAGTTTTGGCGAGTTTTAGCTAGAGGTGATGGGCTTTCATTCATGTGGATTTGTCTTGGCAGTCTGAGGTTTGTGCTGAGACAGTATGGTTATCAGATCGGAATGAAAGATAGAGGTGGGTATTGTCAGCATAGCAGAAAGTAGAAAACTCATCCCTCTCCTCAGCTGTTTCCCCCAGGCTTTAAAAACAGCAGTTATCAAACCACTGTTAAAAAAGAACAATCTGGACAAATCACTACTGCAGAATAACATGCCAGTCTCTAACCTTCCATTTATCAGCAAAATTATCGAAAAAGCTGTGTTTCAACAGTTTCTTAACAATAACAAACCACTTGGACTCTCTGGTACGATACTTAATTGGTTCGAATTCTACCTAAAGAACAGCGATTTCTTTGTGTCAATAGACAACCTCTCATCGCAGCAGACAATATTCACATGTGGAGTACCCCAAGGTTCTATCCTGGGACCCCTCCTATTAAATATCTACATGCTCCCCCAAGATCAGATTATAATAAGAATAAGATTAGCTACCACAACTACGCAGATGATACACAGCTCTATATCACAATGTCACCAGGTGACTCCAAATCCATCCAAACACTGAACAGATGCTTAGAACAAATCAGTGTGTGGATGTGCCATAACTATCTTCAGCTGAATAGAAACAAAACTGAAGTGATTATCTTTGGAGCAAAATAGGAATGATCTAGAGTGAGCACGCAGCTTCAGTTATTACAGCTACAAACTCGAGATCATGCCCGAAATCTGGGTGTAGTTTTGGACTCAGACCTGAACCTTCAGAGACACAGAAAGACAGTTACAAAGTCAGCCTTATATCACCTGAAGAACATTTCCAGGATTAAAGGACTAATGTCCCAACAAGACCGAGAGAAACTCATCCATGCGTTTATCTTCAGTTGCATTGATTACTGCAACAGTGTCTTCACAAGCTTGCCTAAAAAGTCAATCAGACAGCTGCAGCTGATCCAAAATGCTGTTGCTCATGTTCTCAGTTCTAAAGTCCTTACACTGGCTCTCTGTAGCTCAGAGAATAGACTTTAAAATACTTCTGTTAGTTTATAAATCACTGAATGGTTTAGCACCAAAATACATTAAAGACCTGTTGTCATTGTATCAACCTTCCAGACCACTCAGGTCTTCTGGTTCTGGTCTACTATGCATCCCCAGAACCAGAACCAAACATGGAGAAGCAGTTTTCAGTTTTTATGCACCACAAATCAGGAACAAACTTCCAGAAAACTGCAAAACAGCCAACACACTGAGTTCCTTTAAATTAAAGCTAAAAACCCACCTATTTAGAGCTGCCTTTGATTAGTAGTAAGTGGAACACTGATCAATATTTTCAAATTATATTTGCTTGATGATATTTGCTTGATTATTGTTATGATTTTGATGCACTGATATTTGCTCGATGATTTTGCTGCATATTTGATTGATGATTTTGCTGTATACTTACTCGATGAGTTTGAGGTATTCTTGATTGACGTTTTTACAATGTAAAGAACTTTGAACTGCCTTGCTGCTGAAATGCGCTATACAAATAAACTTGACTTGACTTGACTTCGCTTGACTAGATAATATCAGAATGGGTACAGTATTACATTTGATACACACATTTTCACCACAGGTTTTCATTTAAACTTTTATTAATAGATCAATTTGTTTTACATTGTATGTTTTATCTTTTTTTTTATTTTTTTATTTTTACTTTTTTACATGTCACTTCCTGTTGCCATTCCATTCCATTTAGCCATTGGATTCAATGAAAACTGGCACAGGCCACCTGTAATACTTGCATCCTCCACCAAAGGGTAGAAGACAAGTGGAAGATTTGACACAGAAGGGTTTTAGGTAAAGTATTAATTTTGTTAAAGTGCCATTTTATAGCATAATCAAATAACTATGTTACTTTTAGTTGTATATATTAAACATGACTTAAAAGAAATTTGACTTTGCAATTTTAAGTCTTGAAATTAGGCCTCTTCATGAAGCTCTTGCTCTTTCTGACATTCCTACAACACATCATCACAACAGTGTTTCTTCATTAAGCCCTTGCAACATTCTTAGGAACACTGCACTAAGAAGCAGTTTGCATGATGAGCTCAGCAGACACAGCTCCACCAGGTGTTTGCTAATTAATGACACTAGTCTCGAGTAGCTGAGTGGGGGAGTCGCGGGGGAGGGGGGCTCTGTGAGGCGGAAGCTGGGCTTGGAGACTGCAGCTCCGAGGAGGAGCTGTGTGGAAAAGGAGACGCTTAGTGAGAGGAAACATTTAGGCACCTCTGAATGACTGACACCAGAAATTGAAGGATTTCTCAAACAGGCATGAAAGAATCAAAGCAACACTCCAGGTATGTTTTTGATTTGCGACTAACATTATAACATGATGTAAGGCTCAAAAATGTGTATTTTACATACTACCCCCCTTTAAAGAGGTCGAGGACTTTAGAAATATATATATGAAAAATTATATGTATAGCGTATGGAGTATGAAAAAAGTTGTTTAATCAACTGTTAATAAGAATAACTGTTTTCTGCATAATTATATTTAACGAATAATAATAAAAAATACATACTGGACTCTTGAGGCATCCCTTTCTGTGACCTTCTTAAGGAGATCTGACACTACTATGCACCATTCCTTAGAATGTAGATATGACTATTTAATGGCTTGATCTGAAAAAAAAAGTGCTGTAATTTATATCAGTACATTTTGAGCCCTTTTAAAAATATATAGAAGTACAGCACCACACATGCAGTTTTGTCCTCAAGACCTTTAACATTTAAAACTGTGTAATATTAGAGGGGCAAACCCACAAACAGCCTATGATGTGGGCTATTTTTAAGATGCTCTATTAATTGTATGGAGATCCACTCTATAATAACTTTAGAGACAAAGATTAGCTGTCTATAATTATTCATATTAGGCTTATATGACATTATACAAAATAGACAGGCTCTGTAACGGTTCAGGATTTGTTGCAGAAAATCAGCATTATGCCAAAGAATTAATAAACCTTACAGACTTTTCGATATTTTCACAAGTTTATTTTATTGTTTATTATCCAATGCGCAGACGTGAAACGAAAAATAACTTCCCTGTGCGCATCGCCAACCTCAGAGCGCTACTGGCCAACCTGAAACAACGTCTTGCATGAACCGGAAAGGGTTTCGGACTGTGGGGTCTGACAGTGGTGTTGGGTCTTAAGAGTGGTGTTGGTGGGGCAGTTACGGTCCCCGTTGCTAACTAGCAGGCTAAGTGGTTGTGAGTCGGCTGCGTTTAAGCTCTTCGGTAAAACAAAACCCATAGTTGCTTTCAGCTAAGCATACAAATATAGACATTTGTTACTATTAAGTTATTTAAAATGTTTATTTCGTCACTTTACCCACGGGGTGTAAGTTTTGGGTAGTTAGCTGAAAGAAGTGAGTGTCAAGCTGTTCACAAACCAAAGTGGAATTTCCGCTGACTTACAAAATAAAAGAATAGCGTTAGCTCGTTCCTCTTTTGACCACAAACGCTTCAAAGTGGTAACGCAAAGCTGAGAACACTGTAAACGCAACGCAAATTGTATGCTTATCAAAAAGTGATCTCTGCTGAGCCAGTCCAAATACGACGTGCATTATTTCCACTTTTTTTTTAACAACTTCAAATCTCTAACAAGACATAAAGGCAACTACATGAGGGTTGTTTTTGTCGCTCAGGGGAACCAACCAGAGTTCATGTCGCTAGCTTAGCTAACCCAGCCTGCTAGCGAGTGATTTGCCAGCATGCTAATGGGGACAGTTTAACCGCAGCACACTGCAGTGAGTCTCTCCTGTCTGCGTCCGTAGAGGTTCCAGCCGAGCTGAAGTCCGCGGAGCCATGCGACAGTGGTCTGTCCCCACTGCGACCCCTCGCGCTGAGCCACTCCCGGGGTGCATGTCCGTGTCACCCCCTCCATCGGGTAAGTGGGGGGAAAACATAGGAAAGGATGAGAGGGGCTGTCTTGTTATTTTTAAGCCCAAACTCAGACAGTCGCTTATAGTTTTCCAGTGAAAGAACACATTTACAGAGTAATGCGTTAATAATAAACAGTCTCGTACACTGTTTAAGCCAATTCTATCTTGTTTATTTACAAAGTTTTTTTTTTGTTTTTTTTTTTTGTTTTGTTTTTTTTTGTTTGTTTTTTTAACCTAAAGTGCGCTCTGACGTGTTAAAATCATTTTAGTTATGAATTATAAGAGGGAGTGTCAAATTTCCAGATATACTCAAAATGACTAGCATTTCCACTCGGAGCCAAGCAGAAGTACAAACGACTGACCATCGTGTTGAGGAAAGCCTATGCTAATTTATGCATGCTGGGAGGATTTTACTTTAATTCTACCCTGGGCAAACTGACCAAGGTTAGTCTCAAGTGTCTGTGCCAAGTGTTTGAAAGCTTGCCAAAACTTTGAGTGAGCCACTGGTTCTCCAGAGGTGAATGCAGTCTATGTTGTGCAATTATGTAAACCAGTGTTGTCTAGTGCAACCTACAGAACCATGCAAAAGTATTCCAGCCCCCTGAACTTTGTCTAATTGTTTGTAACGTTACAGCCACAAACTTCAATGCATTTTACTGAAGTTTTATGGAATAGAGCTACTGTTTAATCTGTTTAATCACAGCTGCAAGTGGAGTATGTCTCTACATGCCTTGATACCTACAGGCTGAAATATTGGCCAGTTCTTCGTTGCCAAATATCAGTTCAATTCAGAATTACTTTATTTATCCAAAAGGGAAATTAAGCATATCATACAAGTATCTTCAAAGAGTCATTATGGTTAGTGATGCTGTGTGGAAGATGGATCTGCTCTAGCAGTCAGTCTTACAATGAGTCTATAGAGGCCTCTGACTGAAGACTGTTGCTTGACATGCTAACAGCTCAATATTTGGGTTGCAGAGATGATATTTCACAATAGCATGTCCTGGGTTACATCATCAGTTGTTGGCAGGCACTGCTAATCCACCTCATTTGCTTTTGCCATCCCTTTTTAAATCTCTGTATGGTTACAAAGGCAGGCAGAGAGATGTTGGGAGTTGGGGATATAAGCCCCGCTCAATATGATTGGTGGAAGAGATGGTTTGAACTTCCTCTGCATCCATGAAGCCTCCTTTTCCACTCCTCTTGGATTTCTAGTCCAAGTTCAGGTAGTAATTGAGCTTTTGAAATTGTGAAAAAAAACCAAACATTGGTTACACATCACAGCAACTGTCCGAAAGTAAAAATGTAAGTGCAAAAATCCTTCTAGCTGCATAGGATCCAAATCAGAAAAATATGAATATCCACCGTTAGAGAAGCAATTCTAGAATGTATATATTAACTAATATCACAAGTTAAGTCAAACTAGTCGGGAGAGTGTTCGTGTGCACTAGTTTTCAAGTCTTGCGAAAGATTCTCAATTAGTTTTAGGCTTGAACTTTGACTGGGCCATTCTGATTCTTTAATATGCTTTCATTCCATTATATCTCTAACTGTATGTTTAGAGTCATTATCCTGCTTGCACATGGGCCAGTTTCCATGTGCCTCATGAGGAAAGACATATCCCGAGCATAATGCTGCCTCCACCAGGTTTCACCACAGATTTTGTGAAGTGCACGACTAACAGATTCTCCCAGCTGAGCTGTGTATCTCTGCAGCTCCTCTGGAGCTACCATGGGCCTCCTTGATAGCTCTAAATAATGCACAAATAGACTTTATTTACTCAATAGGGGACCTCTGAAGGCAGTTAGTTGCACCTTATTTTATTTGGAGGTCTCAGGGTAAATAGACTGTATACAGATGCATCCCACAGTGTTCAAATTTTTGTATCAAAAATATATCCCAGTAAAATATTTGGAATTTTATGTTTGTAATGTGAAATAAAAAGATGTCTTAATCCTTTTGTGCCTGTTTTGCTTTTAAAATATTCCAAATAGTTGGACATCCACAAAGACAGGGAGGTGTTTGATTTCAAATTAGCATGTCTTATCCATTTCATCTATTAATAATCCTTTGATCGATTATCAGTGTGGAGGAGATAAATATAGCAGTGTATGTTTTGGTAACAGTTTAGAAAGTCTCGGGTTGCTCGTTATATAGTGAGAACTCGGCTTTCGTGAGTCTCAGATTCACTTTCCCGTTGTGTTTGCAGACCCCAGCATGGAGGGATGCGAGGTGGAGCCGCGCTACACCATCGAGCAGATCGACCTCCTGCAGCGCCTGCGCCTCTCCGGCATGACCAAGCCTCAGATCATCCACGCCTTGGAATCTCTGGAGCGGCTGGACCCGGAGCACCGCCCGCCGCACTGCGACTCCCACCCAGCTCCGTCCAACAACGGCGCCCCGGCCGCAGCTGCTCCGGCCCCGTCCTCGTCTTCGTCGTCCTCCTCTTCCTCCTCGCTCTCTCTGGCCTCCGCCACCACTCAGACCTCCGGCCTGGAGGGTGCCGCTTTGTCCCCCAGCAACAGCTACGAGGCCTCGCCGCCGCCCCTGTATCCCCCCAGCGTGGTGGTGCAGCGGGCATTTAGCTACGACATGATGGGGGAGGAGGAGTGGGACCTGGAGGAGAAGGTGGAGGAGTACATGAGGTGAGGAGAACAATAGGGTGATGAGACAAGTCGGAGAGAAAGAATGGCTATTATAACGTCGGATAATGACAGCTGCTGTCTCCAGAGCTGCAGTTTTATTCTCTAGAACTGTAGAGGAGTTAATTCAGGTCAGGCATTTAGGGACGGCTGAAAAAAGCCATTTCTCAGTGAGTAAGGTTAGTTAGAGCAAAAGCTGGTGCTGGAACCACTGGGTAATTTCTTTTTTTCTATTAACTTTATCCCTTTTTGCAGGAGAGACAGCAACCTGGTGAAGGAGGAGATCAAAACTTTCCTGAACAATCGGCGGATCTCTCAGGCAATCGTAGGCCAAGTTACAGGTACTTCTCCTTCATGGTGTTCAACAGAAATGCTCAGTCGAATTGGATGGAAAGCATCTGAACCAGTTGTCAAGTTTTGCCACATGTTTTCAACTTGATTCAGACTTTGACTGGGCCACATGAATATGCTTTGATCTAAAGCAGGGGTGTACAACCTTTACAATAAATCTTGCTTAGAGCCACAGATGTTGCATGAACTTTTGAAAAAAAAGATAACGTATAATTTCTGGTAAATATTTATCATAGGAAATTTGTAGTCATTTAAAGAACTAGTGTTTTATTTAACCTTTTACAAAAACAAAATGGATACATTTTCTTCTATGAAACGTCAATATTTGTGGACAATGATATAAAAAAACTGTTTTCAACATAACAAAACAAATTGATCTAAAAATTATTACTTATATTTTTAGTGTTATTCTATAGTGGAAATTCAATAAAATTATTTCATGGAGAAGATAAAAACAGCTAAAACTTGCTTTTGTTATATATTAGTGACAGGCCTTTATTGTGTCATTACTGTGAAAAATTTCTTAAAAGAATTTTGCTTTTTCATAATGACTGTAAATTCCAATTATTGGTGTTTGAAAACTCTAAAAACTGGCTGTACTGTTGGAATTGTTATACTATTTTCCCTACTGTTGGTTCCATTAGATTAGAGCATCCGTAAATATGAAAATATGAATAAATGCAGGATAATACTTTTATATTTGTGGAGCTTTGACTGCAGTGACTTTCAGTTGCCGAAATAAGACTGAAGAGAAGTTGTAAATACCTTTTTATCGTCTCTCTTATCACTTTTATTCATGTTTGCAGGAATATTTTTCTGTTTCTCGGGGTGAGTTTCAGAGCTTTTATTGTTTTTAGAACAGTATTAGAATACATAACATGCCACCCCACCATGGTTTAAAAAATTCCTAGAGGAAACCCTGGCTGTGAAAAAATATTTGCCTCCTTACAGATTTCTTCTCTTTTTTTGTCACACTGAAATGTTTCATATAATCAAACAAATTTCAATGTTGGATAAGGATAACCAGAATAAATACGAAAAGCAGTTTTCAAATCATGATTTCACTCATTAAGAGAAAAAAGCTATCCAAACAGACAGCGCTGTATCTAAACCCATCTTCCTATCAACTGAACAAGTTTTCCTATCCCTGCTGAAAAAGATATCTCCACAGCATGATGCTTCCACCACCATGTTTCAGTGCGCTAGTGTTAGTTTTCAGCCACACAGTTTCCAATGTAGGCCAGAAAGTTCACTTTTACCCTCATCGGACCTAATCACCTTCTTCCATATATTTCACTTGTGGCAAACTGGAATTCTTAGGATGTTCTTTCAATTACAGTTTGCTTTTTCCCATCTTTAATGAACCCCAGATTTGTTATGCGCACAACTTATAGTTGTGGTGTCAACCCATTGTGCCATCTGACATTTGAATCTCTGCAGCTCCTCCACAATAACAGGGTGTCTAAGTGCCACCTGCAGGTCAAGTCAAGTTTATTTGTATAGCACATTTCAGCAGCAAGGCAGTTCAAAGTGCTTCACATCATAAATCATCAAATCATCAAGCAAGTGTGCAGCCAAATCATCAAGCAAATACACATGAACATTATCAAAATCATCGAGCAAGTGCATCAAAATCACAAGGATCATCAAGCAAATATCATCAAGCAAAGGAAACTCAGTGGAAAGGAACTCAGTGTGTTGGCTGTTTTGCAGTTTTCTGGAAGTTTGTTCCAGATTTGTGGTGCATAAAAACTGAAAGCTGCTTTTCCGTGTTTGGTTTTGGTTCTCGGGATGCAGCGTAGACCAGAACCAGAAGACCTGAGTGGTCTGGAAGGTTGATACAATGACAACAGGTCTTTAATGTATTTTGGTACTAAGCCGTTCAGTGATTTATAAGCTAACAGAGGTATTTTAAAGTCTATTCTCTGAGCTACAGGGAGCCAGTGTAAGGACTTTAGGAACTGGGATGATGTGCTGTATTTTCCTGGTTTTAGTGAGAACACGAGCAGCATTTTGGATCAGCTGCAGCTGTCTAATTGATTTTTTTTTTTTTTTTTTTTTTTTTTTTTTTTTTTTAAGGCAGACCTGTTAAGACACTGTTGTAGTAATCAATGCGACTAAAGATAAATGCATGGATGAGTTTCTCTGGATCTTGTTAAGACATTAGTCCTTTAATCCTGGAAATGTTCTTCAGGTGATAGAAGGCTGACTTTGTAACTGTCTTTATGTGTCTCTGAAGGTTCAGGTCTGAGTCCATCACTACACCCAGATTTCAGGCATGATCACTAGTTTCTAGCTGTAATGACTGAAGCTGCACACTGACTCTGGATCGTTCCTCTTTAGGTCCAAAGATAATCACTTCAGTTTTATTTCTGTTCAGCTGGAGAAAGTTTTGACACATCCACACATTGATTTGTTCTAAGCATCTGTTCAGTGCTTGGATGGATTTGGAGTCACCTGGTGACATTGTGATATAGAGCTGTGTATCATCTGCGTAGTTGTGGTAACTGATCTTATTACTTGTTGTAATCTGAGATTGGGGGAGCATGTAGATATTTAATAGGAGGGGTCCCAGGATTGAACCTTGGGGTACTCCACATGTGACTTCTGTCCACTCCCATGAGAAGCTGCTTTTTGACACAAAGAAATCCATGTTCTTTAGGTAAGATTCGAACCAGCTGAGTCCGACCCAGCTCTCCAGTCGCTTTAATAATATATTATGGTTAACACTGTGAAATGCTGAGCTGAGGTCCAACAGAACCAACAATGTGGTTCTGGTATGTTTGCCAGCATTGATTTACTGTACATGCTAATACTCACACTTCTGAGAAGCCTAAAATAAAATCTAAATGTAAATGTTTCTTTTTCTGTCATTCTGTATGAATAATTTAAACCAGAAGCCCAGATTTTTTTTTTTTTTTTTTTTTTTTTTTTTTTTTTTTAGTTGATGTTCGTTAATTCTAATTGTAAACTAGTGCTGCCATGTCTACCAGCAGGCTCATGGTGATCCATAACCAATCAAATGCGCGAAACACCATGTTTAAAACTCCAGAGTTTTTTTCTTTCACTTAACGCCCAGAAATGCTATTTAAAAAGGCAATTTTTTTTAGGACCAGGTTTATAAATTAGACTGATTCTAAGCCATCTCCTTGCAGGAGAAATGAGATAACTGCAGTGATTTTTATAGATAAGCTGTTTTCGCTGTCGAAAACTGGAAAGGATGTTTTTTGTGATGTAACAGGATCACACCAAGATGTTCTGAGATGTTGAAAACCAAACAGGTAATATGATGTTCTTTTCGAACCAGCTCTAGCACCAGTCCTGGTTTATTCTGGTTCTAAACCCCTTATTTTAATGCCAATGAAAAGACGTCAGGGAGTATTTTTTGGGCAGTCAGGACCAAATTCTATTTATGTTGCAACTGGCATATCAGAGAAACTTATTGTTATCCAATAAACTGTAAGAGCTTTTATTCTGTAATAAAACAGACTGCAGTTTTATGTCTAGTCAGAGTGGCTCTAAAGTTTGTTTTTAAAAAATTACATTTTCTATCAACTCTACCTTATGACAGTCTCATGAATTCTTCTCAGTCTTCTCTAATCTGACCAACACAATGATATCTAAATTAAAAAAAGCTCATGCATTCATATGTGGAGATGGAAATTTACCTTGACAAGAACAATTTCACCCTTTGCCTCCTGTTACCAAACATACTGTTGAGTCTGTCCTTCTGCTGTCATTGTGCCTAAATTATAGCTGGAGTACAATTAGATAAAGCCTGTTTGCAGTGTGATCGAGCAACTCAGTTTTTCTTTTTGTCCTTCCTTCAGTTGTTAGCATGTAGAGCTTAATGGTAATGTTTTCCATAGATACGATTTGTCCTACTTTGCAGTTGGGTCGCAGAGGCAGCAGCCGAAGCACAGAGGCCTAGACTTCCTTCTCCTAAGCCACTTGGGCCAGCTCCTCCAGAGGAATCCCAAGGTGTTTTATCACCAGCTGAGAACATTACCCCTCAGGACATAGCTTGTCCTGAGTCTTCCTCTGGGTCTCCTCCCTGTGAGACATGCCTGGAACACCTCACCAGAAAGGTGTCCAGGAGGCATCTTAACCAGATTCCCAAGTCACCTCAACTGGCTCCTCTCGATGTGGAGGAACAGCAGCTCTACTCTGAGCTGTACACTTTACAAATCTGGCCTTCATTGGAAGAAGAAAGCCATTATTAGAATAGAATAGAAATATGCTTTATTGTCCCATGATGGGGAAATTTCTGTGCAACAGCACCAAAGTGACAGTGAGAGGCAATAACAGAAAATGGATTCACACACAGAATATATTAAAAAAATAAAAAAAATAAAAAATATATATATATATATATATATATATATATATATATATATATATATATATATATATATATATATATATATATATAGATATAGATATATATATATATATAAACAGAATAAAGAACAAAAAAAATACTGTACAGTACAAAATTTCAACATAATACTGCGTCTTCATAAAAAATACTCCAGTCCAGAGGAATGTAAAAATTAGTTGGTTAATTAAGAAAGTACAAGATGTGCATGTCTGAGCATTAGCAATACAAATTATTTACAGTTAGTGACATTAGAAAAAGGGTAAGTTGTACAGATACTAGTATAGATAAACACTTACTGATTTTGTTGGGAGCAGTGATGGTTACAAAGTCTAACAGCTGCTGGAAGGAAAGATCTCCTGTAACGCTCCTTAGCGCACCTAAGATGCAGCAGTCTGTCACTGACGGAGCTCTCCAGCTCAGCAACAGCTTCATGCATGGAGTGGGAGACATTGTCCTTCAGTGATGTTATTTTAGTTAGAGCCCTTCTATCTCCCACCACCTGCACTGGGTCACGGGGGGAATCCTCGGACAGAGCTGGCCTTTCTGATGAGCTTATCTAACTGCTTCCTCTCAGCTGTAGATAAGCTGCTGCTCCAACATATAGTCCCATAAAAGATGGCTGATGCCACTACAGAGTCAAAGAATGTTTTTAGGAGCGCTCCCTGCACTCCAAAAGACCTCAGCCTCCTCAGCAGAGTCTGAGGAGTTGATGAAGAATTCTGCAGTGTAGAGGGTGAAGAGGAACAGTGCCAGCCCAGTTCCCTGAGGGACCCCTGTACTGCAGACCAGCCTGTCGGAGACACAGCCCTGGGTCCTCACATACTGTGGGCGGCTAGTGAGGTAGTCCAGTATCCACTGGGACATGTGGTGGTCCACTCCTGACAGCTCCAGCTTGTCCCTCAGAAGTCCTTGCTGGAAGGTGTTGAAAGCACTGGAGAAATCAAAGAACATGATCCTCACAGTGCTTCCAGGTTTCTCCAGGTGGGTCAGAGCTTGGTGCAGGAGGTAGATGATGACGTCATCCACTCTGATGCCATGCTGGTAGGCGAACTGCAGCAGATCCAATGAAGATGTCAACAGTGGGTGTAGATGTTTGAGGAGGAGCCTCTCGAGGGTCTTCATCAGATGTGACATCAGGGCTACTGGCCTGTAGCTGCTGAGGTCTTTTGGATGTTTGGTCTTTGGTACCAGTACCACACAGGAGGTCTTCCACAGTTATGATACTTTCTCCAACTTCAGGCTCAGGTTGAACATGTATCCCATGATGGCACACAGTTGATCTGTGCAGCACCTCAGGAGCCTGGAGCTGATGCCATCTGGACCTGCAACCTTTTGCACCTTGATCTTTCGCAGCTCATTCCTCACCTGAAGTGAAGAAATGGACAAGATGGAGGTGGGGGAGGGAAGCTCTGGGATGGAGTGCTCTGAAGTGAAGGGGGTGGATGAGAGGTGTGAAGTCCTGAGAAAAAAGTTGGCAGTTGTTGGGCTGGGGGAGGGGTGGGTGACTGGTCAAACCTGTTAAAGAAATGGTTCAAGTCATTTACCCACCCTAAGTCTCCTGCAACTTGAAGGTTTGGTTTGTGGCCTGAAATTGACTTTTCCAAACCCCACCGATGTTGCTCTGCTGCAGCTAATCCTCCATCTTCTTCCCATAGATGTTTTTTCCATCCCTAATTTTCCTTCTCAGTTCCTTATCCACAGCTTTCAGCTCCTCCTTGTTTCCTGATTTAAAGGGTCTCTTCTACTCCTTCAGGAGAGCCTTTATTTCAGGGTTGATCCAGGGCTTGTTATTGGAGAAAAACCGTACTGCCATGGTGGGCACAGTGTTGTCGATACAGAAGTTAATATAGTCTGTGATGCAGTCCATGATACTGTCAATGTCCTCCCCATGAGGAGCACAGAGCTTATCCCACACAGTGGAGCTGAAACAGTCCCTCAGAGCTTCTTCAGTCTCCCCAGACCATCTCTTCACTGTGCGTGTCACAGCTGGTTCTCTGTGTACCAGGGGTTTATACACAGGCTGGAGATGAACCAGGTTGTGATCTGAGCCCCCCAGGGGAGGGAGAGGTGATGAACTGTATGCCTCCTTGGTGTTGGCATAAAGTAGATCCAGGATTTTGTCATCTCTGGTGTGGCAGATGACATATTGTGTGAAGGTTGGTAGACGGGAGGACAGGGAGACATAATTAAAGTCCTCGGAGATGAGAAAGAGGGCCTGTGGGTGCTGTGTTTGGAGTCTGCTGGTGGTAGTGTGAAGGACATTGCAGGCTGCAGCAGCATTAGCTGAGGACGGGACATACACAGTGTTTCAATATCTGAAAACCCCCCAAGGAAGATAGTGCAGCCTTATACTAACAGCTAGCTGTTCAATGTCAGAGCATCTCTTTGGTGGTTAAATGTCCAGAGTTGCACCATCTGTCGTTCACAAACACAGCCAGATCCCCTCCTTTCTTCTTACCACTTTTCTTCGTTCTGTCGTCATGGAGTAAATGAAAGCCATCCATGATTATATGAGAGTCCGGAGTTAGCGTAGTCAGCCACGTCTCAGTTAGGCAAATGAGGCTGGCCCCCTGGTAGCTCCTTTGATGGCACGCTAGGGCCTCCAGCTCATCCACTTTGTTGGGAAGAGAGCTCACGTTTCCCATGATGATGGACGGGATGACAAATCTCTATCTTCTTACTCGGTAGTGAGGCCCGATGGCCGCATTCATCCCATATCTCTTCCTTCTTAGCTCGCAGGGATTGTTAGGCCGCTCGTTGGGTGGCAGTATGGTGGAGCTATCGAGAGCTAGCAGCTGGTCCCTGGTGTAAACAATGAGCTCATGGCCGCTCACGCCTTCTCCAAACACAAAAGACTTAAAAAACGAGAATAAAAACAAAATTGTCCACAAAACGGTCAGTTCCATTGTGTAAACCAACAATACGAAAAAAAAAAAAGAGACTTGCAATAAATAAAATATGCAGCAAGTCTAAATAAGATTTTAAAGGAAAATACTCTTAATCGAGTTGGAGCTGCTATGGCGGCTTAGTAGTTATTGAAAGCAAGCCACAGAAAAGTCCCACTTGTAGTTTGTCACTGTCCATGTGGGGGACACTGCAGACATCTAGAAGAAAGTGTTCTGGTCCGATGAGATGACAGTGGAACTTTTTGGCCTACATGTGTTCGCCTGAACGCACCATCCCTACAGAGGAACATGGTGATGGAAGCATCATGATTTGGATATGCTGGTCCACAGAAAAGCAAGTCAGAGATGATTGGAAGGCGAATATTCCAAATTTCTAGAATTGCACCGCGCATATTGGAGCTGTTATGTTAGTTCTGATTTGTTCTTTTTATGAACTGTTGTTCATATGTTTTTAGTTCAGGCATTGCATGTCTGGATAATTACTTCCTCTGGTTTGGATGCTGTGCAGGTGGAAGGATTTTCACTCTTACATTTTTACTTTCGAATTGTTGTAATGATGTGTAGCCATGACAACAACATATTATATTTATTGTTTTTACAACTGGGAGCAGCTGATTAGCATCTCAAAAGCTCGAATAACACCTGAGGGGTCGTGATACTGCAGCTACACATGACCGGTGGGATTTGACCTGTACTTTATTTCTGATCAGACTTAAAAAGCGCTGATACTGCAGAGATGGTATGAAGGCAAAATTTTAGTGGTTTTGAAACCGTGACATTTTCATACCATGGTTTACCTTGAAACCAGTAACCGGCCCATGCCTATAGAGGAGTTGAAGTTTGTAGTAGGCTTTACGGATGGAGAGCAGAACCAAGGAGAGAAGGAGGAAGTTCAAACCATCTCTTCCATCGACCATAATGGACAAGGATCGTATCCCAGACTCCAACGTCTCTCTGCCCATTCTCTGCCCTTTCTAACCATCCAGCCAGACAGAGGGGAGTGGCAAAAACAAATGAGGTGGATTAGCAGTGCTTGCTAACAACTGGTGGTGTCATCCAGGACGTTACTGTGAAATATCCTCTCTGCTGCTCAGATACTGAGCTGTTGGCATGTCAAGCAACAGTCTTCAGTCACAGTGGTCTTCAGATTCGTTGCTAAACTGACTCCTACCGGACATCCTTCCTGCCCACAGCTTCACCATCCACGATGACTCTTTGAAAATACTTGGATGATATGAGTGACAACAACATTTAATTTCCCTTTGGGTTAGTTCAAGTTATTTTTGAATTTGAATTGAATTGAATGGAGCTAGAAATTGATCAAAGCTGGAAGAAAACCCGCTAGCAGCTGCAAAAGACAAGAGACAACCAACCTAAATATGTGGTCTTAGACTAAAGCATACTCATGTGTTAGAATGGCCTAGTCAAAATTTAGACCTAAATCCTACTGTGATTCTGTAACAAAACTTAAACATGACTGTTCACTGATGAAGTTTGAGCTGTTTTGCAAAGAACTGTATACTGTATTTTTCATATTCGTCCCTTCTCTTAAGAGTAGTTGGGCAAAATCTGAGGTAACCCTACATAGATGGGCAAATTATAAACAGCTGGAACGAAAACTGGCAGACAAAGTGAGAAAACATTCCCAAGATGTCTGAGTTTTAGCTTTGATGTTCCGTACAACAACCTCTCACTGTTTTTCTATTAATACTAACCCTAATAATAGATGTGAGGAAGCTGGAGATGAGGCTTGTTTGTATTAGTGTATTAAAACGGAACACAACGTCCCTCACAAGTCAAGCAAGCACTAAGCCACACATCCTTTAATAAAATAGCGCAGATGTGGCTTCAGTAAATTAACAGGGAGACTGTTGATCTGAGCACAGTTGATGTAATAAAACAGATAAAGGGGCGTGTGCTTTGTTGAAAGGATTTGTTTGACCTCGTCGTGCAGGCATCAGCCAGAGCTACATCTCCCAGTGGCTGCTGCAGCAAGGCCTGGAGATGAGCGACTCCAAGCGCAGAGCCTTCTACCGCTGGTACCTGCTGGAGAGGAACAATCCAGGTGAGGAGCCGGAAAACTACACCGATTCCCTCTGGAATAATCACTGCTAGTTGCAGAAGGAACATGTTTCAAGCGCAGCTCTCTGGCCTAAGGTTGAATTAGGGCTGGGCGATGAATCGATTTTATCGCTGAATCAAATGTTTGGTTTTTGAAGATTTAATTTTTGGAAAATCTGGATTTTTTATTTATTTATTTCCCCCCCCCAACAAAGCTCTCCTTGGGTTTCTGTAGTTCAGAGTGATGTCAGCACGCCCAGGGCGGCCATCTTGTTTGACAAGCATGTTTTACAGCTTCTATTTATTTGGACTTTGAATTCAGGTCAACTCTATGACGGAATATTAGGGCCAGGCCACAGTTTTTTAATTACGAAAATAAAGTCATAGTATAGTCTGAGAAATACTTGAATAATGTCATACTACAATAAAGTTGAAATAATGCGAGAATAAAGCGTTAATACTACCACAATAAAGTCATAATATTAGGAGAATGAAGTAAGAATTTTATGAAATTTTGTGAAATAAAATAAAAATTTAAATGGGGAACGTTGAGCATCTTGTGAAGTTAAACTTTGATATTGGTTTTACAGATAAGGTAATACTTCAAATTAGAACACATCAGCATCAAACTATTATCAGCAGCAGATAACGTTATATCTGGAAATCTCTAGAAGCTTTTTCATTAAAACGACTTTTTTCTGGTAACTTTAAGACATTCTTCTGGTGAAGTTGCGTCTTTATTCTGCTAATATTTTGACTATATTCTCGTAATCAACAAAAATTCTTGTAGCCTAATACAACTCAGAAGGGATGATTGAAATAAAAGCCACTTTTTGAAAATAGTTTCTGTCATTAGTAATTTCTTTTTCCGAAAAGAAAGCGAGGAAAAAAAAATCGATTGAAATCGGATCTGGTACGAAAAAATGAGTTTTTATCGCCCAGCCCTCAGTTGAATGTCAGGTGAATAGGGGTAAATTAGTTCATTTGTAGCTTATTAAACAGAGATAATACGCCTTGTGTTTTTCTGAATATGACCCACTGCCTGCTCACCTCCCCCCACCCCCCATCGCTCCCTCTCCTCATCCTCCTGCATGGCAATTCCTTTCTGCTAACTCCCCACCTGCTGCTCAAGGGCTGCGAGGTCAAGGAAGGACTCGGGACAGATCTATAGTTTCAGAGGGAAGACAAAATGATAAAGGTAGTCCCGTCACAGGAGATTCTAATCAATAAGCCCCGCTGGTTAGGAAGTGCAGCTATAATGTATGAAGGTGGTTTTGTCTAACAGCTTGGATCAGTTCTGACCTCTTCATGTCCTACAAAGCAGCTACTTAAACACAAAAATCTGTACTCCGCTCTTCTTTATGTTGGGTTTAACTGCATGTTTCAATAAATCATGTGATTTGTTTTAAACTTTTTTTATTTTAATACTAAAAAAGAAACAAGTTGTCTAACAGAGCAGCTTCATGTTACGGCTTGTTTTTTTGTTTTGTTTTTTGTTTTTTTTTGTTTGTTTTTTTGTTTACCACCCGACCAAAGCTTTGCTTCAGCTCCTCCACAGTTTCCAGCCCTGATCCTGGAGCTACTCCGGTGCTGGTTTTCATCCCTACATGGCTGACAGTCTTTAACAAGAATACTAGAATACTAACAAGAATGTTTGCTGCAATTTTTCCCAAGCCAAATATGGCTGCTGTCCTTTTGCTTCTCACATAAACTCCTTTTGACCTGCCCGTCATCAAAAAAAAAAAAAAAAAAAAAAAAAAAAAAAAAAAAAAAAAAAAAAAAAAAAAAAACAACCCTCCAATCAATCTGCAGACTAAAAATTATTGCAAGTATTTTTTTTAGATAAATACTGGAAATCTTATGGCAGGTCTACAGGAGTATGTCCAATATAAAATCTGCCTCCACCATCTGGTGTCTAACCCAATCCG
The DNA here is from genome assembly GCA_014839685.1 of Anableps anableps. Lineage (NCBI taxonomy): Eukaryota > Metazoa > Chordata > Actinopteri > Cyprinodontiformes > Anablepidae > Anableps > Anableps anableps. The sequence goes on from CM026079.1 coordinate 7,386,125, forward strand.
CGGCCTGCCTGACTATCGGTTTTGTCCCAATGAAGGCCTAAGGTGGAGTGAAAGCCAGCACAGCGTGAGTCCCACGCCCAGGGCCAGGGGAGGGGACAGAGATGGGACGGTAGCAGGGGCGAGCGGCAGCCTCCCCAACATCTTCCCCAACCCCAACACCAACCTGATGCCCACCCACAACCCGTCGTGGAGCAGGCAGAGAGAGCTGCTGATGCACCTGCTGCCGTGGTACACTGCCGCCGCCGCCGCAGCAGCTGCAGCCCAGCCAGGTAACCCCGGCGTCGGCGGCGAGCTGCAGAGGACGCCTTCGTACCTTAACAGCTGTAATCCTGAAAGTACCGTCATGGTTTGTGATAGAAAACAGCTAAAAAGGGACTCGTATCCCTCTGATTTGATCTTTTTATCAGTAGATCGCGACCGTACAGCCGTGGCCAAAGGTTTTGAGACTGAAAAATGTTTTTCACAAACTTTACTGCTTCAGAGTTTTAGGATGTTTTTCTCAGATTCATGATGTGCAAAATTTAGCAATAAGCACTTCATAAGTTTTACATAAAGAAATGCAGCATGTTTATGCAAAGCCTCAATAGTAGGGGTTGCACCACTTCATATTTTTAAAGTCGAGGTCAACATAATGAAAATCGAGTTGACCTCGACTGATTGCTGTGACGTCATAGAAACACAGGAGAGATGGCGTCACAGCAACCTCGAGGCTTCATTAGCTCTATTTACAGCAAACGCTGACAAAAGACGGCTTAGCCAGAAGTGTATTCTGCAGAGTAAGAAACAAAAACCAGAACATTATCCCAGAGTTCTTTTGCAACAGCAGAGCAGAAGGGTGAGCTTCTGTCACTGTGGTCTGAAAACTTGCACAAAGTCAAGTCTGACCTTTTCTTCCAGCTGGTTTTACACCGACTGGTACTGATGATCCAGTATATGCTCATCTTGGACACCTGCGCCTATAGGAGTCAAATTATTACATTGAGCAGAATTGTGCATGATGGAACGTCATGAATGAAACTTATAATAAATGGATCACCTTTGATTACGGTTAAATTCAGCGCAGCCACCTGCTGCTTCAGGCGGCTCTGCGTCGATGCGCAGCAGGTTGCTCCGGTGACCCCCGAAAAAGTTCTAGTTATAAGTGAAATAATCTGTCAGTGGAACAAGTCATTTTTCCTATATTCTAAGTTAAAATGTCTTGCTCCATTGGCAGATTATTATTAGAACAAGAACTTTTTCATCAATATTAAGAAATTATTGACTCAAAACAAGCTCCTATATCATGCTAAATTGTTACTTGTAAGTTAGTTTTGTCTTATTTCAAGTGTATTCAAGATACTGGCACTGGAAACCAGACCAAAAATACTTGGTGAGATTTTGTTTTCGCAGCGTATGTATGAGGATATAAATATTTTTTTTTTCTTTTTAGGGAAATGGTCAAGACAGATGGTAGAGTTTATCTTTACTTCTCTTGACAGTCGCTTCATCAGAGAAAAGAATCTGACCTCAGTCCTCTGCAGCTTGCTCCAGGCACAACCAGCAAAGTGTTTTCTTGGAGAAATGTTTGCCATCATCTCAGACATCAGGCGGCCGCTCAAAATCCACTCCCTCTCAGACCCTCCTGCTGCCATTTTTCTGAGCAAGCTCTGCTCTGGTGGCTGCATGATTCCTTGGTTGTAGCTTATTAAAGGGAGGGGTCCTGGCACCTGCTGGGCTTTCTTAGTTCCCTGAAGCTTTCCTCCCAACAGCTGAACCTCTCTCCCCGATATTCTCCACGGTGTGATAGTCGGACGCTTCGGGCGCGACGTCCCTGCCTGCGAAGCCTTTTTGATGCGAGCCGACGGCGACGGAATGCGTTTCCTTGGAGGTGAAAATGGTTGACGAAGAAGAATGAGTTCAAGCATCAACCCCTTTTTAAAGCATCCGAGCTGCTCTTCAGATTCTTTAGGAATGACAGCGATGTCAGCTGCCCCGTCCTCATTATTAATATTTTGCTCTCAGCTAACAATAAAATAATTAAAATAAGTCAAATTGCAGCTGCGTTATGACACGGCATAGGTTTTCAGTCACTTTTGTGAACTTTCAATTCATTTCTGATCCTAGAATCACAGCAAATTTCCATCTTCATAAACTGAAGCAGTAAGGCAGGTAACGTGTGGAAAGGTCCAGGAGGCAGCATTCTGGCCCTCTGGCCTGCAGGAAGCAAAGCTGCTGCATTTATGCCTCCAAAACCCAATAATTCCTGTATGATAGAGGAACTTTAAGGAACATGCAGCTGCACACAGATTAGGTGTAAAACGATGCAGCACATCTGTGAAAAATAGATCTCATTTTAGTGTTTTCTAAGATGAAGCAGGGCGGGTTAGGAGCTTTCTGAAATCATAACGTTTGCAAGTAGTAAAAGTTGATATAAACGTGTCAGCCAGCAGGGCTCTTACATTTGCACGGATCAATTAGATCTGTGTTCTCTGTTCCCCAGGCGCGACCTTATCGATGCGCTCTTTGGTGAAGGAGGAACCCGACTGGAGAACGGGCATCATAGCCAGCGACAGAGCGGGGATAGTAGGCGGTCCCCTGAGGCTGCGCAGAGGAAGCAGGTTCACCTGGAGGAAGGAGTGCCAGTCGATCATGGAGAGGTGAGCAGCTTTTAAAGCTACGTCAGAGTTAGCCTGAGCTTGTTTCATTACAGCGTCATCCGCATTTGTTGGCATCGGAAGGAGTTTACATTGAGATCGCCACGCCACTGAGGAGAAAGACCGCTTTTGAACCCATTTTTGAACCATTTTTTTCCAGATATTACTGCTTTTGCTTGGTGTTTGTTGTGCGGCATGGGAATTGCAAGTATGGGATGTAATAACTTGGTTCCAAGGTGGGTATCAGGGATTGGTTCCTACAACTGAATGGCCGTCCTCCAACTTGCTGTTCCGTAGTTTTTCTCACGTTGGGTTTCCCAAACTCCCGCTTCTGTTTCGCAAACTTTTCTTGCATCTTTCCTTCCTCTCTTGTATTCTTCTTCTGCCCTTCTTTATGTGTTCCTCCCTTCTTTCATTCATTCATTCTTTCATTCCTTCCTAGATGAAATCCTTCCATGTTTACTTCCTTCTGTTCTGCTTTCCTTGTCAGTCCTGCCTTCACATCCTAGATCCTTCCTTCCTTCTCCAAACCCATATGTTTCCTTCTGCTTTTCCTTCCTTCCATCCTAATTCCATTATTTTCATCGCCTTCATGTCCGTCTTTTTTTTTTTCTAAGTCCCTCATCGTTTCCTTTCTTCCTTGTCTCCTTTTTACTTCCTTTTCTTGTCATTCAGTCCTTCCCCTGGTTCTGTCTTCTTTCATTGTTATTCGTTTGTTCTCTCCTAACTCCCTCCTATTCTTGTGTCCTTTTATTCCCTTCCTTCATTCCCTTCCTTGTTTTTCCTTCCTTGCTCCAACTGTTTGTTTCCTCCTGTCCTCTGTAGCGTCCTTCACTTCTTTCCTTCCAGCGTCTGTTTTTTTTTTTTTTTTTTTTTTTTTTTTCCAGGTTCCGTTTTTAAAACCAGTGGAAAACTTGGCCATAAGGTCATGGTGAACCTTTTGTGTTTCCCAGTGAGTTAGGAAACGTGTGGATGTTTCACATGACTCTTGTGCAGGAGCGTCGGCCTGTATGAAGAAACATCATAACATCATAACTTCTCATCATGCAGAATCGGTTTTTTGCGCCTAGTTGTTAATTGTTGAAAACAGCATCGTGTTTTTTTAACTTTATATTGCAAAGTTAATGATTCTGAAGCCAGAGGAATATTTATTGAGGTATTTCAAAATATTCCGAATAAATATTGCTTGTTTTAAATTATTTGCGTCGACCTTTTTGAACTCTTTAACAAAGTCAGACAGGATTCCCTCTCGTTGCCCTCTGAACTGCAGCTTCTTCCCTTCATCCCTTTCTCATTACACATCCATTCAACCTGCTTTGCCCCCCCCCCAACACACACACACACACGTGCGCGCGCGCTGACAGAAAGGAGCAAAGCACCCGCTGTGTACAATTGATTTCTGTGTTACATCGGTCGCTGGAAGTGTAGTGCAGTCTGGGCTATCAGTAACAAGAGCAGCACAGACGCCTCTCACCAGCAGCGCCTCTGGATTACGCAACTCTGCTGCAGTGCTGCTCCTTACCAGCTGCTTTAGACCCAAGGACGGTACAGCAGAGGTGAAGATGATGTGGTGTGTGTGTGTGAGAGAGAGAGAGAGAGGGTGTAGAGGGTTGAGAGGAATTGATCCCTGTGTGTTTTGTAATGTGAGATAATGATTTAGCCATGCAGTGACAGAAAAAGGAGAATGACTTCAGAGAGAAAAGAACACTTGGAGCTTTAATGTTCAGCTTTTACTAAAAGGTCCTTTTTCTAGCAGAAAATTGTGATTTGTTTTAAAAAATTGAAATGAATCCACTCAACACAGCTGATGATGTATTGGTTTCCAGTGAGGAGCCTTCCTTAAGTTCTCTCACTGTGGAGGAAATGGACTAAAAAGTGACGAGGCGCAGACAGCCAGAAATAGTCATGTAAATGTCGTATCTGCAATATGACATAATTGAAGTATTTCTGGAAGCTCTGTGATGCTCCCTTACAGCTTCTTCCTGGAGAATCAGTATCCGGATGAGGCGAAGCGGGAGGAGATCGCCAACGCCTGCAACTCTGTCATCCAGAAACCAGGTTGGAAGACCAGATCATTTTCAGATTCAGATTTTTCGGAGTGAATCTAGTCTTTATCCGACAGTCTGGGAGCTCCAGACACCTCAATCTATATTATCAAGCTAGTGAGAATAAACGCAAACATTGCTTCGAGGAGATTTTCTTCCCTTTTATCTATGGAGACTTTTCATTCCTCTTAATGGAAAAAAAACGCACTTCCTCTTCATAACTTTGGTCTGTAATTTCTTTATTCTCTAGAAGGAATTCAGACACTTTTCCAAGCATCAAGTGGAGAACTATGGAGGACCAAAAGTGACATAATTAAAAAATAAAATGGAATGGAAATGGACATTCTCTATATATATATATATATATATATATATCGATTATTAATTAAATAAGTAGGAAGCCCAAAAGAAAAACCTGTGTGAAAAACAAGTTATACTTTGGTTTTGTTTTGTTTTCTCCTAGAGGCACCTTTAACAGCAATAATGTAAAGTAGTCCTTTTCTGCATGACTTGGCTGGTCACATCACAGCGTTTTAATCCAGTTAAGGTCTGGACTTTGACTGGGCCATTGCAGCACCTTGATGCTTTTCTTTTTCAGCTCTACTGCAGAGGATCTCCTAATTGAGTCTGGCGAACTTTAGTTTGCAGAGGAGTTCATTGTCTATTCCAATGGCCCAAATCACCACTCCTCCTCCACCATGCTTGATAGTTGGTATGAGGTGTTTGTGCTCATATGCTTTAACTAGTTTAACCAATCATAGCGAAATATGGCCAAACACTGTTTAAATGAAATTGTTCCATAATTATTTGATAATACTTTCCAAACCTAAGGCTTTCCTTTTGTCCCATAAATTATGAAATAAAGTTTTTGCTTGAGTGTTTTTTTTACCACCTGCATTCAAATTGAAATATTTTTAGAGCTCCAAAAAACTAGATAATTTTTATGACGTAACACTGGTTGTTAGACAGGAGAGAGATTAGTATCGACCACTAGATGGCACTTTATCCCAGTAAACAACCTTCAGCTTCTGTTTTTACATGAATACAGATATTTTTCTGATCTTTCCTTCCCCTGGTATCTCTTTAAACTTTTGGACTTTTAGTTAAACTCAGTTTAATGACTGCAGGGTTTTGGAGGAAGGAATATCGGACCTCCGTTGGTCGTTTTAAAACATTATAGTCAGTTTGTTGATTATCATAAAAACTTAATTCTGCCATTAAATAGAAGAAAACAGATTTCCATTTATTTGGACATATCCTCAGTGTGTAGTAAATATTCATAAGCATAACTAGTAACCATATAAAAACAAGCTTCTGTATGTCAGAGTCATGGATGTACTTCAGAACTGAATTTCAGTGTGAACAGATCCCATGCTACTCATTCCTCTCCTCCTTCAGGCTGTAAACTGTCAGAGTTTGAGCGGGTGACGGCGCTGAAGGTGTACAACTGGTTCGCCAACCGTCGGAAGGAGATGAAGAGAAGAGCAAACATAGGTGAGAGAGTTCGCCAACACGGTTCGGAGCCCGTTTCGGCTCCCGAATGTTGCGTGTTTCCACAGGAAAAAAAGAGATTCCACAGCGCAAGCTGGGCTTCAACTCGGGCACATCGCTCTGCTTTGTGCCGTAAGAGTGAAGACTGTATTGGTGATCAGTAGAAGGGTCTGTGAGTTGTTAAATTAGCCAGACATCCAGCCTTTGTATTTGTAATGAACACAGATGAACCACTTTTCAAGAAACTGAAGTTGGCTTCCGTTTGTAGTTTTCAATCATGGACGCAGCAAGGGCAGTTCCACCTCATTTTTCCAAACCTAAGCGTCTATAACTTGCTTTAGCATAAAAACTACAGGATTTACACTCTTCAAACATGGACATTCTACATTATTCTACAAGCAGACCCTTTCAAAATCAGTTTTGGGATTTCCTGAATCAGAAACTACAATCAAAAGTCAACTTCAGCGTCGTCTGTTTTTATTCACCACGTTGAATGTTGTAAAACATGTCAAGTTCAAGAACGAGAGTTCTTTCAGTGGAAACGCGCTGTGATTGGTCAGTCTCTGCTCTGTCCTGTTTTATCTCAACCAGAAGCTGCCATCTTGGAAAGCCATGGGATTGAGGTGCCGAGTCCAAGCTGCCACTCAAACGGCGAAGAGGGAGAGCTGCAAGAGTTTGTTGATCAGGTGAATCATCGGTTCTCAGAGCACGTAAGTGAACATGGAGCCGCTTGGCAGACATGTGGTGAACGGTACGGCAAAGTCACCCACTCAGAATCACCAGATAGCGTTTTTACCTACTGTGTCATTCAAAGCTTGTTGATTTCCCCTCAACATTTTTATTTTTTGTCTCGTTGCAACCACAAGCTTATCTTTTGTTTGGCTTAGTCCCTGACTGGAAAATGGGGGGAAAAAAAACCAAAAGTAATAAATTAAAAATATTTATAAATGCAAATGTAAAATGTATATCATGAATTTGGAGATATATACATGTTCGTCTAAAAAGAACTAGAATATCATAAAAAAGTTCAATACATTTTTCACTCATTTCACAAAGTGAAACATTTTGTAGATTCATTACACATAAATTGAAATATTTCAAGCCTTTTTTCTTGTAATTTTGATGATCATGGCTCAGATAAACCACAAAATCAGCATCTCAGAAAGTGACAATGTTATTACATCAATTAAAAAAATATAGGTTTTTAAATAGAAATGTCAGGCTTCTGAAAAGTATTTGTTCATTTCAGATTTGCTTTCACAAGCGGAGCATTACGGCTTTCACCCTGATGTTGCGCTTGGTGTGTGTGTATATATATGTATGTATCTATATCTATCTATCGCTGTGGTTTATTTCAAATGTAGTTCGCATGCATTTGATACTTGCGACGTGGATTCTGAGCCTCTCCACTCTTCCTCCAGACTCTGGGACTCTGATTTGTAAATGGAATGCCAACTTTACTTTCATCTGAAAATAGGACTTTGGACCAGTCATTCACAGTCCAGTTCTTTTTCTCCTTAGCCAGATAAGATGCTTCTGATGTCTCTGGTTCAGGAATGGCTTTACATGAGTATTGCGGACATTGCAGCCCATGTGTAGGGATCGTCTGTGCGAAGTGGCTCTGATGCTCTGACTCCAGCCTCAGTTCACTCCTGTGAAGCTCCTCCAAATTCTTGAATGGATTTTGCTCGACAATTCTTCCAAGGCTGCTGTTACCGCTATTGCTGGTGAACTTTTTCCTACCACACTTTTTCCTTCCACTCAACTTTCTATGAATATGCTTGGATCCAGTACTGTCCTTAGCATTAACCTTCAGGGGCTTACCATGTAGAGGCTTGGGAAACCTTTGCAAGTGTTTTGAGTTAATTAGCTGATTAGGGTGTCATACCATGAGTTTCCAGTATTCACTTTTTCCACAATATTTTCTTAGACACAGAATTTTTGGGCTTTTTATTAATTTGTAAGCCATAAACATCAAATTACAAGAAATACATAAAGGCTTGAAATATTAAAATCTGTGTGTAATGAATCTATAATACATGAGTTCTCTCACTCATCACTATATTCACTCTTTTTGTCACTTGAAATGAGCGACAAGAAATATTGAACTTTTTCCCGTTATTCTGATCTATTGAGACGTACCTGGAGAGGTGCTTCTCAAAAATATTGTGTATCAAAAAAACGTCATTATTTGATATTATATAGAGTCGTTATACATACAGTTTATATATTTCAAGCATTTATTGCTATTAATGTTGATGATTATAGCTTGCAGCTAATAAACCCAAAATTCAGTTTGTCAGAAGATTTGAACTCACACATGGCCGACAGACCAGGAAAACCCAGACACCTCAAAATATATTAGGGAGTTTAATAATAATTGTTTATCTCTGGAGACTTTGCTACTTCTTAATGGAAAGAAATACACTTCCTATTAGTTATCTGCTGACATTTTCCTACTTGCACAGACATATAATTTATATCTATATTTTATCTTCTAGCATGATTTTTCTTTTTTTTTTAACATTATTCCTGATTCAGTTCTTTAACACTGTCGGTCCTTTAATATCTCCAGGTGATGTTAATAAATATAGATATCAACTGATAAGTATTGTGAAGCATTCCTGCTTTTTGTTTAAAACACTGATACTGGGATAAATAATAGTATTTTTTTAGTCAATAATGATCATCAAAACCACCAGAAATAAACTGAAATATATCACAAAGCAGGTAATAAATTTGTATGAGTTTCACATCTTTAACTGAATTATGGAAATCAATTGACTTTTCAGTGATATTCTAACTTAATGAGATGCATCTGTAGTTGTTAATATGGCGGAAAACTGACACCCTAAACACACCACCCCCATATGAAGAATGGTGTGGACAGCATCATGCTGTGGGAATGTTTTTCTTCAGCAGGGAGAAGGAAGCTGGTCAGAGTTAATGGCAAGATGGGTGGAGCCAAATTCAGTTCAGTTCAAAAATACTTTAACTATCCCAAAGAGAAATTAAATGTCCAAACTCATATGATCCAAGTATCATCAAAGAGATGGTGATGCTGTGGGCAGCAAGGATCTCCGGTAGCAGTCAGTCTTGTAACGAATCCGAAGAAGCTTCTCACTGAAGACTGTTGCTGTATGACAGTCATAAAATGATAACAGCTTAATATCCAGGCAGCAGAGACGATATTCCACAGAAACATGTCCTGGATGACACCATGAGTTGTTGGCAAGCAGCGCTAATCCGCCTCATTTGGTTGGAAATTAGGCTGGAAAGTATTTTGAAATTCATATTTCCCTTTCCTTCCACTTTACAATTGTTAGTCTTTGAGTCTGTCACATAAAATTGACCCCCAAAAAAATCCATCGAGTTTTTTGTTATAAAATAAAATGTGAGAAAGTTGGTTACTGTTGTGTTGGCCGATGTTGCATTTCCACCTGCGTAAATATTGAGCATCTCACATGTTGACGCCGTTGGACCTCAGGAGTTCCTGCTCTTCCTTCCCTCTGTGGAGATTAGTTGTTCCAACCATGAGTTTACTGCTCTGTGAGTCAGTGGGCAGCAGCAGAATGCGCTCACAGCAGGCAGTGGCACATAAACACACTCTGGGAATCTTAAAGCGGCTTGCTTTGATGGTTTTAACAGCTGACCAAACTCTAAGCTGCCAGTGGGGGGGGGGATTTTCTGAGCTTCTGTGTCGGCAGAAAAAAACCAACACGGTCATCTCATTACCCCTCTGCCTTTCACAGGAGGACACCACTTCCCAGAAAATAGTCGACCAACAAGATCGCGCCTCGCTGACCACAGGGGAGGCGGTGCCCCCGCTGAGCCCCAGCCCTCAGGGTGTGCAACAGAAGGATGAGGATTCAAAATGGAGTCTGTGGATGAGGAGTGACTAAACCCAGCCAAACTGTCAATCATCACCTCTGAATTTTATTCAGTCTGAAACAGAACAGTGAAACGCCTCCTGCTCCACCCAGGTAGAACCTTTTGGGCCAATGGAAAGGAGGGTGTCAAAGCCCTCTGAGGTGCTTCAGAAGGTGAGGAGGCCACTGCATTTATCAACAGTAATCCTGCTTATAATAATGGCAATATACAGTCTATGTATAGGTATGTAAGGTCTATGATATATAAATCAATATATAGTGCATTCCAAGATGGTATCAAAATGCCTAAATCCTGTGAGGGGAGCATTATGTAAAGGATGCCTCACCATTTCAACATAAGCGTTTTCCTGTTTTCTTTGCTACATGTTTAGTTTATGGCTGCTGAGTGGAACAAGCTGAGCCTGCAGGTCAGGTTTGATTGGCTGTTGGAGAGAGTGTGGCTTCTGTCTTTTGATGAAACAAAAAAAATGCCCTCTTGTTGCCTGGTTTATAAAGTGACTGATGAGTTTAATCAATCAGCACGAGCTGTTGACACTAAATCTGTACAACGCAGAGGGATAACTGGAATCTCAGGTAATCCCAAAGTGACAAATTGCACCACTTTTTTTTTTTTTTTTTCACTCTTATTTTTTTTTTAAATCAAAACTGTGTTTAAGGAACACGGTGTTATTTATACTTTTTGTTTTGTGTTTTGATGGTGTCCAGCCTAGAGATGCTCCGAGAAATCATCTGCTGACTTTAATAAGGCAATACTCAGCTTGGCCCTTACAGGTGACCAATCAGTCCAAAACACCACCACGTATAGCAGGTAGGGCTCACAGCCACACTCTTCTGTGCGGATGTTGTTACTGTGGGAAGAACGTTTAATTATTTTCATTATTAGTCAGGAAGTTAGTCTTTTCTCTGAATGTTGAGACATATCTGCGGTTCATTCAGGCTGCAAGAGAGAACGAGACTTTCAGCAGATAGCAGAAGGATGAGTAGACTGATGTAGATTTAAAAAAAAATAAAAGCACCTTGGAAACCTACCCTGTAGCTTTGACTCGTCTCCCCTGGCAGTTTTACACCACAACTGTTTGACTCAGAACACCTGATTCAAATAATTGCACCTCCTCTGCATGCCATCAAGTGCTGCAGAAGCCTGTTAGTCACCCACTTATTCAAGTCAGGTGTGTGACAGAAGGGAAGCACCTAAAACTACTAAAAATATGCTCTCCCTGTCCATCTTTGAAGATCCGCTCCCTCGTGTCTTTGTTAATGTCAAGGTAATATTTGCTGCGAACGGCGTCGAGCTTGGCGTCACGCTCCCGCAAACTACAAACATCGAGACAAAGATCTGGACGGCGCAATAAACATGAAAACAGCCACGAACGAACGTGTCCGTAAAGATTTGTAGTTAAGCGCCATTGCAATCATTAAGATAAAAGATAAGCATCACAATTCTGTGCAGCAGCTGTGTGAGGTGGAGCTGCTGGAGGAGCGTTGTGCGCTGAGAATTAAAATAAAGCTTATTTAGAGTTTTCCAGACAATAGTGGGACACATAAAAACACATTTTCAGAAAATTCCTCTATTTTTTTTTTTTTTTTTTTTTTTTTCTGGACTGTTGTAATCATTAAACTATTGTCATCGTCATTGATCTCCACTGATTAGTTGTATAAAATACATTCGTGGATATTTGGCAAGAAAACTGACAGTTCAGACGGAGAAGGGGGGGAGAAGCAGGCGGAGAAATACAGGTGGGCGAGACGGAGGAAAGGATGGAAAAATTGATCGCTGAGATGGAGAAGGATGGAGAAATGGCCGAGTTAAACGGACACAAGTAGAAGAACAACAAATGGCGTCTAAAAAACGAAAAGTGAACAGTGAAAATGGAGCGTTTAATCCGGAATGGACAGAATCATTTCTCTTCGTACATCCCACTGGTAGCACTAAACCAGTGTGTCCGATACGTTCAGAAACTGTGGCAGTTATTAAAAGTGGAAATCTGAAACACCATTATGAGACAAAGTATAAAAGTTTTGAACAAACATACCCACTCAAATCAGAACTAAGGTCAGAGAAAATGCACAGCCTCAAAGCCCAGTATGACCAGTCCAGCAGGATCCTGAGCCACACATTCACTGCTCAGCAGTGAGCTCATGAGTGTTCCCTCACAGTTGCTTGGATTTTGGGTCAGCACGGAAAGCCATTTATTGATGGGGAGGTTGTCAAAGAAAGCATAACCACAGCTGCTCAAACACTACTGAAGGAAAAGAAAAGCAAGAACATGGTGAGAAAGTAAAGCACATCCCCCTGTCAGCATCATCTGCGACAAAGAAAAGTGAAATTTTGACTCAGGACGTGCTGGCCCAGCTTGATGAAGCCATGAAAAAGGCCCCATATGTAGGCTTAGCTGTGGATGAGTCCACTGACATGTGACAATGCTCAGCTGTTAGATTATGTTAGGTTTTATAACGCAGAGCAGAATGCATTCTGAGAAGACCTGCCGGCTACCAGGGTGTGTGTGTGTGTGTGTGTGTGTGTGTGTGTGTGTGTATTTTAATTGAATACCCCTAGTCTACACTATCACGGGAAGCACAGGCTGTTATTGCTGCTCTTATCTTATTTTATACTGTGGATATAAAATGTCGACATCTCTTTTTGAAATATCTGATTTCTGTGATGTAAAAAATGAGGCCATGAAAAATCATTTTTTAAACTTTTTTCACTTGAGTCTCCTTTAGGTAGGAGTGTATCAGCATCCTTTAGCTTCACCTGGTAATGTCTGTCCTCTCTGTCTTGCAAAAGCTCTTCAAATGTATCCAATTGAGGACAATTTGTATCCACCGAAGCCATTGTTGTGCTGATTTTGACAAATGCTTGGGCTTGCTGTGATGCTGGTTTTTAGTCAGAACAGATTGATAGTTGTTCATGATTTCATCCACCTTGACAAAAAGTAGTACCATTTGAAGAAAGTAACTTTAAAGCATGATGCTGCCAGGCCTGATTGGGTTCTTTGGAAGAAAATGCTTCTGTCTTTCAAGCCTCATCTTTCTTATCCTTTTTCCAGGCATACGGAGAATACAGGAGGTTGTCACAGCCAGTTCTGACCAGAAAAAGTCTGTGGATTTTTTTCAATATCTGTTCCTAAATGATACCTTCGTACCGAAAGACCGTTCTGTAACCTCTGCCAATTCTGGCTTTCGCCGAAGGATAAGGTGTCAGAAATGTCTGCCTGGGAGAGCTAAAGTTCATTTCAGGTTATAGATTCATATAACCAATGGCAGGTGAGAACTCAGATGCAAACTTTTTCTTTTTTTTTTTTTTTTTTTTTTTTTTTTTTAGTTGACATGCTGCATTAAAGGTGGAAAAGTTTCAGAAACAGCTTATTTTGGATGTGTGCTTTTACATCTCAGAAACCTGGCATTTTAGCAGGGGTGTGTAAACTTTTCATCCACTGCAGCAACGAAAGAGAAACTGCAATCTGCTGAGTATCAACAGGTCAAAGTAAAAAAAAAAAAAAAAAAAGTAAGAAAGACAAAAGGTTGTAAATTGGCCACAAAATTCTGATCGGTGCATCTCTAGGCCTTAGACAGAATGTTTATTTTTTTGTTACACTCATTGGTGCTGTTCTATATCATGTCAAAGTCTAGCCAGAAAGGCTAGGTTGGTTACATAAAAATGTAATCATTCTTCTTTTGATGTATCTATACATGTATATCGTTTCAGAAACGCTAAAACTCGCTTGTTGTGTCTCCAGGACGGCTCCGAGCACCTTCTCTCTTACTGAGATTAGCTAAAACTTCTAAGCTCCTGTAAGTTTGTGCGAACGCAAAGCTGCACTTCAAAGTGAACCTCACTCTAACTGTAATCCCCCAGAATCTCACTGGGGGCCATTCTTTTAGTTATGCTGTCATATTTCCATACGCATGGCTGCAAGAGTCTAATCTTCTAATTGTTCATGTAATGAACAACCAATACTTTGTTTTCAAAGGAAGCCACCATTGTTGCCTCCTAATGCCAAAGCTATGCCAGATAGAGCTGATCTACAGATGCCCGGTGCAGAGAGTAGGTTTATTTGCTCCGTTCAACACTAGCCACCTCCAGCTTACCTCAGAATGACTGTTTTATGAGTGATTTCCTGACTGACTGTCAGAAAACACTGGCAGTAGCTGGTAACAGGACTGTTTCTCTTGTGAACAGTATTGTGTTATGTAGCATTTATGGAAATGGGCTTTGTCCTGTGTTCTCAGTGTCCAGTCACCTCCTCAGACAGTTCTGCTGTCTAGCTTTGGACTGGAATCCCCAAAGCTGCAGCAGTTTCTTATTACTGCGCTCCTCTGTATAAGCTTTTATCTGACGAGGGAAAACGATAATAAAAGTGTACACAATCTGTGTCGAGTTTCTCGAATCTTTCTTGCACAATTTCAAGTTTGGCCAAGACGTCGAAGCTTTACTTGCAGCTGCTGTATGATTTAAGGTAAGGAATTGAAATCTAAAAATGACAGATCCTACAAAACCTTTCATTTTTACTGTCGATAACTAGGCTTACTTGTAATATTAAACTCTCAAGCAGAAAAGACAAACAGACCAAAGTATATTCATGTTGCTCTGTGTCCAATAGTCATGAATGTGTCACTTGATGTGTTGTGCTGTGCAGCCATTATCACATCACATTGCATTGTCATGGCACAAGTGAGGACATCTGCTTGCAGAGTGAGTCAACATATTGGACTGTTGTCTTTTGACAATAAAGACAGCTAAGGAGTTACTTCAGTACAAAATAAAAATCAAAGAAACTGAGGATCTGCAGGAGTAACATTTTTTGATTGTTGGGACATGGGGGTATTGTCAGGAGAAGCAAAGGTGAGCTATGCCACGTCCTGTGAGGTGCAAAACAGTGAAGCATCATCATACAACCCATTAGTGTTGTAGTACTCGAGTTCAGTACTGAGACCACTTTTTGATGATCTCGTCTCAGATTTGACCGCATTTGTGCTCTGTCTTGTCTCGGAGATCAAAGAATCAGGATTTTATTTCAAGGCCAGTCATGACCACAACCTGAGCCAGACTTTAGAGGGCTTACAGGGGCAGTATTCCAGGGCCCCAAAGATTTTTTTTCCTTTTTCTTTTTTAATGAATTAATGTTTTGCGAATACTGTACTTTATATAAAACTCATTGTCCCAAATCAGGTAAGCTGTACTAACATTTTTTTTTTTTTTTTTTTTTTTTTTTTTTTTTTTTTTTTTTTCCAATTTTTCTAAATAGAAACACTACTCAAGTATTTGGAAATTATTTAACATCTTTTTAGAAACAAACTGAAGCCTTTGGGGATAGGCACCAAAACTGGCTGCAGCCCATGGACCCATGTCCTTCTAAATCCGGCCCTGACCAAAGCTGTGGAAATATTGCTAAATTACTAGAATATTGTCCAATTTCTTTAACATGTAAAACCCACTGGCTCAAATTGAAGCGACAATGTGACTCATTGCTGATGATGTATTTTGTGTATCAAATGATTGTATCAAACTTTTATCGTATCTTAGAAAGGAGCACAAAGGTAAGCAATGTGTAAGTGATGTTAGCAAAGCTAGCTACGTAATGTTAGCAGTCGCCTCTTACCAAAATTCTTTATCTGGCCCTCACACAAAGAGATTTAGTCAATATTAGGTTTACATATTAAGTTAGTTACTTGTGTACAGTATATTCTGTATGTTTTAGGGCACTAGTTTCTGTTTCTTGTCAGTGCTGTCACGCATAGAGGTGTCATGAGGCGTTTTTTACAGCCCACTGAAGTTGCTCAAGTAGTGCAGCTAATCCGAGACAGAACATCAACGTGAGCGGTGGCAAGAAGATTTGCTGTCTCTCAGCACAGTGTCCAGAGCATGGAATAGGTACCAGGAGATAGGCCAGTACACCAGGAGACATGATGGGGGCAGTAGGAGGGCTACCTCATCCTTTGTGCAAAGAGGAACAGGAGGTCCACTGCCAGGGCCCTACAAAATGACCTCCAGCAGGCCACTAATGTGCATGTTTCTGCTCAAACTGTCAGAAACAGACTCCATGAGGGAGGTATGAGGGCCCAACGTCCACATACAGGGCCTGTGCTTACAGTCCAATACCATGCAGTACGACTGGCGTTTGCTAAGAAACACCAAAATTGGCAGATTCTCCATTGGCGCCCTGTGCTCTTCACGGATGAAAGCAGGCACATGTGACAGATGTGACAGTGTCTGGAGACACTGTGGAGAACATTATGCTGCCTGCAACATCCTCCAGCATGACCGGTTTGGTGGTGGGACAGTCATGGTGTGGGAAGGCATTTGTTTGGATGGCCACACAGCACTCCATGTGCTAACCATAGGTGTCCTGACTGCCATAAGGATACTGGGATAAGATCCTCAGACCCATTGTGAGACCATACGCTGGTGCAGTAGGCCCTGGGTTCCTTCTTATGCATGACAGTGCTAGGCCTCATGTGGCTGAAGTGTGTCAGCAGTTCCTGCATGATGAATGCATTGATGTTATAGACTGCTCTGCCCGTTCCCCAGACCTGAATCCAAGTGAGCACATCTGGGACGTCATGTTTCGGTCAATCTACCAACACCATGTCGCACCACAGACAGAATCCAGGTCTGGGAAGAGATCCCTCAGGGGAACATCTCATCAGGAGCATGCCCAGGCGTTGTCGGGTGGTTATACAGGCACGTAGAGGCCACACACACTACTGACCCTCATTTAGACTTGTCTTGAGGAATATTCCCTGATGCTGAATCAGCCTGTCATGTTATTTTCCATTTCCATATTGAGTATGAATCCAAATCCAGATCTCCGTGGTGTAATAATTTTGAGTTACATTGATAATTTTTGTGTTTTTTTCCTCAATCAATTCCACTGTGTTAATGATAAAGTTTTTCAATGACAGTATTTAATTAATTGAGATCTAGGATGTGTTATTTTAGTGTTCCCTTTAATTTTGTGGGCAGTGTAGTTTTAACATGATGAGGGACGTAAGCAAATGCAGTGTTTCACATTTTATTGTCTCATGAAGTGTGGGGCGCTGGTCTTGGTCTTTACTCTGTCTTGATCTGAATTGGTTTGGCCCTCTTTTGGTCTTGACTTGGTCTCAGCCCCTAAAGGCCTTGGTTATGTCTCAGTCTCGATACAGTCTGGTCTTGGACTTGGGTTAGGTGGTCTTGACAACTTGTGTTACATAATCCCTCCCTTACCAAACTCAAAACTAGTTTGGCAAACTTTGCCTCTTCAGTAAAATGTAAAATGCTTGATGAACTTAAATCTACTATTCACGGAATGCTATGGGTGGAGGCCCATTTAAGATGATGTTTGGGGCCTGTCAAGGCTGTCTGCTGGACAGAGTCAGTGTGTGCCGTTGCTTCTCATCCAAAAGTTTGGGGTTAGTCACAACCAAAGAACACCTCCATGGATAAAGTAGAATCCTAGATCAACTTCTTCCAACAATCCAGGGATCTTTGAATTTTACAGAACAATGCTGAGTCATATCACAATACAAAAGCAATAACTAGGGGTTCAGAGGCCATCAGTTTGGACACATGACTATGAAACTCCCCAGCTCCTAATCCACTTAGAACCTGTGGTCAGGACTCCAAAAAGCTGTGGAGAAGCAGAGACCTACCAATTTTGACTACTAACTGCAAATTCTAAAAAGACAACAATGGATCACCTCCAGCTAGCATTTGATTCAGAAGTTTATATAGCACATGGAAGAGATGTATAACTTGTGAATTTTCTTTTTTTGTGTAAACTTGGTGTGTTTGCTAACAAACGCCAGTTAAACTAGTGAATTATATAAAGTTCTTCAAGTAAAATCACAGAAAGGTAACACGACATGTATCTATCACAGCTAAAACGCTGGCCGTCCACTCAGATGCAGGACCTTCTGTTGCATCAGTGACACAAAGAAAACATGAACTCATCGATTTGATTCATAAAGTGAATTCACGAAAGAGTATGAAACATAAATAGATCATCAAAGCAGATTTATTTTAAAGCACTTATATAGAAAAAAGCCTGTGAAAGTGAGTACCATATATGGCTGATGTGTCGTGGATTGGGGCATGATGTGCTGCTTTTAGAGATATTTTAGCCTACTCCATGTTGTCAGAAAGGTTCTATTTTCAGGCGTTTCTTAATTCTCCAGGTCAGGCAATAATCAGGCCTGGCCATGACTCTTGAAAGCAAACTCAGCTTGGACAGAAACGCAGTCAATCACAGTGAATTTGTGATTTCATAGGGGAACTGATAACTTTTTGGAATGTGTACGTTTAAATACCTTATATAAAATCATTTAAAAACAGCATTTTGTATTTACTCAAGTTTGTCTGATATGTGTTTAATCTGAAACATTTAAGTGAGATTTGAAAAAAGAGCAGAAATAGAAATCTGTAATCTGTAAGTGAGTACAGTGGGTACTGTAAGTGGGTAAATACCCAAGGTATATTGTGGGGAGACGGTTGTATAGAAGAATATTCTAAACCACATCTATGCACGTCAGAGTAATATTTCTGGTCAGAACAGACACAACAACTTCCTGAAGATTGTCAGAGTTTCAGAGTTAAAAAAAAACAAAAAAAAAAAACGGTTTTTGTCATAAGCAGTCATTCATGACTGCAATGAGTTCCAGGCAGCCTGTTTATTTAGTCTCTAAGATGCTACAGTGGCTTCCTTCTCTTAACTGAACAAATCAACATATAAATCTTCATCTTATGGTCTCAAATTTGAGCTGGAGACGACTTTTGTTTTGGATGAACACTGTTATGCACCAATCCCCCAGTTTGGCATTGAACGCTTAACTTTAGCAACTTTCTGCTGTGTTCACAACTTCTTTGTGGTTGCTCTTTTTTCCCATTCTTTTTTTTTTTTTCTGTTACATTTTTCTCAATTTTGGACATAGAAAATGACATTACTATCATATCTGAACTCAGTTGAAAAGGAAAAGATGTTAAAGTGATGACATTAACCAATTTGCATCGCAGGTGAAGGGACAAAGTTAAAAATAAAGATTTTTCTTTCATTTAAAAACACATTGATGAGCTGTTGTGGAGGCAGAATGCTGGAAAATTGTCACATGTTTAAGTGTGTGTATGTGCTTTTGTGACGTACTTTTTTTTTAAACTGCCATTTCTCCTATAAACCACACGAGGGAGACATTGCCTGCTGTTGACTGGTGAGCTCTTGAATGAGACAACACTTTTGAGGGCAAAAGTGTTGTCCTATGGTGTTTATCTGAAATTAAAAGTAAAAAATTATTTTCTGCATGCTGTGTTCACAGATGACATAGGAAGAAGAATTGTTTTTAATTACTTGACGCAGTCATTAAAGAATCTAAAAGGTTTTGCCAAATAAAACATGATAAATGTCACGCTGATGTATTTGCAAGTAAAATTTCTGCAACTTCTTCTGTTTTTTCCCGTTTTCTGGCATTTCCTAAATAATCGCCTCGCATCAGACTCACGGCCATCTGGTGCCCTGAGCAGACTGCGAACCCTCTGCATCTGTATGTGCAATTAACTTTATTCAGGGAGAAAAGCTGTGACATGCTTTCTCTCCATTGTTCATTTCTTGATTTCATTAAGCTAATTAGTGCCATAAAAAGGTATAAAACTGCCATCCAGCTCAGACTCATAATGATGCAAATCAAAAGCACTAAAAAGCTGATTTAAGAGGATCTACATCGAAATTAGAAAATATTTGCACCTGGTTTGAAATAGATCTTTGCCAGGTGTTGTATCTGAAGAGCATCTCTGCTCCCCCAGACAAACTTCAGTTTTTAAAGTATGTGATTCTTTAGTTATTTAATCTTTTAATCTTATGCCACTAAATAAAATCCATTGCGCTACAAGTCACCTAATTAGTTGTGTATCTGAATCTCAATACAAATCCAGCTGTTCTGTGAGGCCTCACAGGTTTGTTAGAGAACATTAGTGAACAAACATCGTCTTGAAGAACAAGGAAAACAGTAGACGGGTTAGAAGAGGTTTAAAGTAGGGTTAGGTTATAAAACAATATACCAAGCTTTGATGATATCAAGGAGAATTGTTCAGTACATAATCTGAAAATCGAAAGTTTACGACACACCTGCAAACCCTTCAAGACATGGCCATCTGCCGAAACTGAGCTGGGAAAGCAGCCAAAAACACCCGTGGTAACTTTGGAGGAGCTGCAGAGATCCACAGCGCAGCTGTTAGTCCTGTGCTCCAGACATCTGGCCTGTATGGAGGAGTGGCAAGTCAAGTTTGTTTGTACAGCACTTTTCAGTAATAATGCAGTTCAAAGTGCTTTATATGACAAAAACAAGACACAATAACCAATTATGAAACTAACAACAGTTATTACGTTACAATTAAAAAGCAACTCTAAACAGGTGGGTTTTAGACTTGATTTAAAGGAACTCAGTGTTTTGGCTGTTTTGAAGGTTCCTGGAAATCTGTTCAGTGAATGGATGGGTTCAGAGTCATCTGGTCACATTGTAATGTAGAGCTGTGTATCATCTGCTTAGTCAAGGTAACTAATCGTATTATGTGTTATAACCTGAGTTAGGAGGAGCATGTAGATATTAAATAGGAGGGATCCCAGGATTGAACCTTGGGGTACTCCACATTTAACTTGTGTCTGCTCTGATGAGAAGTTACCTAATGACACAAAGAAGGTGCTCCCATCAGATGAAGCCAAAACTGAGCTTTTTAACCAACAGACAAAATACTGGTGGATGCTGTGTGGATGCTTTTTTTTTGTGTTGTTTCTTTGTTCTGACTGAGCTTCAGCTATTCTGGAAAGAAGAGTTAGTGAACATGTCTGTGTTTGAGTGTGTAAAACTGGGACATCCATACATGAGAAGACTTCCAGCTGCAAAAGGTGGTTCGACAAAGTATTCACTCAAGGGGCCTGAGGGGCCCCGTTGTGATGCGCAGTTTAAACTGTATAGTACAAACACACCCTCTAATGCAGACCGTGATAAGAGCTGGGCATGAGAGCCCCTCTGTCTTTCACACACACGAGCATCCAGCAGTGTGTTTTGGCAGTGTCAGGCTTTAAGACCATCATTGCTCCTCTATCATTCATTCCCTCAGAAGTAGTTTTCATCTTCTGCTTTTTTTAGCAGCCACTTGCAAAACAGAATTCATGATCTGCCACTTTTTTTTTTTTTTTTTTTTTTTTTTTTTTTGCTGACAGCATCCTCTGGCTCGGTAAAAGAGTTTTTTTTTTTTTTTTTTTTTTTTTTTTTTTTTTTTTTTTTTTTTTTTTCCCCAGCTATTTTAGCTGCCTCACAAAACACTTGATGACACAAGTGGCACGGGGAGAACGTGGCTCAATTTGTCAGAGATCGTTACTGTGCGACGCAGACGCTTCCAGAAAGCTGTTGATTGTGGGCATTTTGTGTCAAGCCGCCAGCCTCCTGTGATCCAGCCCGTTCCTGAAAAAAAAAAAAAAAAAACAACTGCAGAGTCAAGGTGTTTACTTCTTTCCTCTCGGCAAGCCATTAAACGTCCGTTCCCTTCCCCCCCCCTTGTCTGATTAGATTTCATCTCATCGCCAGGCATCACCTTTCAGCCAGCTGTCCTTTTGTCTGGCGAAAGAAAGGAGGTGAGCGGGGACCTAGAGAGAGGAGAGGGGCCACACAGATGAAGATAAAGGAGACGAAGGGAAAGGTTACCTTCAGACTGAGAGGAAAATCCCAGTTACTCCTGATTGTTTCTGCAGCACGACGCTGCAGGAGTGTGTCTGATCAAATAAAGCCACTGCCACAACTGCAGCTGAACAGATCATTTGGCCTTTTTATGGAACGACACAGGAGCAGATGAAGAGAAATCTTTCTTTCTTTTTTTTCCTCCTTTTTACCATGTCCTATTTCACAGGACAAATGAAAGAAAAACAATGTCATGCTGTGCCCTGAATCTGTCATGGCCTTGGTTTCCCTTCCACGAGTCAGATAAGAATTCCTCAAAGGTCTTGTCGCAGCCGCACCGAGCTGCTTTTCTTTCCCCCCTGCTGACTTTTTCTTTCGAGAACTCTTCTCAAATAAACACAAGAACGTTCAGAGACATCAAAAAGCATCTCCTCTGCACCTCGTACGATCACGCTGCCATTTAAAAAAAAAAAAAAAAAAATCCAGGTCCAACAGTAAATCTAGCTTTTAATGAGATCAACCCGCTAAATAGAACTTTTCTTTTGAATACATGTGCAAATAAAGTGTGGTCTCAGGAGACCCTAAAGCAACCAGTTAGGAATAGGACCCATTCACACTTTTTTTTTTTTTTTTCTAAAATACATTGGCAGTTTCAAACATCCCCGTCCACACGGGACCGTTTCCAGAAATGTTTTCATCCACATGGAAACACAGAGAACAGCCCAAAACGCTATTTTTACCCCCCCCCCCCAGAGCCAGTGGCGCCCCCAAGAGGGGGGCAGTGGGTGCCATGGGCCTCTCTTGAAAAATGCTGGCTGCCCCATTTGCCCCCCCAGGGGATCATATTCATGTCATAGAAAGGCATACAGTCATCTTCCTCAATTAAGACATAAATGTGAAACCCAGTAAACGAGTAAATAATTGATTACATCGCCAGCATGCTGCCTCAAAACGGGTGTGTAAGGGGGATTTTATCCTCTGCTAACTTCTTGCATAAACTGATCAGTGGAGGAGCGACGACAAATGGCAGCTCTAGCTCAGAAACAGAGCAGACGTGGATTTTTAAATGAGTCACATGATTTATACCATGTTATGAGGGCATTCCTTCATCAAAAACATACCCGGAATGTTGCCTAGATTCATTCATGCGTGTTTGAGAAATCTTTCACTCTCCCATGGCAGCCATTCAGAGTGCCGAAAACATTTTCTCACACAAGGCGTTGCCTGTTTGCCCAAAGCTCCTTCTTGGAGCTCAGTCCCCAGCCAAGCTGCCGCCCCACAGAGCACCCCTCCCCCACTCAGCTCCACCAGACTAGCGGCAGCCGCAATTAGCAAACACCTGGTGGAACTGCGAGTCTCCTGAGCTTATCATACTACCTACTTCTCAGTCCAACGCTCCTAAGAACAGTTGTAAACGACATCATGGAGAAGCATTATTGTGATGACATGCTGAAGGGAGAGTGCTGGAAAGGATAGGAGCTTCTTAAAGAGACAGAAGTCAATTTCAAGGCATCATACACAGCTACAATGTGAAGTCAAATTCCTTTTAAGTTATTTTTGATATATGCAGCATTTTGACAACAACTGAAGGTAACATAGTTACTTGACTGTGCCATAAAATGGCACTATCAATTGTTAAATTTCAAATATGACTTGTTCCTTCAAACTTCCAGTCCAGTAAACGACACTAAACAAGAGTCAATAGCAGATTTCAGCTGAAGCATGGCTGAGACTTACTGATCCTCCAGCACTGCTTTGCTCCCTCTGGCACTGGAAAGCTCCACAGTGTGGAGGAAATCCCGCATCAGGAGCTCCTGGGAGGAGATGCCATGCTGTCGGTGAGGAAGCTGAAGCTTGGACACCAATGGGTCTTCAAACAGAACAATCGTCGCAGCATATCGCAAAGTCCACTGCAGCTTGGCTTCAGAACAAGTCCTGGAGGATATTAGAGTGGCCATCATAGTCACCTGACTTGAACTCTGCTGAAAATCTATTGTGGAATTTGAAAAGGGTGGTTGCAACACAAAAACCTGAGAATGTAAACGATATGAGGCATGAGGAAGAGACGAAGATTCCTTAAGAACCCTGCCAGAAGCTGCTGCTTGGCTATGGATCATATCTGCAGCAGGGTGCTTTCAAAAATACTAAAGCAGCTTGTCATGAAGTGGTTTAATCATTTTTGAAACTGCTGAATTCATTATTTTGTGTTGAATTTGAAGAAAAAAACATTTAAGTTTAGTTGTGATGATCTATTTAAATTGCTCTTGTGTGATTTGTTTATTGGAAACAGCTGCTAGCATGTGTGTTTACCAGTAAATCTCATTTTCCGTTGCAGTTGAATAATTTTAGGTGCCACTGTATGTTTGGCGATTTCGCTTCCCTCCCTCGCTCCTGTAAGGCTCCTTTTTACTTCAGTCATCCCACTTCTCTGCAGGGATGGAGGGGGAGAAAAGAGCGATAGAAAAAGTCCTTCATGTTGAAAAGACATGCAACCCAACGTTACTGAACCAGCAGCTGTCGTTCGGTTTTTCTGTGGCCTGTTTTCATTAAAAAGAAAACTTGTCTGCACACCACAGCAGGATTAGCCCTCCCATGACTGCACCTCTCTAACGCTGGCCACTGAACAGATTAAACAGAACCCTTGAACAGGGATGCCTCACTCTAAAGCACATCCTTTAACATTTTCTGCTGGGTTTAACATTTTCTGACTTTTTTTTAGTTTTGAGACTTAGACTGGAGAACACCACCTTTATCTGTTGCTGTTTTTTTTTTTTTTTTTAATTTCGTTTTTATTATGATTTATGTTGTCTTTTGGCACACATTCTGCGCAGGCACAGATGTTCTGGTTTTATTCCAATGAAAAGCACAAAGGGTTTTATGGGTCTTTTCAGTGTGTGTTTGGATTAAAAGCTAATCACAGTTCAGCAATGTGCTGAAAGAAAGGAACTCGGTGTTAAAAAAACTGAACCTGAATTTTAGTGTCGGAGTTCTATGCTAATGAAAACCCCCAAATTAAATGTCTCAGAAAGTAAGATTTTTACATAGGATCTATGAAAAAGAATAATTTAACTAGAAATGTAAGGACTGAAAAATATGTCAATTTCTATGCGCTCAGTACTTGGTCGGGGCTCCTTTGCATGAATTACTCCCACAGTGCAGTGTTTCCTAGAAGCAATCAGCCTGTGGTTCTGCTGAGGTGTGGCTCTTGATGCGCTGACTCCCTCCTCAGTCCACTATTGGTGAAGTTCCCCAGAGTTCTTCAATGGATTTAGCTTGACAGTCCTCTCAAGGTTGCAGTTATCCTGGTTGTTTGTGCAACTGTTTCTATTAGACTTTTTTCCTTCCACTCAACTTTCCACTGATATGCTTAATACAGGACTCTGTGAAACGCCAGTTTCTTTAGTAATGATGGCGTGTGGCTTGTCCTTCCTGTGGAGAGGGTAATGACTGTCTGTTGGACATCTGACAAGTTTGCAATCTTCCAAACAACTGGGTAAAAGGCAAAAAGATGGAATTCAAGGATTTAAAAATATTATATATTTTTTATTGAAGTTGTGTAATATTCTAATTTTCTGAGTAACAAAATTTGGGGTTTTCATTATTTGAGAACCATAATCATCAGAATTACAAGAAAGGTTTGAAATATTTCTCTCTGTGTGCAACGAATCTCTATAGTACCGGTGTTTCACTTTCTGAAACAAGTGACAAAAAGTATTGAACATTTTCACGATATTTTAATTTTTGGAGTTGACTCATCCATTCCACTCAGCGTTGGATTACTGGCACCAATTGGCTGGACGTCTGCTGAATTAGGGCAGTCGTTTGAAAAGTGGTGAATATTAATGCAATTACTTATTTTATTTAAAATATTTACATGTAATTGTCGTTATTTTTGTAGAAATCAGTTTTCACTTTGACACTGAAAGGGTTTGTTTTGTTAAAAAAAAAGAAAAAAAAGTCAAATTTTCTGACAGAAATGAAATGACAATGTGAAACTAATCGCAGCGGCTTCCAGAGAAGGAGAATGTGAAATGTGAAAAGAATGTTTTGTTCCGATCCTGCGTCAGTTTGTTCCTGCCTTCAACCCAACTGTCACAGCAGTTTTTTAAAAATATCTTTGTTATGGTGTGTTGTATGGAAATATGGTCATGTGACCCCAGTAAATTATGCCAGCAGGAAGATAGGGGTCATCTTCTCTTATTTCTCACAAACTCCCTAATTACCAAACTGAGGTAAGAGCCAAACTAAATGGACAGTAAAGTGTAAACAAAACTTTTCAGATCATAGCATACAAACTGAATCAAATTATACATCAAATTTAAGCATTTTTATATCCCATTTCTGTCCAAAATACCTAAAATGTAGTTACAAAATGGTGTGCAAATTGCTGAAGGGGTGAAATGATCCAGAGCCACCACCCAGGACAGGGACTGAAAGTAGAATTTATTTAGGACGAAAAGAGAGATTATGATTCTCTCACACAAAAGGATGTGAATAAAGATGTGAAAATGTTGAATAAAGTCTAATTAATATCATGACATGAAAATATTTCCCAGGTGCAACTCTTAAATCTGGTAAAGTGTGATTAGATTTGCTCATACTTCAGTTTGGTGTAAGATTTGACGTGGTTTGGTTCGTCTTCTACTCATTAAACAAAAAGAAAAGCAGAAGTGCCGCAGGAGGAGAGGGAATCAAATATCACACCGGAGAGGTCGCTCAGAGCTCTCTGCCTTCTCTTAGCAGCAGAACAAGCCTTCACCGCACCTTCAGAGTGACACATTACATATATCAAACATTTCTCCAGATCTAAAAATACTGACTGTCACACAAGCTGTCATAATCCCTCGGCTTTGCCGTTTTCCCCGTTTATTTTCTGTGCTTAAGGGCTTTTGATTATATGAGTTCATCTTTTTTCTTTTCTTTTTTTTTTTTTTTTACCCCCCTTTAATATTTCATGTGTAAAACAAATAGCCTTTCCTGGTTCATTTGTGTAACAGGCCAAATTGCTTTTGTCAATTAAGCGGCACCATTTCTTCTTCATTTAATTAAATCCAGATTTGTGGAGCTCCGCGTCAAGTCAGAAAACAAGTTGCTGCCGACATTAAAGTTTCTCCTCAATTGCTTAATTTCTGTTTCCGGGCTTTTGAGCTAAAAATTCCAAACCCCTCCGCCATCGATCAAAAACACAGCCATTTCTCTAAAGTGCCGACACTTTCCCCCCGGGTTTTGACAAATGATTCAGATTCGTTGAACTGGTAGCGCAAAAAAACACAAATCCCTTCATTTATCATCGACTGCATCAGGTCCTCATTTATGTCGGAAGGCAAAGCTTGCTGTTTCAGGAAGATTGCCTGATTCTGAGCGGAAACTTTGGTTCTGAAATGGAAACCGGAGATTTTTGGAGTTGGGTTTGCAGATTTTACGTCTCTGTGTTCATTTGTCACTACATGCTCCTCATTTGTTCAGTACCAGACCGTTATAAATTCCTTTGTATGTGTTTTATGATTTATCTTGTTTTATTTCCCCCTGGCTGTTATTAGCTGGTTTTCCTGCTTCCGCGGTGCTTGGAGTTTTGGCCCGAGAAGTTACACGGGCTGTTTTTCACCTGCTGCCTTCTCCGTTCTGCGTTTGGGTCTTCCACCTTCGTCGTGTCCTACGACAGCTCTAAATTAATGATGAGGACAAAATCAGAATCGAACACATAAATGTTTCATTTCATCCTTCACTACACACGGAAACTATAACCATTTAAAACTAAAGCAAGTAGACTACGAGTCAAAATTGAACCTTGAGTTAGTTGATGACCCAGAACAAGTTTGTTCGTTTTCTTTCAAGAAACGCTCCGTGAGTTCAATAAGGAAGTTTGCCTTCATAGCTGTGCAGGGGAAAATGGGCCTCTGCTATCATAGCTCATTCACTCTGCACACAGTAAAACTCCAGGGTTCTTTGGGAAAGTATGGAAAAATAATTTCAGTGTTTTAGATAAGTATGAGAAATGGTAAAACAGGGTATGCAAAAATATTTGTTTCCATACTTTATTCAACATCTGATTTTTAACTTTTCACATTTGTTTTCTATGAAGGATTAAGTATAGTCAGTTTAATATGATACTGTTGCGCCTAATGTTTGAGGTAAAAGTATCTTGGTTTGTGAGTTACCATCTGAAGAACCAAATAGTCGCGCGACCAAAGTATACCAAGATTCTAAACAGTTCCAAGCTCATTAAAATCATTTTAATACGATGCAAGAGAACCTCTCCTTACATGTTTTTGGTGCTCTGTTGGTCACTACATGTTTTTGTTGTGTAAAAGACAGATGACAAGCTTTTTAGACAGTCATGGTGGGCAAACTAAAGGAGTACTGCCCATCACTAAGGTCACGCCGAGAGCCCCGAGGTACGCAGGAGGCTGCAGGCTAACCAGCTACCATCAGCTGGTTAGACTTCCAGGGTTATTCTGTAAACAGAAAGTCAAGAAATATTAATATTCTGGGCAGCTCGCCCTTTTTCTTAAAAACTTCTGCTAAATTCAGTTGTAATTTATTATATATTTTGTAATGAATATAAAATATGGGAATACATTTTTAAACAGCGTCATTTTTTTAACAGACTGATTTTAAATTCATTGCACAGCTTGAGTGAAGTGGAATTTATTTCTCTCTTTGTCTATGTATCAATGTCAAAACAACAATTAATAAATGCCATGGCCAACAATATTATTGGAATAAATACACTACCTTACTTTAGCATGCAATAGTTTTTTTCTTTTCTATTTTAAGTAACAGGAATAAGATCGTGTGAAACAGTAAATCAACCTTTTTTGCAGATAAACTGTAGAAATGGTGCCTTTAAAGGTGCTGCCTTTTTGTTTCTGTGCAAATTGGGACATTTTTGTGTAAACTTGTTTAATTCTGTAATATTTGTCCTTAAACCGTTGTAGTGCTGCCCTCTTTGGGTTAAATGGTGACTACTGCAGTTGAAATCTGGTTGCAAACGGTACAGCTTGGTCCACATCACAGCCCCTCGTTCAGGTATAAAGCGTCTCTCTTAGACACACGCCTCAGTGGCGTGTCGGGAGTTGGGATTGCAAACATTGAGAGCATTGAGAGCATTGGTCAATGGCATTTGAATGAATCATGCATGTGTGCACGGAGTAGAATGGGTCTCCTCTCTGCTCATCTCAGGCTGTGTTGATAAACTCAGCCCTATCACATCAAGCATTTGAACTCTAGTGAGGTGGTTTTTAGGAAATCGAATTCTCACTCAGAGGGAAAATTTTTGCAAATAAGAATTTTGGAGGACCTCAAGGATATATGTCCAGTCCTCTATTGTTTAGTTTGTATGTTAATAAACTTCCAAAGGTGTCTAAAGCAGAAAATAGTTTTCATTGGTAGATTATTAGAATTATTAGAAGTATGTTATGCTTCAACAAATCAAAAGGCAATTAAGAGTAAAGGTGTGTCAGCTTATCTTACTGGAAATAAGAGACTGGAGTCAATGTTTTTTTTAATGGCTTACATCATAGAATTACACATCACTGCCAGTTTGCTTTGTGTTAGCCTGGAGGTACATTAACCGCAGGCACCAGGAGAAAGCCCCAGCAGACAAACTGGCCAACTCTGAGACTGGAAAACAATTAGTGTCACTATTCAATTATGCTAACTGAACCCTAATCACAGGCTGAATGAGGATTGGGTTTAGGAAAAAAAATGATAAATGCAGTCAACAGCATACATTTACAGTTTTTATAGCCTCAAATATGTCAACATGCAAAGATTGCTGGCCCTGCCTTTTGTTTCTTTTGGGTTTAGACTTACTTGAAGAGTACACATAAAATAAATCAGCTGCATGAGTATGCTTTAGGGGGTTCTTCTCTGCCTAACAATGGATAAGTCGCCTTTTCCTGCAGCTTCCTTCTACATGAGCTCAGCCCTGGGTATAAAAGATTGAAACGGAAGATTTCTCAGTAAATTTCAGAGCAGCAAACAGGATCAACAGCTTGGATGACTTTCACTTCTCAGCAACTTCCACACGTCTGATGTCTGTTTGTGTGCTTTTTTTTTATAATACGGTGCGTGTGGATAAGAAAGGGTGTTGCAGTGTGGGAATGTATTCAGTGTGTGTACTGGTGTGTAAAAGATGCCAGATTTCTGCCTTTCAGTTCGCCGATGATGTGTAGAAGCCACACGAACAGAGATAGTGCCCTCACGCATGCAAACATACCCACCATAACTCCTGGCCTTTTACTATCACATGCTTTGCGACAGTCACATAAATATCCCCTCTCTGTACATTATTACTTTAAAAAAGCCAATTACATTCTGTCGTTTTTTATGGCGGCTGCTCGGTCGTATGAATGTAAATGAGACTGGGAGCATCCAAAAGGCAGAGCAAGACACTCAAACACCACAGAGCTCAGGCCAGAAAGCTCACAGCCACAAATGCCAAAAGCCTGGCAGGCATGTGCTTCATCTTCCTGCTACTAATTCCTCAGTGTCTGCATTGTTTGCTTGATAAAGTTGGAGAAGCTTAGGCGCTTTGTGGCGTCGTAAAGGATCGACGCAGCTTGCAAGAGGGTCGATGTTTGTGCAGGATGTTCCTCTGAAAGCACTAAATTCCTCTTTCTTGCCAGAGGCCAAAACTGGATCGATCGGAGGCAGAAGCATGCTAAAGAGGGGGATCATGGACAGCCTCAATCCCAAATCAAATAAACTGGTGGACAAACTACAAGCCAGAACTCAACTTGGAACACGTTTTTCAACAAAGAGTCACACCGCCATGATGCTAACCGGAAGACTCCTGTAAACAGCTTTTATGGAATAGATGTTTCCACAGCTGAGAAAGCTTTTACCGTATCTGTTCTCAAATACTAAGGAAATAAATAATAATAATAAAGAGTCAGTTGCTTCTCTTTAAGCAGCGTTCCTTAGTGGTTTATTGGCCAGTAAGTATACTCTATTTTATACCCTCACTGCTTCCATTTCATACTCGTAAACAAACCTTTTTGTACCCATGTAGAAAACTGCTGCTAATCAGTTTATGTTTCCCAATCTTGTTACATAATTTTGCTGAGTTATGGAGACAGATATTCATTGTGCATAGTTCATTTTATTTTAGTTATATACTATTTTCTGAAGATTTTATGCAACACTCTGGTTCCATTGCATACAGTTCTGATCCCCATCTGAGCCAGTCAAATCTCACGAAAGATGGAGGACTGTGACCCTTGAGTCGGCCAAAATAACTGTAGGTAAACTCTTGTCAGTACAGTGGCCCTGTGCCTGTTCACAGTTCGGTATTCACAGATTCCCCTATTCTCTGATTTTTCTGTGAAACATAACCCCAAATTATTGGTGGAAAATACGCTTATTTGCAGATTTTTTTTTGTGGAGCATATCTAAAATATCTGAAAGAAAATGCAGCTTGGAAACCATCAAATACTCAGGCACAATGCTACTTGACATGCTGTTGGCTGGTGTTTGCAAAGCAGCCATTCCAGAAATGGCATTCATTTTTCTTGCCACTGACTGGCTCCACCTCCAAGAGCAGACATAAGGAAGACTGTAAATATTAGCTTCTGCGGTTGTGCTAAGACGATTTCCAAAGAATTCATGAGTAGGTGTATTCAGAGGTTGAACTATTAAAATAGGCAGTTATGATAGTTTTTAGAGGGATTCTCAAATATTCATGGATTTTAGCTATTCGTGGACCGCTGCAGTCCATAACCCCCACAAAGACCGGGGTTCACAATAACTATATGTTATTAATAGGAGAAATACAGTATAACCATACTTCCATATACTAGAACAGCAGTTTCCAAACTTCAGCCTGTGACCCCCAAAATAACAGTGACTGGCAGCCCCCTATTGGCAACCTGCTGACCCCCTAAGTATTTCTCAATACTTATTTAAAAATAAATATATAGAGTCAAATAATTACATGTATTTTTAAAGGAATTTCTTTTAGACAACTGATTTAAAGGTATATTACTGTACATTATTTCATGGTACATTTATTTATTTCATGATATATTAATTTAATTTTGACATACTTCCTTATTTTATTTAATTTTGTCCCTTTTGGCCCTAGGTACACCTTAGGGGTCACATCACTATGATTCTGAAAATCATTTTGTGACCCTCAACTTGGTGTCTCGCAACTCCCGACCCCAACTTTGCGAGCCCCTGCACTCGACCAGGTAGATTAAATAAAGTTATTTATTGGAATAAGTTGTCAAAGCAGGTCCAGTGCATCCCTGCGACTTGTACTGATTGAAGCATGATATGTATGTAGCTGCTTGCCATGAAATGTTTTGTGTCCACCATGTATCAGTTTTTGTCTCTGTCCATCCATCCATCAAGCAATTACCACATTAGTGTAGTTGAGGCCCCAATCTGTCAATGAAGCTCCCATCCATATTTAGGACACTAACATACTTGAACTCCGCTGTTTGAGGCACAGACTGATCCCCCCATCAGGAAGAAGTCCACCTTTCTCTGATTGAGAATCATGGTCTTAGAGAAAGTGACTGTCATCATGTCTACTTGACACTAAGCTACAAGACAAAAAAAATGTCCACATAATCTGCAAAAAGCAAAGATGAAACCCTGAGATTGCCAAACCAGGCAACCGGCTCTCCGTGACTATGACTTGGAATTCTGTCCATAAACACCACAAACAGGATCAGGGATTAGGGTCACTTCCGAAAAAGTCCAACCCAACCAACACACTGGAAGCAATGGAACGTCCATGGAACAGTTAACGCCTGTTGAAAGAAAATCCTGGGTACAAAAGGAGCAAAACTGTAACGTACAAAATGTCAAAGGGACAAAAAGACCAGCGCTTCCTTAGCATCATCCACTGTTCCTTCCCATTCTGCAAGTTGGATAATCTGGTGCAGAACATGAATGAAAAAAAAAGAAGAAATTGCTTAAATGTTGCACAACCGAAAGAAATGAGTGATTTCAGCAGCGGTGGTAGAAGTCGTAGGAGAAGGCTGTATGAGAGAAAAAAAAAAAAATCTGCTGTTTGTTTGACTTGTTTGCGCTCTGGGCTGCTCCTGTGAGCTGGCCTGTGTTGACCTCTTCTCCACACTGCGCACACTGAGCCACTGCTTTTCACGTTCTGACATTGGTCGACTCAGCCAGAGCTCTCTGTTGAAAATCACCTCTGCCCCAGCATGCTCGAAGCGTCAGCTGCATGCATGTTGAGACGTGTTGAAGATATCGCATTACTGCACAGCGTGTGGAGGCGTGACTGACAGATGTGTGTCCTGAAATATGGTCTAGCAAATATGTGACATTTTTACACTTTTTTCCCCCCCTGAAAACTAGGAATTTGAAGAGTGAGCATGCTCTCTGTGAGGCGCGTTTGCTGAAAATTCGACTCTCCATTCCCTCTGTGTTTCCACGTCCCGAGTTGTCCTATCTGACATTGCATTATTCTAATTATTCTCATTATCGAGAGCCTTTAGAGACTTCCAGCAGGAGGTACTGTGCTTACAGAAAAGACCTCGGCTGACCTTGGAGACGGGGCTGGTGGTGGCTGGGGGGAGGTGTTGAATCATGGCTTGTTTAAAAACCACAGTGATGGGGATGTGTGGGAGGATAAGAGAGGGAGAACGAGCTCTGGGTTTTCTCTGGGAGATGGTTTGCCTTCCACACAGGTAATTAATACGCTTATTAACTCCTCAGCTCATATCGCACTCAAAACCACAAGGAGAGAACGGCAGGGGTGGAATACCTTAATGGACTGTGAGCTTTTGCTCACAAGGTTG
Source organism: Anableps anableps (assembly GCA_014839685.1). Taxonomy (NCBI): domain Eukaryota; kingdom Metazoa; phylum Chordata; class Actinopteri; order Cyprinodontiformes; family Anablepidae; genus Anableps; species Anableps anableps. The sequence continues at coordinate 7,419,604 of CM026079.1, forward strand.
ATGGAAAAAACTGGAGAAAAAGTTTAAAGGTGATTGAATTCACATACAAGGTGCCAGTGTGTTTCTGGCAGCAGTGGGCATCGAAGCAGTTTCGGTATAATAGAGTGTGGGCAGTTGCCAGAAAGTAACCTAAAAACGACCTGCAACATAGAGAGGGTGAGAGGAGAGAAGAAGTTGCCATAAACTGACTTAAGTACATTGGTGGACTGATTCAAGGAGCAGAATTTAAGGCAACTAATGTTTACAGGTTTGTTTGAAGTATATTGTGGGAGTTCCAGTTGAAGTTGTAATGTTGTAAAAGACTGGGCAAAAGATTTAAACGCCCTGTTGTTACTTCCCGCTTTACAAATCAGACAGATTTTCTTTCAATCCTTAAAAATCATCTTTAATAATAGCTTTCGGTTCTGTCTTTGCAGGTTTCATTTGGAGTTTGTTTGCTTTTCCATCATTTCCTGTCTGGTGCTCGGACCAAGACAACATTTTGTCTCATGCCTTCTTTAAGGAATAGAAATAGAAAAGAGAAGGACAAGAACATGAGACATGGCCTAAAAAACACATGAAATGTGTGCAAGAGAATGATCTGGGAGTAAGGGGTTACATTTGCGTCAATATTATACACAGTAAGTAAAGAGTTATCTCATTGCTGTCTGGCAAAAACCTCATACCTGCATTTACTTTTGTTTTCTAGTTAATTCAGCTCTATTGATCACCGTTAACATCTGTCTGGGTTCTCATTTCTACATTTCCAGAGAACAGAATCAGAAATAGCAGGTCATTCTAACCAAACAGCACAAATTTACATTTAGGAGACGAAAATCAGTTCCGTAAAAGCTTCAAGGTTTTTGTCTGACAAAATGTTTTGCTGAAAATATGTCAGCATTAAAATGCTGCTTGTGTTTTCAATGTACATAAGCTAACTGCCACAATTTGAGCAACATCTTTAGCATCGCCATAACTAAAAGTTCTTGGACACACTCCCTACAATAATTGTCCAAAATGGACAAAAAATTGTCCAAATTGACAAGATGGCTGAAACATGTAAAAATATTTATAAATAAGTATAAAATAAATAAATAAATAAATAAAAAAATCACTTTTAAAGAAATGGCTTAAAACTATTTTCTAGTTTCCTGCAACAAGAAACTAGAATAGGAAACGTATAAACTGAAATAATAGCAAATAATATTTTAGATGACCAGTACCTACAAGTCCTGTCTCTACAGGGACAGACCTCATCTTTCATTTGAACATCTACTGTATGGCAAGTTGTCAAATAATATCTCTTTGAGAATAATTTTGTCTGTGCAAACATACTACTTCACAAGTCAGATTGAGTTATTTTGGATGGTTTTCATAGATTCAACAAAAGAAATGTGAACAAATTGTGCATTTGGCAATTTCAATAACAAAGTATATAAAGCTGCCTTCACATTTTTTCCTATCATGCTGTGCATACCAGTGGATTGATAAAGAAATATTACAAAGGTTTAAATGTGAAGAAGTTATTGGGATTTTGTGGAGCATGTGTGTACAATGTTTTTGATGTGCTCCTGTTTTGAACAGTGTATGTGTGTTGGAATAAAGAGCATGGAATTCATAGATTCCTGCTGCAACGGCACATGTCATGTTGCTTTTTCAGCGACATTCAACTGGTCAGATTAGGATTAGCAGTTACATCACATAAAGATGCCACTAAACTGGGGAAGAATATAACTGTAATTGTAAACTATAGAGTAATATTACAAAGGTATTGCCATAAGGGATTTAAAGATAAAAAAAAAATTAGGGTTTTAAATGCATGCTTGAGTATTTTATTAATTTAAGAGAAGTAATGTGGCAAATGAAACTTGCACAGAAACATTCAATGTAAATTAATTGATAGCACTGTAAGCAGCTCAAGAAAATATAAGACCTATTTTTGTACATATTTGAACATGACCTGTAGATGTTCATTCCAATGCCTTGTTAGCACTGCTGCTCATGTTTCCTTAAAAATTTTGTTCCACACATTAGAACATTTCCACCAACAGACAGTCAACTTAATCGTTCTGTCATTCTATAATAACACACACCCCTGGGAGACAATTGTAGCAAAAACGCCAACAGCCCTTTTTTTTTTTTTTTTTCAAAAACACAGCTGGGTTTCAGAGGTTGGACGGGCCGCCTGAACTCTGTGCTGCAGGCTACACTTCAGGTGGCAGAGCAATACAATCAAGGATGCAGACACACATCACACCTCATCAGGCCAGCTGTCGGGATGCAGGTGTGTTTTGATTCGAGCGCGGCTCACCCTCCGCTTTGCCCACAGCTCGGGTTTGAGGATGTTTTAAATTCGGCTTCTCGTGGGCGGTGTTTGTGATGTTTAAGCGTGGAGGATTTCAACAAAGGCCAAGTTGGACAAATCTGACCCGACAGCCAAGAAGGAGCTGGTAACCTTGAAGTGAGGATGGGGTGGGTGGGGGTCGAGCCTGCCCAACTGAGCAGAGCTATGTGGTACATCAGAAGTCAAGATGATGGAAAAACACCCTGACTTTTATGATAGGTGGACCTGTTGTTTGTTTTGGCTTTACTCAAAAAAAAGTCATAAACAGCATGTGGAGTTGAAGAAAGATGATACACGGTTTTCAAAATTTCTTGTAAAATTATTTTAAAAATGAGTCATTTGTATTCTGCCTCCCAACGTCAATATAAAACCATTGTTTCATGCCTCAGCATGTTTGAGAGCACGTGTCAAATTCAAGGCCCAGCATAACTTTTTATGTGACCCACTAGACTCTAGAGGGACACATAAATAGAACCTTCAAGATAACAGTTGTTAGCTTAAATATTATTTTACAGATTACATCAATGTGAAAATATGTTCAATATTATTTAACTTTAAGGAGTACTCATCAATCTCAATCATTCTTTTGCAACTCTGACTATAAATAAGGGCTTGTTGCCCTACTGGACGGTGAACCTCCACCCCAGTCTCCCATATGTTTTGCAGCCGCTAGCAGGTCTTCCCCATCCCCCTGAAGGAATACATCCTTGCACCATGATTCTGCCACCATCCACGTTTCATCAGGGAGTATGAACGTTGTTAAGCCTGGTTTATGCCTCCCAATTCGATCTACTGTCTGCTTGACCTCAAAGCCCGTGTGTTGTAAATTTCATCATCTGCACCATCGCACAAGGGTCCGATAGGACTCCAAATGACCGTCCACAATGAAGCCTTAGATTTTTGTAACCATATCAACAAGGTCAGATAAGGAGCAGAAGAACAAAAACAAGACTTGAAAGTTGTGTCTCTGCATTCAGCTGCAACCCAACTGGTTGCCACAACGACACAAAACTGCACTGAGTTCTACCTTTGATGCTTTACGTTTTCCTCACACACGTGTCCCTTTAGAATCTTCTGGACATTTGTGCACAATACCTTAGCCTTGGGGTCTTTATTATCTTCATGTTCCACAAATCATAGTTAGGACTATTTAACTGTTTTTCAGTAAATAAAATTTACACTGGATTATTTTATGATAAATATAGGCTCTTTAAGCAAGTTTGTGAAATTTGATAAACATTTTTGATTTGTGCAAAATTCTAAACCATACTAATATTTTTGGCAACTAAATATGAAGATCCATATGTCCACCCCTAGAAGCCCTAAATAGTCTACAGGTTTGTAAAACTTCTTTTTTTTTTTAAATGTTTATGCATATGAGTGGATTTATAACACAAAAACTCAAATAATTACCGAATAGGACAAAAAAAAAATTTTTCATGTGGTAAATGAAAAATAAGGAAAATTATGTAAATTTTGATTTTTACCTCCCAGATAATGGAAAAAGGAACAATGTCTGGAAATTCAAACATTTTTCCAGACTGAATTTTCTTTTTTCCATACTTATCCAGACTTGGATAATTGTCAAATTAAATTCTCTACTTTTCCAGACTTTTCAAGACTGTATTAGAACCCAGATTTTTCTGCAATTATTCACTACTTTGCAACATAACATCCCAAAAACATGCTGAAATTTGTGGTTGTAACATAGCAACATGTTGAAAGAAAATAAAGTAAGGGGCTTATTGGTCAGTCAGTGCATTCAAACAATAATAAATAAGAAATTACTACAGACAGCAGCAGAGTCACAATATGAATATTGTTCTTGAGAACATGAAGTTAAACATCTCCTTCACCTAATTACAAGTTCCCAGGAATCATTTTAAGTGATACGTGGAGCGTCAAGGTTACAAATTGTGTCTCTGCATTTAATGTATGCAAGAAACTGAGTAAAAGGTAATGAAGCAGGGAGGGATGAAAGGGGTGGGGGGTTGACATAGGTAGCTGAGGTGTTGTTTTCCTTTTTGCCCCCAAGTTTGCTTTCAAGTTCTGTCTGCCAGTGTAAAAAGCTAAAGTCTGTCATTTCCACGCACACACATATAATTCAGAGGTCTGCTTTTCATCACAAATATTTGGCTCTGAAGAACATGCTGTTTTTGCTTACTGTGCATATGAACACATGTTTAAATGACACACACATGGATGCACGTATGTGTGTTTGGATGAGCACATTCCTCGATCAAAGGCGACCCTGAAAACCAGCTCAAAGGCAGTATTCTTCTCCTCTCTTTACCCCTCCAGTTTACCTTTAAAGAACAGAGGCTTTGAAGAAGCTCTGTGAAGAGAGGTGTATCATTTCCAATCATTAAAAAGTGAATTTTGGATGAATTATGACTTTATTTATTTAAATAGCCTTAAAGGTAGATATCAGGTGAAGGGAACTAGAAAAAAAAAACACATTGGCTGTCAATTTTTTCCCCTTGAAGCTTTGAAAGCAAAGAAAGGCCAATGGTCTCAATCGGCAGAGAGCCTTTGAAGGTCTAAATGCGTTTCGGATTATTAGAAGCCAAAAGCAAATGCTAAATCCTGCTTTGGTTTGGGAGATTATTTCGAGTATTTGTGCTATCTGTGCACTGTTCAGCTGAAAAGTGACTAGAGGGACAGGAGATAGACAAATGAAATGGGCTGTTAGCTGTGTTTGATGTTGCAGTATAACAGAGGCAGCAGAGAAGATGAGGTCTGACTGTGACAGACCGCCTGTTGTAGTGGACAGAAGACAAAAGAGAAGCCAGAACTTTGATTGCTTGATTCAGAAGTGTGGGATTGGTGTGGATTGGAAATTAAACATGCATAAAAGGAAGAAAAGAAATGCAAGACTATCCGAGATAGAGTGCTTTCACACCTGATAGTCTGGTAGATTCGATTCGATTGGGGACCAAAATTGCAACATTTGTTACATTTTCAGCAGGTGTGGTTCGCTTTCACACTGCACTGTGTCAAGCGATCCAAACCCTTTGAAAAACCTGTTCACCCCAAAACCCCTGAGATGGCACTGCACCAACAACCACTGCAGGAAATGACACGAAAACCATGAAAGAAGACATGAGCACAATAGCCTTCTTCACAAAAAGTAAACAAAAATGGCGTAGCGTCAGATTTTAGCAGTTGTAGGATTTCTCTTGTCTTTGGTAAAAGACCACAAGCCATTTCTCCCGCTAGCGTTAGACTCTCGCATTTGTTTAAGTTGTATTTACCCAGAATGCCCTGCAATATAGTTCGCTTCCTGCTTTGTGAGCAAATGCATTCGAATTGTGCTAGAGTTCACTTAAATGTAATTAAAACCTAGGTTGATAGGTAGACCAGAGTTTGCTTTTTTGGTCTGCATCAGAGTTTGATGGCGCCTTCACACCCCCAAACAAACCGGACTTTCTAGAAAAATGAACTAGAGTTCGATTAAAGCGGACTAAACAGGGCTGGTGTGAATACACCCATAGTTTCATAGTTTAATCTGGATTGGAATTTATGTTTGCGCATGGAATATTACGAAAACTTGCTTTATAAAAATGCCACAGTATTTCAGGACAAAGTGAAGTCTGTCTTGCACAGTGCTATCCAGTTGCTGTCAAATTTTATTTTGTCTTTTAAAGTAAGTTTAAGCTATTAATATGAGCCCTGAACATGAAGGCGAATGCTTCAAGCTTGACAACAGTTGTATCAGTTGTTTGAGACTCTTAGTTCTTGAGATGCCCTGAAGTGTTGACGGAGTTGGCTTAGAAAGACTTCCTGTAGGGTGAGAAGCCAACACTTTTACAAAGCATTATGAAATCCTCAGCTGCTTTTAAATCATCTCTTTGGCAACATTTTGGGTACTCAGTAGAAAAACAAATGGTGGTAGATGAGAGACAAGCAATTTGTAAAAAACAAGAATGATGCTAATGGATAACGATTAGCTGCTAATGACCATAAAGTTGGGCTGTGCTTTAGAGTTTTTCAGAGTTTTTCCCTCCTAAATGTAAATTTGTACTGTTTGGTTAAACTGATCTGCTCTTTCTAATTCTGTTCACTGGAAATGTAGAAATGAAACCCCAGACAGATGTTATGGGTGATCAATAAAGCTGAACTTAAAAGAAAACAAAAGTGAATGGAGGCATGAGGTTTTTACCAGACAGCAATAAGGTAATATTTTATTTACTGTGTATAATATTGATGTAAAACAGCTTTAAAAAAAATATATAGTTGTGCTCAGTGAACAAGACAACTACTGTTTGTGATACAAGCCTGTAACTATACATTTCTCTGCATTTCTATGTGAGTTGTCTTGGCGGTTAGAACATTTTACACAAACTAAAGAAATTAAAGAATCCTCTGATGGAGATTAAATATTACCTGCACATAGCTTCTCCACAGGATCCAACTTCAAAATAATTGAACTATACTTTTATAGTCTGGTTCAATCTAAATATTGGAACCTTTCATTTCCAAATTATTTACCAAAAAAACTCTAGAATACCAAAAAGAACCCAGAGAAAGTACAAAATAAAACTTCATTCACTGTTTTAGTCAAATATTCTTTCTTTCAGAAGAGGAAGATGTAACTACACTTGATAGGTTTTTTTAGACTCTAGAATATATGCAGTTTTAATGTAATGCTACTTAATTATAAATAAGGTTTGAGATGGATTTTTTTTCACAGGCTCAAAGGATTTGTTGCTTCCAAGTGAATATTTATATTGGCTCTATCACACTATTTTATATTTTAGCAGAATCTGCACAGATTGGGGCTGTAATCGAGTCAACATCTCAGCACAGATAGCAGTGATAGGAGCAGAGGTGATTGGATGTACAATATTGTCCATTTTTCACTTTTCATGTTTCTCATTTACATAAAATTAACAGGTAAACTATTTTTAAACTGACAAAACGAGGTACACCCTTACAGATTTCTTCTGTCTGAGCCGTTATCCACAAGGGCAGAAAACATGGAACAGTGGTAAAGCTTGCCATGAGTGGTCACCCTACCAAAATTAACGCAAAAGCTCGTCATTGTCTCATCACATTTTCCAAAAAAACATCATGATAATGCCCAAGACATTTGGGAGGATATCCAGTGCACTGCTGTACAGCTACTATGGCATTTCAGCAGAAGTGGGCAGTAACTAATTCTATTTACTCAATTATGGTGCAATTATTTTGCACCATATTTTTTTGCTTTTGCTTGAGTAATATTTTTGTGACGTATTGCCACTCTTACTTGAATAAAATTTCTCAATAAACTACCCACTGTGAGTAATTCACTGAATGAAGAACAAACAGGTTTTAACCAAAATTGTATGAGACCCAGACACACCTATAGTTTGGATTAAAGTGATACCTCTTTTTTTTTTTTTTTTTTTTTTTTTTTTTTTTTTTTTTTTTTTTTTTTTTACACAAGCTTTGTTGTTCAAATGTTAGTTTCTATCTACTGAGTCTGTTGGGCCATATGGAGGTCAGATGAATATAAACACCATATATTGTCTCTAAAAATTTTTTTTACCCTCTTCTAACATATATATCTACTTTAAGTATTGATTTCATGTGTCTTATATTGAAACATATTGATTTAGAAATGTGCTTCTTCTGCTCAAAATATGGTATTTTGCAGTTATGTTATTTATTTGTATTTTGTTTTCATTTTAGTTTGTAAAATACCAGAATCTGCTCTAAACTTTGGAATTTTTTTGTCTGTCTGATGACATCGTTATAAAAAGATTAAATCAGACGTTATGATCACTTACTCAATACTTGAGTCGTCTTTCCACAGAATACTTTTTTACTCTTACAGAAAGTAATTTCTTGGACAACTACTTTTTACTTTTACTTGAGTAAGAATAATGTTGAAGTAGTGCTATTCTTACTTGAGTACAATTTTTGGGTACTCTACACACCTCTGCATTTCAGTAAAAGGGCTCTTACTGACAGTTGAATATGGTGGTAGGTGAGTAATGGTCTGGGGCTGCTTTATTCTCTAGCATATTATGAAACAAGCTGCGATTGATGTAACCACAAACTTTACACTGTAACAAAAAACAGTTGGGTGAATGCAATTAACTTGTGACCAGGTCTATCTCTTAATGCCCCTCCTCTGCAAAACAGAGGCTTTGGAGTGGCCTAGTTAAAGTGTTGGCTTAAATCTGATCAAAATGATGTGGTGTGATCTTAAACACAGTTCATAATCAAAAACCTTCAGTGTGGCTTAATTAAAGGAATTCTCACAAGAAGAGTGATTGAAAATTGCTCCACAGAGATATGAAACACTTGATACCGGTTGTTGCCACAGGTGGCAAAACAAAGTTATTAGGTTTGGGGGGGGATTACATTTTCACAAGTTGAGTTTTTCCCTCTTAATTTAAATCATTTAAAAAGTATTGTTTTGTATTTACGTGGGTAATAATTTGATGATTGGAAGCATTTAGATGTGAAAAAACCAGGTGAAAACTGGAAAGAGGCAACCACCTTTTTACATCACTGTATGTCACAACTAGGTATTGAAACAGAAGATGGTGTAATCTTACCTGACATGCTCTGTAGACCTTTAATTTAGTTAATAAGGTAAAATATTTTTTTAACTGCTGACTAAGCTCTTTTGTCTTACTACTTTTGCAGAGCTAAGTCTTCTCATAGATGGTCAATATAATGATCACCCAAAAGGACATGAAGTGAAAAGGCCTACGAGGTGCTGAGGGAGGCGTTGGAGGAGTGGGAGAGGTGTGGGTGACTAAGGAGGAGCAGAGTGCTGGTCAAGACCTAAGCAGGTGTGACAGTTCTGAAAGCTTTCAAGGGGAATAAAAGGTTTTCCTGGTCTTGTAGTGATGCTAAACTGAGCGTGACCCTCAGACAGAGCCCAGCCATCCTCTCCTGCTCGTTTTCACTTGCCTTTTTCCCTAAACCTCTCCAGAAAAGGAAAACCCTGTGCTGACACAGTGTAGAAAAGAAGATTTAAGCTTACAAATTCCTGTTTTCCTTGTATTTGTCCCTCCACTGGTTCCACTTTATCTCTATTTCCAGGCTGCTGTTGACTGAGGGAATATACTGCTGGAGATAAAAGCCTTCTCTTTAAAGTTTACTATCATGAAAACTGTCATTTGTTTCCTCTTGGGTTACCTTCAGCCTATATATTTTCAGAAGTCCCAAGCAAAGTCACTGCCTGCTGACCAATTTACGTCAATTGAAAGCACTATCAAACTGTGTGCAAACATGCCTTCAGTTGTCTTATAACATTTCAGCCTTGAAAATATCAATCTCAATATCTACATAGCAAAGTCCTTATTACTTTGGAGAGCCTCTGACACAAATATGTGCATTGGCTCAGCTAGCTTTCCTTTAAAGAAAACATCTAAATCATTGGAAGAATTCTCTCTTTGGTTCAAAGATTTATGTTGTATTTGTCTCGGAACTTGAAGCTGAAAATTCAAGCTGTCAAACAGTGAGGTCTTCTGTTTCTTTGGTTGCAAACTACAAGTGACAATACAACAGGATAAAATTATAATTCCCTCCACTTTATAGATTGAAACGCTAATGGAACATATTCACAAATAAAGTTTGTACAGTACTATGTGTAACACTGGAATAATGAAATATAAACTGTCACAAGTGCAAATAAATAGCTTTCCAAGCCTCAAATTTTCGCGATACTTTTTGTAGTGATACTGGATACTAAACTCAGAACAGCTCCGACTTTCCAAGTCAGAATTCTGACTTTGCCAGGCTTTCTTGTTTTATTTCTGACTGGTAAGGCAGAAAGTTAAACATATGAGTTCCTGGTATGTCAAAATTACCAAAACTTAAGCCAGCATAACTTTTGTAAGTATTTCAGTGTTCCGCTTAATGGACCTCCGCATCTTTACAGAGAGTGTTGAGATTTAAGACCGTCAGTGTGCAGGTCTTGGATGATTTATGTAAGATGATGAATGGTGGTTATATGTACTTGTTGTCATTATAAGGGTAGAAAAATTGGAATAAAAATACACACTACTCCATTAGTGTGGTCAAAAAACAAGAGAACTGCCTCACTTTACTGCGCTTGTACTGCTTCGAGTGTGGGCTGACGATATCGGTGAAGAGCACATATCCACAGAGAAATATTGCATACTGGCATGGAATGCGGTGTGCTTGGACACAAAGGCTGGGCTCATTAGCCCCACAACTTAGAGCCAACATGCAGGAAAGAACTTCATCACTGGTTTTTTTTTTGCTGATCTTGGACATACTTGAAGAAGTGAAAGCTGACATTCTTCTGTCAACATTACAAAGTGGTGGTTCAACTGCCAGATGTCCTAATGCTGTGGCTCATATGAGCAAAAAACTAGTCACGGTCTCTGTGGAGACTGAAAAGAGACTGGTTGATGGACATTATTGCTGACCGAGAAGTTCTATGGACTACTGATTATTCCCCCTTTGCAACACCTGTTACGTTAAGAAAAATATTGTTTGAAGTACTACCATCTTAAGCAAGACTCTTCTTGCTCTAAATATATATCCTCTGTATATATAATTTGGGTAACACAGTTGTTAGAAGTGTTGCTTTGAATCCTTGCTAGGGACTTTTTGCATGGAGTTTACATGTACTCTTTGTGCGTTCATGCAGGTTAATTCCACCCTCACCCCCCACCCCCCAAAAAAATGCATTTTAGGTTACATGATCTCTCTGAACTTCCCTTAATGTGTGTGGGGGTTTTTTTGCCGGATGACCTGTCCAGAGTGTAATGTGTCACTTATCCTTGGAGAAAACACCACACACACAAGGAGTTGGCAGAAATAGAAAATGGATGAATGGATATTTTTGACATACTGTGTATGACACAACAAAAATTTACTTGTTACTTGACTTTAACTCCTCTTATTTTCAGCTTGTGAAAATTGGCAGTCACAAACGCCATATGAAGCAGCTAAGATTTTATTCTTTGTACTTCAGATGGAGTTTCATACTCCCTCATGCTCTAAATGCCGCTCTAATGAGGGTGAGTTCTATAGGCGCACTGGATTCTTGCCTTTTTGTTAGAATCTATGAGGCATGAGGAATGGCAATAAAAATCTGGAGTGGTGGTGGCTGCCTTCAAATGGAACCCCAGTGGTTAGCTCCCTCCATCTGCCCCTGTTTACCCCAGACTGTGAACCTGTATGTTGGGGGACAGCAAAGATCCACACAGGCAGAAGGCAAGAGTGCAAGCTATCAGGTTGGAACCTTTGCACCTGCCAAGAGAAGTAAGTCTTCGTTTTATGAGCCAATTGAAATTCAGCTCACAGGCAATTCGTTCTGTCAATGACAAGAGGGGCTAGAACAACCTTGCAACCCCCTCAACACTAATAACACTGTAATGGTCAGAAATAGATCAAGCTGAGCACTGATGGTTAGAGTTGGTCTTCGGTCTTCTATAAGTGTTTATTGCAGACAATTTTTGCCTTCATTTGTTTTGAGCAGATGCACGCCCTGGTACACCTGCGGTCGATTGTAATAGTTTTCACTCCGGCAGCAGACTGACAAATGACCTGCAGCTTTCTGTTGTTTGTTCAAGGAGCAACCACCTGCACTTAATGCATGCCCCTGTTTATGCCAGAGGCCCAACATGCAGGAAAGACCTTCTCTTGCTTTGTATGCACAGGCCAGCTCCAACCTCTGACCCAGTGTGCTTCACTGAGCAGGAAGGCAGGTTCATTACAGGTGCCTGAGTGGAAGAAATCAATCCTTGAAATGCTTCTCGTTGTAATTCTTATCACAAAGCTTTTCGCTCACAGGTAAGCATTTTTTTAATCAATACAGTGAGAGGAGAGGAAAATGGATGATTAGGTTAAGAAAAGGACTGCCTCTGCTTCTGGAGGAACCTTCAGTTGTATCCTTTTGTTTGTCATGCTCACTGAAGACCACTAAGGGGCAGTAGAGAGCCTCAGTCAAAAGTGCTACACAATCCATATATCCTGTTATCTGGGGTTAAATTCACTAATTAATAGAGAGTTTGTCATCTGACATGCTTTTCACACCTCTTTAATAGAATGGGAAAAGGTCACACACAACAATACATGCAGTTCAAGGAATATGAAAATCAACTTAAACCAATCACACCTGGTAAAATAGTTTTCTTGCAATGATATATTCTACAAAATTTATTTTCGATACATAAAAATCAGTAAAGACCCTAAGAAAAAAAACTACTTTCTGAACTATATTTGGTTGATATGTGGTGGCTCACAATGTTTTATTATGCTATTGTTATATGGGGCAGATATTGAAAATGGCATACTGTGAAAATGAAACTGGATAAGTAAAAATTATAAATAAATAAACTTACATTCTCCTGTTTAAAATTCATATTCATAAAACTAGATACAACACTTAAGACACATATGATGACTTGGAGAGAAAATACAAGCTTTGAAGACTTGCAGCATTCTTTACTTGTTTACTCTTTAAATATAGTTGTATCATTTTTTTAAATATCATTTTCTAGTTTTTTAGAGTGCACCAACTTTTAATGTCTGTGAGTCACTCCTGACCCCACCTCTCACCCCCCACCTTCTTATAGTGTAAATGACAGTAGTATAATAGGTACATTAAAACACAACAGTTTTATGCAAAAACAAATTTTGTTATCTTGAAGAACTTATAATAAATTCGAAATGATACCAGGATTAAAAAAAATATGTGGTCAAAAGTTAAGAGAGTTACACTATTTTAAAGTTAAGGATGTGAAATTTTATGGGAGTGAGAAACACATGTGTAAACAAACCAGCTGATTTTTGGAACATAAATCTTATATCTAATCTAATCTAATCTTTACAAAACCCTAAAATAAAAATCAGGCATTTTTTGTTGTACCCAAGTTGGAAAGTTTTACTAAAGTAACATACCAAAATGAAATTCCAAAAATTCTAATATGGTTTTTGGTTTTGGTGTGGCATTTTTTTTCCTTTAACAATTTTAAATCTGAACAATCACATAGAAAGTTATTCAAGGCTCCAATCTTGGGCCACTTCCATTTAAAAGGTAAGTGCTTCCCTTTGCTTAGATTGCAGGGTATTACAATATATGCTAATATACAGAACTTTTTATTTCTGTCACCAAATGACTATAGTGCTTTACAGTCAATAGTGCCAATATTATCAAAATTTTCACGAGTTCCTTTTTTTTATAGAGCATTTTGAATAACCCAGTGCTTAAAGGGTGTTACACAAATAAACTTCCCTCCTCACATAAAACTTGCTGTAGACTCCCCTGTTGGCCACTTCTGTAGGTAGGAATATTGCAAAACATGATTTGTCGTAAATGATTTCTCTCTGAATCAAGTGAAAAAAGCGTTAGTAGAGTTTACCGCCTTCAAAGCACTCTGGACAGTTTTCATATTTAACTTTCTTGTAATCCAGCGAGCGCGCAGTAGGCGGTGTCAGACCCGAGAACTACGTCCCTCTGAGCTCACTTCCGTTTATTGGAGTCGTATACCCTTCACTGCTTTTGTTCTCCCATTTCCAACCAGTCCGCGCTTCCGAGAAGAGGTTGGTCCGCAGGTTTAGGGAACCAATACGAGGCAAAGCGCGGAGCCGTCCGACTGTAAGCCACATGCGAAGCTCCGTCTACTCTTGGGATACTCGGTACTCCATAGCAACATAAACGGACTACTTTTTTGTCTTCTTGTTGGAGTTTTCCCACGCTTTTTCATCTTCTTCTTCCATCCACACCGACTGCCTCTGCGAACTCAACAAGATGGAGAACGACGATAAATATCTCCCCGAACTGCTGGCGGAGAAGGACAGCTTGGACTCGTCATTTACGCACGCCATGAAACTTTTAAACGCAGGTAGACAACTACTAAATTTTTTTTTTTTTTTTTTTTTTTTTTTTTTTTTTTTTTTTTTTTTTTTTTTTTTTTTTTTTTTTTGTGCTTGTGTTTAATCGCGTGCCTTGACTAGCAGCGCAAGGGAGCAGAGTAACACAGAGTTGCACTGTTGAAGCGCAGTGTGCTTTGGCACAAGACCTAAAATGTCCCCAAAAAACTGCAGCACCAACGCGGAGGGCTCCTGTAGCTCTGTAATGAAGATAAATGGCGGTTAATGAGTTTTGACTCAAACAGAAAATAGCCTAAACCCTTGGGCAGCATTGCACACTTTCAGGTAGTCATAAGAACGATTTCCGTTTTCCCCTCGCGCAGCTTCGACATACAGTCACTCATGTTGGTCACACATTGGGGGCTCGTGCTGAGCTTAAACTTGCAAACTTTAATGGCTCCCGGACAAAACGTTCTTTGTCTTCGTCGTTATGTTTATGTTGGTTTCACTGTGAGCTTTAATAGTATTGTACAGATATATATTGGTGTCCAGGACACCGCTAACCCAAACACGTATGAAAGCCGAGATTCGGCCTCCTGTTAACGGCGTGAATGAGCTCGAGGTCCCGGTGTGAGCCGTTGTTCTGTAAAGAGACGACAGCCATGGCGGATCGAGGATTGCTGTTCTCGTTCGTGCGCTGTGAAAAACCTCCTCTGCTCATATTAGTGCTTCATTCTGGTCTCTTTGTAACTTAATTTGTTATGGTATTTAAAAAATATATTATTTTCATGTCTGGTGTTTTGGTCAAGTGAAGACAATTAACTGTCAATACCCTAACATAGTAAAATGAAGTTATGGAATATGAAGAAGTTTTACAAGGCCATTACAGTGACACTGTTCAAAATAAAAATATGAGTTTTAATAGAAATGCACTGGTCAGATTTTATTGGCTGATCCAAAGTTCCTATTTTAACAAAATCTAAAAACTTTTTTGAATTTACAAAAAGTAAATGTAACAAACATTGAAGATGAAATTAAATGATTTACAAGTTCCTTGATTGAGGTAGTTTGAATCAAATAAAAAATGAAAGCTTCCATAAATCCACATCTATTCCCAATTATGTTCCTCTGTATTTTTTTTGCGTTATTTTATCGTGTGCCAACTTGATCAGTGCCAGATGGAGTATTTCATATCAACTATGTACCATGGTGTACTGTCAGGTGAACATTTCATATTTTCTCTCGTTTACTTATAGTTATCTGTAAATAAATGTGATTATGATTCCAATAAATGCGAGCAGTGTTTTGCTAAAGGCTATTTTCTTTTGATCAAGTGTTATGATTCCCAGCCAAGTTGCAAACAGCCAGCCTAAAGGGGAACAGAACTAAATAAATAGAAATGGATTGTAAAGTCTTTAGATAGGTGCTTATTTATGTGTTATCTTTTATCATTTGTGAAAATATTTATTACAGAGTAAACTAGTAAAGAATGGTTTGACTACACAAGCACAAAGTGATTTGTGGATTTGTGTGTGGGTATACAGGAGTGAATTGTCCTGTTTCAGTACCTGACCGTCATTTTATTTTTACTAAATGTCAGTTAAAGTGCATCACAAAACATGCTTACTGCTGACATTTGTTTTTTTTGCAAATGTCTATAAAAGTAATAAAACACCACAGAGGAAAAACAATATGTGAAGAAGTTTTGATGCCATCAGAAAATTAAGGACTAATGGGAGTATCCACCATATAGCCAAAAAAGTTTTTGAAGTTTGTTCTGTTAATTAAGGAATCCTGATAAATCTGGGAAAAAGTAATACTCTCCACCCTAATTGATTGATCTCTATGAAAAAGTTTTAAACACTTTTTGATGAAAAGTTGGAAAAGTTGGTTGAGTCCAAATAATCACCGTCTCCTCAGGAAACAAAAGTATTTTCAGTATTTACCTGTCGATCACTGGAAAATTGGCAGATTTTGCTTCTAGATATGTCAAGATATGACTGGCCAGTTAGTTGGTGCATCACAATTTTTTTTTTTTTTTTTTTTTTTTTAAACTTTCAAATTTTTAATATTTTCTGGCCGCTTCACGACCTTCCGATTCTGGCCGATACAGATTGTTTTTGTCTGAAAAGTTGCTAATTATAGCAACAAAGTTGCTAAGTTGGCAACAGTTGGGTGACTATTGTTAACCCTGCACGTTCTGACGTGACCTGGTGGGTGGGTCTGTTAGTCAGTCCTCTCTCACATCAGAGCAAAAGGGGACGGTGGCTGATTTTCAGCCCTTTGCGGAGGTAGATAAGATCGGTTTTTCATGCAAGTATCAGCTGATCGCTGATTTACCAAAGTTAAGAAAATAAGGGCTGATTTATCGGTGCACCCCTATTTTAAACACATATGACATTAGTTTTTTCTGCTACACATTAGTTTCTGTTCACCCATGTCTCATGTTGGAGATGATAAAGAGGGGGCACTTGTCCAACAACATAGTGGAAAATCCAGGCTAGTTGTCTGTTGTGGAAAGAGTGGCACCAGAAGGTGTCACTGTGATAAACAAGTTAACCTGCATTCATCCCCAGTTGCATTCCTTGGCTTTGCAGCTGGTTGACTGCGGTGCGTCTGACATGTTTGCACATTGCATGTGCAGAAGTTGTCATGCCCAGGTGTTAGCTAGTGGTTTGAGGTGAATTTGTCCTAAGTTGCTGTGTTGCAGGGCAGAGGGGCAAGAAAGTCAGTAGAGTGCTGATTTACTTTGAGAGTTTTATACTGAATCATACTTTTGAAGATTTAATTTATTTCCTTTAAAACTGGGATGAGGGGTCCATAACTTCTTTAAGCCCAGTGGTTGTTTTTAATTATTCCGCCACACCAGCAGACCAATAGTCAAAATGTTATTCACAGAGGCAGAAAAAGCAGAATTTCTCTACACTGAAGAGCCTATAAAAAATATTCTAAAGCCTTCTGAAAATTCAGTTGAGACACAGCTGAAGTACTGAAATTATCTCTAACGTAACACAATAATAAAGTAGCAAATGGAACTGAAACAATATATTGATTTGCAATAGGAATTTGTTCAATATTACAGTTACAAAGAACTGCTTGGATGTAATATTTTGTTGGTTGTATTATTTATGTCAGTAATCTGTAGAAATATGTCTTGCATCACTTGGAAGAACTTTCACCATCTTTCATGTCTATAACTGGCATAGCTGTTAGTGGCAAAGACCCTAAAGCACCATAGCTAAAAAAAAAAAAAAAAACAACCAACAGTGCAGTGGACCCCCATCTAAAATTCACCTATTTGTGGATTTTTCTCTAAAATATTCAAAAGAAAATGCATGTGGGACCTGAAATATTCAGGTGCAATGTTACTTGACACGCTATTGGCCAGTGTTTGCAAAGCAGCCAATCTCGGAGTGCTGTTTGTCCAACTTTGTTGCTGATTGGCTGTACCCCCAAGTGCTAAGATGAGGAAGACTGTAGACGTTGGTTTCTGCTGTAGTGCTAAGACAGTTTCCACTATTGAGGGATATTCAGTGTTTGAACTATTAAAATAAGCAGTTATAAGTTTTTAAGGGGGTCAAAAGTATTCACAGATTTTAGGTATTGGTGGGCAGTAATACCGTGCAGCCTATTATTGAAATATTTCCCTTTTGATAAGCATCAGCAAATTGCAGAAAATTAACCCAGATTTGAGTAATTTATGTATTAAAAAAAGCTGGATATTACAAAAACCATGCCATGGTGCCATTTTAAAATCTGTCCTTCCAAATAGTCCCCACTTATATTGTGCTGATGATATATTTCTAGTATACTGTGCAGCTCAACTTAAAACATTTCTAGATGTTAAAACTGGAGAAAAGTTTGTAAATCTATCAAATTCTTGTTCAGGTTTGATTTTTAAGTTGCGTTTTGTGGCTTATTTCTTTCTGCATAGTTCCTCCTCGTACAGTACAGTTTGATTACATAAAAAGTCTGCCTCTCCTCTCTAGAAATCGATAGAGTGCAGAAAGGAGAGACAAAGAAGGAGACAGAGACTTACTTGGACCTTTTCACAACAAAGAACATCAAACTCAAGGAACGAGTGCTCATACCTGTCAAGCAATACCCAAAGGTGAGACAGTTTGATTTTGTTTTATCTGCCTCCAAATAATTCTTTAACAGCGAACCACCGCAGCTCCATATTTTTCTGCAGCTGTGTTTCAGTGACACAAAGTCATGGGTCACTCAGTGGCTTCACAGTTTTGTGCTGAACTCTGGTTTCTGAGCTCCTCACTAAGGTTAATTTTGATTCCCCCTCTGTTTAAATCTCGTTTGTTTAAGTTGAGTCTTACATGGTTTCAACATGAGAATTGAGTTCCGGGTTAATCTGTATCACTTTAGTGGATATGTGTTTAAACAGTTCCATTGATTCTGAATATGTTTAGAGAGGCTCATAAGTCTGTAATCTCCCCTGTAAAGGTCCAGAAACCCCTCAGCAGTGGTGGAAGTTTTACTTGTGAAGCGTTTTTTGTGTTGTAGATTTAAGCGCTCAAAGTAAATATTGTTTTAAGCTACACTGGATAGAACTAGGTTATTTATAATCACAGATGCATCAAGAATTTAACTATTGGCCAGAACTGGATGAGAACTTTCCATGTTAATAGAAGTACTGAAGAATGACTTAAAGGTCTTCATTTTTTTTTCATTAATACTGTAAAGGTGGATAAAATAAGTTCAGAGGAAGAACAAACGTGTAAGAAGGTTTTTAAATGGGAACTGTTATATATTGACACATCTGCTTTTCATTCTGACTGAGCAAGAGCTGATGTTTTTAGCAAGGAACAGGAAGGCTGAACATATTGCGACAAAGCTGCTCTGTTTTATTCTTTTGAGCTTTGAGCATTTGTCAGGAGCACGACTGCAGCCTTTTGGAAATCTGAGTTAAGCTCAGCATCTACGTTCTCTAGGGAAAAGGCACAGACTGCTCTTTCAGTAATGGGATCTATTCTAACTAAAGTAATTACTAATATAAGATACTAAGGATGGTTTTAAAATGTTGGCTAATGGTTTTATGTTTGTTTCCTAATATTAGGGATATCACTATTAGTCAAACACACTACGTCATTTCTTCTTCTAATATAAATAATTAACTTTTTGACAGAAAGGCAGAAACATTTAGGGCTGCAACGCATGTTTATTTTAGTAATCAGTTATTCTACTAATCGATTAATTGGATAAAAATTGGCACATTCTGCAGATTTTGCTTATTGGGAATGTTTTTTTTTTTACAGCATTTGAACCATGTGAAACTAAAACTGCCACTTGAGGAGTTCTGGGGGAACATATTTACAAAATATGTAAATAAATGCAAAATGTATATATGTTTTGTAGAGTTCTGACCTCATTTCTGCTCTGACTGTGATCTTTCACCAAATGGCCTTTTTTGAGTCTGTGTACTCCAGTTAACAATTCGATTACTAATATAGTTGACGACTGTTTCAGTAATTAATTCATCGTGATTAATCCGATTATTTGTTTCAGCCTTAGAAACATTATTATAAGTATTATTATTATTTCTTCCATTGCGGGCAAGATCAACGTGAAGTAAGAGCGTGTTTTGTGTGGGAGTGACAGTCATTTGATCTTCCAGACTTGGTTTCATTTGGTACATAATGTACCAGTGTTGAAGATGATGGAGCTAACTTGTGTTTCAGTTTTCCAAAGCTGCTTCAGAAACCATAGCAGAGACTGCTGCCTTCCTTTAAAGCAGTTTTTTTCTTTTGTTACCTCTAAGCATGGTTGTTGATGACAGCTAATTGTAATACATGGTTCTGACTTGGTTCAGAGACAGAGGAGACAAAGATTGCAGCTTTTGATCACCAGCAGGGTCTGGCTCAGTGCATAGATGATTGCAGGGATAGCAGCTGACAGCGTTCCAGCCCTCAGGGGCTCGTATCGACTCTGTCTGGTAAATGTTAAGGCTCTGCAGTGTGTGTGTCTTAGCAGAGAACCCCCCTGACAGTGATTGCTCCCTCAATCTCTTGGTATTTAACGGGGCCCTGCTTTGATTGTCAGGCTAATTTTGCTCTGCTTTGTTGCTCTGTTAGTTCAATTTCGTGGGGAAGATTCTGGGACCTCAGGGCAACACAATCAAACGTCTGCAGGAGGAGACCGGAGCCAAGATCTCCGTGCTGGGCAAAGGATCCATGAGAGACAAAGCCAAGGTACGTCACACACACACATATTGAGTACCTGAAGCAGTAACACATCTGGATTTTGCATGAGAAGGATACCAGGCAGTGAGGCCAGATGTTGCAAACCTGCAAGAAGTTTTAACAGAAGGCCAAGGAAATTTGAGTGCTGCACATCTGTTTTAGGATATCGTTCTAAACCTTCCACTTCAGTCTGATTATTGGGCTCTATAAAAGCAGGAATATCACATCTATGGTTGATGCCCCCCCCCCTCCCCGAGGTGGATGAAATGTGATAACAGCTTGCATAATTCATGTAATATTTGAGTAAGGCTGTGCCCCCTCTGGCTTGCTGACACCTCTCTGATGTTGCTCGTCTCAGGAGGAGGAACTGAGGAAAGGCGGCGAGCCCAAGTACGCCCACCTTTCCATGGAGCTGCATGTGTTT
Organism: Anableps anableps; assembly: GCA_014839685.1. NCBI lineage: Eukaryota > Metazoa > Chordata > Actinopteri > Cyprinodontiformes > Anablepidae > Anableps > Anableps anableps. The sequence continues at coordinate 7,440,338 of CM026079.1, forward strand.
ATTGAGGTGTTCGCCCCCGTGCCGGATGCTTACCTGCGCATGGCGCACGCCATGGAGGAGGTCAAGAAATTTCTGTTTCCTGTAAGTTTCCTCCAAACTCCGAGCTTTCTTTTTGATTGGAATAGAAAATATTGCCAACTGTTCTTAGACACGGTTGTCTGACTTTTCATTTTTGTGCTTTGAGATTTCTTTTTCTTGCTATTTACATCTAAACATCCTCAGATTTTAAATAGTAAATGTGTTTATATGTATTTATATAGCACTCTATCAGTTCTAAGGACTCCAAAGTGCTTTACACTATAGTCATTTATCCATTCACCCACTGGTGGCGGTGAGCTACATTGTAGTCACATCTGCCCAGGAACGGTTTGACAGAAGCTAGGCTGCCATTCAGTCTGCAACCAGTAATTATTGCAGATAATCTTTCACCAGTTGGGAGTGTCTCAGGGTGTGATGACATGAAATAAAAGCCCCAGTTTTGCCTAACTTTTAAAAAAAAAAAAAAAAAAAGGTCTTGTTTATTTGAAACAGAAAAGTTGTAAGAATTCCTACTTGTGTTAAAATGATGTATTGATTACTAGATCAAACTCTGATCTATTCTGCTAATTTGATTCAATTAAATTCAAAAAAACTTTATGAATTTAACTGTAACTCAAGTTATTCAATGTTCTTCAAAGAGTTGTTGTAGATACTGATGGCTGTGGGCAGGAAGGATCTCCTGTAGCAGTCTGTATTACAGTGAATCTGTAATAAAGAAGAGGCGTCCGACTGAAGACACTGTTTTTCATTGTCATTCTCATGAAGAGGATGCTCAGGGTTGTCCATAATTTTCTTGATTTTATGTAAAATCCTTCTTGATGATGGTGCACCATAATCTCCAGAGGTTTCACAGTCATCCCCAGAACAGAACCAACCTTCATCAGGTTACTGAACCTTTTTAAGTCCCTGGTTCTGAGGCGAGGGACTGAAAGCAAAATGAACGCTAAAGCAAAAATGCAGATTAAACATTAAACATAATTATAGCAACAGATGCTAGTCGTATCTTGCTGGTGATTGTTGCTGCTCCTTTAGCTCCATACCAGCATAGTTGTGGTTTATATACCCAAAAATCGCAGAATTTTAAGGGAAGGAAAAGTGTAGTAGCTCAGAAACATGTTGAGTCACTTCATGCACCATATAGCTGAATGGTTTTTAACTAAAGGACTAAACCGTAACAAAACTGTAATAAAAATGTGAGTTTTAAAACCTTCGTATAACTTGACACAGGTAACCAGCCTGTTGATTAGCAGGACAGTTTTTATTTTGATAACTGCAGTATATAAAATGATTTTGTAAAAAATGGATAACAAACAAGAAATCAACACGATGGAGGTGGAAATATGATGTATCTAACATTAGGTGCAGATAGTATCGAGGATTTAGAAATTTACAATTCAAAAACAACAAACTTTTCTACCAGGTTAACGTGCAAAGATGTTGTGGTTGTAGTATAATCAATTGTAATTAACCCACATTTTCCTCATTCTTTCCATTATCAGGGTGTCCCGACCACTGCTAGAGCTCCAGCATCCTGGCCTCTTAAGTTCTATAAAAGTTATGATCCAACTGGCTGCATATAGAATTTCCTTGCAGAGCTTAATTGTGTCACACTTGATTAATACTGACCTACCAGTTTATGCATCAAAGCAATCTGTTAGGATTGTGTTTTTGCACACATCAATGTTGCAGCTCAATATGTTGTGCAGCTCTAATACCATTTCTACAGTTTGAGGTATTTTTAATGAAAGGCCTGAGAAGGTGACAAAATGACTGCAGTTTTTTTTTTTTTTTGTTTGTTTTTAAAGGGGTGCTGCCCCTCCCCCACCTGCTGCTGGGCACTGCCAGTTCAGTAGGCTGGAAGAAGGTTGCTCTTTATTTGCTTACAAGAAGAACAAATTAAGCTGTTGGAGAATATTTTCACTTGCTAAAAAATTGGAAATTCATCTTTAAGAATAGGAAAAAAAAGCAGTAGGAATAATTGTTGCGTCTCTATAAGAACCAAAAGCAATTGGATTATATGCATTTTGTTTTTATCCTATGAAATGATGGTATTTTTACTCAATGTTATCATACAGTGGGGATCCCAAATTGGTCCCTGCCTGATCCCATTGTAGCTGCTCAGTACATTAGTGACAGATGATTTCAGTCCGTAATTGAGCCCAGTTACGAAAGGCGAGATGCATATAGAGAAATCCTGCCAGCAAATCTTTAAGTTTTTAAAACCTTAACTTGTTAAAGAAATGTTGTTGAACCAAAAAAATAACATTTCACCCCAGCTTTTGTGATCGCTGGAATTTGAAAGCTGTTTGCATGCAAACCTGAGCCCTGAGGAGGGTTTAGAACCTTACCAGGGTGACTTGCTGCATTATAGATGGAAAGAGCTCTAGGTGGCAGCCCAGCAAGACAGGCTTGAAAATGGAGTGGGTGTTTACCTTGAGCAAACACAATCCATGGCACAGTCCAGACACTTAAAGCAATCAGCTTAAAAGGAGGAACTGGGACTGCATTCACTGTGTCAGCATGGTGCCTGCATGTCTGTCCATCACTGCACATTTAACAAAGTCTCAGCCTGCAGATGTCCAAGTCTCATTCATATAGACCCAGTCGCCCCGCACAGCTGACACCAGCTTTATTGGGTTATAGCTGCTACAGTTGAGACAGGAAGGGTCCGTTGTCAGGCTCGGCTCAGGATCGTAACAACCTAAGGAGGGTGAGTCAGGGGTGACAGGCCCCACGGTTGTACAAGGCAGCTCTTATTGTGCAGAGTGCTACAACGGACTCATTTTGATGAGAACTGAGATGAATAAGCAAGTGAACTAGTTGCAGCGTTAGTATTGCTGTCATGTAAAGAGCTGTCCCCTACAGCACCTGTCACAACAATTAAAGTCTGTAATCTGTCTGGCTGTCATGTGGAACAAAGCTGGAGTTTGAGAAATGTTCCTGGAAAATACGAGGCTGTGTTGGTGGAAACGTTCCTGTATTTCCAGCATTTTTGTTCAGGTACTCCGAGGATTTGACTGTTTGTTCTCCCACGTCCTTTTAGCATCTGTGCTGCCTCATGTTTTACTGCTGTAAATGCCACAGCAGATCACTGCCGCAGTGTACCTGTCCTCAAAACATGTCTACAGATCCGTCTCTAACGAGGCTGTATTGATGCTCCTCCACTAAGATGAACCTGGGTTTGGTCAAAAGAATGTTTGTCTGCATTGTTCAGTCAGATGCCATCATCCACGCTGTTTATTCCTTCATCCTTCTCCCCGTCACTAGTGCCCTGTCACCATCCCAGGCTGGGATGGGTGAGCGAACAAGAATTGATTGGGTCGCAGAGAAAAACGGCAACTCATGTCGCTGGATTTGTGCTGCTCAGACATGCTGCTTCACTAATTCAGCCCAACTTATTGTTTGGCAAATAATATAAGGCAACTGCTGATGCAGTCACACTAGACTTGTCAAGGTTGTGTAGAGAGATGAGATTTACATTTTCTGCATGATGGAATGAAGGGATGGAGTGTGGATGGAAGCTTTCCAGCCCACCCCACCTCCCCTTCTTCCTCTCCTTAACAGTCTGAGTCACTGGTACAGAGGCTTTTTTTTCCCACTTGATGTGAGCTCTTGTATCTATTCTGTAGAGGAGACTTTTGTTTTTTTCTTAAGTCCGTTTTTTCCCCTTCCTGATTTTGCACAGTCACTTTCCATGGTGTGGAACGGATGTACCTAACAGTTTCTTTCTGTATTTTCTTGCTTTGCGTGTGTTTTTGCAGGATATGATGGATGATATCTGCCAGGGGCAGTTCATGGAGATGAGCTACCTGAATGGAGGCCAGGAGCATGGCGGCAGAGGCCGAGGGGGCATGCCTGTTAGGGGCCGTGGCATCCCCCCTGCTGGAGCACACAGGTAAAGAGACGGCCCTGTTTACACACCTGTTCTAAGGTTCAGGTCAAAGGTGCTTTTTTTTTTTTTTTTTTTTTTGGTATAGCAGAATTTTTCCTCATGTCTCTAGCTTAATATTGCAAAGTTAGCATAATAAAAAGTTATAATTGTTGCGATTGTATTATACTCAGTACAGTAATAGACTCCATTCACTATCCAAAAAACAGTATAAAAGCTAAAATTCACGAAAATGCTAACATTAGCTGAAATGCTAATTTCAGTCCAGTAGCTACCAATGGAATGTTAGCTAACAATGACTTGCTTTGTGCTTTAAACAGCATTATATTGCAAAGTTAACATGAGTAAAAGTTATGATTATTGTGATTGTAATATGGCTACTCAGCCACCTCATGTTTACTTTGTTTTTTTTGTTTGTTTTTTGTAAACAAACATTTAAAAATGTGAAAACAAAAGCAATATAAATAATCGTGCTACTGTAATAAAATGTTTGTTCTCAATTAAAGAGTTAATGTAAAAAAAAAAAAAAAAAAAAGTTAGGATTGGTTTAAAAGGCTCTGCACAATAATTGACATTTTGGCTCGATTGAAATGTTCTTCTCTCCTCATGCAGAAAGCCATTTGTGTTCACTCTGCCCTCTTTCCTCCAGGGGGAGGGGGATGCCGCCTCACGGTGCTGCGGCCAGAGGAGGTGTGACTCGAGGAGGCCCAGCTAGGGGCGGAGCAGTGAGGGGGGCCCCCGCAGGTAGAGGAGGACCTCCAGCTGCACCTTCCAGAGGGGCTGTGGCACCACGCGCCAGACCCCCAGCTGGTGGACCGCCTCAGAGGATGGCACCACCCCCTTCTCACCAACACACAGCCGGCGCAGCTGCAGAGAATTATGACGAATATGTAAGTTGTTTCTAATCCTTCAAGTTGTCATTTTGCTACCAAGGTTGTGTGAGGCAAAAACGTAGCTTAGAAATGTCTTTAAGTTGACAGTGTACAAGTGAGTAAGGGAGGACGTCTGCTTTAGTGTTGGGATGTTTTCCAGAGGACATCTTGACACTCAGGATTCGCGAACAAGCCGCCCCTTAAATCTCTGTCTCTCTGTTTCTTCTCATCACCAGGGTTACGACGAGAGCTACACAGACACAGCCTACGAGTCTTACGACAGCTATTACAGTCAGCCGCAGGCGTAAGTGAATCAGACGTCTCTCTGGTTTTCACCTGCTCCTCACAAAATGAACACACACCAGCCAGTCTCCTTTAAATCACATGGGAAAATATCCGAAGTACAGTTTCAGTACTTCATAGTATTTGAGTGTACAGTGGTATTTAGGGAGACCTGCTCAGATGTTGTCTGATGGAGGACTGAGTTTTGATCTCATTTGGAAAAGATAAATATCATCTCCCCTGGACATTGCAGTCAGCAGCTAGTGATGTTATTTAAAGATGAAACATTCATTTTCAACCCTTCTTTCTTCTTTTTTTTTTTTCTTTTTTTTTTTTTTTTTTTTTTTTTTTTTTTGTAACTACCAGAGAACCAGAATATTATGACTACGGACACGGAGAGACGACCGAGTCATACGAGTCTTATGGTAAGAATTGATTTCTGAGTGAAGATCATGTTATTCATTTAGTTTCAGTGAAAAATCTAAACTGGTACAGAGCCTTGCTGAAGTTTTACACCTTTTCATATTTTATCATGTTACAGCTTCAAACTAGTTTTTATTTGGGGTGTATGATTATGATTTACCATAAGAGTAGTGCATAAAGTGTGGTGTACTAGTCTCCAGCTCCTGAGTCAGAACTATGAAGAAGCATCGTGTGCTTAAGTTACAGCAGCAAAGTTTCACCAACTTCACTGTACCTGAATAAACAACGGCATCCCCTCAGCATGAAGCTGCCACTACCCTTGCTGACTGTGGGAGTGCCTGTTGAGTGCTTGATTTCTGCCTCACAACTTTTTGCATGTTGGTCAAAGAGTTTAATGTTGGTCTCATCCGATGCAGCAGCTTTAAATACTTGTTTGCTTTGTATCTGAATAGAACAAGAGAAAATGTGGCATAGCTCATAGGGTATGAATACTTTTGCAAGGCACTGTATATGTGGTTGGATTGTTGCATTGATCATGCTGAATAAAGTCTGGTGCCGGGTTCCTTTTAGTCTTGGAAAGTATTAAATTCTATTTCTTATTTTTCTTGACTGGATTAGTATTAAAAAAAAAATGTTCATCCTTCCTTCCCTCCTTCTATGCAACCTTACCTCCCTTTTTTCCCCCTACATTCCTTCCTTGTTCTTTTTCTTTCCTTGTATCCATTCTTTCTTGCCTTCCTTCAGTATTTCTTGTATTCTTCCTTCCTCCCTTTCTTTTCTTCCATCCAGTCTAGTTTTTAAAGATTTAACATTGAAAACTTGACCATCAGATCTAAAATCATCCATAACTTCTTTCTGAATTTTAATATAAACCAACTAAATCCTGGTTGGAAAAATCTGATGGTGTAAATTTTCTTTGTTGTTGTTTATTTTATGTGCTGGTCCTTTTCCACTCGGCTCTACTCTCCACAGTTCAGGCGGTTTTCCATTACAGTTGAGTAACAGCTCTGGTGAGAAAGGCTGTCGTACATTTGGGCATTCCCCAGAGTCCGAAAAGTAGCGTGACATGATCTGTACGGGACACAAACAGCACAATGGTTGACATGGAAAATCAGTGCATGGTTTGTTCTTTGTTTTTTTGTTTGTTTTTTTTTTTTTTAAATAGAAAAACTACAATTGTGAAATTATAAAAAGGCTACTTTTTTGCTATTTAAATGGGTAAGGTAAAGACAAGCCTTAGATTGTGTTAGTGCACCATCTGGGACCTTCTGGCAGAACTGGAAGTCATGGCCTGAACTCTTTGCTTATTGTGTTTTCACTTGGCGCTTCAGAAACGAAACGACCCAGTCTCACCATGAATATGCTTGTCTTATTGAGAGGGAGTCATTGAGAGCTGATGATCTTACCGTCAACAAACTCTTCTTTAGCGACTTCTGTCATTTCCATTATCGCTACACATTAAAATAACAACAACCGTATGTTTTATTTTGGATTTAGATAGCTGAAACAAACATCAAACACTGTGGATTTTTAATTAGTTCAATTTTACATTTTTTTTTCATTTAGGTTTTAAAATTCAAAAAACAATAACAAAACAAGGTTAATTTCTTTTTGCAATTTTTGTTTTGAAACAGAAAAACCAAAGAACGAACCATACAAGGATTGTAGAAGAATGTTGAAGGTTCTCCTCAATCTGCCGTTGTCTTAAAAAACTCCCAGTCCGCTCTGTGGCTGGTCGGTGGGTCAGATTATTGTGTGAGAGTCGCTGTTGTGATGCAACTAGTGACCAACAGTCTTCTGACATCACATTTTCAGCCCAACTCAGCACGTTTGGAACCGCAGTGATGTAAGGTCTAAAAAAGGGGCTGGTACCACATATCTGTTCCTAGTGGAAAACCCTTAAAACTGCCTAGAGCCGAGTCGAGCCGCACATGGTAGGCACGAGCGGGAAAAGGCCATTTGTGCTTCTAAACATTTGGTGTTCACTTTGTTTTTCTTCTGTTTCCTCTCCAGCCCAAGATGACTGGAATGGCACCCAGCGGACAGCTCCAGGGAAAGCCCCTCCCCCTTCTAGAGGTGGCAGCACGGCTTACCGGGAGCACCCATACCGACAGTACTGAAGCAGACCCTCCACCCTTAGTGTTGCCCCGATAACCGCCTGTCTACCACGGCAGCTCTCGCTTTAAGAAGCCTGACAAAAGTAATTGTCCGTTTTGTCTTTGGTTTGGTCTTTTTTTTCCTTCACTGGACTTTTACTCGACAGAGCAAATTGGGAACTGGGAATTGGAACTGTTTTTTCAGATCTGACCACAAACTCCCCGTCCCCCAACCCTTTTGTCATACTTCCTGTCCAGCCAACCAAAGTGGCTTTTCGATTGGTCAGAGAGGATTCGTGGGCACCCTTTCAAGCTTCCATTTTGATTTTTTTTTTTTTTTTTTTTTTTTTTTTTTTTTTCTGTTCCTGCTGTATATTTTCCTCTTACCGTTCTTATCCCCTCTTTGGCTTTTTTTGCATTGTTTCTGTTCTTTAATGTTTCGGAATAGTTAGTTTTAGTAGAATTAGTGGCTCAAGAACTAATTGTCTAAAGAATCAGTTTTAATTGTTTTAAATATAAAGAACCTGTTAAGGGTCAGTTGCAGATTCCCACTTAGGCTACATTTCAAAATTCTGTTAATATAGCCTATTAAATGACCTTTAACCTCTTTTTTTTTTTTTTTTTTTTTTTTTTTTTTTTTAATTCCTGTAATATCTAAACCAAAACCAAAAATCCTAAATTAAGATTAAGGCTAAAGCAAAGTTATGGAATCGGTACAATTCATTCTCTATAATGGTTTGTTTTTAAATAGTTCTAAAACAATTGTCCAATTAGCCTTAGGCAGCAATATTTGTTATTGTGCGTAGAGTTTTGAAATATAGCCCTAATAGACACTGTTGAGATGGACTGTCCTCATATCCTCATTTTTTTTAATCTTCTAAAAAAAGAAAAATAACAAAATAATTGTTTCTTGAGAATCTGGCTGGGAAACGGCCACTTGGTAATATAAATACGGTCCAGGTCTTCATTGTGATTTGATTCTAAACAAAGTGCATGCACAAAGTCAAAAAACAAACAACAAAAAAAAAGGATTGGGACAAAAATCTCCACATGGGTCTTCTCTTACTGTAGAGAAGGGATCCTGCAGCTCAATCCAAACTCTTGTATATATTTTAAAATATCCTAATTGTACTTACTCTGCCACTAGTATCTGTACCCTCTCCATAAAATGCATTATGCTCCATGTGTAAGCTTGGCTAAATAGGTTACTAAATCTGTCCAAAAGATGTTTTGCAGCAGTTTGTCAATAAAGCTTAGTTTGTTTTTTATGAAACCTTAACTGGCTTTATTTGTCTCCTGTCCTGTTAAAACTCTGAAATGGCCTTGTTTTAAACAGCAGTCAGATGTAGGTGTTTTCCTTTTGTTTCTTCTTCAAAAGCGCTTTTTAAATCTAAATGAATGTATTGACGTCTGAAGACTTTAACCGTACTAAATGATGTCTTGACTGATTATCAAAAGAGCACAACTTATTCTCTCTCTCTCTTTCTATACTTTTTAAAAAGGAGCCAGAGGTAAGACCTCTAAAATAACCTGGATAGCTTCCTAATGTGTATAGAGTTCTAAAGCATTGAATGCCTGGGTATGTATAAGACTTTTTCAATCCTTATACCTGTGGTCGTAATCGTCAATGAGAATTTGCTTTTATAGCAGCTGAAAATTAACTGAATTCAAACCACCATTCAGGTCTAGGCCTCATTGTCATGAATGAAGCTGGCGCGATGGCTACTTTAGTAGGGAGTAATGGCAGTGCAATGGAGAGGATGCTTATAACCTAGACAACTCCACTGTAAAGGTAACCTAACCCTAAATGTTTAATTTCTTAGTGTGTTTATCCTTTGACATAAACCTGCTGGTAAATCCAAACACTTTCTTTTAAAAATATTCTTACAATCATGAGAACAAAAAGATCCAGTTCAAAAGTAAAGAGAGAAAAAAAAACAAAGTAACTTCCAACATCATAGACTTTTTATGGATCAAAAATAACTTGGTTTTGTTTTTCTATCAAAATATGTCAGGGTAGTGTTAATGCAACTCTTGCTAAAATGAACGGAGCCAAATCTGTGTCCATATCTTCTGCTGTTTACTTTTTCTTTGCTGTGTAAAGGTTGTTTACTGTAGGATTTTAAAATGTTCCACCTGTAGAGTTAACTTTAAAAAAAAAAAAAAAAAAAAAAAAAAAAAGTGAGTTGCATGGTTTTACCTTCTCTTGTAGACATTGCATGATCTGTTTCAAGTTTTTTCTCCCAGTGTTTTTAGATGAGGTACTGATTAGTGCTTTGTCCTTCCTTCAGGGACAGCTACTGGTCACCGAGCATCCAGAGAAAGAGTCTGCTGGAGACCAAAGAGCCCTCAGGTTAGTCTGCTGCTGCATGCTGTCTGTCAAGAAGGGTTCTTCTAAGTCAGTGGTGTCCAAACTTTGCGCTATGAGGGCCAAAATAGTCAAGTTGTGAAAGCACTTGGGGGCTATTTTTTTTTTTTTTTTTTTTGTAACTGAATTTCTTGTGCCTTTTTTATTTTATCTGCTCATTAATGATGTAAAGACAGAAGATTTTATTGAAATGAGCAAAGTAGTCAGATATTTGTAAGAAGAGGGATCTGTAAATCATCACAAAACATAAACGTTTTGCATTGTTATTGAATTTTTTGGGGTTTGATTGTTTTCTTTTTTGGGCTAAAAGATGTTTTCTTTTTTTGGCTCTGTTGAGCAAAAAGAATGGGACATGGGTCAGTCTGGTCGAGGTAGAGGAGCACCAAAGCGTGCTTTTGAGTAAAAGTAGCTGAAAGGCTGTCCTACAGAGGGTGATAAATGGTGTCGTACACTGTTGACACCCCTGTTCTAAGTTTTAGCACATGCTGGCATGTTTAACCACATCATTCCCACTGATTCCACTCAAGAAGCTGACTGCCTTGCAAAAGTATTCACATCCCTTCAGTTTTTTTCCTATTTTGTCACAGTACCACCACAAACTTTAATCTATTTATTGGGGATTTTTTTTGTGATGGACAAACACAAATTGATGTGTAGTTGTGAAACATAAGGGAAGTGATGCATAGTTTTTTTGGTTTTTTTTTATAGTTTAAAAAAAAAAAAAAAAGAAAGTAGGGGGTTGTGTTCGTCCATCACTCAGTTAATTGTGACCTCATACCCAACTCTTTCACCTCAGTTTAAACGCCCCAATTCTGATCTTTTCACCCTTCAGAAAATCCGAATTGCGCTACTTCCATATGTGGTACTAAATCAGATGCGTATCTGATTATTTCCGCTTATTACACGCGGGTCGCATTGGGGTTGTAAACTCTTCACACAGAAGTCTGATCGCTTTGATTTTAATTTGTAGTATGAACGGCCATGAATTGAGCATCAGACCTGCTGTGTGAACGTAGCCTTTGAGGCTTTAAAAGACTTGAGACTTGGGTGGGCTTCTACCTTTTTATGACCACCCTAGAGAGCCATAGCTATAAGTGAACAGTTTAGGTCGCTGCATATTTATGTTAGAATTGCCCAGTTAAAATCTAAACTTAAATCCACTTGAGAATATGTGGAAAGATTTAAAAACTCCTCGCAGAGGCTCTTTAACTCATCTAGGCTTAAGCTTATACAAGAAAGGGGAAAATTTTCAGAAATACAAATCAATGCCACACTTTTCAGGTTGTTTTAAGGAAAAGAAACTGAAAAACTATATATACTATCACACAAAATTTCAATGAAATAGTTTCTGGTTGAAACATGACAAAATGTAGAAACTTAAAGGGTATGAATACTTTTACAAACCACTGTAGATCATGTAAGAAGTTTAAACATGCTCTGGTCAGTCATATCATGGATCAGTCATACTCATCCCACAGAGTAATTGGCTTTCTATTAAGGGATTTTACTTTAAAATAGCGACTTAATTTTAAAATTGCTCTGTGGATTCAGAAACCCCATTTCTGTTGGTCATCTAAAGCTCTAATGTATAATATTTGCAATTTGAGGGTTTAAATTATTCAAAACTCCCCGTTCTGTCCTTTAATGTCTCCATTTTCCCTAAAGACTCGTGTAGAAGAGCGTGTGCTCCCGATGCCTGCGGCCTCTTCAGCCAGAGTAACATTATTCCACATCTCCGACGTTCACAGCATTTCAAAGGTTGGCTGATTCCGATGATTGCCCAGCTTTCTGGAAGTGGCCTTGCTTTTGACAGTAGCTGTGAATTGATGTGTGGCTGGGTCGTATTCCCATCCACCCCCTCACCTCCCACCCCCCCATCCAGCGTCACTGTGGTTTGAGGGGAAGTGACTAATGAGGGGAGTGGGAGCTCGAGGCTCGCTGACACAAGGAAAGCAGAGCAGTGGGGACTCTGAGTCCAGAAAGGGAATGAGGAGGATGGGATTTCTCATGATGTCCAGTCTGAGCCTTGAATGCAGGGTAAAGATGAGAGCGCTGCTGTAATGTTCAGAGTTTGCGTTATTGAATGAGATTGAATGCATGTTTTTTAAGGCTATACATCATCCTTTTTACAGTGTTCGCTCTTGGTTGTGTTTGGACTTGTAGCTCAGGCCTGTTAAAAATGGAAAATGTGAGAAATATGGCAAAAAAAAAAAAAGATCAGTGCACAACAGGAGAAATGTTGTCTATAAGCATAACCCTTCACCAGCCCAGGATCAGCCTGGTGTGCCTGTTGTTCTCCACTGCTGCCAGTGGCTCTGTCAAAACATGCAAGTGTGTGTGTGTGTGTGTGTGTGTGGTGGGGGGGGTCCATTCCCGTTTCTTTCAACTGTCTCACCAGAATATTGTTCTTTCCATTAAAGCCTAGCGGAAGTGAATGGAAGCAGCCTAAAGTGTTACTTCTCCACTTATTTTAGTTCAATGTTCCGCTCGTCACTGCACCACAGTAACAAAGCTGTCAAAACCGTCATCTGAGGACACGATCTGTTCGTCTAGAGAAGTGTCTACAGATTCTTTCCAGCATGTTGAAAAGTCACCTGAAGCTAACCGTTGATCTCCAGTCTGACAGTGATTTGGCTCAGATGGAAAGATGCGTCACAGCTGCAGCTAATGATGGTTGGTAAACATGCAGGAGGAGCGTTTGGAGAGACTGGTTATTGATTTAACCAGGCTGGCGTTAGCCTCTTACTTTTCTCTAACATAGAAAGTACTCCTGGATCAGTGCTTCTGTTTCTTCTTTGTGTAGTCCGTGTTCTTAAACTCCCAGTCGGTCGTAGCAGATGGACAGTCGCACTGAGCCTGGTTGTGGTTCTGCAGGAGGTTTCTTCCTGTTAAAGGGGAGTTTGTCTTTTACTGTAGCGGTGTTTCTATCCAATTGTCACATGAATTTAGAGAAATCTTTTAAAGTGCCAGGAAAAAAAAAAAAGTGAAATAAGTGTGTTTCCATCTACTGGTTTGGAGCGAATAAACGGGCTACACAAAGCGTAATTTCATAAGATGTTGATGCTACGTATGGCTGTAATAAAAAAAGATGTAGAGGTTGCAAACTGGACCACGTCTCAGAAAAATGGAAAGAGGCCTCTGCTTAAATGCTGGAGGTTTGGACTTAGTCGTTTTCTGAGTTTCGCGCCTTTGAAAAAGCACAAACCCCACCAGTGGATGCAAAGGTTTGCTACATCAGAACTTATTCGGCAAATGAGTTTCCATCTCCCCTTTACTGCATTAGCTCTCTTTCGGAAAACCAAAAAACTGCCTCAAGTGAGCGTAAAAATTTTTATTTTTTTTTTTTTTCCCCCGAAATGAGGAAGTTATTTCAAATTTTGTCATTTCCATCAACTTTTTCTAATGCGATACTTCAAAATGTCCATTTAAAAAAAAAAAAAAGTTGATGGAAACACGGCTACTGTCGCTACATGCATGCCCAGTATGAGGAACTGCTGCAAACTCAATGCGTCGATGCAATCTGCTGGGTTTCTAAGACAGAAACCTTTAACAGATTTGAGTAATAAACTGAAGTTGATGCATTGTTTCACAACTAGGATCAACTGGAATATGTGATTGGATTGAATTGACTTCTTTTTTTTGTTTGTTTGTTTGTTTTTTTTTTGTTTTGTTTTTGTAAGGAGCCTTGAGGTGATGTGTTGACACGTCATCAACCAGAAATGCTTCACTATTTTACAGAGACGTAGCTCCAAAGGCAGGTTTTGTGTCAGAATAGTGACTGCATTAAAAAAAAAACAATGAGACTTCAAGGTTGCTAATGTTGTTTTTATGAAATCATATCAGGTGGTTTAGCCATCTTACGTTCTATATGTCCAGACGGTGTCTGGCGTTTTGCCCTCACTTGCTTGTCTTTCTGCTGCCCCGAAGCCAAGAACCTGGAACACGTTTGCTGTTAATTGAAACAGTAATGGAGTTATTCAGAGGTACCCAACCTGCCTGTAATCACTTTTTGCTTAAGAAAAATGTTGCTTAGCTACTGTAGAAAAGCTGTACAGCTTGGCAGGGAAAAGACCTCTAATTAATGCAGCTTATAAAGAAGTTTTTTTTTCTTCTTCTTCTTGGCAACTTGAACCTCCTCTTTCTAAATCTCCTGTTTTCTTTCTTTTTTTTTTTCTCCTCTGCAGAGAAACGGGAGCAGGTCGCCGTGAAGAAGGTGGTCAGATGAAACTCTCCGGGGCATCCCGATGGGGAGGAAAGAGCACAGTAGCCGGTTCTGTTCCTTCCTGGAAAGGTGGGGGGAGTGGGTTTGAATGCGGGTGAGGGAGGGTGGCCACGTCACACAAAGATGGCCGCTGATTTGGGGCCAAACAAGACCTAAGGCACAAGCTGTTCCCGAGAGACACGAAGAACGCTCGCCTTATGTGAACTGTTGAGTCCTCCTGGTGAATTACGACGCATGTAGTGTTTTGTAATTATTTTCTTATCTTTGAAGACTCTTGAATGCTTCCGTACCCATTTTCTCTGCAAACCACCTCCTCTGCCAGCAACTGGAAAGCTTAGCTGGCTAATTTAGCAGAAAATGAGCGCTCCTTATATAGAACGCTGTGAAATTGTTTTTTAATTTTCATTAACCCCTGAATCCGACCTAAAACGGCTTCTTTTGGCTTCAACTGAGGCACGCCTTTTACAGCGGGTTAGGGTCACACATGCTTCAAATATAAATAGATATTTTTTTAAGCAATGCATTTTTAAATTTCATGCCTCATCATTGCAGGAAATGATACTCAGCAGTTCAGGAGAGCGCGGATGGGAATCTGGAGTTCAGAAATGCCACAGAAGCTCTCGGCTCGCTTCAGCCTCCAGGATGTCCGATGCTAATGCAGAAGCACATTTGCATGCGCTCACATGTTCCCCGCCTGCAAATGTAAAACACTTTCACAACCAGCGCTGTCCTGTTCTCAGCACTTTCACATCCAAGTATTCTAATTCAGCGAGATGGAGCTGAGTGGAGCAGCACGGGGGGAAAAGGACAGAGGGTGAAGACAGACATTACTAACCTCCCTCTGATTCATTCATTCATCCATCCATCCATCCATCCACCCATCCTTCCATCCATCATGCTTCTGTTGATTCAATCCTCCCTTTGCCATTTTCAGCCATTATCACTGATGATATTACAGCAGCCTGTGGTGCCGAGTTACACCCAGAGGTCAAAACTCTACTTTCCTGTATTAAAAACAAATTTCCCGGTGCTGATCCACTGGTCAGAGGCAGCATTAGCTCCATTTGGCTTATTGGAAAAGCCGGCTGCTTATAGGATGGAGCATTAGATATCATGACTGAAAACCATCACTGGAGATGAAACGTCAACAGGCCATATCCAAAACAGACCATTTTTCAATCTTTATGCGCTATTATGTCTCAAGTAATGATTCTTGCGTCTCCTATAATCTAATGGTAGATAAGTGATGGTGTGGAAGCAGTCTCGTTGGGAATCGATGAACTGTCAGAAAGCATGAGAGTGGAGAGGAAAGTAAACGTTACTGTTGCACTGATCAATAAAGGTAGACTTGAATATGAGCGAGCCGCAAATCCGTCACTCTTGATGTTTCCTCTTGCCGGTAGCCATCAGCACGCCCTGCCGTCTCAGCCCACGTCTGTTCGGTCTGCAGCCAGGCTGTCTCGCCTTGTGGAGGTTGGAATGTGTTAAAATGCTGGGGGGGGTGCAATGCAGTGGACAGCTGGATTGTTTCTCCTTTCCTTGATGGATTCACACCATCAGAAGAACATCGCATGCTGATGCCTGTTTTTTTTTAAAAAAAAAAAAAAAAAAAAAAAAAAAGTGACACTGCGTCTCTTTCAGACGCATCAGGATGGGCTGTAATCCGGGGGACTTAATGTATGCTCGCCTCATGCCTGGTGTCCTTGATGGTCCTGGGGAATTGCAGGAAAAGCTCTGAAGATTTATATGGAAGGATTCTATTAATAAATACTGCGTGTGTGTGCACTCTTGTTTACACTGGGTATGTAAAACAAAAAAAAGTGCATAACTTGTCTCAGAGACAAGGTGAAGGTCAGTAGCTTTATTATTTGTGGATCTTAATAAATAAAAATACAGAATGAGATTACTTTATGTCTGTTAATGTTCTGGAAAGAACCAAACCTGCAGTTTCTATTGCACCTTGCAAAAGTATTCATGCTCCCTGCTTTTTTTTTTTTTTTTTTTTTTTTTTTTTAAACATGTCACATTCCAACTACAGTGTAAAACTAAGGATAGAAAATTGTGCAGTTTTACAAATAAAACTCTTAAATGTAGTGTGCTTTTGTGTTTGGGCCTCCTTTACTCTGATGTACCTAAAGGAAGATGCTCTAAAATAGCTGTTTTCTGCTTTAGTGTTTTTTGTTTTGTTTGTAAGAGAACGTCACAGGATAAATGGGATCATGACGACCAAGGAACACAGCAAACTGGTGGAGCAATTTAAAACGATGTTGGCGAGCTGTCAACCTAAACTGACAGACTGGGCAGTTGGAGCCGAGAGAAGATTGCTAATACAGCTATTATAGTGGTTGTGCATTCAACAAATCTGATCTTTATGGAAAAGTGGCAAGAAGAAGGCAGTTGCTGAAAGAAAATAAGAAAATCTAAAATAAATTTTTAGTTTCCCACAAGCTATGTAGGGAATATGGCAAACATGTTGGTTGAAGTGCTCTGGTCAAACAAGACGAGAGCCTATTTGACCACCTTGGACAACTAATGCTGAACAACACACAGAACATAACATCCAAATTGTGAAACATGGTTGTGGCAGCATCATGCTGTGGAAATGCTTCTCAGAAGGGGTAGGGAAGCTGGTCCAGTTAATAGCATAGATGGACGGAGGTGAATTCAAAACAATTTTGAAAGACAGCTTCTGGGGGGGGGGCGAGCAGGAGGACTTTATTATTGTCCTTATTCATGCTTGACTGATAAATAATCCTCCGGTCATTAGGTGGCAGCAGGGTTCAAATAAATCAACAGGCTGCCTGCTCAAGCCAGTAGAAGTAGCCTACACAGACTGGCATAAACAGCTGATGGAGGAGGATACAAGCGCGGAGGTTTTGAAACATCTCTACCTTCATAGAGGAGAGATGGAGAAGATTGTGACAGTGAAAAGAAAAACGGCAGGAGAGGTTAGTAAAGCAAAGTATGATGGATAAGAGAATTTTTTTTTTTTTTTTCGTTTTTAAATACAAGAATAAACTAACGATATTACAAAGTCATACTACGAGAATAATTATACTATTGGCAGAACACAGAAGAAAGTCGTAAAATTATGTGGAAAAAGTCGTTTTAATGAGGAAAAAAAAAAAAGCTTAGATGGAGTTATCAAGATCTGACGTGACCACCTCAGCAAATCCGTGGTTCTTTCTTTGAAATGGACAATCGTTTCAGCGTCCTGCAGCTGATAATCTTTTGATGCTGATGTGTATGTTATTTCCTTTGTTGTAAAATCGATACTAACGATAACTTCACAAGATGCTCAGTATTACGCATTTTAGTGCGGTTTGGTGTAGAGTTCTCATAAAATTACGACCTTATTCTCGTATTCAAAACAAACGCACAAAAAAACCTTTCAGTACAGCCCTAACACTGTCGTCAGTAAATAAACTGTCGTGGGCAGGAAATAGACGAAGCCTATTTACTGTGACATTTTACCTTTCATCTGTCCTGGCGAGCTGAAATATAAGGAATATTGTTGCAAATTTTGCACAAAAAATGTTAAAAGCTATATATGTTTTGAAAAAGAATACACTGAAGAAGATGACAAGTTTAACAATGTTTACTGTTTTAAAATGTTTTACTGTGTTAAGTCTAAAAACGCACATCCCAGTGAATCATTTGAACTTTTTTTCTTTTGAAAATCACACAGACAGAGAAGTCTTGATTAAATGTTACTGAGTTCATAAACTGAACTTGGAAATTGTTTTGAGACTTAACACAATAAAATGGGGAGCATGACAGAAAATAATTGAGAAACACTGGGTTATGAGGTGGCGATAAGGTTTTGAAGCCCACCAGCAAATCTGCCTGTGAATGACTTACAAAAACGGAAGGTTTTGGAATGGTCTAGTGAAAGCCCAGACCTAAATCTGCCTAAGATGGCGTCTTCTGTCTTAGCAATGTAAAAGACTGATCACCAGTTACTGCAACAATTAATGGCGTTTGTTAAAGCCAAGGGTTGTACTAGTTAGGGGGCACTTACTTTTTCCACATCAGGTCAGGGTGGTTTGAATAGGTTTTTTCCCCCCTAATAGATAAAATCGTTTAAAAGCAGTATTTTGTATTTACAAAGTTTATCTGTCTAATATTAAAACTCTGTTTGATCCAAAATAATTAGATGTAATAACAGTTGCAATGAAAACCACCTAAAAAAAAACACTAAACATCCATAAGGGAGCAAATGCATTTTGCTCTGTACTACACTAGACAACTGCTTTTATCTGAATTACTTTTGAGGGGAAATTAAGCCATCGAACTATTTGCCTGCATCTGCATATATAAAAACTACTGTTGTAGTCTGCAGCTCCAGCACTCCTGTTTGAATTTTTATGTGGGTCTCTTGAAAGCTTCATAAAGTAGAACACATAACTTTTAAGACTAAATGTTGGCATTTGCATTGGGATTTTGCCCCCCCCCCCAGTCCTCCAGACACACACACCTTCTCTGCTGTGTCGTCTGCAAAGGGCCCAGTCGTCATCCTGGGTGGCAGTGCTCAGCGGGGGCTGCGGTACACAAACTAGGCCAGCTATATAAAGTGGATGAATCTTACTTTTGAAACGGTTGCCATGGAGTATATACAAGATGCTGCAATGCAAAACTGGACACTTTAGAGTGTGTATGTATGCATGTGACCATCTTGGGTTGTTTACAAAGTAAAGATGCAGCTGAAGGGATGAACAGTCTAAATGCATAAACGTATCAAAGATGCAGAGAGGTTGTGGGGGATTTTGGTCTTAGAAAATCCAACCAGAAAATGCCATACCTGTCGTGTTTCCTAAGTAACATTTATCAAAATGTGAGATTACCTCTAAAGAGCAACACGGCCGTCTTTAGAGCAGGTTTCAGCCTGAACACTCCTGACAGCCAGACCTTTCACTAATCCCGTTGATATTCATGAACACATCTTTGTGCAGGCACGTATGGGAGGCAACTTCGCATGTTGAATTCTCCCGTCCTCGAGTGACAAGCGTGGATCAATGAGGACGCACACTTTTCTGAAGTCCAGCTTCTCTTTAATGTACTGACAGCTCAGGTACAGAGTGAAGGGGAAACAAGGAAAAGTGCTCCAACTGGCCCCCGCTCCTCCTTGTGCCTCTGCAGCGTCTCGCCTGTCAAAAGTATTGACGGTACTGGCTCTTCTGTCAGCCATGGCAGTGCTGAGCGTGCAAATACATTACTGCAAAGAACCAATGCTTCAGAGAAAGAGTTCAGTGTCTGTAAGCACAGGATCTTTTTTCTATGGATACTCACCTGAGATTTTACCTTCTTTTTGGACCCTCCTACTAAATACGGAGGCAAATTAAACTTATTTGGTGGCTTTGGTGTTTTTGATGTTTTAATCTGAATCAAGAGGTTTTGGTCCCAACGTTATTGTGTACTGTTTCTAATTTATCCTAGCTTGGTAAAAACCAGCTCCTTCTTCTACGGTTCGCTTCGTACAGAGGATCTGGACACTCGGCTATTAAGAAGCGATTGCTTGCTGAAAGCGTGGACTCTGTTGAAGTTTTAAACGACTGAATCTGATTTTACCCAATTGCTATCATTCGGCAGTGACGTATGTAATGCACCAGCTCGATGAAGCTTTCCAGAAATTGTGAATTGCTGTGAACAACCATCCCGCACCGGAAGGAAAGAAGTGCCAAGCCGAACAACATCTTTCCCAGTAATAAAATGTCTTAAACATTCGTTTTAGTCCGACTTTAATTGCTCAGTATTTGGAAGCGTGGCCAACACGGACTGAATGGCTTCGCTCACTTCCTCCGCTACCATTGCTGAACGATAACCATAGGCAGACTACAATTTTAAAAGAGCACAGAAATTTGATGTCATTGTTCACAACTTCTCCTTCTGTTCGCTGATTGGCCTGGTTGAGAAATTGATCTCAGTGGGAGAAATCCCAGGCGGATCACTAATGGGGGAGATGAGAATCAAGCGGAATTGCATAGGAAGGCAATGTATCCCCAAAGCTAAATGTATCCCCAATGATTATGCATCAGTGGGCTAATTGAGCTCTAACTCCCATTGACCACACAGTGTTTGTTGTGAAAATCACATTTCACGATTGATTAATTAGAAGCTTGTTATTGATATGTCAAAAATGGCTGGTGAAGCAGTATTCTCTCCTTTTTATTCTATAAAACCAAGCAAAATGCTTGTAATCATTAGATTTGATAGATTATGGGAAGGTTTCTTAAATCTATACTTCCAAGTATTCACACCCCTTGTTTTTTTTTTTTTTTTTGTAATGGTACAACCACTAACCTCAGTGTATATTACTTGGATTTAATGTAGAAACCAAGGCAAATTAGCTCAGTTTTGAATTGAATGAAAAAAAGGATACATGGTTTTCACTTTCCCAGAGGAATTGATAAGGAGGTTTTATAGACGCATGGCTGGATTAAAGAGCAGAGAGAGAGGGAGGAAGTTCAAACTACCTCTTCCATCGATCCTAATGGACAAAGATCACATCCCCAATTCCAACGTCTGTCTGCCTTCTAACCATACAACCAGACAGATTTAAAGAGGAGTGGCAAAAGCAAATGAGGTGGATTAGCAGTGCTAACCTACGACTGATGGTGTCATCCAGGACATGCTACTGTATATGTATCATATCGTCTCTGCTGCTTGGATATTAAGCTGTTAGCACGTCATGACAGTCATAAGATTGTCATATAGCAACAGCCTTTAGTCAGAAGCCTCTTTAGATTTGTTGTAGGACTGACTGCTACCAGAGATCCTTACTACCATTAGCATCACCAAACACGACTCTTTGAAAATACTCTA
The DNA here is from genome assembly GCA_014839685.1 of Anableps anableps. Taxonomy (NCBI): domain Eukaryota; kingdom Metazoa; phylum Chordata; class Actinopteri; order Cyprinodontiformes; family Anablepidae; genus Anableps; species Anableps anableps. The sequence goes on from CM026079.1 coordinate 7,461,351, forward strand.
CAAATTCCAAAAACGCTAAAATTACAATGCCCTACTTCTCCCCTAAAGCCCCTCTGCCCCATCTCATTGTTCTCTCTGCTGTTCTTGTTAGCTCCACTCAGTTTGTTCACCTCTCATTAGCTTCTCCTCTGCTGACTGGAGGCACCTGTCCTCAGGTCCCATTGCGGATATCTCACCCTCTGTTTAAATCAATTTCTATGTTAAATAGCTGCTGGAGCAACGGGGGTGGGGGGTGCTTTGGTCGGGGATAGACAGAGGGAGCGTGAGGCATTACACCGAACCACAACTCTTTCACACCTCTGACCCTCCAGGGTGATCCACGGTCCCTGTCGGCTTTGCTCTCGCTGCCACCCCCCATTCCCCTCTGCTGGTTCAGCCTTTTATCTCTCTGTGTTCTCCCCTTTGGCTCTTCTCTTTCATTTCATTCCCCTCTCCATCTTTACTCTTTTTTTTCTTTTTTTTTTTTTTTTTTTTGTATTTTGCCTTCCATTCCCCCAGTGTGACCCAGGGCATGTTCTCATTTCAGATTAGAGCTCTAAAAAGGCTTGTGACAAGGTGGTGTGTGTGCATTTGTTTGTGTGTGTGTGTGTGTGTGTGTGTGTGTGTGTGTGTGTGTGTGTGTGTGTGTGTGTTTGGCCCTTTAGCTAGGAGCTGATGTATTGCTTCAAATGTAGCATGAGTCTCTGTATTATAAAACCTGTTTCTGCAAAACTATGGAATCTTAATGGAAGTCTTTTTCTCTGGAAACAGGCATTGCTAAGATGTCCGGACACTAAATATCAGTGGTCATTAACTGTCATTTAGATGAATGAGTTAAGCCATTATAGTGCAAAAACAGAAAACCAGGGTAACCTCAAATAACCTTAACTGCTCACTGTGACAGAAATAGGTGTGAACATAAATGTCAATGTTATCTTAATGTTCTGTTTTATGGAAGGGAGGTGAAAACCAGTGAAGTCATAGTAGGATGTTTGCTTTCTGCACATTGAACAGCAGCATTTTTCTTTAAAAATCATTTTACTGAGGCTGCAGGCAGCTGCACAGTGGTGTAGCTGGTAGCACTGTTACATTGCAGCAAGAACGGTTCGAATCCTGGCCAGGGGTCTTTCTGCATGGAGTTTGCATGTTCGCCTTGTGCGTAAGTGAGTTCTCTCCAGGTACTCCGGCTTCCACCCGTAGTCCAAAATCATGATTGTTAGGTTGACTGGTCTCTCTAAGTTGTCGTTGTGCATGGTTTTGTGTCTCTGTTGTTTTTTTTTTGTCAGAAAAAGTCAAGTTTTGTTGTTCCTGATTGATTTGTAACAGCAATAAAAGGGCAAAACATCCAAGGGTGAATACTTTTTTATAGACACTGTATGTTAATCATAATTTAAAGTTGCCATTTAATTTTTTATGAATTTTTCTGCTTTTGTCTGTGCTGATGCCACGTTTCACGAACCCTGTAACAGCAAATTAATCAACCAAAAAAAATGCCTTTTTTTCCCATGTATGCTTGTACGCACAATTGAATTGTCCCCGCCTCCCCGACTCTCATGAGTCTATTATTACGCTGTAGTCTGGACACCGTTGTAAAATAAGATAAGTCAGAGAAATAAAGTTATCTTAATGTATTTACTAGAATTTATTTAATAAATAATGTAAATCAGATAATTGGAGGGTAAATAAAAGCACATTCTAGTGACTTAAAGTGATGGCTTAGTTATAAACCATGAAATTTAGGGGTGTTAACCGTACGACACAGTCAAACTTGAAAGCTTTAAAAGCCATGGTATTAAAGGGGTGGTGGATGGCAGGAAGTGTATGGCTTCCCAAGTCAAATTCTACTCATGGGGTCCCATACAAGCTCACCTTATAAGAGAAAAAAGGCCCTTTAAAGCACGACAGAAATCAGTGTTTTTCTTTCACTAACAGACACTGACAGCCCCTCAGACTTTCTCTTGTAAAGAGTAGTCTAATAACTATGCTGTGCCATTGCAACTTGATGTAATTATAGCCTTGTTGCAGATTAGCACACACACACACACACACACACACACACACACACACACACACACACACAATGTAAATTACTCTTTAATCGGCCAAGTACACGTGTGTGTGTGTCAGTGTCTGTGTGCATGCATGGCATTGTGGATTGTGGCTGCAACTTCAGCTCGGTGTTAGATTCTAGTCGGAGCACCGCATCTGATGTGATAAGAGATTAATGACTTTGCCTTAATCTCCATATAAAGGAAATGAGCCTGCTTGCAGATAAGACCATCACCTAAAGATTAATGAAATAGTGAGTAAACTCTGGTGTTACTCCAGTATAAAACACACACAAAATGCAGTGCAGTGACAGGATATGATGGATGATGACAAGGACTAAGAGATACCCTCACTTGATCATTTAGCATTTACATGTACAGTGTGTTTATTGGCCGTCATGCCTCATGGGGGGATGGGGGTGGGGAATTCATTATAAATTGCTGTAGCTCAGCTAAACTTGTGCCCTCACACTGTATCTTGCACAGAGCGCTGGATTTGAATGGCAAGGGACTGCTTAATATTCACAAGCTGAGCAGGCACAAACAGTCACATCTTTAAACTGAGGCCCCTTTATCTATATGCTTGCATCGTCATGGGTCGAGGAAATGTGCGAGTCGCATGTATCGTCAGCGTAGTGCGCGTAGTGCCATGATCAGTGATGCTGGGAATGAGTGGCGGGGGAAAACAAAGGATCATGAAGCTTTACAGCTATTCTGCCTCCTGGTACATGCCGTTAAAATGTAATATATTGGATTAGTTCCATAACAAACTGAGAGTATCGCAAGCTGCTGCACATTTCCTGCAGGCTTTGGTTGTTTTATAGTTTAAATTAACATCAAGTTCAGTAAAATGCACTATTAAAGTTAAATAATAGCCAGGATGTCTTAGGATCATGTATATTATCCTCTGATATTCATGGGAGCATTAATCTAGAACTTAATTGAAGCAAAAAATAGAAATTTCTTCACAAAAATATTCACATCCCTGGAACTTTTCTCGTTACAGAAAAATTGCTGTTTTATTTTTATTGGGATTTTACATCATACATCAACACAAAGTAGTATGTAACTGTAAAGTGGAAGTAAAATTCTAAATTTCTGATGCAAATAGAAATAAGAAAAGTGTGGCATAGTATTCAGTTGTTATGGGAAAGCCGAAGAGGTTTGTTAGAAACATTAGTGAACAAATGGTATCATAAAGACAAAGGAACAGGATTAGGTTCTAAAACAATATCCCAAGCTTTAGACATCTCACAAATAACTGTTTAATCCACCATCTGAAAATTGAAGGAGTTTGGCACAACTGTAAATGTACCAAGTCATGACCACCCACCTAAACTGACATTTCAGGAGATGAATTATTCAGAGACACAGACAGTAGATCAATGGTAGCTCTGAGGGAGCTGCAGAGATCCAAAGCTACAGGTTGGAGAATCAGTTTTGTTCTGGCCAACATGCAAAGAACGTAAGGAAAAAGCTAGCACTGTACATCAACATAAACATATCATTCGCATTGTGACATGTGGTGGGGGCGCTTTACTGCATTGAGGACAAGGAAACTGGTCAGAGAGGATGGCCAGATAACAGACAGAAGGCAATGTGGTGGAAGATAACCTGACACAGGCAGCAGGAAACTTGAAAATGGATGAAAGTTCTCCGTCCAACAGGACATGAGCACAAAACAATCAGAGATGCAGGGGAATAATTTAGATCATAGCATATTCATGAATTTGGTTGGCCAACTCAAAGTGAAAACTTAAATGTAGATAAAGGTTTGTGGCAAGAATTGAAATTTAATTTTCACAGATGCTTTCCTTCAAATCTGTCTGAGCTTAAGCTATTTTGCAAATTGTAATGGACAAAAATTGAAACCCCCAGACCCTAAAGTTCTAATTCCCACACCATCTTTACATCACACATACCTTATCCATCAAGGGTCACAGGGGTGTTTGTGCCTTTTTTTTTGGCTTTTGGACATAAAGAAACCCATGCATGAGCCGGTAGATGGTAGAAAGATCCAGGCCAAGATTTGAACCTAGGATTTTCTTATGTCAAGGCAGCGTTGCTAGCAATTGCATCACTGTGCATCCTTCTAAGTTCTACCAAGTATCAGGGGCTTAAAGGAAAACAAAATCATCCCACACTTAACAACCCATCATTTTTCCTTCCACTTCACAGTAAGCACTGCTGTATGTTGTCTTATCACAGGTTAAAGGGGTAAAAATGCTCCCAGAAGGATATTTCCATTTTTTCCCCTCCAACAATGCTTTTGCAAAGAGTATAAAGAAGCAGCTTACTTCAATTCCTCCAGTGGCTTGATGGCAGGGGCACACCTTCAGAGAAGAGTAAAGGAAGTAGTAAGGGGATTGGAGAGGCATTGTTAGGGTAATGGAATGCAACCTGCTCAGTATGCGCTAAAAATGTGACCATAGCTGTGCCAGGCAAAAAATAAATCTGTGTGATTCCTTGGAGGAAAGGCTGAAGGCAGACACTTGTTTTGCCACTTCTATCCTTCCCTAAACCCTCAACAGCCTGCTGGCTTTTGTTTTCTTCTTTCAGACCTGTCAGGCAGAATAGTCACATCTGCTCCCCCCATCTCCTTCAATTCAGGGGGACACAGTTGGCAAAGCTACCAGCTGTTGGCCAGAAATGTAAGAGTATGTAAAGTTTGTACGCAGCAGTAGTCTCGAGCACAAGTCTATGTGTCTGTGAGTGTCGATGGCGACTGGTTAACCAGCACTTGTCACATGGGACATCGTTAGGCTTAGCTTGGCAGAAACCGGGATGAAGATGGAAGCTGGGGGAGAGACGGAAATTCAGGCAATTCTGAGAAGAAGCTTGTATTTTCAGCGTGTGGGGTTGATTACGAGAGTGAAAAGTTTAGGTAGTTTAGTTTTCCTTCCCTTGCTCTGTTCTGCTCTCACACCCACACAGCTTACTATTGCTCTAGCAACAGATTGCGGGCTCCTAACTATGTTCCACAGCTTACATCTTAAACTGTTATCAAAGCAAAATGCCAGCTTGGGCCGATTGGCTGCACCTAAAGAATACTGGAAATTAAGATTTGTCTTGTAATTATACAGAGTAACAATTAAAAGTAAGAAAAAACTTGAATAATTTGGAAGTTTCATCACAGCAAAAAAAAAAAAAAAAAAAAGGATCATCTGGTCATCAGCAGGTACAATTCACACAGAAGTTTACTTATCACAAGCATGAATGTCATTCATTTTAGGCTTTTAATTATTTTCTCCACTCTTCCATGATGAAATGATTATGCAGAATACAACAGTGAAAGTGATGTAGTATTCTAATCTTAAGTGAAAATATAATCATAATTAACAGAAATAAATACTAAATGCTAAAAACATCATTCTATGTCTAATAGTCTGTAAATGTGTTTTATTTAGTGTTACTGAAATAGAGTTACTGAAATGAGGGAATTTTTAATAATATTGTTCATCAAATATCAGAAGTGCTTCAGCTCCCTTTGCTGGAGGGCCAAACTTTTACCATTCTTGAACTGGAGTCAGGGGCACATAACTTTACTCCGAGGGCCACAAATGGCCCCAGGCCATGTGTCGCACTTTAGACACGTTTGCCTTAGGGTCTCACCTTTGTTTCTGCAGATGTGCATAGGGATCTGTCAGTATCTTCAGGCTATGACCTTCAGTGTGTACAGGAGAAGTCCACAGCCAAGTGGCAAAGGGATGGGATAAGAATTAGGTCCTCCAATTCTGATGCCATGGTTTTCCAATGGAAAAATAGAATAACCCCTCTGGATCCAGGGTAAGTGTCTGCTGCAACTGGAGAAGTTAAAGTACCTTTGTAACTAAATCCTGAGGGACTATAGGATGGAGGTGGCTAGTGAGAAGGAGACTTGGTCTGGAGTACTGCAGGTGTTGCTTCTGTCTATCATGGTAAGAGTTTGGCATGGGTCAAAAACCTTAAGTTACCGGTCTGTCTATGTTCCAACCCTCAGTTATGATCATGACACGTGTGTCATGATCGAAAGAGCAAGATCCCAGATACAGCCCTCCTTCATTTTCTCTAGACCAGGGGTTTGCATCTCCAGTCCTCAAGAGCCGCTGTCCTGCAAGTTTTAGATGTGTCTCCCTGGTCCAACACACCTGAACCAAATGAATAAATTACTCCTCTGTATGCAGTCAAGTTCTCCAAAGTCCTGCTAATGACCTGATTGTTTGCCTCAGGTGTGTTGAAGCAGAGGCACATCTAAAAGTTGCAGGACACCTCGAGGCCTGGTGATGCAGAACCCTTGCTCTAGACCCACGTAATAAATGCTGTTAGAAGCATCACCAGAGATGGCAAAATAAAGAAAACCAGTGTGACAGGAGCTTTATTGATAAGTTGTAGAGCTCTTTTATCCAGAGGAGATCTCAGATTTGGGCTGCTCCTCCACATTGAAGGAAGTCAAGATTTTTTCGGTTATCTGATCAAGATGTTTCCTTGACACCTCCCTTTGAAGGTTTTCTAGGCATCTCTCACTGGAAAGAGACAAAAACTGATTGATTGACTGACTGACTGACTTTATGAGTTATACCGGTGGTTTTTAGAATGTGTTTACCATAACAGAGCCCAGGGTTATTATTATCTCATCAGTGATCATGGACTACAACTTGCCAGAATAAAAAGGGTTACTTGAACAGCAGTGACTGGATTGACCAATACTCAAACCAACTGGAAAAGTCAATACAACTCAGTTTTTTTCTAAAGTAAGAGAATGATAGATTTGCTCAACTTAGGAATGTCTTTTGAAGCCATTTTTGAACAACTGAAGATTCCAAGATAATCAACTCAAACTATTGTATCCAAGTACTGCAGTTATTTAGGTTTTTCATCAGTTTACCCTAGGTCTACAGAATGACCCAACCTGTCATCCTCAGATTAAATTAAATTAATTAGGGCTCAGAAATAACCCAGGACACACTAAGGGTCAAGACTGTCATAAACTGGAAAATGCTGGAAAACAAGTTGACATTGTCTCCTCTAGACATTTTTAAGATCGACTGAAATTTGTGGCTACCCGTATAGACAAGCCAAAGTCCTTTCTGAGAAAAGCTGAAAAACAAAGATGGAGCTATTTGGCTTTGATGTGAGGACATGTTAGTTGATGTCCCAGTTGTCAAGCATGGTGTTGGTATCATCAGTCTGTGGTACTGTTTCACTGCCAGTGCATTGCACAAAGTGAATGAAATAATAAAGATAGAGCACAACTGCCATTTTTTTTAACTCCACCTCAAACCAACATTTACATGACTCAAAGTTGGACCCATTTGAGTATTGCAACAGGACAATAATCCAAAAAAACATTAACCAAAAAAACAACACATCGATGTGCTTTTGGAATAGAAAAAAAGGCTTTTGTTGACCTTTCTGAAGCCTCCCCAAAGCCCTGACGTCAATCCCATTAAAAATTAGTGCATAAAACCAGATCTGTGCCAGAAAACCAGTCATTTTAAAACAACTCTACCAACTCTGCCAAGAAAATTGATCAAATATCCAGCTAGAATTATGTTAGAAACCTGTTGATGGCAACAAAAAGCATGTGGTCAAGTTGCAGCTGGCTAACAAATATTTGACCAAATATTAGTGGAGATATATGTATGTAATTGAGCTTGTATCTTGATCATTCCATCCTGAACAAACAATGGCTCTATTTTTAAAATCCAGATATTTTCAAACTTTACTTCCCCATACAGTGCTGCCAAGAAGCTGGAGCCTATCTCTGTTTGAGGCAGAGTGCAACCTGGACAGGTCCATCACAGGACAAACGGGAACACAGATGAGGCAATCCATAATGTACCTTAAATGTCTTGTCATTGCAGTGTTTCGTAATTCCAGTCGTCAGGGACCACGACCTTGGATGTTTCAGGTGTTTCCCTTCTAGCACAAACCTGACTTGAATAAGTGAGTGATTAACAGGCTTTTGCAGCACTTGATGGCATGCAGAGGATGTCAAGCCATCATTTGATTCAGGTGTTCTAGAACAGAGACACATCTAAAATATACAGAGCCGTGGTTCCTGAGGACCAGAATTGAGAAACACTGACTTACAACAACCTACAGTCACCAGTTTACTTAACATGGATGAATTTGGTGAAGTACCTTGAGACAGCCCATGCAGGATTGGGAAGAACATGAATATTCCAGAAAGAAAGTCCTGTGCTGCTGACATTCTTACTGCAAACTCTATTACTATTTGTGTTGAACCCAAAACTACCATGCAGCTATTGTTCTGTTATTTTTCTGTTTCTTGAAAATGCACTGGTTTTTATTGCTTCATCATCCTATTATTCATTTTAGGAGAAGTTGATGGACAACACAGGGAAATGTGCAATAGAGGTTAAATTCATATACTAAATCCCTGAAATAGATTTCAGTTTCTTGCATTGTTTTTTTTTTTTTACATCAGAGCCACTGGAGATCAGTTTCTGTTGTTTTGCAGTATATCACAAAATTGGTCTGTTCTTCAGTGGTCCAAACAGTTGATGGAGAGGTAATGGTTGACAGATGTTTGATGAAAAATGTCCTAACTGTCAAGTTGGGGATGATTGAGTGAGTGGTCAGACAATGTCAGTGCTGTCAGAACTACAGATCAATATTGGAGAAACTGCATGAAGTCAGTTATTATTTACAACTTTACTGTCATGCAGAGCCAGGCAAAAGTATTCATACCTGTTGAGCATTTTTTTCCCCTTCTTCATCACATTACAGCTACAAACCTCAGTGTCTTCTATTGGATTTTTATTTGGTAGACCAACACAGAGTAGTGCATAATTATAAACTGGAAGAAAATGATACATAGTTTTAAAAATGTACTTTATTTTTAGCATAAATCCAGCTGTTCTGTGAAGACCTCAGAGACTTTTTAGAGAACATTAGTGAGCAAACAGCATCATGAGGAAGACAAGGAAGACAGCAGACTGCTGCGTTCACAATTGTATCTCAGACCTAACATGAAAGAATGTGCTGTTTTCAGATCAGACGGAAAGTATCAGTGAGAGCATTATGTCTTGGGGATGTGCTTCTTTAGCAGGGATGTGGAAGTCGGTTGGAGATGATGGAGAGGAGGACAGAGCTAAATACAGGGAAATCCTGAAAGAAAAGCCCGTTAGAGTCTCCAAAAGACATGAAACCAAGACAAAAGTTCACCTTCCAACAAAACAACCAAAATTTCAGTTTCTAGATGTGCAAAGTTGGCAGAAATATACCTCAATACCCTTAAGCAGCAATTCCAGTGAAAGATTGTTCTATAAATTATATATATCACATAACAATCCAATAAAAGACAGATGTTTGTCAGCCAATGTGACAAAATGTGGAAAAGCTCAAAGGTCTATAAATCATTTTTAAGGCACTGCAAGGTCAAAGAGTCAACCAGCAAAAACTAAAGCTGAAAAGGTTCTGTTTTCAAACTGAATTTCTGATTTAATAAAAACACTTGCATGATAACAAATTAGCAAAATTAAAATTCCTTTTTCTTGTTCTACTAAAGGATGTTACTTGAAACCTAAAACCCCCCACACATTTTAAGGAGACAAATGCCTTTTATGGGGGAAAAAAAAAACCCAATTGAAGCTATTCTCTGAAAACACCAGCCAGATTTAATAAGGGAAGATACCTTGTACTGAATGAATTATTTCTGCTTCGCTGCACCAAAACTTTTTCAACAGCAAACCCTTCCTCTAGTACTGGGCTAGAAATGAGAACAGGGGCATACAAGCGATGAAGGGGGAGCAGCTGTATAAAAAAAAAGAATCCATGTATGTAAAATACAGACACTGAGTTTGTCCCCTTTGTAGTTTGTAAGAAAGCACGCTGAGCTCCACAAAGCTCCTCTGCTCTCCCCCTCATTCTCTTTTCGGCTTGGAATCGGCAGTATTCAGACTTGGGGACCATAGCGAGCTCCAAGGCCTGTCTTTCATCCCTTGCATATAAGAAGGAATGAGGCTTTGTATTATTGTGGCACAGCTTAGAAGAATATTACTTAAGCCCACGCACACAGACAATGCCTGACCATAAATAAATAATACCCATTTCACCATGCAGTGCAGCGTTAAGAACTGCAGGAGGAAGACATTGAGAACCAAGGAAGGGGAAAAATTGGAGGGGGGAGTCAGGCTGCAGAAGACAGATGTATGCAAAGAGGAAGACATGGAGAGAGGAAATTAAAAGCCAAGACCAAAGACAACTTAATGACATTCTGTCTTCCTCTCTTTTCTTCACCCATCCGATCTTCCCCCATTCCTCTCCAACTTCTCCTCCTTGCTTCAAGCTGTATTTTCTCTCCATTTGGCTCTATATTTGTCCAAACTCTCCTGAGTCTGAGCTTATTGTCCACTGCTGAAACCAGAGCAAACATTCCATTATGTTTGTCATTATAATTGGCCATTGTTTTGGATGCATGCACTAATTAAATGTTCAATAATTAATGTCCCTTTAAGTTTGCAGTTCTGCTCAACTTCGCATTCAGAGATTCCTATCGGGCTGGAAGAAAGCCAGTGGAAAATCAATTGTTTACAACTCCTGTAAAAGCTTGTCGAGGTAATGTCAACTTAGCCATCTGGAGCTGGAATACATTGGGGAACTGTTAGGAAAACAAAACTTGCTAAAAACCTTTCACTAAAACATTCTAGATTTATTTTCTCTCTTAAGTTCTCTAAGTAATATATTTTCTTATACCAATATATAGTTAAGTACACGTGTTACTATGTACCAGGAAGCAAAGGCCAACTCATATAGAGGCTGTTGAAGAGAAGCGACAAATCCTCAAAGGATCATTGAAGGGGTTTGGGAGATCCAGTGGCCAAGTCGACAGGTGAGATCCATGCTTAATGGATCACAAGTCCATCACAGGCCTTCAGGATAATGAAAGTTAAAAATCAGAACAATGATCCATCTTTTTTTTCTTTCTATTCTTTACTCTGTTTTTTATATATATTTTATATTCTTTGTGAGTCTGTTTTTCTGTTACTGCCTGTCACTGCCACTTTGCCTCTGTTGCACAGAAATTTCCCCATCGTGGGACAATAAAGAATATTTATATTCTATTCTATTCTTCTATACCTGCCTAACCCTCGCGGGGTCATGAGAGGGTTGGTGCCTGTCTCCAGCAGAGGTGGGCTACAGCTTGGACAGTTCGCAAGTCAGAAGACTTATTGCTGCTCACCTCTCTTGTACTGTCTGATTGTCTTCATATAAAGAGAGGTACTGCTTCAACAACATTCTCTGGACAAGAAAAACATTATTTCCCTTGCATATTTTATTTCATGCACTCACTGGCCATATTAAGTACACATTTCTTGTTAGAACAAATAACGAATCAGCTAATTTTGTGCTAGCAACTCAATGCATTTTGATATCCAAATTTAGTGAAAATGATTTGCTGAAATTTAAAATCAGCATCAGAATGGGAAAGAAAATGGATTTCGGTGACTTTGAACATGGCATTCTAGTGCCGGATGTGCTAGTCAGAATATTTCAGACAATGCTGATCTACTAAGTCTTTCACACACAACCATCTCTTGGATTGCAGAGAATGGTCCAAAAGTCCGGACTCAAAGCCACTGTCCACTGGACATGTCCAGGCAGAGGTAAATTTTTGCGACCATGTATGCGTACCTGGTGTCACACAGTAAACTGCTCAGCGGGAAACAGTGTTCAAATTGAATTGTTTTGTATGTGACACTGAGCTGATAAGGTCAAGAGTGGACGCAAACAATTGCAAAGACGTGCAGCAGCTATACTGCCATTCTGGGCCACATGAACAGGTGTGCGATGGTTGACCTGGTGGAGAATAAGCAGGGCTAGGCACCCAGCTATCTCATCAAACTTGCTGGTATAGCTTGGCTTTAGTTTTAAATTTTTTCTTGCCCTCATAGGCATCCGCATTCTACACCACGAATTTTCTTTTGCTCATGCTTCATACTGTGGTACTGCTGTACCAACAGAGCTTGGTTTATAAGCAACCTACCTGAGTATTGCTGGAAACCATGTCCATCCTTTTATGACCTTGGTATACCCATCATCTGATGGCTACTGCCAGCAGGATAATGCACCACTATACTAAACCATCTCAAACTGATTTCTTGATCACAGCAATTAGTTTGCTTTGCTCCGGTTGCCTCCACAGTCACCGGATCTCCATCTGACAGAGATGTGGTGGAAAAGGGAGAATCACATCATGGATGTGCTGCCGACAAATCTGCAGCAACTGTGTGATGCTGTTCTGTCAACAAGAACCAAAATATCAAATGAATGTTACTAGGACCTTGCTGAATGCATTCCACAAAGACTAAGGCACGTCTGAAAGCAAAAGGGGATCCAATCCCCTACTGCTACCAGCAAGTAGCATCTAATAAAGCAATAAGTGTATATAGAGTAAATCGACAATACATGACTTGATACTTGCTATTTATAATGGTTAGATATATCTTCTTGAATAAAACATGGTCTGTCTTTTAATTTTTTTTTTCAATTAAAAACAAATTAAATAATAAAGGTACCTACGTGTTGAAGCCGTGCTGCAATGTTATAGACATGTTGAAGTCATCCAGCTTTGAGAAGGTTCTAAATTAGATCTGTTACTCTGTCTTTGTAGACAAGTCTGATTCATTTACTTTTCCAACAATTTCACAATAATATGACATCTTTCCACTACAGGTACATGAATTGTTACCAATAATAACTTCACAGAAATATGCACAGTGGAAAGCATCTTGATACTATCGCAGATCCTAACATCCACAGTCTTTCTCTGCAGTTATCTCCGCTCTTGGTGGTAGAGCCAATCTACACCAAGGAAAATAAATGGTGCTCCTGCACTGGCTGCTTTGCCAATACCAGTCAATAGCTTCACATGTGACATTGTGTCAAGCTTTTTGAGCTTCCCATGCTGCATTTTCTTTCAAATGTTTTGGATATGCCCTCCGAAATAAATCCACGAATAGCTACATTTTCTGCAAATAATTTAGTTACTTTTCACAGAAAAATTCACAAGTGAGTGAATCTGTGAATGCATAACCGTGAATAGGTGAGCGTCCACTGCATTTCTTTCAGCTTCCTGCGGGTTTTTCAGTTTGTTCGTTTTTTTACTTTGTTTACCGTTTGGCAAATAACTGCTGTAGTTTGTGAGGTTTACAGCACAAAATAACAGCAGGACAACCTAGTAGGTTCTACCAGCTGCAGGATAGTCAACACAACCATTTCTCTTCTTTGTAATCAATTTTTGACCAATGTTTGTAATCTCTTGTAAGATTAATAGCAAATATATGCTATTCCCCTTTACATTGTAATTATATTCATCTTAGCACCCTCACCTTGGTGTTTCATGTTCCTTATTTGGGTCATGACCTAATATGGGGCATCTACTGAAGCCAGCTGATGATGGTTCAGTCTCCTGCACTCTGTGGACTGGAGTACTTTGATTTTTTTTCCCTTGTCCTTTTTCCAGAATCTTAAATCCTAGCTTGATAAATAGAAACTTGACTGATCCTCGTGTGTCCTCAGTTGCCTTGGTTAAAGGTAAACAGAGGGAAAGTAACTGGAAAGTTTAAAACCCTGCTATTAAAGAAAGAGCTGCTGTAACACAGTGAATTTCATGCACCGCCAACAAGGCCTGGTGTTTAATCAATATGCTGTGCAGGTTGGACTTACAGCACTTAAAACTTCTATTGATCCGTGTGCCTTTTGGCTTCTATAATTCACTATGACCCTGTACAGCCTGGACAGGGTCTGTGCAGTAACTAAAGTTTAGACAGCGAGGGCAAAAAAGCTGGATTTGGTAGAAATTTGGCAGCTAAGAAAACAATGTGTAGATTTAGTATTTGTCTATAATTCATCCCAACTTGCATGTCCTTGGTTTGATGTGCAGAGCAAGGAAATGATGTGGCATCACATCTAACATGACTTGGCATCTTATTGTCACAATATCACCTGACACCAGCTAAAGGATTTTTTTTACATCACATTTCATTTGACATATTTTATGTTAAATGACTAAACCCTACAAAAACTCTATCCTTTTGATTCAAACAGACTTCAACATCCTTTTTCTTCAGCTGTAGAGTCTTGCGCAGCCAGTGTTTATAGAGGCCATTGTAGTTCAGCGCATTACCTATTGTCTTCATGGTAAAATCTTTACCAGCTATTTCCAGATTTTTCTGACACTCTCTGTGAGAGCTCCTTGGCTTGACAACTCTTTGATTATCCTTTTGACTCTTCTGCCAGAAATCTTACAAGGGGCAGATGAGTTTGGCTGGTTTATGGTAAAATCATGTTCATTCTTCCAATTTAAAAAGTTTACAAAGGAAACTGTGACCATTGGCATTAGGTTGGCAGTAGGTTTTACAATAGCAACTTTTCTATGAAGGTTTCTTTACTTTTTAAATGTGTGCAATGCTTTAGTAATTAGAAACCTTTTGGAGATGGTGGTAGGAGTTTGTCCTGTAATTGATAGGTTGCCAGTTCGAGCCCTGTCTTTGTCCATCTCAGTCGTTGTGAATGGGTGAATGACAGAATGTAGTGTGAAGCACTTTGGGGTCGTCTGGACTTCATAAAGTGCTATACAGGCCATTTTTACCAATACTGATATGCACAAAGCAGTAAAATGCTTTCTAAACACTAACAGTTGGTTTCCCGGCTTACTATGTGTTCTTGGACATCCTTTTCTTAATATGTTCAAAACTTATTCTCTGTACCATCAATTTTTCACGCATAACTTCATATTTGGATTGAATTATTTTGGATTCTTTGCATGTGTGGATTACTTGAGTTGTTACCGACATCTCGTGTGAATTTAATTTCAGTGGCAACATTTGAAATAGAAAATTGAACTTAGAAAAATATTGACATTTAACCACTGCTGTCTTCTGTTTTTCTTAGTGTTAATGATGTTCACTAATGTTCTCTAAAAAAAAAAACAGCAGTGCCTTTAACAAAACAGCAATATTTATACTGAGGTTAAAGTACACACAGGAAGACTTTATTTATGTCTTCTGTAGGCAATAGCTGCACTGAATTTTAAGGGTTGTATACAAATGCATGCCATATTTTTAAGATTTTTGTTTGCAAAAAGTTTTGAAAGCTATTTTATAGTGGCCAGTTAGAAAAAGTCCAGATAAAATCTCTTGAAGTTTGGTGTTGTAATGTGAAAAACTTCAACAGGAATTAATAGTTTTTGAAGGCACTGAAATTGAAAGTAAAATTAACTGGTGGGAGTTTGAACCTGGTTGATGGCCTCAAGCACTAACTAAAGTGGCTCTTTAGCTGAGAAAAGAGTTGGTACAAGCACTGAAACAGAAAACGAAAGAACTGGTTTTAATCAAACTTAGTCACGAGAATTGGTTTGGTGGAAAACCCCTGATTAGAATTTTTGAAAGCAAAAAGGCAGTTCAAATGTCTTTCTAACCACTTTTGCTCTTCCATAATTATCTTGCAATTATCATACTACCATTATCCTTCCGCTAGTAATGTGTCATCCAATTACCTGGGCCCACAGCGCACTGAACATAAATTCATCCGCTCTACAAAAGGTAATTACAAAGAGTCATCATTACTGAGTTCATCTCGCGCTGAGCACACCCTCTGGCAGAAAACCAGAAGGCTTGGTTTGATGTGTAGTGATAGGCTGAGTATAAAAAGAACTGTTTGTTTTTGATAGCTCAGTATGTGACTTCCGCTGCCTGACAGGGACCGTTTAATTCAACTTCTACTATCATCATGGTCAACAGCACAGGACGCAGTCTTTCAGCCCCATTACACACACTGATGGAACCGCATGCAATATATCCTCCCTACGCAAACCTTTCTCTCCCCTCCACATGCCGTCTGGAACACAAAACTATCACTCCGCTGCCCCCTCCCTCTCTTTTACCTACCTCGTGGAGTCTGCTCGTCTCTGGGTCGATCTCCTTCTACCTTCTTCCATCTCTTTGTCAGAGAGAAAAAAGAAACACCCACTTACTGTAGTTCTGCTTGAGTGCTGAGTGGGAGAGTCTAAACAAACTCCGGTCCAACTTATCTCAATTCCTCCTGAAGCCTTTGCCCTTCGCCTACAAACTTCCAAGTTCAACATTAGATATTAGAGTGCCGGCAAAGCGCCTGTGGTGAAACAATAAGCACAGGGTCTGAAAGTGCATCCGCAGATGTATCTCAGCTCCTCTGTGGCCTCTTAAACTCTAACCACGAGTTTGAAACATTAAAGACAAGACTGAATCCAGATTCAGGAGATTCCCAAGGCAACTTGCAGTAAATGTTTTCTGACTCATCCTGAGCTAAGCTTTTGTAAAAACTTGTATGCTAATATTTGATTAGTTACACATAGATAATAATTACCTGCTTGTTGAAGCAACATACCTCATCACTTATAATTTCCACAATTAAAACCAATGTTGTAAAAAGAGAGATTATTCCTGGAATTTGCTGAAGTCAATATTTGAGTATATTCACAGTCTCAAGTTCACTCAAGTGGTCAAGGAGACCGCAGTCACCACTGAGGCCTTTCATTTTCACATCGTCTTCCTTGTTGAGGTCTTGATATTTTTCATCCTACTAGTCATCTTCTTGATTTAGCTAGTGATTGGAATTGCTGTCAATACAGCGGGCCAGGCTGAGAATTTTTTTTAAATGAAAATAAAGTCATAATATTATGAGAATAAAGTCATAACATTAGCAGAATAATGACAATATTACCAGAAAAATAGTCATGCAATTACAAGGAAAAAGTCATTTTAATGAGAAAAAAGCTTCAATAGAGTTATTAAGATCTGACATGACCAGCTCTGCAAGTCTGTGTGGTTCTTACTTCGAAATGGACAGTCATTTGCTCTATCGTTTCAAAGTCCTGCTATTGATAATTTGATGCAGATGTGTTAAAAGATTAAATATTTCCTGATTTGTAAAAACTGATACCAAAGCATAACTTCACAAGATGCTCAACATTCCTCATTTTATGTATCTATTTGTATTATTTTTGTGTTACTTTCACATAAAATTACTACTTCATTTTGTAATATTATGATTTTATTCTCGTATTACTGCAACTTTATTCTGGTAATATTATGACTTTATTGTCATATAATTTCGACTTGATTGTAGTACGACTTTATTCTCATAACGTTATGACTTTGTTCTTGTTTGACTCTTTTCTCATAATATTATGACTTCATTCTCGGAATATTATGACTTTATTCTTGGATTATTTTCCCTTTATTGTTGTCTGACTTCATTCTCATATTATTACAACTTTATTCTGGTATTATTACGACTTTATTCTAGTAAT
This sequence comes from Anableps anableps, assembly GCA_014839685.1. Classification (NCBI taxonomy): domain Eukaryota; kingdom Metazoa; phylum Chordata; class Actinopteri; order Cyprinodontiformes; family Anablepidae; genus Anableps; species Anableps anableps. Next base: position 7,478,676 of record CM026079.1, read on the forward strand.
ATTGTGACTTTATTCTCATATTATTACAACCTCTCATATTATTACTTTATTCTAGTAATATTGTGACCTTATTATTACAGCCTCTCATATTATTACAACTTTATCCTGATATTATGACTTTACTCTCATAATTAAAAAATAATAATTCTTAGCCTCTCCCTAATACTCCATCGTACTACTGCCCTTTTGTCCACCACCACAAAGTTTGTTTGGTTAGTACACCTAAATTAGTTTAGGTCTGAAAGTCCCATAGGATTTTTGCTCCAACATTCTCAGCCTCTTTAGGGGGTCTTTCCTTCTTTGTCGAGAGGACCACCAGTTCATACTCAGTACAGGACTCCACCAGCTGATTGGTTGTGGCATTCCATGTACACTTTTGCCTTATGTGTTTAAAATGAGCCACATTTGCACTCATTTTCAACAAAATATTGATTTTCAAAGTACCAGAGCAGGTTCTGGACCATTGCCAAACTGGAAAATTGCATTTCTGCTTGGGTGACAGAAATGCAACCTTGACAGTGTTCACAGAAATTTAGGGGGAAGTTAAGATTTAGTCCAGACCTTTATAGAAAACTTCTGTGAATGTCTAAATGGTAATGCATTTCATTTTAATTCATGTCTGATCATGTCCGTTGCACTGGTGAAATATTAACATGAACACAACTTCACATATTCCAATCCTTTCAGGGCACTGCGACCATAGTGAAATCCTATAAAATTTTCTCACCTGAATCAGAAACTACTGATATTTCAGTTATTTCAGCAGTTTGGACTATTGGTCCAAGAGCTGACTTCTGTATACCAAAAGCCTGGGTTTAGCTGTTCCCAGACCGTTCAGTTAGAGCAGAAGTAATTACCTCAAAGCACAGGTGCTGCTGAGACTTGAACCTGTTAGCTGCAAGTCAACAGGTCAACTTCACACAGACTGATGTAACTCTTTGTAGCCATGTCTGCCTTTTAAGGGATGCTTATTATAAGTCAGTCAGCTATCATGCTGCAATAGATGGAGCGTGACAAATTCTTCATCTTGAGATGGATGGCAGGTTAAAAAGGTGCTTTGGTTAGGTCTAGGTTGAAATTATAGTACCTTGTTAAAGTGTTCTCACCACTTGAATTTGTTTACATTTATCTCATTACAATCACACATTCAACAAATTTCAATAGAATTTTATGTCACTGACTCACAAAGTTGTGCAGAAATATGAAGTGTCAGACATAATGCAAAAATGTTGTGATATTCATGATTAAAAAAATAAAAGCCTGGCATGCAGATGTATTTAGCGCCTATTACTCTGATACTTCCACAGAAAATCCAGTGCAACTTCAGAAGTCACCTCATTGGTGACGGGCTGAAAATTTATCTCAGTTAAATCCAACTGTTCTATGAAGGCCTCAGAGGTTTGTTAGAGAACATTCGAGAGTGAACAGCATCATGAAGACCAAGGAACACACCAGTTGTAGCGATGTTTAAAGCAGAGTCAAGTTACAGGTATTTCAGCTTCCCATGCTGGATTGTTCTTGTCCTTTGAATAATTTTGATAAGCTCTACAAAATTTTAAAAAATCAGAAAATAAGCTCTACAAAATTTAAAAAAAAAAAATCAGAGAATATGTTTTCTGTGAATTATTTGGAATTTCATTCCACAGAAAAAATTGCAAATAGGTGAATCTGAAAATACTCAACCGCAAATAAGCAGGTGTCCGCTGTAAAAAGAATATTGCACAACTGCAACCTACCAAAACATAAGCGTTCACTTAAACCGATAGGCCAGCACAGAGACCATTAATCAGAGAAGCAGCCAAGAGGCCTATTGTAACTGTGGAGAAGCTGCAGAGATCCATGGCTCATGTGGGAGAATCTATTGACAGGACAACAGTTGGCCATACATTCCACAATTCTGGCCATTATAAAAAAGTGGCAAAAAAGAAATGCTTTGCTGAAAGAAAGCCACAAGAAACTCTGAGTCAAAGTACAGGTATTCATGGGGGTTAGAGACCATAGCTGCCTGTGAATAGTTAAAATTCTTGAATGCTTGAAACCCCCTCTAAAAACACCTATAACATCCTGTTTTAATAGTTCAGACACCAAATACACCTTGTACATGAATAAGCTCATTTAAAACAGTCTTAGTTGCATCTGCAGAAGCAGAACATCGACAGTCTTCCTTATTTCCTCTCTTGGAGGTACAGCCAATCACCGCCATTGAAACTAAATGTCGCTCCCAGATTGGCTGCTTTGCAAATGTTAGCCTATAGTGAGTCAAGTGCCATTGCACCTAGGTACTTTAGTTTCCCGAGCTACATTTTCTTCCAAATACCTTAGATATTCTCTACAAAAAACTTCACAATTAGGTGGAGTTTCTGTGAATAATTTGAAAAGTCTGTGAATTGGTGATTCTGCAACATCCTGAACCACAAATAGGTGGGGGTCCAATGTATGTCACAAAGGGGACACTGAAACTTCATGTTCACAGACATTATCTGTCCAGTCTGATTGAGGTAGAGCGATTTTGCAAAGAAGAAAGGTAAACAAATTTATCTAGATGTGCAAAATTTGAGATAATCCCCCACAAAAACCTGCAGCTCTGATTGAAAGCTGTTTCTGAGAAGTATTGACTCAGGTGGGCTAAATGCATATGAATACCATACTTTTTCAGATTTTAGTCTGTGAACAACGTTAAAAAATAATTTTCCTTCTACTTCACAACTATACACTATTTTATGTTGGTATACTGCATAAAAAATGTACGTTTGCTCAATCCTCCTCAAAAATGTTTGCGATATTATAAATTTCTTGGAACTCTGCAGGAGGCACAGCCTGAAATCAGGCGCGGCTGTGTTTATCTTTTCGGAAAAATCTGAACACAGGGAACAATTATGAAGAGCTGCTGTTCCACGTCAAGCTCCATCTGGCCCAGTGAAGCCACATGAAATCCTGTCAGGGCCTCTCATTTATTTTCAGCAGAACACCTCGTTATAATCCAAATCTGAATGAAAACTCTTGCAGAATTCGTCTCTGGGGAGCGTCTTGTAGTTCAACAAAAAGTTTTGGGGGTTTTTTTCTTGCAAAAATTTGTTGTCACGTGAAAACTAGAAGATATCGCAACTCAGATTCTAATGTTCAGAGCTGAGATGCAGCAGCAAACAAAATAATGTGTATTTTAATGACTTTCATGCATTATGGCTGCACGTACATGTGCACATGTTCACTGCACATGCGTGGGAGTCAGAGTTTGTCTGCACTCCGGGGACAAGGTGCTGTAATGGAGTATTGATGTCGCGGAGGGGTTGGTGAGAAGAGAGCGATAATTAGATTCTCTTCTCACTCTCTGTGCACTGCTCAGATACAGAGCGTTTCTAATGAGAGGGGAGCTCTTACCAATAATTACCTCTGTATTTCTAAAAATCCTTCTCAGCACGGTCACCAACCAGCGCCTTGACCTCAAAGAACCAGTCATTAGCCAGTCTCATAATTAGGTGTCATTAGATGATCAAGCGTGTCGAAGAGGCGCGGTTTTTAAGTGGTGGCTTAATAAACGAAGAGAACAATCATCCCAGTTCCTTATCCTTACAACCGCTGGTGTGCTTGAGAAGAACAACAGCCTAGCAGACATTGAGGCTTTTCTTCGACGCATCATTTCCTCGGGTCAGGTACAGTTCCTTCCCTCCTTCATCTCCCGCTGTCCGCTAATGAAATACTCCTTACCAGGTGAGAAGTTCGCAGGCCTGATGGGCTGGCAGGTATAAGGCTGTAGAGAATACACACACACACACACACAAACACACACACACACACATACACACACATCTGGTTAGCACACATTACACAAGATTGACTCCAAGCAGGAGAGGCATGTGTTGTGGCCATTTATGCTGAATTCTTGTAAATCTTAAATTCTATCAATTTAACTTTTTTTAAGCAGTGAAAACTTGCAGAAGCTAATTTGGAACCCAAGTTCTGTAAATAACTATTATACTTGGAAATGTTGGAACTTACAGACCCCCCCCACACTGATAAAGATATTAAGAACACACCGGGGTCGTAGTGGATATATTTTTTGACAAATGTCTGGTGTGATGACGGGGGATTTTTTAAAATGAGTTGACCACTTTTTGAACTTGTAGGATTATATTTAGTTAACATTTGTTTACATCTAAGTTGTAAGAAATTATTTTGTCTATATTTTTGCAAGGAACAAACGTCATATAGTTTTCAAAGAATCAAGTCAGTAGTGTGTTCAGAAACAACCCCCCTGTTGCCACCCATGGCCCTTTCTGGGAACATTTTTGATTTTGATAACTCAAAAGGCCGTGACAAAAGCAATATTTGTAGATGATACAGTGATCTTTGAAAATTGTTAAAGTAGGACTAATTAAATTCTGAATGCTTATGTATACATTCATATTACTTGACTTTTCCACATTTTCTAATGTTACAACCACAAACTTTTATGTATTTTATTGTGATTTTAAGCAAGACAAAAAAAAGTGGAAAATTTTGAAGTGAAAAAAAGTTGATGCATCATTTCTTGATACATCAACTTTCTTCCTAAAATCTTTTTTGCCAAGATATATTGCATTCATCCCCCTTTAGTATGATACCCAAAAAATAAATTATTCAGAAATCACCTAATTAGATGGGAAAAAAAAGTCCACATCACTGTGATTTATTTTGTTAGAAATTAGTCAAACAGCATCATGAAGACCAAGAAACAGCAGACAGGTCAAGTTTGGTTTGCTTATGAATAAATAATAAAATGCCAAAAGTAATTAACAAAATTAGGATTTCAGATCAAAATTACCAAGTCCTGGTGGCACCACCAGATTATCAGGAAATAATAGCCAAATAGTTTTCAGTCTCAGTTATTGTTTATGAATACCTGCCTGATAAGGCATATATGCTATATAACAATAGATGAAAGATGAAGTTCAGCACTAACATTCTGGAACAGCATAGCTCTGCACATATAAAGAATAAACACAAAACAGCTTCACTCAAAAATATAAAAGTTTATTAAAATGTCATGATTGGTGGTAGTGATGGACCCAAATGCAGAGACCGTGAGTATATTTGGATATTTAATGAAAAATTAGATAAAAACTTACAAAAAAACCCCTCAGGGACTGCAGGAATCCAGACACAAACACAAGCAGAGTTTGACACTGAGGTAATGGGTAGACAACAGGAGAATCCAGCAAGGTGAGAGCAGAAAAGAGGAGAAAGGTTTATATACATATAAAGGCGGGAACAAAGAAGAAGACAAAAGAACTGATTACAGGTAACTGACTTCAGACAGGCTTGGACGTGTACTGGCTTGAGTAGGAGGACCTTATATGCGTGTTCCATGACGGCATAGTGTGTTACTAATTGTAGCACAATTGCTGGGGAATTGAGCGAGTAAGACTTGATGAGATAAATGACTAGCAACTGGGGAAGGGAAGTGAATGGCCGGTTGAAACAAAACAATGATGACACTTGAGGGAGACCTAAACAGAAATACTGATTCTAACTAAATAAATCCAAGACCTAAAATACCTGAACTAACCAAGGTAATAAACTGAGAGGAAGGGAAGTCATGCTAAATGTAAAGAACCATTCAAATAAGAAATAACTGAACTAACAGAGGGAAAGTAAGAAATCAATACAGAGAAATAACAGAAGCAAAGGTCCCAAAGAACAAGGGACCATAACACAAAATATTTCAACCTTCCAGTTAAAATAATTTAATCAACAAACTCCCTAAGCTACAAACACTCAAATAAATTACTAAGTAACAAATGAAAGAATAATGAAAACTAATCAACTGCAAAAAAGTAAAACAGTACAATTCAACTATTAAGAATAGAACCAGTAACCAATAAAAATGATGCAATGATGTTACAGTTCAGTATGCACTGTGAAAATTGAGAAAAACCAAGTTTATTTTGAGGTATTTGGAAAAGAGGCCAATTTAGCTTTCAACTAATTAAGTTTACTTTTTATATACTTCTACAACAGTAGTTCATTTGCTGCCTTCGTATATATCCCAAACATTCTCATCTTTTAACCCTCTGCCTTGCCTCCTGCACTACATCCATGAACTTTCCCTGTGGTCTTCCATTTCCAGTATCTCTGGCAGCTTGATATTCATCATCCTTCATCCTAAATATCCTCTGTCTCTTGTTGCACATGTCCAAACTATCTCAGCCTTATCATTTGAACTCATTGTCAACCTGAGCTGCTTGTCAGTAAACTAATTTCTAACCCTGTCCATTTTGGTCAGTTCTATAAAAGTCTTCCCAATCTTCAGCTCTGACACCTTTAGCTTTACCTCCAGTCAACTGCCACTTTCTTCACACCACACATCACAGCAGGTCTCACTACCACCTTGTTAAACTTTCATTTTCACTTCTGCAGCCATACACTGTCATGAATCACCCCTGACATTTGTGCCCACTGGTTTAATAGTTGACTCATCCACTCATCCTATCCTGTCGACCTGGCTTTTAAGCATAGTCCATGAATTTTAAGCAGGGTTGAAGTCAGAGCTTAGAAAGGTCATTCAAAAAGCTCAATAATAGTCAGTTTTTATCATTCCAACAGGTTTTGACACAAATATTAGATCTTTTACCTGTTTGAATACCCAACTGTGTTTTATCCCCAACCATCTTTCCCAAACTGTTACTTTCAGTTGAAAGAAAATCAGTTAGGATGTTCAGGGAACATTAAGGACCAAGCTTGCCTTGAACTGGAAACTGCTGTAACACCAGTGTTCCTGTCCAGAGCATGGTTGATTGCTACTGTCTGAAAGACTTCTGCACAAAACAGAAGGCTCTGCTCCAAACTTGATCTCCAGGTGCCCATATGGACAAGCTAATCGGCTACAGTGGGGAAAATAACTATTTGATACACTGCCAGTTTTTCAAGTTCTCTCATCACAAAGAATGAAGAGGTCATTAATTTTCATCATAGGTACACCTCAACTTGGGGAGACATAATCTTTCAGCTCAAGGAGTATCAATGCTCATAAGAAAGGTGAGGGATAAGCCCATACCTACATGGGAAGACCTGGTCAATGACCAGAAGAGAACTGGGACCACAGTCTCAAAGGTTACAATTAGTAACACACTACGCTGTCATGGATTATGCATATAAGGTCCTCCTACTCAAGTCAGCACATGTCCAAGCCTGTCTGAAGCCATCTGGATGGTCTAGAGGTGGCATGAGAAAACACCACGTGGTCAGATGAGACCAAAATAGAACTTTTTGGTATAAACTGCACTTGCCGTGTTTGGAAGAAGAAGAAGAAGAAGGATGAGTACACTCCCAAAAACATTATCCCAGTGGTGAAGCATAGGGTTGGAAACATTGTGCTTTGTGGGTGGTTTTCTGCAAAATGGACAGGACAACTGCACCGTATTGAAGAGAGGATGGATGGGGCCATTTATTGTGATATTTTGGGCAACAATGTCCTTCTCTCAGTAAGAGCATTGACGATGGGTCATGATTGAGTCTTAAAGCATGACAATGACCTGAAACACACAGCCAGGGCAACTAAGGTATTCTGGAAAATACTAAGGATAAGAAGCTTTTTAAGATCCTGGAGTGGCCTAGTCAGTCTCCAGATCTGAAGCTAACAGAAGATCTATGAAGGGAACTGAACGTCTCTGTTGCTCAGCGTCATCCCCAAATTCTGAAAGATCTGGAGATAATCTGTATGGAGGAATGGGCCAAAAGCTGGTCAAGAACTAAAGGAACCATCTAGCCTCTGTAATTGTAAATGGAGGTTTCTGTGCCAAATATTAAGTTCTATTTTCCTACTGTGTCAAGTACTTATTTTATGCAAAAAGCTAATAATTATTTAAAATTCATGTGATTTTCTGGAATTTTAGTTTTTCAAATTCTGTGTGTACGACAGAGAAAGAATGGAAATGTCTATAATTTTCAAAGTAAAATCAGCAAAATCATGAAATCCTCATTTTCTCCACTGCACGTGAGAGGTGCTTCCAGTCCATTAGACAGTGGAGGAAATGCTAAAAGTTTGCTTGGTCATAAATTCAAAAATCACTGTCAGACTGTCTTGGGACCACAGAAAATGTATGAGAAGGAAATAAAAGACACAGCATGGGAGGAACATCAGTGCTCTGGTAAGAACAGTAATAAATCCTTGCTTTTGCTTGGTCTTGCTGTATAAATGGTTAGTATATCAGAAATGCAAAGGTTAACTTAACTTTTCTTGTAAACAAATTTTTGGTTTATATTAAATGTTGCTCTGCCAAGAATCAGAATGCGTGCTGCAGGAGTTAGGAAATGCTCTGAATGTATATCAATGTTAACATCATTACTATAATTTAAGTTGATGGGTTTAAAGTTCACAGAGATCTTGCTCTTTCAAACACCTGTAGCTATGCTTAAAAGAAGCATTGTTAGCTTTTATGTTAAAGAATGAGGAAAAGGGCACACATCACATACATTAGGGAAACAAACATTTTCCATGTTAAACTGGTATTATTCATGTAAAGAAAAATGCCAAAAAAAAAAAAAAAAAACAGTTGAAAACTAGTTGAAACTGCATTTTAATTTTCACAAACCAATCACTCTCATAATACTGTAAAAACATATTTGAGCAAGTTAATACTTTCTTTTCAGGGGGCCATTTATATCACTGAACTGAAAAGAAGAACCAGAAAATTTTGGAATATTTCTCTGGATTAGAATTTATGTACAATCAGTAACAAAATTAACAAAAAATTTAAGAAGACTCAATAAGAGTTTGTATCTATATATGTGCTATATTATGAAATGTATTTGATCCCTTATCTAATTCAATGAATGTAGGTTTTCCAGTCACTTCTGTGGCCACACGTGTCTAATATCCAGCACCAAGACATGCAGGCTGGTTCTACAAACATTTGGGAAAGAGTGGGTTGCACAAGACAGCTCGGGGAATTCCAGCATAGTACTCTGATAGGATGCCAGCTGTGCAATAAGTCCAGTCATGAAATTTCTTCACTATTAAATATTCCACAGTCAACTGGTAATACTTGGTGAATAATAGAACTGTTTAAAATGTTAAAGCTATACATAGACACCATTAAGATTTGTCAATGATGTGCATGTTTGTAGCCTTGATTTAAACTTACATTATATATTCTGTTTGGGTTTAGACTGAACAAAACTGCCTGGTCTAAAAGTAGTGTAAAAGTGTTCCATAATGGACTTAACATTATAAATTCATAAAGTCCACAAAAAAGTTTGATAGCACTCGGAGACCACATTGCAAAACTACCAGAAAGCATAAACTGAACAGCTTCATTTAATATGTCATGACAAACTAATTGCATCCATGTTTCAGTTGTGTTGTGGTAATAATATCAATACTCAGCATTTCTTATCTTATTTGTGGGTGAAAAATTAAGAGCGTATAGAAGAAGAAGAAAAAAAAGAAGAGAAGAAGAAGGAAAACAGAAAAAGGAAGAAAGAAGATGAAGAAACCTATCGTATCTTACCCAGGTTGCCGTACCAGAGGGCAACACGAAGGGGGCCAGCGGAGGCAGTGAGTTTGTGGGGGGGAGTTTATAGCTATGAGCGTGTGTGTGTGTGTGTGTGTGTGTGTGCATGTATGTGTTTGTAAGTAAGTCCATGAACACTGTCCCAAATAGCCCTCCAGCCATGGTCCTTGATAAGTGATGAAGCGATTATCAGCCAGCCGCAGTAGAGTTCTGATTCAAGTCCACAGATGTCATGGGGAAAGTGAGCGGGTAGCGGGAGCAGAGCATCTTGTTCACATAACATCCAGGAGAAATTGAGATAGCCAGCCTTCCAAGTATGACACAATGGAGTCAGATTCAGATAACAATTGTTTTGTGTCAGGCCAACTCCTTTAATTTTTGTCCGCCTTAACGTCTCACTGGTATATCTTAAAGGTAATTCTAAACAGCTAAATTTGTGGTCAGTTCCGCTAAGCTAAGCTTGCAACTTCTCCAAGGTCTGTTCCCTCCCGTTAGTGAGTCCAAGAACCGCAACCAGCCTGCCATTCTGTCCAAGGATCAACTCCAGTTTGCAATTCTGCTCACGCAGCATCTGAGTCTGAGTGTTCATGGCTCGGCATTTTCCATCACACATGCTAGGCAGCCTCACAGTGGCCAGAACAGCTGCCAACATTTTCCGAATTTCTCGATATGCCAGGTAACGGCCAACTCCAAAAAGCAGAAATCCTGTTATCAAAAATCCAATTATGTACGCATCTTCAACATCCTCGACTGACAGTATGGACAGACACATGATCCTCCACTCTGCCAGGAGTCCATCTTGTATCCGGCTGCAAATGTATCGTCAGGGCAAGAGGGCTCTCATTTGCCCAGTCTTCTCATTGAGAAAATTTGATGAATTGCGTTGACAGACCAGCTGACCAGCTCTGTGATTTGGAATTTGGAAGATATGTAGAGAGGCTCCAAAAGATTAACAAGACAGCACAGAACAGAGAGCAGAAGCAGGGCAGAAGGAGGAGAGAGTGGGAGAAGAAAAAAGAAGAGAGCAAGAAGAGGAAAAAAAGCAGTTATAAAAAGGTATTTATATATTTACAACATATCGACGGATGGAAACCCACTTTTTTTAAGATTTCATGGACATTGAGGACTAATATCAAATGTATATGGGGTGCCTGTTCTACTGCTGCACCAGGCACCAGCCCAGAAACATAAATTTTAATCTAAAGGTGTGGTGCACAGTCAAGAGTGTGCACTGACAGAAAGACACTTCAACAGTGTCATAAGAGACAAACTTCAGTTTGTGGCCATAAGAAAAATATCCACCATTGTGTAAAAATATGTTTGTAACAGATAATGTGAATACTGATGCATCACAACAAAAAAATGGTGTACAACATGTCGAAAGGTTCTAGACTTATGTATTATTTGCACAGAGGTGCGTAGCTTGTCAGATGGTTCTGTTAGAAAAGCTCAGGATCAATAACTGAGGTGTCAGGAGTTCTAGACTGGGAATTGTTCCTCTCTTTCTTCTTGCACGCTACTCAGTCTCGACTTTAAAACTGATCTATATTTAGACTTCTGCTAAACATCTTAGATGTTAAAAAAAACCTTTCACTTTTGAACCAAATATCTATCAAATACAAGCTGGACGCCTGTGAACCATTTAGACATTGTTTAGACTTATTTTCAACACACAAAAAAAAGTTTTCACTGGGTGGAAGTGATTGAGAATGACAATAACTCAAACTCAAATTGGAAGGCCACTTAAAATCCCCGACTGGGGTCATGCAGAGGTCACCTGCTTTCTGCAGTCAATCGCAATGGCCTCCTAACTTAAAGCAGCCTTCAGACTAGCTGGAGAACACTGCATAGCATGGCCCAGGGGTCAGCAACCTTTGCAATCCAAAGAGCTATTTTTGCCCTTTTTCTTTATAGACAAAACTTGTCTAGAGTCATAAAACTGACCCCCTGTTTTTTTCTTATGAACACCTACTGTAGAAATTGTTTTACATTTTATGATTAAAGAACTAAAAATATGTATATCTAATTTTAGATTTCAGAACAAAGAAAAAGACAAAAGTTAAACAAAAACATATTTTCTTGAATGAAATGTTTCATATTTACAGAAAATAAAAAAACATGTAGTCTGTTGATGAAATTGTATGCAAATGAAGCGTAAAAAAACAAAGAAAATGCTAGAACTAACCTTTTTACCTATACATTTAAAAACATTTCTCAGGTCTTGGTCAAAGTAATGAAAAACCATTTAGGAGGGCTTAAAGAGCCACATATTGCTCTGGAGCCACAGACTGCAGACCCCTGGCATGGCCCAACAGCTAAACACAAGTGCAATGCAAACTGCAGTGGTGTAGAGCACTCATACCCTGTAAGTAAGCAAGCAAGCAAGTCAATTTTATTTATTTATACAGCACCTTTCAAACATACAAATAAAATGCTTCACAAAGACATCAAAAAACTGTAGAGCAGTAGAAATTTGTTCTCTGGGGTGAAATCATCCTTTGGCAATTCAGTGGACAAGTTTGGCTTTGGCAGTTGCTAGGAGAATGGCTTATGTCTGACTGTGTCAAGTGTAAAGTTTGGTGCAGAGATGATTATGGTGTGGGGGCTGTTTTTTTAGGAGTTGGACTCAGCCCCTCAGTTCCAGTAAAATTTAATAGGTCTTTTCTAGTCATACCAACCACTCAAAGCCACAGTCATCCAAGTGCACTCACAAATACACACACATACACTGATACATAGGCAGGTTTTGGTTAAGTGCCTTGGTCAGGGGAACATTAACATGTGATCCTCTGGTTGCAAGACAACTACTTCACCCAATGATCCACAATCCCTCATAAAGGAACTCTTAATCCATTAGAATGCTTTTGGAATGATTTAGAGTGCTGACTACGGGCCAGGTCATCTCATCCAACAATAGTGTCTGACCTCACAAATGCACGGCTGGAAGAAGGGCCTAAAACTCTCACAAACGCAGTCCTAGACCTTGTGGAAAGCCTTCCTAGAAGAGTTAAAGCTGTTATAACTGCAAAAGGTTAATAAACCCAACAGATTAAGAATGGGATGTCACTAAAGCAAATACTTTTGGCAATGTAGTTTTTATATTTGAGCCTGAATGTGTAATTTGGACCCATTGTGGATCAGAGTAAAATCTGAAAGCGAAATGTTTAAATGCATAAGTAAAAGTTCCAAATATACATGTGATGATAAGTATATATAAAACATATGACCATCAGAGAACAATCTTAAAATTAAAGCCGTGTCTTTCTATATCATAAGAATGGCAGCAGCTAGACCCTTCTTCGCTCATCAGTAAATCCCATGGCTGACCAACAGATAATTGAGACAGACATGTTCTGATGCACTTTATGTCCTTCCTGTCAACTGTTTTCCCAAATTTGGCTTCTCTTGCAGAACATATTACTGCACTTTGCAAAAAAACCCCAAAAAAACCAAACCCATCTCATCCATCACCAAAACATTCACACTAAAGGACAGAGTCATTCATTACTGGCATAACTAATAATCAAATCCAGCTATTAAATGGAATATAACCATTTATTAAAGATGCAGTCACACAGAGACATACATATATACCACCTCAAATCACCAAGATGACTTATTTTCTTCATTACCCTCCTCAATGACCCCATTCACACAACCAAGACGCACTGAACCAGTAAAACGTCTCTTCACATTCCAGTCCCATGGCACACGCACACACGTGCCTGAACACATAGTCACACACATACACATCAAGTCCCTTTTATGTGTTCCAGATAGCTTGTGGAGATCAGTGGCATTTGGTTCAAGGATTGGTTCATCCGGGGGTCACAGAGTAGCATATTGATGGTGACTTCAACACATGAAGCATATATTGGAAATAAGTTTCTGCAAATATAGCATCAGGTGTATTTAGTCAGGCTGGGTGATAGTTTAACCTGGAGAAGGGCCTTGTCTTGTAGCAGAAAATATGGAGCTTTCTAGTTTAAAGGGAGGAAAAATATCTAGGAAATGACAAAAATGAGATGTTTTAAAAATTGGTTTACCTTTTTTATACATTATGCCAGCAAATAAAAAACCAGCTGAAACATTTAGTGTCATTTCCACCATTCTGGTGGACTGATGGCAGTAGGAGAGTAATAAAACACCTTTACACTTCATTGCCTCATAAATCCTAATATATTTCACAAATGAACTGCTGCATCCGCCCGCTCTCTTACTTAACTCCCTGTGTTCATTTGCCTTCGTGACGGCAGACAGATTCATTTACCAGTGCCCTCAGGCGAATGCTGCACTGCCACTGGGATCCCACTGAGTCACTGTCAGAGGATTAGAATTTTGTGTTCCACCATATCCGTTCCCTCCTATCAGATGTTTTTTTTAGCTGCTTTGCAAAGGTTTGGGTGCCCATGCATATGTTTGTGTCTGCATGTGCGACTGTGGAGCACTTTTTCATGTGGGTGGAAGATGGCATCCCTCAAGGACTTGTTGCCTTTCTGTTTGATCATTGCAAGCACAAGTGCCGCCTCTTTTTGTACCGTGAACTCGAATGATCATTGATTTTGCACAAGCTGGGTGTTAATTCTCATTACCTTGGGGGAATTTAAAAATTTGGAGGATTATAGTTTGCAAGAAAGTTGGTGGGTATCACATAACACATTATGTTTCTGCATGATTTGACTCAGAATTCAATTTGTTTTGCCTGATTTAGCAAGGAGGATGACCCACAGGGAGGATGATGAGTAACTAGGGATGATAATTAATTTCCCAGGGTATCAAAATTAGTTTTCTCCTCACATGTGACTTAAATGGGACACTTGTTTGATACAAATGCTCAAGGATTTTCAAAATACTCCCTGGGGTTCCATGGCAGGGATACATCTGTGTTATGGGCTTGCTTGGTGAGTCATCATGATGAGTGATGACGACTTGGCAACACTGGCACAGGCATATCACGGTAGATTTGCCGTGGAAATGTGCCGTGGCAAACACTCAAAGCAATATCAAGGTCTTTTGCTGAGATGTGGAGGAGGAATGGGACTGAAGGCTGTTTTCAGAAAGAAAAAGTGTGCATTCGATCAACAAGTGTGGAAGTGGTTGTTCCAGGAAACATTAATTTGATTCCGATGGATTTTACCATTCGTCCGTCCGTCGTCTTCCACCTATCTAAGATCGGGGTTGCCGGTGTAACAGGTCCAAGATCCTAGACAGCCCCTATGAGATTTTACAGCTCATACTGGGGAAGTCCAAGGCATTCCCAGACTCAAAATAATATATTCTCTAGTTCCTTCAACTTTTTTGGATTTGACCCAGAGTCTCCTCCTGGTGGGAATACCCTCCAAACAGAGGAGCCCGAGAGGCATCCCGATCAGATGCTCGAACTACCTAAAATGACTTCTTTCAATACAGAGGAGCAGTGGCTCTACTCCAAGTTTCTCCTGGATGGAAACGGTTCTGACTGTCATCTTTAGAGCGAGATCCCATCACCCTGTGGGGCAAGCTCATTTTAGCTGATAATATCCGGGATCTTACTGTTTCGTAATGATCTTTATCTCATAAAGGTATATGAGGATTGAGCATTGCCAGAGTCCCCAATCTGTCTATCAGTCTCCAGCTCTGTCCTGCTGCTATCACTGATAAACAACACATATTCTGGTTGAGAACCATGGTTTCAGACTGGGAGGGACTTCCATCCTGGCACCTTCACCTTCTGTTGAGAATCACCCCAAGTGCATACTAAACATTGTGACATGAAGGTGCCAACAGAGCCCCACTGTCTCCAAAAAGCACTGTTGCTCTCCTGAAAACAACAGAACATTAGATGATTTATGCCAGGGGTGCCCAAGTCCAGTCCTCGAGAGCTACCATCCTGCAACTTTTAGATGCATCTGTTCTCCAACACACCTGAATCAAATGAACTGCTTGTTACCAGGCCTCTGTAGAATTGAATGGCTGCTGAAGAGGGAATTCATTCATCTGATTCAGGGATTTTGGAGCAGAGAAACATCTCAGGATGTAGGATGGTAGCTCTTGAGGACTGGATTTGGGCACCCCTGGTCTATGCCATTCACTTTGCCTGTCTGGGATTTTGATGTTGTACCTATACATTAGTATGCATGTAATTCTGCTGGTTTATCAACCTTGAATAGAAATACTACAGTACTAACTCAAATGTTTTAATCAAAAATGCATTACATGATGCAATTTTCTATCACTTAAAACAAAAATTCAACAGTTATTCCTATCCATCCATCCATTCATCCATCCAGTATCTGCTTCTCCATGCAGGGTCATGGGGGATCAGGTACCTATCTCCTACAATCATTGGTAGAGAGGCAGGGTACACCCTGAACAGGTTGCCAGTCCCTCACAGGGTAACACAGAGACACTCAGGACAAACAACCATGCACATGCACACACACACACACACACACACACACACACACACACACACACACACACACACACACACACACTCATAACAAAGGCGAGACCAATAAACCTAACAGTCATGTTTTTTTGACTGTGGGAAGAAGTCAGAGTACAGTTATTCCCACTCCTGGTAAAATAATGTAACTTTTTAATTATTATAGTTACAATAATGTATCTATTACATTTGTTGTTATTTTGATTTGGCTACATAATTTTTAGCAAAAATTTAGAATTAAACCTTACTAAATTTATTAGTAGTTTTCAAGTAAACTTTTTCATTGCTTACAACATTATACTACTTACCTAAGTCCTCCTGAATAGAACTCATAGAGCCGCTAATGTTACATGACCTTTTGAAAAAAGACAACATATGCATTTTGATATATATCAACTATAGGAAATTTGTTGTAATTTTTAAAGAACCACCACTTTATTGCTATTTCAAGGTCTCCTTAACAAAGAAAAACGTAAAACCTTTCCTAAAGAGGATGGACACATTTTCTTTCATAGAATGATGATATTTATGGAAAATTATGTTTTAAAAAAGCACAATTTCCAATCTAATAAAAAGAAAAGTATTTTTTATCTATTACTTGTACTTTTAGTGTCATTTTGTTGTGGAAATTCAGTGTGATTATTCCATGACAGACTTAAAACTAATAAAACCTGCATTTGCTATTATATCTACACTTTAGGTCATTAATTGTCATGAAACGGTGATGTGCAGGACCCAAAATGCAGGGAGGAGGCAGGCAGGTGAAAATAAACAGTTTACTTAGAAAATAAGAAAAAACAAAAGTTCAGTGTTGAATCCAAAATAACACAGCATAAGGGGGTCATGAGGAAACAGGTTGGTGGTATAACAGCATGATCTGACACAGAATGAGAAAATCAACTAGAATTTAAACTGGGCAGCTTGATTACAAGAATGCTAGACAGGTGAGTTAATTGGTAGATGGGAAACTACTTGGGAGTTCAGGGAACACAGAGAACATAGACACCACTAGTATAACGAGCTAATGTTAATACAAATGGTAACACACTAAACCATACTGGACCAAAATATTGCCCGTGCACATATTCAGACCTGTCTTGAGCACGCCGATGAAGATCTAAATCATCTCAAACCACCAACTTGGGGAAACAAATGCTGAATGTAGGACACCATCTATAACATCAACTATAGAAGTGGAAATAGCTTTGTGGCTGTTGTAATTGGATAATGATCAAAACTCAAACACACATCAGAACTGGTTTTAGAATAGGTAAAGCAAGCTTGCATTAGGTTTCTGAAATTGTCCTGTTGAAAAGCCAGATCTGTGGAAGACAATCAAGCCGTTTAAATGAGCTGCACTTTTTTATGATAAGAAGAGTAATTATAAAGGGGGGCTGCAAGAGGATATTTATTCAGCTATGAGTGAAGGTGGATGTATATATTTGTAATTGTATATAAAGTATGATCTTGTGTAAATCAGAGAAAACCCACTATATAGTGGCCCCGGGATTTGCAGGGGTTCGGCCCCACAACTGCCCACAGCTAAAAACGTTTAGAACCTATTTTAATAGTTCAAACACCAAATATACCTTAATATGCAGTAATACGCACAGTGGAAACCATCTCCACAAATAATTTGGAAGCATGGTCCACAGAAAAAGACAAGAATACTGAACCGTGAATAGTCGGCGGTCCACTGTAAATTCTCACTTGTGTGACCAGTTCTTGTCTTTAAGATTCATTAAAGTTGTATGTTGTAGAATCATTCCAGCCAAGAAATAATAATTCAAATGGGCCTTTAGAAGTTCTAAATTATTACATTCATTTCCATAATGAGAGTATGTAAACTCTGCAGATGATATCAGACGTTTAGGCTAGCACACGAGCCATAAGAAAAATTTATCAGGAAAGTAATCTCCTGGCTTTGTTTGAGCTAATTGGTGATTGGTTAGCTAGCTTGCTGTAGATAGGATAAAACATACAATTTTAAATTAAGACACATTTAAAATTATTTCAACTGATAACGTTAAAATAAGAGCGCTCCTGTTTGAGGTTTCCATCTCTTTATCACAGCACAGCTTTGCTGTAATAAAGACTGAGAGCCTGCTTGTTTACACTCACACTGTGTCTGTCTGCCATTCTGCACTTTCTGTATTACCGTCTGTCTGATCGCGTTTGGTTAACAACAGGGCACCACAGAGGACATAATGTGCACTCGTGCGTAATCTGGTCCTAATCCGTGCCAGAGGCAGCCAGCAGCTGGATATTAAAGTAAAATTTCATCGTTTATTTTCCTCTGCCTACCCTTGTGCCTGTGATGTCACTACCTGCTGTATCAGCAGCAGAAAACATGCGGCATTTAATCAAAACACAAATCAAATCACGGGTGCATATATGAGCTCAGCCATGTTTGGTGATGTTTGTGGGTAGTGACGTACTAAAAGGCCAGTCAAACCAAATTTCATGTTCAACTTCAAACCAACCTACTGTGAGGCACAGCTCAGCATCACACCACTTAAATGAAGGCCTTCCCATGACATCCATTGTTGCATTCCTGTGTGTGTCTGTCTCTGTGTGTCTCTGTTCTAGTGCATCTCTTTTGCCAATTTTCATGACAAGCAAGATAAAAACAAAAAAGAATACCACCGTGGGTAATTAATAAATCAGATCGAAATGATGGAACAATGAGAAGACGTTGTTTCATTAATTGTCATGTCTGTCCTATTCCAGTATCTTCCATCTCTGCGTTGCTGTTTGAGGCTCCTAATTAAATTGTACTCTCTGTCGATCGAGCTCATTACTCAGGCAAAACCAATCAGCGGACAGCAGCTGGGTCTGGCAATATAGATAAACACGGGAGTAAATACTAGTTGAAGAGAATGACTGAGGGATCACTGGTTGCATGGATTGGCGGAGACAGCATCACGGCTTTTCCTCCAGGGTGCAGAAATCCAATGTATTTACTGGGGATGAAGCAGCGCTTTCAGAAGCATTGAATCTTGATAGTTTAGCAGGGCCTTGTATGGAGTATAGAAAAGCAAAGACAAAACAAGAAGTTAGACATGTCTGATTTTCTCTGTTTAGCCTTAACAGCATTGTCAGTTTAAGATGACTCAATGTTGTCAAACCTCGTGGACTTCTTTGTCATCTGTCAGTAAATAGCTAAAAAAAAAATAGCCACATTAAGAAATAGGATCTATTATAAAATGCCACAGTATTTCTTGTCAATGTACAGTTTGTCTTTCAAACATCTCTCATTAAACAACTATCCAGCTAAAGGTGTATGCTTTATTATATATTTAAATATCTGTATTTGAATCTCAGGCCTGTTTTGAGATTCACCTGTGATGAACTGGCAATGCCCAATGACAGCCTCCCCTGCGACTCTGCATGGACAAGCAGGTATAGATTAGATATAGATGGATGTTTGAGACTCTTATGATAAATAGCCTGTACTTGTATAGTTCTTTATCAAGTCTAGAGGACCCCCAAGCACTTCACACTACCTACTACATTCACACACACATTCACACAATGATGGTGGCAAGCTACTAGATTGTAGAGCCTTAGAGCCACTAGGCCACCACCAGTAGTAGGCAAGGCAGGTGAAGTGTCTTGCCCAAGGACAGCCACTACAGAGGTAGACAGAGTGGGGATCGGTCCGGCAACCCACCGATTGCAGGACGTCGCCATATCATCCCACATTTTGAAATAAGAAAAGAAGTAGGTACTGAGCAACAGAGTTGACTGATAAATACTGCTCATTGGGCTTGTAAATAGCACCTGGTGAATCTATATAATTTTTGTACCATTAGTATGGCTGCATTTTGGGTACCCAGTAGGAAAAACAAATGCTGAAGAGAAGACGCAAACAATTTCTAAGCTACTACAAGTGACTAATGCTTGTATCTGCTTCCAATCAATGTTAAATTAAAATACTATCTAACAGTTTTTCAATTAAAAAATTCACAAAAAACATTTAAAATCTTCAGTTTTATTGCCCACAAGTACTTAATTTTGGACACCACTTTTCTATAACAGTGATTGTGTGAAACAGTGGGAAAATTTTACGCCTTTTTTATGTATGAAAAATGGATCAATGTCAATGCTTTTTTTTGCATAAGGACCACATTAGAAGTTGATGACATAAAAAACACAATATTCAGAACGAAATATTTCAAAGTGATTACAAATGCTTTGAAATACAGTTTTAAGTTTGTGAAACATTTACTTTGGGATTTTTAGGTTTCCAAACAAAAGTTTGTTAAAAATCTTGTCTCGTTCTCATGAACCCAGTGTTGTGTATAATCTGATCTTGTGAGCTCAATGTATTGCCACACCCCTACATAAGCTTATCTATTTCTGTCACAAGGTGCCATGGATCTCAGGCTCTCTCTTTGAAAATTTGATGCATTTGATGTTCTTAAAAATTCCTCCAAACCAAACAGATGTGACCTGCTTTTCCTGGATCTTTCAAGCTATGCAAGCTAAGCTATAGATGATACACTTAGACCTGTCTTTATGTTTTTAACTCTGTGTCTTTGCTAGAAAAAGCTATTTAAGGAGCTATGAGTGCGACTTAACTCTGTTAGGGAGGGCAAGTGGCTCAGGATGTAGGGATTTGTCCTGTAAGTGGTGATTTGCCTATTCGAACTCCTGCTCTCTCTGTCTCAATTGTGTCCTTGGGCAAGTCACTTCACCTGCCTTGCGTACTGGTGGTGGCCCAGTGGCACCGATTGAATTGCATCTTCGTTTCTGTCAGTGTGCCCCATTCAGTTGCCACAATAAGTGGGTGAATGAATGGGTGAATGACTGACTCTATTGTAAAGCACTTTGGAGTGTGCTGCTGCACACCTGCAATCAATCTGCCTCCCTGCAATCAATCTGCCTCGTTACTTGAGCGTAAGAGGGGCTGGTTGCCAGTCCTTTGATGCCCAACTGCTGGCCAGTGGGGTAATTGAACCCTCCAGTGCTTTTTCCTTGCGTCCATGTGTGCTGACCCAGATTTGACTACTCCCTGTGTTCTCCTGTTTAAGGTAACCTTTGTGTTGAACCCTGGATTGGTTCCTTGACTCTGTTTCCTGGTTCCTCGATTCCAAGACCAAGTCAGTTACAACTTCTATTTCATCTTTCTACAACTGGCAACCATTAACGCTTCTCTTCATCTCCAGATCAACAACTCCCTGTCCACCCTCCAACGCTCCACTATTCCATTCCTCCAGCATTCCTTCTGCCTCTGCAGCTTGCAAGCCTCACACCTCCTCCTGAATCTTCTCACAAGCTAACCCCTTGGCATCCACTCATCCCTCACTGGCAGACTACACCTTCATCCACAGTCAGGGTGTTTTCACTCCTGATACTCCGGTAGACCATTTGTTACATTTCCAGCTTGTGAAATCTGCTTTCACACTGCATTGTGTCAAACAAACCAAATCCTTTGAAAACCCAGTTTACTCCCTCACCTGTGGTGGTGCTGCACCAAAAAACACGAAAGGAAACGACATGAGAACTTCTGAAGAAGACACTGAATGCGACTTTCTTCTTCACAAAATCTAAACAAAAATGGAGCAGTGTCAAATATTAGTGGTTGTAGGATTTTTCTCTTGTTTTTGGGAAAAGACCACAAGCCATTTCTCCCATAAGATTGACTCACATTTGTTTTGGTTGTATTCACCCAGAATGCCCTTCTATTAAAGGTGGTTTCTTCTCTCCAGTGTCACCACATGCCTGCTCAGTGTGAGAGATTGCTGCTAAGTTACCAACATCACATGACCCACTTGATCAGGAGGAGCGATTGCAAAATCAGTTACTCGCTGCAATAGGCTGGCTTCAGAAGAGTTTTTACGAGTTGGAATAATAAACTGAACTTGACTGCATTAATTTACAATTAGAATTATAATAGAATGTAACTGACTTTGTCTCTGTCTATATGACTGTACTGAATCCACCATTTCCATAAATTGGATATTATATATATATATATATATATATATATATATATATATATATATATATATATATATATATATATATATATTTTGTGAAATGGCTTGAAGACATTGGTTGTGAATTGGTGCTATATAATATAAACTGAATTAAAATTGAACTGAATTTAAACTATTTTCCTTTTTTGTTTTGTTGAGGACAACCACATATGACACTTTGGAATAATTTGTAGAAGTATTTTGGTGTAATGACAAAGATTAGTTGCTGACTAAAACATGTTTTTAACTAACTGTTTTTCTTTTGCAAGCATAGACTTGTTATCTCTTGAATTTTTCCCTTGTCTGAGACACAAATAGAATTGGGATACCAGTAGCATTTATATTTTGCCAAAACTCACAAGACATATCCAAGTCATGACTTGTGAGCTTGTGCAGATCGCTGCTTTAAAAAATACCCTGGACATAGAAAGACTGATACAGTTTTCTGTTAGTGTGCTTGGAGGCTTGAAAGGTACGAGGTCTCTGTAGCACTGCTAGAGATCCTATCTCTTCAGTTAGACCCTTCTCCATTCCTGACCAGCTCTCTCACCTAGACACAAGCTGCATCCAGCTCAAATAGAGATTGCTAAGAGGGTGTGTGGGCAAGGATTTCAGCAGCGGAAATAGGGCTTGCTTTGTTACTCATCTGAGTTTTTTGTAGTTAAAATGAAGGTCACAGTGGGGGAGCATATTGCCTGAATGCAATTCCACAGATAGTCAAAATGCCAAACTGTCCAGAGAAAGCAAACTGGATTGGTGCTGCATTTTTCAAAGATACACTATATTACAAGTTGAAAGAGGGGAAATTACTACACAATTTCTAACGCCATTATAGCAGAGTACTTGAATAACATAAATACCCACATATGTCTTGACTCCAGTTATCTTTATTAAGGGAAGTTCACCTTTATTCGGTTAAATAAATTAGGTTTTTTTGCTATCTGAAGGTAACCTTTTTAATACAAAACAAAAATTTTATATCGGTGATAAGAAACTTTTTCACTTTGTCACATTTCAATCACACTATAATGTATTTTATTGGGATTTTACGTGACAGAGCAACAGAAAGTAGTGCATAACTGGAAAGTAGAGAAAAATGGATACATTGTTTTTGAAATGTGTTTCACCAGTTGAGCTTGAGTTATGAGCTTTTTAATATTATTTATCGAATATGACTGTAATTCCTATTTTAACTAAAAAAATATTTTAAGCTTATTTTATTTTTCTAAATATCGTCATAAAAGATACAAAAAGTGTCCATATGCATCAACCTGCATCCTAGATGTGCACAACTGAAGCTAACATTTAAAAATTGGACTACCTCCCTCCTATAAAGATTTTCAGCCTTGACACTGGTCCCAGACGCCTTTAGAAACCAAACTTTACGGGCACAGCCTTCTGACTCAGTTGATTGGTTTTGAGCCTCTCTGCTGGAGCAGTTGGGGGTTAAATGTCTCGTGGAGGGAACACATGGATGATAGGTGTTTGGGGTATTATTCAGTTAGTCTACACACACACACACATGCTTGCATTTTAAAAATTTTCCCCATCAAACACAAGCACACTGTTTACATTCACCCCCCTGTGGAAGAAAAGGTGTGCTCAGTTCCACTATCCTGAGGAAAGGTGGAAAGACAAGTGATGCAATGTTTTGCCTGTGACAATCCTAGTCGATGCTGTGTGTGTTTGTGTGGGTGGGTGGTTGCAGGCAGGGTGGGGTAGGTGGGTGGGTTTGAAAGTGACAGGGAGAGATGGTGAGAGAGATAAATAGTCACAGTGAGGGAAGCGATAATGGACTTTTCTTGTCTGCACAGTGTCGGCTTCTGCAGATGGCGAAGCCGGAGCAATGACAGACATGCTGATGTGTTTAACTGCTCTGGCTCAGAGTGAGAGAGGAAGAGAGACAGGCGAGACATTCAGAGAGAGGGGAAGGGAAGGAAGGAAAGAAAGAAGGAGGTATGTGTGTGTGTGTGTGGGGGGTGCTCGTGCTCTTTAACTCCTTTCCACATTGCCATTGGCAACAAGACCTCCGTCGGCGCTTTGACAGATGCATGGTAATGAATCCCGCTTTAGGTGGAACCCGCCACCACCTTTCCTTTGCACATTCACAATCTGTCCTTCTCTCTTTTTATCTTGCTTTCTTCACCCCTCCTCTCGCTTTGTCACAGATATGCACACACCTATTCCCCATTCATATCACCAAACACTGGAGGAATTAAAAAACCCAGACAATTCACAAAGAAATTAGTCACTTACTTTAACTGGATTCAGGATGGTTGATTTATTTCACCACAGCATGCAAAAAAAATAAAATAAAATAAAATACTATAAAACGTATGAAGTCCTAGTTGTGTTGATGAAAGAGAATCTAAGAAAACAAACACATCAGACTGGTTATTCCTCTAGCCCCTTATTGCTGAGACAACAAATGCTTACTCAAAATTCTTCTTCACAAGTATGATTTAAAGTTGAAAGAAAAATATATAGATTTAATTAATAAATAGGTTGCAAAAATATGAATAAAAAATGTAAAGGTTTACAAAATATTCATAGTGCCATGCAAAAGTATTCAAATCCCTTAAGTCATAAGTGTGAAACTCAAGCCCTGTGGGCCAAATCTGGCCCACCATAACTAATTATATGGCCCTCAAGACTCGAGAGGAACACATAAAAGGAACTTCAAGATAATAGCTGTGTGCTTAAGTATTATTTTTTTCAGTCAAATAAAATTTGTTTTTTTTTTACAATGCCAAACTACATCAATGTGAAAAGATGTTCAATACTATTTAATTTGAAGAAGTACTCATTGAATACAGAGAAAGCTATAATATTTTAACAGTTTAATGGACCACAATCAGCCCTTTGAGGACATTCATTAACTTGGTGTGGCCTGAAATGCTAAAGAGTTTTATACCTCTGCCTTAAATGAATCCTGCTACAAAGTTTAGTGCGCTTTATTGGGATTTCATGTGATAAACCAACTTAAGACAGTGCATAACTGTGAAATGGAAGGAAAATGATGTTGTTTTATTGTTTTTTTTCCTTTTAACTTAAAAATAACCTTAAAAGTGTGCCATGAAACCCCAAAATAAAATCTACACCAGATTTGATCTTTCACCTCCTGTAGCTACTTGTGAGGATCTTGGGTTGTTTTGGGTTCATATTTCTGATTATTTGTTTTCTGTGTTCTGCCTTAGTTAATCTTATTTTGATTAGATCAGCCTTGTTTCTGTTTTACTTTGGATCAAACTGTTCTTAGGTATTTTAATTCCTCATATTTAGTTATTCTTTATTCCATTAGAATTATGTTGTTCCTATTTCTCACCCCTCATTAATCCTTGGTGCCATCTCTTACCTCCCCCCCTCAGCCTGCTTGCCTGGTTTCCTTTCTCACAGCTGCATTCTGTCAGTAATCAACCACTGGTTCTCTATTAAGTAATCAACTCTCCTAGTATTTAAGCTCCTTATTTTTCAGTCACTAACTTCTGGTTTCTATTGCTGTTTCCTGTGTATGTTTCCTATTACCATCACCCAATGTTTTTGTCATCTGTTGTAAGTTTATTATTTCTTTCATTGAAATAATAATAAAAAGATTTCACTTGCCTTCATTGGCTCTCTGTTTGGGTACAACACTAAAATCATGACACTACTTCAGGTTCTCTTCAAGATATCCTTAACAACTATCCTTGTCTGGTTATAACCTCTAATCCTACACAAGTGCTGTCTTGGAATGTTTTGCCTTTGTTTTCTAGTTTAACAATTTAGAAAGCCTCAAAACAACTCCAAATTATTCATAACTTTAAATACTTGAATAATATGTCACAGCCTAGATGCCTTTTTAAGAGAAGCAGGTCAGGTGTAAAGTTTTTTTTACAGAAAGGGTAGGTCTGTAAGTCCCAAGTTTTGCACATCTCACAGAGCAGTGTTTAATCCATCATACAAAAATTAAAAATGTGTGGCCCAACTGCAAACCTACCAAGATATGGTTATCCTCTGTAACTGACATTCTGAGCAAGGAGAGCATTAATCACAGAACCAGCTAAGATGCCCAGGGTAATTTTGGCATAGCTGCAAAAATCCTCAATCTGTTGACATGGCAATAAATACTTATGCACTCCTTAAATCTGACCTCTTAGGGTGAGTGGAAAGCCATAAGTAGTCCTGCAGTATTTCAATTTGGCACAAGCCATGTAGTAGACCCAGCCAATAGGCTACGGTATGTGAGACAGCATACTAAGCAAATGAGAACAAAACTGAACTTTTGGTCTATTTAACCTATACAATGTGTTTTTTTTTTTTTTTTATGTGATGAAAGATGGAAACATGCCTAGTTCGCCTTCACTTTTTTTGCGACATATTAAAAATTCACTCAAATTGCTCATAATTGGATGGAAACATAGCTACCGTTAAATACAGGGCAAACCTCTTAGATGCTGCAAAAGACTTTAAACTGTTGTGTAGGTCACCTTCCAGCCGAACAGGCTCTGAACACAAATGTGTGCAACACCTCTCAGGTTTTAATTCTTAAATGTCAGACTTTGTGTTGTCTATTTCAGACAATAAGGTTGGTAAACCTGCACATTTTGAAAGCTGAAATTGGAACTGAATCAACACAATAATACATCCAACCATGTAAGCTAACTCAGCGGGCTTAAAACCAGATCGTGTTAGCAAGATAAGAAAAAGCAGAACAAGTGCGAAAAAGGAGTCTGGGCTGTCTGATGTATTGGTCACTTCATCTCCTAACTGGTTCTCCCTCAACGCGCCGAACATTTGTCACTGCCAACACGTTCTCATGTCTCACTTTCCAGAGGAACTGTGTATGTGAGTGTGTTCAGACGCGTATCACTGTAGGTGAAACCGAGACAGATGGGCCGACTCCCACATGTGTTTGCTGTGTCAGAAGGCTCTGCCAAGAGGTCTGAACCTGCGTACCTCTGAAGAGAACTCTTTCTCTCAAAGTGGCCACCAGGTTGCTAGTTCAGAACCCCAAGCTGCTGTTTGCCTCAAACTGCCATGTGGTGGTTGAAGCAGCTGCACATGGAGGAGGTTGGGATATAACGGAGTAGGAACTGGATACACTCAGGAGATAAACACAAATAAGTGAGAGCACCTTTTTTCTCTTTCAGTACTTTTAATTCGCTTATGTAGCAAACCTGTCTGACCTTTTACAAGCCGCGCTGCTCGATTTACCCATCATCCCCTGCACTTGTCCATCAAACATCATATGGTGACCTAAATACTCTGACAGCTCAATCAGTCAAAATGCAATGACATCAGTGCTACGAGGTAGAAAAAAAAAAAACAGCTTTCTGAAATGCCGGCCTAGGTTTAATTTAAGTGGAACTTTTTGTCTGAGTCTGGGAGATGACATTTGCTTCAGTTTTTTTTCTTTTCCTTCAGGCATCAGCAGATGAACAAAAAAAGAGCGAACACTGGGTGAAGAGCTAAAGTGGCCTGCAGAGCCACTGTCCAGAGGGGGAGAGTCGTTTTGTTTGATGGGAGTTGTGTTCAAAGCCCCGCGGCTGGCGCTGAGTTCAACATCTGCTCCTGTCACACTCGGGGACGAGCGGCAGAGCACTGTGGCATGCTGTGATGCAGCTCGCAGCACACACAAGTACAGTCATGGTGAGAAAAAACAACCTCGACCGCACATACTTTATACGTATATATCTATGTATCTAGGATTGGTTTGGTTTGCACTTAGCTTGATGTGTGTCTTTATACATTTTATATTAGATTAAAGAATTTTAGAACCTGATAAGATCCTCTTCAATTTTTCCATAAAACTTTACATCAAAGCTGTTTACATTGACTGTATCAACCAATCAGGCAAAGCATTATGACAGATGAAGGGAAATATACTGAGTATCTCGTTATCATAGGACTTTTAGTGGTGGGAAAAATTAGTCAGCAAGTGTACCTTTTTATTCTTAAAGTTGATGTGCTGAATAGATGAATTTGATAAAGACTGACAGGATCCAAATTGTGATCTCTAGGTGACTGGGTCAGAGCATCTCCAAACTTGCCCAAGTGGTCCAACGTATGAACAGTGGTGAAACGGCTATAGGACACATTGATGTATTGGAGAGCAAAGGATGTCTAATTTACTATCCAATGCAGTAAGTCAAGTTTATTTGTATAGCACATTTCAGCAACAAGGCAGTTTAGTATGTTTAACATAAAAGAATAAAACAGTAACCAGTTATGAAACAATCAAACTTTACATTTTGTCAAATGCCATCATCAAAATCATCGATGATGATGATGATGATGATGATGATGATGATGATGATCAATGTTCCAGTTATTATTAATCAAAGGCAGCTCTAACAGGTGGGTTTTTTGGCCTTGATTTAAAGTATGTTTTGGTTGTTTTGCAATTTTATAGAAGTTTGTTCCAGATTAGTGGAGCATAAAAACTGAATGCTGCTTCTCCATGTTTGGTTCTGATTCTGGCGATGCAAAATAGATTTAAGGCAGAAGACCTGAGTGGTCTGGGAGGTTGATTCAACGACAAAAGGTCTTTAATGTATTTTGGTGCTAAGCCATTCAGGGATTTATAAACAAAAGTATTTTAAAATCTATTCTCTGAACTACAGGGAGCCAGTCTAAGGATTTAGATGCAGGGTGATGTGCCTTATTTTCTTAGGTTTAGTGAGAACACAAGCAGCAGCGTTCTGGATCAGCTGCAACTGTCTTTAAGGCAGACCTGTTAAGACACTATTACAATAATCAATGCAACTAAAGATAAACACATGGATGGGTTTCTCTAGATCTTACTGGGAAATTAGTCCTTTAATTCTAGAAATATTCTTGAGGTGATAGAAGGCTGACTTTATAATTGTCTTTATGTGTCTCTGAAGGTTCAGGTCTGATCACTTGTTTCTAGCCATAATAACTGAAGCTGTGTGCTGGCTCTTGATCTTTCCTCTTTGGGTCCAAAGATAACCACTTCAATTTTGTTTCTGTTCAGCTGAAGAAAGTCATGGCACATCCACGCATTGATTTAATGTAAGCATCTGTTCAGTTCTTGGATTTGTTTGGAGTCACCTGGTGGCATTGAAATGTAGAGCTGTGTGTCATGTGCATAGTTATGGTAATTAATATTACTACTTGTTTTTATGTGAGCTAGCGGAAGTATGTATGTATATATTAAACAGAAGTAGCCCCAGGACTGAATCTTGATCAAATTGATTTTTATTTTAACTGACTCATGGTACACAAGAGATGAAAAAACAAAGACACATGATACACAACAAAAGAGAAAAAACTTATAAAAGACTTGCATACCAGTGTTAACACAAAGACAACTGGTAGCATAATGCACTCAGCGATCTGATTGTTCCATATGTTCCCAACAGGGCTTTTTTTTTTTTAAGACTGCAGGTTTACTAGTGCTTACTTTTGCTTGAGTTTAAAAGTCTTTTAATGTTTTAGTTATCAGGCTCCTCTTCTGTGGAACCACTTCAGTTTTAGTCTGAGGCATACACACTGTCTGCTTTTAAGACTAGGCTTAAAACTTTATTTTTGATAATGCTTATAGTTAGAGTGGTAAGGTTAAACTGAAATATATTTTATAGTTATACCACTATAGGCTTTTTATCTTCTCGCACTATTTTTTTCCATCACAGAAGTTACATATGGCCCTGCATTATTGTTTGACTATGGCCATCGGGAGCAATTAACTGAGACATTGCTGCCAATAACTTTATTTTATCTTTGTATAGATGATACACTTGTCCCTCCCTTTCCTGTGTTTAACCCTGTGTCTCCCCTAAACAAAGCACTTAAGGGGGCTATTGTTGCCACCAAGGGTAGGGTTCACATATGTACTGCTTTTTATCTCATACATTTGATAACTGTTTAGCTGTGTTTCTCTCATAGATGAAGACACTAAGCGAGCTACTGCTACCATTAATTATTTAATTTCTCTTTAACATAAGCTGTGTTTCTTTTGACCATAACATTGAGCAAAATGGAATTACGAATATAAATTTGCTTAATAGAAACATCAGTTTTTTTAAAAAACGGACACTTTTCGATAAAGTTTTTGTGCTAGGCTGAGGCAGATCTTCAACTGCATAGAAACTGGAGTATTTCACAAAACTGCAATGGAAGCACTCTCTCGCTCTCTCTCATCACACAAGTCACGCCAGTTTGTATACAGCAGCAAAGTGCTTTGTAGATACTGGCCTCCTTGTACAATGCACAGCTGGCTTCACAAGAGGTCTCTGAGCATTGCAGAGTTAATCAAAAGTTGAGTTTGTCATTTGAAACTATTGAATCCATAGCTCTTCTGTAAAATTGCCGACTACAATTTCCTAAAAATATTGCATGTGTCGCTGCTCCTAAGAACAAAAGCCTTGTTGCTCCAATGCCTGAATAAGATGTGGACCTCTCCTCTGATGGCTGATGATGAGCACTAATGTCATGGCTAAAATGTGTATCTTATGTATCCCCCATGATTTTTTTAAATGACTTATTGCATGAACAAATGCATTCACGTGTGATTTTTAATTGGATTTCTTATTTAATGGAAACTCTGCAATTACTAAAATTAGCAGAATATCAACATTGTTTTGTGTGCATTTGTAATGCCACCGCAGCTATAGATTTTATTCCTGGACCAGTGCTTCTATGATATTTTTTTTGGTGCGTCTGCTCAGTCTTCTCAAACTTTCATCCAAATACAACGGATGGCTGCTTACACTGAGCCAGGATCTGCTGGAGGTTCCTTCCTGTTAAAAGGGAGTTTTCCTTTCCACTGTCGCCACATGCATGTTCAAAGTGAGGGATTGCTGTAAAGTCTGTAACTATGCAATCAGCTGTTTTTTTTCTTAAACTTTTTACTAGTTGGCATATTAAACTGAACGTGACTGTACTGGTTGATAACTGGGATCATGTTAGAATGTATGTAGCAGACTTTGAATCTGGCTATGTTATTGGACTGAATTGACAATACATTTCTGTACATAAACTGTATTTTCTTTTTAAAATGCTATAAGATGATGATTTTTGTGAATTAGTGCCTTCTAAATAAACTGTATTGAATGATCACTCTGCGCAATAATCTAACGATGTAAAAAGTAAGAACAAAATCTGAAGATACAAAGTTTAAAACAAAACCGTAAAGCACAATGAAACACAATAAAAGCAACTTTAATCTGAAAATAACAGAACTAATGAAACTATCTCAAAGTATGTTGGAAAAAGTCATTGCATCATACAAATGCATAATAAAAGCAGTCTTCATATTGCCCTGGGTTGAAATAATGTCCAGCAGGCTCAGACAGATTGAAATTAAAAAGGTTTTTGCTTTTGATCTTTTCTGTATGAGTGCACTGTGTTTAATGCTGACCTCTTAGCATTGTTTCTACAAGCTGATATTTGAAGACTTTGTTTTTACTTAGCTGACAACAATGAAGTGATTCGAATTTTGTTATCTTGCACATGTTTGCATCACCTCAGATGAATGTGGTGTTTGTGGCAATGGACTCAAAGGCTGAAGAGGCACTGTTTGAGAAGAAATTCAAAGGCAAGCGTTCAAACAGACAGACCTGCGGCCAGCTCACTCACTGTAGGAGCAGCGGAGCAATGAAAGAAAACAAAATCTATTATATATGATGAATGTGAACAATATATATATATATATTTTTTTTCTTCAAATCTTAGCCAGGTATAGCTGTCCTTGGCTTTCCGAGTCGGTATCTTGACACCTCTGTTTCAGCCTGATGTAGCTTACCATCAATGTTTATACAACCGCTGTATGAAAGGGATGATTGAGACAAAATTTCTTCTACCTAGCATACCTTCTTATAGAACTTTATAACATAGTCATGCTACAAACCCAAACTTCAGTGTATAATACAATATAGTCCATAATGGTGAAATTATTTGTGAAAATCATACATGGATACTCAAAAACAAATATTCTTACATTTAAACCTATGTGTGCCCAAACTTTTTGCAATATAGCCCAATATTGTCAAGTTAAAAAAAAAAAAAAAAATACTAACATTGTTTTTTTTTTTTTTTTTTTTTTTTTTTTAAATACCTGCTTAGCATTAAACTAATCATGCAATCACTCTCAGTAAAGCCATCTAAATCATAAAAATGGTTTTGTAAAATTTTCTTATGTTATAAACTTTTAGGATCCACTTTGGAAACCCCTGATATGTAACATTTTGCAGCTGTGGCTGTATATTTAGGATCTGTAACCAACCAATCAGTAATGGCAAGTAATGTAATACCTGCCAGCAATGTAATAACTTTTTTTAAATCAACAAGAATAACAATCAGGATGATATAACATTTTGGATTAGATTTTGATCAAACTATTAAAAACAGTTAACATGAATTAATTAATTATCTGAATCGATTAAATGCTGCTTAGTATGTATCCCTGATGAATGCATATAAGGAGTAAAACATCCACTACACACATTTTAATGACTAAACAAAAAATGTATTTTTATCTCAAGAAAAAAGTCCTCTGAAATTATCAACTGGTGATGTTACATTTTCAAAGTGTTATAATGTCATTGGTTCAAACACTTTATTAAATTTCGGATACAGTATTGCATAATTAGATTTATTTTACACTTGAAATGTTTGCCCTGTCTTAAGCTCCGACCGTCTTCCCATCAACCATGACCAGCTTTGTTTTCTCTGCTGATTCAAACATCCATTTACTTGCCCCTTGTGGAATGGCCTTCTCTCTTCTGTGGGAAAGTAGACCATATGGTTTGAATGGCAGTCAATTGAAAATCAAGGGTGTTTGGTGCAATAAAGGCAGATAATAATAATAAGCAAACAAATGTGTTTTGTGAGTTTTAGATGCTTTTTAACATTATAATGGAAAACATTGAAGTAATAGGACTGTTACTATAACCTGCCTCCATTGAAGGCCCCTTTCCTTTAAAGTTTTTTTTTCTAATCACTGATTGTCATCTACATCATATCATTGTTTTTCTTGACTGGTGTGATATTTGAACACTTACAATTTCAGAGACACGTGTGCTCGATCACTTTTGAGGTTTTATTACAACAAACAGCACAGATGTCTGTCATTTTTACCGTAGAATTACATCTCCTTTCCCCCCAAAGGAGGCCTTTTGTAGGAGAAGGAAGTGACAAGACGATGAATCCATCTTTGCTCTGGAAGAGGGAGAGCAGATCAAGGCAGAATGGTATATTGCAAGTATTTTGAATATTTCTTTTGAGGAGACATCTGAAGACTGGGATGGTGCAAAGGTTTCTAGGGTGGCTAAGATTGTGGACGTAAGAGTAAGCTGTGAGCTATGTATTGGTGTGCTGTTACACTGAGGGAAGCTTGAGAGAGGGCACAAATGCAGCTGAAATGTGGAAGTACGACTAGAGACAAAGAACCAGTGGAAGGCGGTAGTGGAGATCAACAATGATGTGAATGAGTAGGGAAACCTTGGCATGGCGAGTGAAGAGGATAACATTTCCACGGATTTCTTCAGTGAAGACAAGAGGTAAGTTATGGTAGGTTTCACTAAAAACAAAGAGAAAGGAGGTAAGAACTTGTGATCAGTTACCAGGTATCAAGACTTCCTTGCAAAACTGTTCGCGCTCTGTCAGGTTGTGTGGGGATTGACTGTGAACCGCCATTTTCAAGTCCTGCCACTGATTCTCTGGGAACTTGAGGTCTGGGCTTTGACTGGGCCACTCCATAACATCATCCTCCTTGTTGTCTTTAAACTATTTCTGTGTAGCTTTCTTCAACAGTGGATTTCTCATTGCCACTCTCCCATAAAGCTTTGACTGATGAAGAACCCAGGCAACACTTGTATGCATAGTCTCTCCCATCTTAGCTGCTGAAGCTTGTAACTTCTTCAGCGTAGTTGTAGATGTCCTGGTGTCCTCTTTCACTAATCTCCTTCTTGGACAATCACTTGGTTTATGAGGATGGCCTGATCTGATTCTTGATCATGGATTAACTGAGCTCCAAGAGATGTTCAAGGCCTTAGATTTGTTTTATATCCATACCCTTACTCATACTTTTCAGTAAACTTTTCTCTGATTTGCTTGGAGTGTTTTTTTTGTCTTCATGATGCAATGGGAGCCAGGAATATTGATTAACCAGTGAATGGACCTTCCAGATATAGGTATCTGTATACTACAATCACTTAAGACACACTTACTGCATGCAGGTGATTTCCATTCCACTCATTGTGAGACTACTAGCACCAATTGGCTGGATCTTTGTTGAATTAGGCCAGTTACTTTAAAGAGGGTCAATGTTTATGCAATATATTTTCATTTAATTGTCATTTTGTGGAAATCAGTTTTCACTTTCACAGACAATAAATGCTCTTTTTTTTTGCAAATTTTTGTCGGTCACATTTTGTTGCTCCTGATTGATTTGTAACAGCAACGAAAGGTAAAACATCCGAGGGAGTGAATACTTTTCATAGGCATTGTACACTTACATTTGCAGTTGAAATGAGGTGAAATCTGAAAAAGGGATACAAGCACTTTTGTTAGCCTGTATCCTGAAAAACATGATACACCACGCAGGAAAACTAGACATATGGCAGTGTGTAATAATGTCTAAGTAAATAGGAAACAGAGTAAGCAGAGCCGGAGTGTAAAAAAAGCAGGTGGGCAGGTAATTTAGTTATTTCCAGAAGCATCTTTGTCCACGGTGTTTCTGCATCTGTCAATTAGGTAAGATCCTGCAAGGATAGTAAACAAAAGGAGGGGGGGGTGAGGACCTGGGTAAAGGTGGTTTCCGTGGCAACTGCTGCTCTAAAACACTTTTCCCAGCTGTACGCATTTCACCTGTGTCTGTGCCTTGCTAGGATGGTTTGCACTGCACAGCCAAAAATGATTTCCTGCTGAGCAGTAACAAAGATCTGCAGGGAGGAGAAGTCTGATGCATGGTGGTGGAGGTGCAGAGAGGACAACAGTGACAAGGTGTCAGTGGGGACCGAACTGAGGCAACAATGGATCATGGGATGATGGAAGGGGATTCATCAGCAGCTGTTCCAAGAGGCTCATCCATGATGCTGGTTGGAGTCACGAAATCACTCCGCATGATAACCAGGATCCATTTATCAAAGGAAAAGTTTCTATGGTTATTTAATCCACTCTGCTGTAAAGGCAAAAATCAATGCAAACCTGCTGAAGGTTTCAACGGCAGTATAAACTGTAAACGTTCCCCCTGGGTCACTGACTACTAGAAGAAAATCTTTCATGCTCCACTTGTCTGATTTATAAGATGTTATTTCCTCATTTGCCAGACCTTTGTCATTTGTCGGCCTGTTTGTGTACGCAGGGAGCACTGAAGCGTGCACATGCGGGCAGATGGCGCTCCAGCCAATTAGAAAAGCCAAGAGGAAAGGGAGCCATTAGCGAGCAATTACCTCTGATTGCTTCAACATTGTTTTGTTCAGGCTGCGGCGCTCTGTGAAATCACCAACTGCTGCTGCCTTGGCCTTCTATTTGTGCTTCTTGACTGTCACCGCCGCTTCTCTTGACCTGGCAGCAAAACAGCCCATGATATATCTACTGTTTTCACTCTGCCTTTTCTTGTTCGATGTCTCCTGAGCTCTTCCTCTCCCTCCTCACATTCTATTACCCCGAGCCAGTTTTGCCACCTCTCTCTATTTCACTCCTTAAGTGTCTACTTTTTCACTTAATGCTACCTCAGCAAGTCTATTTTTCCTCCTGTCTGCTTCACTTACTAATTGCATGTTAATTTCTGCATTTTTGCCACAGCTAAATAAAAACTGCCTTCATTCACTTGCAGGCAGTTTTTTCTTTTTTGCAATACGGTTACATTACCTTGTAAATGTATTAATGGTCTTCTCTGTAAGTAAGGCTTCTCTGTCCTCATGATATTACGTGTATAAAATCATCAAAATCCTTTTCATATTTTGAAAATAGGGAATCGGAAACAACAGAATTTAGAAATTGTTTAACTTTAAGACAAAGTCAAATCAAGTTTATATGTATAGCACATTTCAGCAACAAGGCAGTTCAAAGTGCTTTACATCATGAAAACATATCATAAGCACATCAAATGGTCACCGTTTGTGAAACCAGTGACAAACATTACATTTTGTCAAATGCCATCATTAAAAACATCAAAACACATCAAATATGTTGGTCAGTGTTTCTATTATTATGGGTCAAAAACAAATCTAAACAGGTGGGGTTTTAGCCTTGATTTAAAGGAACTCAGTGTTTCAGTTGTTTTGCAGTTTTCTGGAAATTTGTTCCAGATTTGTGGAGCATAGAAGATGAATGGTGCTCCTCCATGTTTGGTTCTGGTTCTGGGGATGCAGCACAGACCAAAACCAACCTTCCAGACCACCATCTGATTGGTCTGGAAGGTTGGTACAGCAACAACAGGTCTTTTAATGTATTTTGTGATAAGCTGTTCAGTGATTTATAAACTGACAGAAGTATTTTAAAGTCTATTCTCTTAGCTACAGGGAGTCAGTGTAAGAACTTTAGAATTGAAGTGATGTCTTCCTGGTTTTAGTGAGAACACGAGCAGCAGCATTCTGGATCAGCTGCAGCTATCTGATTGACTTTTTAGGCAGACCTGTTAAGATGCAGTTGCAGTAATTAGTGCAACTAAAAATAAACACATTGATCAGTTTCTCTGGATCTTACTGGGAAATTAGTCATTTAATCCTGAAATTGTTCTTCAGGTGATAGAAAGCCAACTTTGTAACTGTCTTTATGTGCCTCTGAAGGTTCAGGTCTGAGTCCACCACTACACCCAGATTTCGGGCCTGATCACTAGTTTCTAAGTGTAATAACTGAAGCTGCATGCTGACTCTTGATCATTCCTCTTTAGGTCCAAACATAACTTCAGTTTTATTTCTGTTCAACTGGAAAAAAAGTTTTGGCACATCCACGCATTGATTTGTTCTAAGCGTCTGTTCAGTGCTTGGATGGATTTGGAGTCACCTGGTGACATCATGATATTGAGCTGTGTATCATCTGCGTAGTTGTGGTAACTGATCTTATTACTTGTTATAATCTGAGCTAGTGGGAGCATGTAGCTATTAAATAGGAGGGGTCCCAAGATTGTACCTTGGAGTACTCCATATATAACTTTTGTCCACTCCGATGAGAAGTTGCCTATTGACAAAGAAATCCCTGTTCTTCAGGCAGGATTCGAACCAACTGAGCACCGTACCAGAAAGTCTGACCTAGCTCTCCAGTCACTTTAATAATATATCATGGTCAACTGTGTCAAATGCTGCGCTGAGGTCCAACAGAACCTACACTGTGGTTCTTCTACAGTCTGTATTTATGCGGATGTTGTGGAACACTTGAGAAAATGAATCTTTTGGGCTTCTCCTTGGCACTCGGACAGCAATTCTGAGTGCCACATAGGACGTGCTCCAAAAAAAGAAAAACATTGGATGGGGCAATGTTGTTGGTGACCTTGATCTGAATAAGTCATCTGACACGGTCAACCACAGCATTCACCTATCAAAGCTGTCTGCTTTTAATTTTTCAAACAAACAATTGATTGGTTTAAATCCTACCTTCAAATTACAGAATGGTTTCTTGAAGTCAAGGAAGAAAGTCTACATAGTTTTTGAAAACCACATTGGAAATACCACATGGTTTGATACTTGTTCCCCTGTTCAGTCTTTTTATAAACGACTTCTGCCCTAACGGTCTTAACAAAATGTCTTTACTAATTAGGCGACTTCTACAGGCCACACTTTTTAGACTTGTGTTGGTCCATCACACAAAAACCCAGTCAAATGCCTTGTGGTTGAAAACTGACAAGATCTGAAAATGTTCAAGGCGTGTTAATATTTTTTGCAAGGCACTGTATTAATGGAGCTTAATTACAGGGAGCATTCTTCTTTTCATCATGTTACCACTAGTAGAAAATAAAAATCAATCACATTTACCTCCAGAGCTGTCACTAATCAGTGTCATCGATGAGGAATCCCACCATACCTTGACTTTTTTCCTCTTCTCCTGCATCACAGTTCAATTGGTAATTGGCTTTACAATTCACATTTCTGCTGCTGCTCCTACATCAAACCTGAATTGGTTTGAATCAAATGTGTATCAAAGTGAATTTACTTTGGAACTAAATGGTATACTAGTAAGGGCTCCAGACCTGAGTTGCAGATAAAGGCAATGTGTGCAAAGCCATTTATATTCTCATTTGTAAAATCTAGTCATTGGGTAAAAGATTGCATTTATCATTGCAATAGCTTGAATCAATAGTACGCTTGTGAGGCGAGGGGTTAGGCAGCAAGGCCACGCTATGATAAATTGCAGAAATATATGAAAGTACAGAAGGTCTTATTGGGAAAAACGAAAGATTAATATCTGCAGCAGTGTGATTTGACCGATTCTTTCATATTCAGAGCAAGCACATTATTTTTAAATATTGGCAAAGGTCTGGGAACATCCCTTCCTTTAAATTTCATGCTGCTATTTAAATACGAGTGCAGCCTTGGTGTTTGTGGAGGAACTTGCCGTGAAAACAAAGGTTTTACTGTACCTCTGAGTGTGCGCCTATGAACGTCAGGCCTCGGCTGAGGGACAGATCTTTCTATGCAGCAAGAGCAGAAGATGACAGGACACCTCAGTTCTGGAGTAAAATTGGGATGCTCAACAACAAGCTGTCTTCTTGCTTTCTTGTTACTCTGTCCCCATTTCTGTTTCTCATCACCATATCCCCTCCCCACCCGCTTGCTTTTTTTCCCCCTCACATGCATTCCATCTCTCTAGGGTGGGAGTAAAATGTTGATTGGTAGCATGCTTGAGATTGGAGGCAACCTGTGGATGGGAGCTCACATTGAGCCCACACCAACTTTTGGCCGGGTGTGGAAGGAGCAAAAGAGATGAAGTGATAGCAGCGGATTGGACAACCAAAAATTAATAAATTGAATAAAATGCCATTGAGCAGAGGAACCATTTCAAGATCGACTTTAATGATTCTTCATCCAGAAATTGGTACACTTTCAGTTTTTGAAACATTCATACCTTTCTATCTTACGTTTTTTTGTTCATGCTTAAACCTACATTTGACTAGCTGCAGACATATCTGATTACTACCAGCCCTGTGGAATCAAAAAAATCTCTTAAATAGAATCTGTCTTCATAAGGTAGGCTTAAAGATTTCAAAGAGCAGCACGTCATGCTCCCAATCTAAATTCATGAACAGATGAGTCATAAAGTCTTTGTCATCTATCAATCTGGACAGGGTTGCAAACCCTACCAAAATTATCTTAAAAGGTGCATAGAAGACTCAACCATGAGGCCACAAAAAAAAAAAAAAAAAAAAAAAAAAAAATCCTCCGAAGTGATTTAAACAGATTATTGCAAATGTCTGATGGCAGTTTTTTGATCCCAAGGGTGAGAAAACCAGTAATTAGGGATAGGGGATTGTTAATTTTTGACATAGGGCCAAGTTTGTTTGGACAGCTTTTCTATTTATTAAATTAAATCTTGAATTATGAACTAATTTTTGTATTTACTCATATTTTCTCTGTATAAATTTACAAGTAGTTTTATGATCTGAAGTGTGACAAAAAAGCCAAGCTATTGCAGCACCAAAAAATGTCAAAATTACCTAATTAATACTCAGAAATGCACTGTTCAGAGTGATCTCTCAATGCTCATTTTTGAAATAAATCACCTATATCTTGATTAAACTGATCACTTCCAACCTGACAAAATATTCTGGAGGAGAGCTATGAATTTCTGCTGGCCTTTGATTCCATTATAGTTTACCTGATGGCTAAATGCAGCTAGAACTGATCCTCAGTGCCTATGGGTACTTTTTAGTACCCATTAGATATTAGTGTTGCAAGATTTTATCCCTTTCCCTGCTTACAAATGTTTTTCCAGTTACCTTGCTTGAGAATTATTGTCATTTTGAAATGTCTGCTGTAATTGACCAACTAACAAAGCTTTTTGAAAGCAAAACCACTAAAATTCTACATTATAATAGATCTACTTTTGGTAGGGGTTTAATGAGATGTCTAAGATGGAGTATAAGGGACACTTGGACAAAAAAAAAGAGGAGAAAATACTTTTTGTTTTTGTTAACACTCAGCCATTCAAAGATTACAGACATAACAAGAAAAAAAGTCCAAATGATAAAATGCTAAAGGGGACAACAAATTTCATTTTTCTGTGGTTTTGGAGGTATAATATGATCTGTTGTACACTGAAGAGGCCATGTGAATGTCAAGAGTCGTTATCAAAAACCCTACTCATAGATGGTCAGCTTTGTTTCTATGGTAAAAAAAAATTACAAATCAGAGAACAGTTTAACTTTCTACATGATTTATATTGTCCAATTAGAGAACACCATCAAGCAAACAGCCTTTCCTCTCCCCAGCTGATACACTGGCTAATTTAAGGGCTAAGTTGCGCTAGCGTCTCTGGCTACTTCACTTGAGAAGAGGATGGCTACTAAAAAGCGGAGCTGTTGTGTCCGAGGGAGCTCAAAAACGGCTGGAAGTTTCCACTTACTCTCGAAGGATGAGAGAATCAGAGAAGAGTGGCTGAAGTTCATTTATGGGGAAGTACCAGGCAATTAAAAACTCAATTTGAGACTATGTCTAGCGCATTTTACTGAAGAGTTTCCCAAATATGGTTGTAGTCAGAGTGAAGTCAACTAGGAACAGCCATGTATCATTACCATACCCAACCATTTTACAGAGGAGGGAAATCTGGTCTGCCTAAACAACCCCCTATAAAAAGGTGACACTATTTTTTTTTTTTTTTTTTTTTTTTTTTTTTTTTTTTTTTTTTTTTTAAATGAAATTCTTTGGAGAATTGACATATGCAGCAATATCAACTATATGAAATAGTTTATACAATGATGCCATCACCTCTTTAAGAAAATTGAGGAAAATGTAGGACAGACCTGGCTTATGTGAATTGGCCTAAAACATTTATACTTTAGAATAAGATTCAAGTACAAATAAATTCTCTTTCAGCATATACACACACTGAATGCACACTCTTTTGGATGAACACAGCAGTTTCAGCACTCAAGCTATTATTTCCAATTTATTCTCAGTATTTGATTAGAAAAGTGTAAAAACTTTTGTAATATCCATCCAGCCATTGTGAATATACCTACTTGTCTTGCAGGGTCCCAGGTCAATGGGCAAGAGGCAGGGTACACCATGGACTTATCACCAGTTCATCACAGCAGCACAGAAACACACTGGAT
Organism: Anableps anableps; assembly: GCA_014839685.1. Lineage (NCBI taxonomy): Eukaryota > Metazoa > Chordata > Actinopteri > Cyprinodontiformes > Anablepidae > Anableps > Anableps anableps. Next base: position 7,519,791 of record CM026079.1, read on the forward strand.
AAATAACCACGCACACACTCATTCCTAAGGGCAATTTTGAGAGACCAGTTAACCTCACAGTCATGTTTTGGACTGTGAGATGAAGCCAGAGTACCCAGAAAGAATCCACTCTTGCACAAGTAAAACATGCAAACCTTATGCAGAAAGACGAGATTTGAAACCAGGACTTTCTTGCTGCAAGGCTACAGTGTTAGCAACTACGTCAGTAATGTGCCCTGTTTTAAAGCATACAATAGGGAGACACAAGAGTCACCATCATCCACCCCCTTCACTTCAGAGGACTTCATCCCACAGCCCTCCCCCCCATCTCCATCATGTCCCTTTCATCACTGAAGGTGAGGAACGAGCTGCAAAAGATCAAGGTGCAAAAGGCTGCAGGTCCAGATGGCATCAGCTCCAGGCTTCTTAGGTGCTGTACAGATCAACTGTGTGGCATCACGAGATACATGTTCAACCTGAGCCTGAAGTTGGAGAAAGTACCACAACTGTGGAAGACCTCCTGTGTGGTACTGGTACCAAAGACCAAACATCCAAAAGACCTCAGCAGCTACAGGCCAGTAGCCCTGATGTCGCATCTGATGAAGACCCTCGAGAGGCTCCTCCTCAAACATCTACACCCCCTGTTGACATCTTCATTGGATCTGCTGCAGTTCGCCTACCAGCATGGCATCAGAGTGGATGACGTCATCATCTACCTCCTGCACCAAGCTCTGACCCACCTGGAAAAACCTGGAAGCACTGTGAGGATCATGTTCTTTGATTTCTCCGGTGCTTTCAACACCATCCAGCAAGGACTTCTGAGGGACAAGCTGGAGCTGTCAGGAGTAGACCACCACATGTCCCAGTGGATATTGGACAACCTCACTGGCCACCAACAGTATGTGAGGACACAGGGCTGTGTCACCGACAGGCTGGTCTGCAGTACAGGGGTCCCTCAGGGAACTGGGCTGGCACTATTCCTCTTCACCCTCTACACTGCAGAATTCTTCATCAACTCCCCACACTGCCATCTACAAAAGTTCTCTGACTGTGCCATAGTTGGCCTCATCACAGGTGAGGATGACTCAGAGTACAGACAGTGGACTCAGGACTTTGTGGACTGGTACCAGAGGAACCACCTCCTGATCAATGCTGCTAAAACCAAGGACCTGGTGGTGGATTTCCACAGGCGCATACCCACCTCACTGACATTGGTGAACATCCAGAGAGTGAATATTGAGATTGTGGACTCTTATAAGTACCTGGGTGTGCACCTGAACAATAAACTAGACTGGACTCATAACACTGATGCGCTTTACAGGAAGGCTCAGAGCAGACTTTACCTGATGAGGAGGCTGAGGTCTTTTGGAGTGCAGGGGTTGCTCTTAAAGACATTCTTTGACTCTGCAGTGGCATCAGCCATCTTCTATTGGACTGTATGTTGAAGCAGCAGCTTATCTACAGCTGAGACTACGCGGTTAGATAAGCTCATCAGGAACGCCAGCTCTGTGCTAGGATGCCCCCTCAACCCAGTGCAGGTGGTGGGAGATAGAAGGACTCTAGCTAAAATAACATCACTGAAGGACAATGTCTCTCATCCCATGCATGAAGCTATTGCTGAACTGGAGAGCTCCTTCAGTGACAGACTGCTGCATCTTAGGTGCACCAAGCAGCGTTGTAGGAGGTCCTTCCTCCCAACTGCTGTTAGACTCTGTAACCATAATTGCCCCCATCAAAATCAATGTGGTTATATCCATGCTAGAAATTGTACAACTTTACTATTTTTCTGATGTCATTAACTGTAAATAGTTTGTATTTTTAATGCTCAGAGACATGCACATCTTGAAATATCTGTTTTTACAAATACACAGTATTCATGTTGAAATTTTGCCTTACTGTTTTTTATATATATTTTATATTCTTTGCATGAGTCTGTTTTTCTCTTATTGCCCGTCACTGCCAGTTTGCTGCTGTTGCACAGAAATGTCCTCATTGTGGGGCAATAGAGGCTATTTCTATTCTGTTCTATTCTATTCGTGTCTATTAAGCAGGCTACTACAATCTGGCTACATGGGATTGCATCAGTTGATTGTGCTCTTTTTCACTCTATAAAAAGCAGAACAACATTCTGAATGTTTGAAATATCTGTCTGTCCATTTGTCCATCTGTCTGTGTTAAATAGACATCAGCTGAAAGGCAAACACTTAAGCGTTGTCTGATCATAGATCAGCATTTATTAACTGCGCTGGTAAATTTATATAACAGCGCAACAAATCAGCATTGCAGGAACATGTCTGTGAGTATTATAATTGTTGCAGACAAAAAAAGAATTTTAGCTAAACGTAGAACAGTTTCTTCGAAAATACTGGTTACTACCAACCATTAGCTACAAAAAACAAAAACCAGCTTTACTGTTGCTGTCACTATCCGAGCCGGCCCAATGTATCAGGATACTTTGTCGCTGCTTAGGGCCCCCAAACATAATACATAAACTTTTACATTTGTTTATTGAGGATGAGATTAAAATCAAATATGATTTGAGAATTTAAACTAAAATGAAAAGATTTTAAACTATTTGAGACATAATTTTAACATTTAAGGAAAGTAGTTTGTTTACTTTGCAAATCTTCATTGTTTGATAGTTGTGATAACATAGTTGCAATCTGAGACGAGTTTAACCTTTTTTAAAAGAGCAAAATTAGATTTTTTGGAATAACAAAAGCAGCTTTTATCTGTAACAAGTCTATTTATTTATTTTGGAGACCAATAAATAAACCAGCACTGTTGCATTTTTGATCATGTGACAGAAGGGAGCCAAGCATCCCATCAACTCAGAGGAGAACCTGTTTAATTGTTTCATTTAGTCACATTTTTGTGTTTTTTTGCAACTAATTACTGAGTTACATTACTAATAAAGGTGCATCAATTAGTACTTCTGTGTATTAAATTACTGTAGTTGTTTTAATGAAGGCTTTTGGTATAATACATTTCCACATCTTGCATCCTGTGTTGGTTTCACACATTACTTTTTTACTCTTATAACATTTTATCCTAAACTAAAAAAAAAAAGAGATGGATCTTTTTACGTGTCAAGACTCATGAGACTCCTATTAACTTCCCTATCTATTCATAAAATGATTGAGTAATTATGTCAAAATCCAAATTGTTATGACCCTTAAAAAACCCCTCAGGCAGTCCAATTCGTATGTTTTACAGGTCCGTGCAGGGGAATTAGAGATGAAACCACTGATGTAAATTATTCGATCCAGCTAGGTGTGAAACAGCCTTAAATGATGCCTCGTTTGTAAATGTGCCAAATGCTGCTGGGAAACGGGAGCACCAGCAAACCTCTTTTCACTGAGAACACAAGGCCAGAGGCAGAAACACGAGCATTCGCTAAATGTCAAATGACTAAAACAGCAGCGTGACTTCGTGTTTGTTGTTCTAAAGAAATAAAAAAAAAGTAACAAGGCAGTTTGTGTTTGGCTGTAAAAAGGACAGAGTGTTTTTGAAAGAGACACTAGAGGATGGGAAGAAAGGTAGAGCAGTAAGCTTGTTAAAAGCAATGCCAGTTTCCCACTCCTTTCCTCTCTTGCTGAAGACAGATTAGTCAATTCACCAAAAAGGTCACAATAGTGGAGCCCCTTTTTTTGGCAATGTCAGCTATGGGATTGGGCTGGCCGCCCTTCAAAGGGAGGGATTAGCGTTTAGCTGGAAGCTAAAAAGGTACTCCTATGCTGAAAGCCCAGTTTGCTGCTGGTTGCAAAAGGCTTGTCCGGTTTGGTGTGCAGAACTGGAGAAAGGTTTTGTAAGTGTTTGTAGGAAGCACTCTTAGACCAAAGTGTTCCTATTTTTTTCCTGTCCCCTCTTCACTTATCCAGAAGCCTCCTCCACTTTGGGACAAAGACATCAAGTACTCCCTGACATACAAGTAGGCGGGCCTTTGAAAGGCAAACAGGAGCAGGTGAGACAAGGATGGACATGGCAGGAAATCAGCAGACTCAGTGGTGTCTTCTGTGACTGTAAGATAACCCAAACTGACTCTTCTTGTTTCTCTTCATTGCCCTCCTGTCATGTTCACAACTTAACCTTGGTTGTCATATTTACCTCGGGCACAAGCTGACATAAGCTTTGAAGATAAGTGTACTGAATACCTCATGAGGAATAGAGGAAAAAAAAAGGAAAATTTGTGCTTAGCAGGAGCAAAACGGCATGAATCCACAAGGGTTAGCTGAGGTAGATGTTGCTAATTGTCAACTGCAAATTTGCACTAATTGTATTTATTTGGCTGTTGCCCTGCTGTGGCTCATTGACTACCGATGTTATGGTTGAGCACCTGTGACCAAGTTCATTCCTCGGTCAAAGCTTGCTATCACTTCCTGGTCCACAGGGTCCTTCTGTCAATGCCTGTTTAGGGGATGCTTGAGTAAGCAGCTCTTCTTTCCTGTCTGGATCCACCGATCAGGACCAAACACTTCTACCCCAGTGCATCGTGTTAAGAAAACCAGATATGAAATCACAGCTTTTTTTCCAGAAAAGTACATTTTTAAGGCTCTTTCAGGACAAAAAGAATCATCCAAAAGAAAGAGCACAACATTTTATCTTAATCAGAAAGCACTTGTACCTTATACAAGTAAAAATAAGAAACGAGTTGAATGCTTATGTATTCAACACCTTTTAGTAAGATACCCTTAAATAAAATCCAGTGCAAGCAATTACTCTCAAAATCACCTTATTTGTAAGTGAAATCCTGTTAGAGAACATGAGTGAACTACCAGCATCATGATGACCAAGGAACACAGAGAGGCCAAGCAAAAAATTTCTGGTTTAAAGTAGGGTTAATAAGAAAAATATGATACAATTGCAAACCCTCCAAGACTACCAAGAGCTCTAGAGCTAAGGTGGAAGATTTTGTTGATAAGAAGACTACGGGTTGCACACTGTGAAAAGACTGGGACGTTTGTATTCCAACAGGGAAATGACGCTAAGCATACTGACAGAGCTAAAATGAAATACTTTAGAATCACTGGTGTCAAAACTTTTTGACAAAATGGCCATAATTGCAAGAAGTAAATACCAGCCAGGGTCATTTTCCATGGGATTTGCATATTCTCTCTGTGCATGTGTGGGCTTTCTCTGGGTACTATGGCCTTCTCACATTGTCTAAAAGCATATTTGTCAGGTTAGCTGGTATCTCTGAATTGCCATTATGTCTGTGCAGCCCTAAAACAATATTGTATTGCATCTAACATTTATATTTGCAAGCAGTCTGATTTTTGTAGAAAAGTAATTCATATTTTTTTTTTTATTTGAAACATAAAAATGGTCATAAGCTTTTGTTAATTAATTTGTCTAGAAACTATCTTGCATCTACTCTCAGCAACAGGAACTGAAAACTAAGTCCTCTTCCTTCAAAAATGCTTTCTATGTTTAGCCAAGTGGAATGAAAGGGTGTTTCCAAGTCTTCTTTGGAGTATAGTTCGCTTGGATGATCATGGTCCTATTAACTGTTTGTTACAAAACACATACTTTCTATTGTACAAAACTGTACACAATTTTTCATTTTAAGATTTAAATCTATCAGGGAGAAGATCACTCCAAAAAAGATTAAAAGAAGTGTCAATCTCCATCAACTGCCTGTGCTAGTGGGCCAAATTTGTACCATTCTTGAATTGTGGTTGGGGTTCAAGGAAAATCTTTCCAAGTACCGCATATGTCCACTGCACGTTGGACACCCCTGGTTTAGATGAAGCTCACTTAAGAATTTGAGCTATTTTGCAAGACAGAATGGGCAAAAATTTCAGTGTTGATATACAAGGCTGATAAAGACACACTCCAAAAGATTTGCAATTGTAACTGTGGGTCTTCAAAATACTGACAAATGCATGCCATACTTTTTTTTTTTTTATTTATAAAACATTAAAAAAAAAAAATACTTTAATTTTTCTCTCTCTCCAGTGGTATACAGTTACTGTTTTTGCTCTATCACATAAAGTTCTCAAAGCCTACGTATTTTTCCAAGGCACTGTATGTGTAGGCAGAGGATATTCTTAGCATCCCTGATGGGGAAACATAAACTGTAATCAGCAATAATACTCAAATTAGCTCATTACTGTTAATTCATGGTGTGATGACCAGAATACATTAGCCTACATTTTAAATTATGTGAACACTATTCTGACTTAATTTTCCCCAATCTTAATTTGTAGTTGTTTTTTTTTTCCTTGTGAAGTCTTGTCAACTGATATAGTTACTAAGCAGGTCATTTAAGCAAAGCTTTGCAAAGAAAACAAAAAAAAAAAAAAAAAAAAGAAAAAAAAATGCTAGTTAGGCTATTCCTTTGGCATTTTGGAGACACAGATGTCCCACAGTCTCTCTAGATATTCAATTCTGTCAGTGAAGCCTGGGTCTACTCAGAGGTCTTTTGAAAGTGAAACCTATCCAAAACAGCTTCTGAAGGCATCCTCAACATCATCATCAACAGACCTGATCCGATCTCCTTACCTGCTGGGGTTAATTTGACCTTTGCCAGTTTGTACTACTGTTTTGTTGGTATACACAGATGTTTCATCTCAATCTACCTCCATTCCATACACATAATACAAACCTTTTTAAAACTATGACATGCCACTGGGTATCAGTTTATTTGTTGGTAGTGAGCATTTTGATCAATTTTGAAGACAAAATGAATAGAAAACCAGAACAAATCTCTCATAACTTAGCTTAAGTGTAGAATAGTTATAAATTTATAGCATGTCTTGTTTACTTCTCAGTATAAAACTTGTTGCGACAAGCACAGACGTCTTCAACACTAATGTCAGCGTCCACATTTGTAAAGAAGTAATTTTTCAGATAAGTTATTTGATTGATCGGGGCTTCCTGAAATCCTTGACAGCTGAATAGGTATAATAGCACTTCAATCTGATGGTTGAATAACCTAAATAACAGATTAAAAACAATAAATATATTTGTTGAGCTTGTATGTCTATTCAATTATTATAGCAGCAAAAAGGGTTTTTGAATCAAAACTGTTCATTTTATCATTTTAGCACTGCTTTCAATTTAAATGCAATTAATAAGAGACACTGCAATTAACTTAATTAAAATTTTTAATCAAGTCTCACCATGATGATAAAACCAAAAGAATTGTGAGCTGCCTCCTGTAGGAGAATATGAGTCACTTTCACAAAACATTTTTACCTTGAAGTTGCAAAGACAAGCCCCTCTAAAAGTTGCCTGTGGTGGTTAGTAAATCACAAGTCAAGCTGAGTTCGTTGCCAAACCTGTGGGCTTTCAGAAAATCAAGTCAGCATTGTGGAACCAAAGAGTCATGGAAGCGGTTACATTAGGGTCACTGTTGAGTGCAACGCATAAAATGGGTCTCGAAAAAAAAATTACTAAAAAATACATTAAATCTAAATCTGCTACATGTATGAATAATTTTGGGCTTTATTATACCAATATACAATGTAGATGTCATAGGGTTGTGACTGCCATGGTAGCATAAAGCGTGTGTTTTAACTACAAACCCTCGTGTTGACTCAATCCTTTCAGAAAACACTGAGATGGCAAGAAGGTTTGTGAAGAAGACTGTTCAAAACATTTCATACAGTGGAATAAGATTGTAGTATAGAAAATTTGCTGAAATCATCATTTGTCAAATTAAAATCTCCTCAAAGCAGGAATAAATTCACAAACTGTTGGTTTAAAAACATTCTAAAACAAAACTCTTATCTGGAAAAAGTATGAAAAGTCCAAAGCCACAAAAGACATGAAATGCAAATGGGGCAAAGTGATCAACACAGCTCTACCTTTTATTTGTTTTACTGCTAGGTTACATCCTTTGCAAATTAAAACACAAATTTAACATTCAATACAGTTTATTTGTTTACAAGTAGATCTTTTAGATTAGGTGACAATGAACATGTGGACACTTTCTTCAATATGTTTAACAGCTGTTGCCTTTTCTGTTCTCAATCATGTCTGTTGTCTAATTTAAAAAGAATTGCATATAAAATGCATATTTAGACCAACCAGTTCAAAGCATTCTGAATTGATGTGGCAGGGATCTGAGACTGGCAGTACATGCAAAGGACTCTCCTAAATTTCTTATTTCTAAAATTTGCAGAAGGGACTGTGAAGACTAAAATATTTCCTTTGAATATTTCTAGAGCACCAAGCTTATTAATTTGGTACAAGAAAATAAAAATAGTAACAGTAAAAACCCAAGAATCAATGTTAAACTGTGCCACTGGCAAAATTTATGTCACTGCCAAAGCTGCTGTTAAATGTTGTGGAACAGCAAGGTCACTTCTGAGGGAAAACATGTTTCTGATGTTCGGATAAAGTTATCTAAATCATCTTCCACACAGAAACCTTTTAGAGAGTCAATGCTTAATTAAGTATTAAAATATCTTTTGCCTAAATATGAAAACTAAAATTTTTATAGTGTTTAAATGTTTTTATTTACATTTCTTTTTAAAAGTTCAATAGAAAAATTTAAGAAAGAAAAATTAGCTCTGACCTAACAATAATGAGAGCACCAGCACTACAATAACAGTGGAACACTTTATTTAGTCCTGCTTTATTACCTGATACTGAGAGTGTGTCTTGAGGAGTCCCTGTGTCAAGATCTTCATTAATTCAGTCTGCTTAGCCAGCTCGTTAATTAGTCTGGTGTTGATGCGGGTGTCTATGCAGTGAGCTTTTCACTCCATGGAGACGCCGAGCTCAGCACGGCAGGGAGTGGGGAGTGATGATTAAGACAGGGTTGGCTTTAATGAACTAGTTACATGACACTCATTTGTGAGGGTGAGAAATTATGGGTTTTGCGGTGTGAAAAATGATGAGATATTGCTCTTTGTTTTGCTATCAACAGACTGCAGCAGTAAAGCTTCACATTGGAGTAAGTTGAGAACTGAAACCATAAAGACTCCCACAATGGATGCATGCGTTGTCCACATCTTTTTCTCTCACTATCTGCTATGGCTCAGCATCATGGCCTGTATTCTCAAAAATTCTCAGTCCTCTCAGAGGGGTTCTATCTTAGCCTAAAAACTCCTGCCAAGGAATCCTAGCTTAAGAGTGATTCAGACATTTGCTGGGAGCAACTCTGAATGAAGAGTTGACAGAAATTCCTATCTTAGTGAGTCAGTGTGGTTGTCCCTGTTGCTAGGTGTGACATTGTCTTCAAGGGCCATGATTGGTTAATACATGAAACAAAATAAGACATTAAAAAAACAAATACACCTCCAGTAGGGCTACATGATATGGCTGAAAAATATTGCGGTATAAGGGTTTCATTTCAGTCGACATTGATAGTTAGATTAGTTTTTGTTTTAAATTTCTGAAATACTGCCAAACTGGTTACATGACCTTTCCTGTTTTATCCACAATTTTCTCTCTAGCTGTTGTACTCATTTTCTTCCTTCACTCCACGCCATTGTTGTTTATTTTTAAGCAGTTATGAGGCACAGTGCCGAAACCTGAAACTGCTGCTTTTCAAGATATTCAACAGGTTGCTGCTATGGTAACCAAAGAGTGAGTTAGTTTATACCACCCACCTTGTTCAGATGGCTGTGAGAGATTAAGCAGCTAAAGCCTTTCGTCTGCCTACATCCCCCAGAATGCTGTGCAGTTCTGGATTGGAGTTCAGTGAAATTATTGAACATTGTACTGGATGTATTTTCTATTGATAATGATCATGTGTCTATCGCAGTATACATTGTTATTGATTTATTTCCCAGCCCTAACCCCCAGTAATCAGTTGATAGAAGTCTACCAATCATTCAACCTAGACTGGATTAAAAAAAGTGAGTGTGTTGCCACGCATCAAGATGTTTAGTCACACCTTATTTACATGCACATTATTTTTGATTTGTCACGGCTTCTCACCATGCTGTTCATTTCACAACGTCATCTATGTGATATTAATGTGGACACTCAGCTGTCAGCAAGTCACTATGATTGCCTGCTTGTTGTTTGGTCTGGTGAAATGACCAACATAAAATGGGGCAGTAAAGGACAAAAAAACCAAACAGATACAGGTGTGCCAATGGCAAGCACTGCTCCTCTGTCCTATTTTATGGAAAATATCTTTCCTTTCTGTCAGTCTTTCCGCCATCTTCCCTACTTGAGAGACTCTTAGTATCAAGTTTTGTGGTTGTATTGGACCCAATTGCAGAGGCAGAGAGTAGATTTTTAAGATTTAATAAAATGACAAAAACACTGGAGGACACAGGAAGTCAGAGCAAAAACCAAACAAGAATCCAGGGAACAATAATAGTGAGCACAACAGGGAAAAACTTGGGCAAGGAAAACAAGTTGCCAACAGGCAGAATAACAGGAGGCATAATGAGGAGAGAAAAAGGGAGGAACCAGCAAGGAGTGGCTGAAGGAGAGGAGCTTAAATACTGAGGAAGTGAATGCTGGAACAATGGCTGGGGCTGATAAACTGTTTGTAGGTGTGGGCAATTAACTAGAGGGGAGCTGAGGAGAGGGAGAGAATGGCAACAGGGGGCGAGGGAGAGCAACAGGGAAGCAAGGAAAGAATCTAAATGTAACTGAGAATAACTCGACACGGAAATAACTAGAACTACTAAGAACAGACTGAAATAATCAAACTAAGAACCGGACAAACTGAAGGGATAAACTAGACTGGGGAAAATTGGGAATCAATACAAAGAATTGACAGAAGCAAAATCTAACAGAAACAGAGGATAATTAAGACTGTACTAAAGTGAACCAAAACACAGGATGCCAAGATACAAGGAGATAACTGGAACAAGAAAAGATTCAACTAAAGTATCAACAAAAACAAGACTGATCTAATCAAAATGCAGGACAATAAAACCACACCCCTTAAGACAGGGGTGTGGTTGACAATGTGAGCTGACAATGTAAAGGTGCTTGGAAACAGAGGATGAATGGATGAGACTTAAGCCTGGCACATCTTAGAGATGGTCGATTTGTCATTGTAATATTTGTCCCCAGGATAACAGCATGAATTTCTTAGAGATGCATGTACCCGGACTAGTATGAGATTTCCTACACTAAAATGGCAGATAACATCCTTCCATTCACTTGAAACTTCTGGGTCTGTGATGAAAGTTATATCCTGATGCTTGTGGTGGATATCCGAGTTAAAACCTGTAGCAGTGAAGAAAGCAGAGCAGACTACCACAACCCATAAGCCAGAAAAACAGTTTGTTACCATGGAGACTGAATGCAGGTAAAGGTGTACAAACATAGCTATCAAGGAATTGCTGACTTTTTTTGACAAGTTCTCCGTAGTGCCTTTGAATATGTCATAGGTGTTGATATTTGATCTTGGAACCTATGACTTCTTGGAAGTCATAGGTTGTTCTGTCTCCTCAATGGACCTTTTCCCCCTCACAAAGAAACTTTCCAGAGATATTTGCTTTTTACTCATTTTGCTAACTTGTGGGTTTATTTTTCATGGTAATGTATCACAGGACCGAGACAGGTGTCTTGACATGCATCAAGAGTGAGTCACTTGGGGTTGGAGACCACTGCTGTAGAGGACAGTGCAATGATTAAAACCTTTAATGTTTGTCAAAGTTGAGAATGTATCTCATAATGAAACCAGTCTTTGCAAAAATGTTTAGTACCAATTTGTAAGAAGATGAAGACAAAGTGTCCTCACTGCAATCCAACCACACTGTATAATGAGAACAGGTTTAGTTAAATTTACCTGACTCATTTTATTTATTTATGGATTTAAGGTTGTGTATGTCCAAATTGTTTTATTGGCATTTTGTTTGTGACTTGAATACAGAACTGTAACAGAAGTATCTTAGTCATACTTTTGATAATTTACTCATAGAGTAGAGATATCCTGAACACCTTTAAGCCTCCACCACTAGCAGAGACAATTCATTATCAACTAATCCTACCTTCTGTGACATTCTGCTATCATTTTGCAAAGTTAGCATTCAAACTAATAGCTTTTCCTGTTTTTCTGGGCTTTGAGAACCAGTTATTACATTTTGTCAAAAGTCATATATACACTATGGACCGGGATAGAGTTGAACATGCTTGTGAATTAAGCACACAAAATGCTCAATTTCTTGTATTTTCCAATTTAGTCATTTGTAATTTGTCTTATGATATATTTCACTGTGGTTCATGAGTAAATCATGAGTGGCGAGCAAACCTGTTCTATTGCTTCATCAACTTGGAGCCTTGCGCTAAATATTCTAAAATTCATTGACCTAGTGTTTTACTCTCAGTAACACTATAGTTTACTCTCAGAACACTATAGTTTACTAGATTACAAAAAGAAGAAGACAAATACAACAAATCACAGGCTTGGCATCACTTAAATTGCACCCTAACATTGTTTTTAAATGTAGAGCTGCATCAATTGCCTGACCATGATACTAAATTTAGGTCTTCTTGAATTGTGATTGAGGGCCACCCAAAATTGTTCTGAGGCATGCAAATGGCCCCTGGGCTGCACTTTGGTCACCACTGGTTTAAGCTGACATATTTGACAGAAGGAAACTTGAATAATTAACTCTGTCTGTTCACTGTAACATTCAATTAAGATCTTTTGAAATGAAAGATTGCTCAAATTCAACACACATTTTATTGCCTGAAGTACCATCCATTTGAATTTTTTGCTTACTCTTAAGCTGAATTGGTGAATAGCTGCTGTAGAGCTCTATTTTGCTGTTATCTCATTGGTTTTTCAGAGCTTGACTTATTTTATCTTTTAAAGACGAGTCATGGTTTTTTTTGTCTGCTGTGGCGCACAGGTGGGATGCTGCAGGCCACTGGTTATAGTCTCCCCAGATATTGCTGGTTGCTCTCCACAATGACTCGCTTGAGAACAGAAATGCCAACAGGCATCACTGATTCATCCATCCTCCCTCTGTCTTGATTTTCTCCATTTCACTTGCCCGTGGAGAGGGGAGAGAAAGGGCCCCTCTTCTCCTCTTTTGTCTGCAGCTCCCTGAGGGCACTGGCTCCATTTTTACACACAGCTATAAAGTGTCAAGCAGCCACACAGCGAGCCACACCTTTTCCTACACATACAGCCCCACAGCCATGTTTCAAATAGTTTCTTCCGTTTGTGGATGCAGTGCTGTGAAGAACAAGGATTTAGCCCCTTACAGATTTATTGTCTTTGCTTTTCTGTCACACTTAAATTTTTCTGACTGCTAAAAAAAAATTGATATCAAAGATGACCTGACTAAATGCAAAAAGTGGTTTTGAAAAGATGATTTTATCTGAAAAAAAAAAGGCACCCATTGACAAGATGAACTGTCATCAGTTGTTTAAGACAACTGGCTGTGAGCCTTTGGCCCAGTCTTCTTTGCTAACTTGTTTTACCTTAACCAGACAGGAGGGTTTCAGGAGTGACTGACATGTTCAAGTTCATACCACAGCATCTAAATCAGAATTGTCTGAACTTTGAGTAGGCAACCCCAAAATATAAATTTTTCAGTTTTTAAGTAATTCAGAGGTGGACTTGATGGTGCCCACTGGCTTATTGTCCTGCAACACAACCCAGGTGTGCTTGTGTCCAAAGTCACTGACATGTCAAGACATGCTCCTTCAAGATCAGTTATGGCAAGCCTTTCAGGTTCTGAAGCAGGAAAGCAGTCCCCTGACCATCACACTACCACCACAATGTTTATAGTCTTTTTCTTTCTCTGAAATGCTGTTTTACCTTTATACCAGATACCAGAAGTAGTAGGAAACATCCAAAAATTCCTCTTTAGTTTCATCAGTCCAAAGACCTCCTGAATGAGCTGTCTATGCACAATTTTGGTCATTTCAGTTGGCTCAACATTGCTCCATGTTTTTTCCATTTGTTAATAATGGCTCTCACTGTGGTTCTCTTGAGTCCCAAAGGTTTATAAAAGGCTTTTAAAACTTTTTAGGCTGAAAGATATTGATGCTTTGTTCTTCACATGTTCTTTGAATTTCTTTAGATCAGCTCAAGATGCATTGCTTTTTGAGATTCTTTTGCCAACTTCCTGCTGTCAGATTCTATTTCAGTGTTTTCTTGATTCTATGGGTCCAACAGCAATCCAAGCCTTGGTGTAGTTAGTGGAATTGATTTCAGCTTCCCAAAAAGTATGATTAATCATAGTAAATTCATGATTTTACAAAGGGGCAAATACTTTTTACCATAGAGCCAGGTTGGTTTGGATACATTTTTCCCTTAAGAAAATAAATGAAGTCATTGAAATAAATCTATAAGAATAATGCTGTGTTCAGACCAAATGCGTTTTGTGTCAAAAAAGGCGTTTGTCTTAAGTTGGACGCTTATGCACTTTGAAGTCAGACACTTGATATTGAGCATCAAAATAGCTCTGCTATGTCGCATTGCGGAGTTTCTTTGATTGGCTGACGCTCCTCGTCCAGCTGCAATAGTTCAGATTTTCCAACTCTGGTGTCTGCCACTTTGGACGCGCTATATGCGCGTCAAACGCTTAAAATCTGAAAACGTGCAGCACCAGATGTGCAAAACACTTCAAAATGCACAGTACTAGATGCACCACAATACTTCTCAAGACTCCCTAGACGCCCGTTCACATAGACTTTGCAGACGCCCCTGACACTCAAATTGCATTCGGTCTGAACACACTATAAATCTGTAAGGAGAGACTTTTATACAAGATAGAATAGAAATATCCTTTATTGTCCCATGATGGGGAAATTTCTGTGCAACAACGGCAAAGTGACAGTGACAGGCAATAACAGCAAACACACTCACAAAATGATAGAATGTAAAATATGTATAAAAACAAAGAACAAAGAACAGAACAAAGCTCAGTATATACAAACCTGTGTGGACAAAAGGGAGGCAAGTAAATATTGAAGCACATTCTGTTTCTTCTCGGTCTCTGCCCATCTGGACCCTCAGTAGCCTCCGGAGTACGATCAAGATGGAATGAAGCTCCCATCTCCTTCTTTACCTCCAGACATCCTCACCGCCTCTGTCTTTGCACATCTATAGATTTTTTTAACATCCACTTGTCCCCTTCGTCTTGACATTTACTCTCAAATTTCCAAGAGACTCCAATTTAATGCATGCATTCTGAGTCACAGCAGATTAATTATAAATAAACAGAGACGAAGCACAGTACCAACCATCTCCTGCTGCCGCTTCACACAAAGAGACTTACCCCCGAGGAGTGGAGTCATTATGGTGCGGTCATTTAACAAATGCTTTTATCTAAAGTGAGCAGTAATGCATGTTGTATTTTTAGCCTAGACCTTAAGGGGCCCTTTGCAGATTCTTGGGATTTAAGAAGCAACATGGAATTCACTCTGCAGCGAGCTGAGTTACTGCATGCTTGGTGTATTGTCTAAGCAACAGCCTTAGTCCATATGTAGGGCACACAAACATAACCGGTGGGAAAGATGTTCTATTCCATGTTGTAATCTGTTGAAAAATAAATATCCGGGCATGTCTAAGACTTCCGAAGACTCTTGTGTGCTTGCAGAAGCCATTCCCTGAGAGGGAATAGTAAGCACCGCTCCTCTTGTCACAGCTCTCACAATGCCTCTTTTTTTTCGGATGCAAGTTTCTCTCTGGAGCTTCCTCAGACTCCTTTATAAACCCGAATCAGTTTTTGTTGTCAGAGTCTTCCCTCGCTCCATCACTTTTTAATAACCCTCCTTTCTTTAATGAGTTCTGTTATGTACACAGGGGGCAGCGGCTAGGGGCCAATTTGTGATTTCACATCAGATCAGATCAGAGAAAAACTAGGAAAATAAAGGGAGGGGCCACACATACACAACTTCCTCCTCTTTTCAGCTGTGCTGTCTAGAGAGAACCTTGCATCTCTGGGGAATAGCTGCACCCCCTGAGCCACCATTTTAGAAGCATCCTGTGGAACAGCAAATCATCAGAGAGTGCTCTGTGGAGAGTGTAAGGGAGAAAATGCTGATATGCGCGTACCTGCATGAGGTTAGTTAACTTTATACTTCTGCTGAGGCCTAATGAAGCTCTTTCTCTCTGGGTTATATACTGTAGCTGCAGGAACTGTAGATGCATTTGGTAATGGGGCGAAAGTCGTAACAGCCTTCGTTTTTCACTCTTGGACCTAATTTATGTCCTTCAACCAGAAGCGCTGTAGCTGACATGACTGGCTTCACCACATATTGTCAGAGCTCTGACCTCTGCAGGATTCCCACACAGTCTGGAAAAGAATGGAATTTGATTGAAGTATTTTCCAGGTCTGGATAAGTGTGGAAAAAAGAAAAGCTATTTTTATTTACATAAACCCAAGATGACATTGATTTATATTTAATGTTCATCCCCTTACTGCTGAAATTTATTTTAGAGTTACAAAAAACACCCAAAACAAATTATTTGTGTTTTTGCTGTGCAAAAAGATTGATTTTAATGTAGATTATTTGAATACAGCACATCCTATATGTAGAAATGCAGGTATTGATAACGTGGAAAGAACTGTCTTTTAAAGGGGGGAAGGGTGTGTGTAAATACTTGTAGTGAGGAGTTTAAAAGGCCAAAACATCAGCTTGTTGCATTGTGCGAGAGAGTGCTCTGACACAGAATTGATAGGCGAAGGCGCTTCAGTGGTCACTCCCAAGAACATAGGCTCTGGGAGCTCGGCAGATTTTCTAATAAATACCCAGCAGAAGCTTTAGCAACCTATCTGGGACACACACAGGGCATAGCGTTTTTGTCAATTCATATTTCTTAGCTGAGTGACAGTAATAAAATCTCATATACCAATAAGCTATCTGAATAATAATAAAATGATCTAAGATGAGTCAGAGACAGAAAACATTTTTGCGTTGTATGATGATTGCTCCTGCTTTAGGATACTGAGGGTGCCCTGTTGTGCACAGTGAGCTGAACAGCGAGGAGACTTTGTGTTACCAAGCCCTGAGTCCTCATTAAATTCACAATAGAGACACATAGTTTTATGACCTGTTCTCACATAAATGAACATGCGGATTTTCTTTTTCTTTATTTAACGGTGATAATCATGCAAATTAGGACCACAGTGTATGGTACACAAGAAACGTGGCAGAAGGCGATCTTGTCAGATGAGATTCCCTGAATACATCATTCCCACCATAAAGCAAGATGGTGGCAACATGATGCTGTGGTGGTGCTTGGTATTCATGGGGTAAAACCCATTAGAGGCAAAGACCTGGGGTGGAATGAGGATTTGTCTTTTATAACAACATCAAGTGGCTGATATGAAGTTCCACCATAGAAACCCTGGCATTTAGAAGAAAATGCCTTTTGAATAGCTGTTCAAAACACATAAAACTGTCTGTTTTCAGGATTGTTTTATTATTTTTCTCTAGTTTGTTCAATAAAGACGTATCAATAAATATCACTAATTTTGAAAATATGATTAAATGCAGTTAATGTGTGCATTTTAGTGACACAAATCACACTTCTTTATGTGACTAGTATCCAAAAGAAACGTATTACAAATGGGTGTGTTTTTCAAGAGCAGTATTTTTCCTTGTGGGGCTATGATTGCTGTGTCATACTGTCACAGCCATATATTTACCTACAAAAAGGTAACAAATAGCTCTCATCACTTTTATCACTTTTTTGTCACTTTTATCATTGTCACAATAGTTCCACAAAATATTGTGATGAAACTTTAAGACCATATCACCCACCCTTAGTTCGCAAATGCTCTCTGACAAGTCTGACAAGGTTCAACTATTCTCCAAAGGAATGGGCAAAAATGTTGTTCTTGAGATAAATCTGGTAGAGTCATAACCTCAGTAGACCCGCAGCTGTAATAAAGGTGGACTACAAAGTATTGCCTGAGGTATAAATGCACTGTTTTATGCAGAAAATGGTACAAAAATAAGCGTAGACTTTTGAGAATAACTTCCTCCCTAAAGCCCGCTACTGATGTGACGAATGACAAGCTGACGCCCATAACTGGCGCAGAGAAATAAGAGTTCGACTGTCTTTGTATCTTTCATCTTCCTCAGCACATATGCTGGTCAAAGCAAACATACCGCTTGACCTCAAACCTCTGAAGTTCGCCCTCATTATTTTATTACCTGCGTTAGAGCCTCTGGGTTGATCAAGCGAGCTTTGCAAAAGAAGAGTTCTTTGCCAGCTATGTGTGAGCAGCATCGAATCACACATCAACCACAGCCTCCACAGATTCTAGACTACATTGGACAAGTCTTTGTTTTAGAGGGGGATGTTATAGTAAAAGTGAGCAGGAGACTTTTATGTGTACCAACAACATTACAATAAACTACACAAACAGTGAGGTAATGCATTTGGCACCCAGAAGGAATGGTCCGACTTGGACCTTTTATTGAAACACATAAATATAAGCGACAATAAAACAAAGATTTAATCGACTGGCGTGGCTAGAAAGGTGCAAGAAGGTATAAGTAGTGCCATTAGAAGTAGATTAGTACAGATAGACATTTGCCAGACTCACAGATTTCCTCACAGACACATTAGAAAGCAGCATTACCTCTGCTGATGGGTTTTCATACATGTCACAATTTGGATTTCGGTTCTGTTAACAGCCTGGTGAAACATGGCACATTGTGTGTGGATGCTTTCATGTACTCTTTGGTTCCAATACAAAGAAATAAAACAACACAAAAATCAGAACATTCCCTCTTAAATTTATGTCCAACTGATTGGACTGTGAGTGTTCTACCAGCTTCAGCCAGTTCAATGTTGGATCTGCAAAAAAACTGACAGGCTAAAGGATTAATTTCTACTATTCGTTGCTGGGGTGGAATGATACATCCAGCTCACTAGAAGAAACAATTCATGGCAATGGGTTCACAAAAATTAGACTAAATTTGAGCAATATTTTTAGTAAAGTTAAAAATCTCTTTTTATTCTTTTGTTTTCACATCCAAAGTAAATGTTTCATAAGTTAAAAAAAACTGTAGTTTGATTTGTCCACGGTGTATAAATTTCAAGCTGTGTTTGACAAAATGTAATCAGTGTGGAATTATTTAGTAATCAGTCTAAGTATGTTAGATGTTGAATTGGAGCTGCAAAAACGCAGTGCAAGCTCATAAAAAAATCTGTAAAAGATTGCCAACTTAAGCATTGATGTCCAGTGCCGGCCCAAGGTTGCAAGGGGTCTTGGGCAGAGTTGTGACTAGATTTCATTGACTGTGTTTCTAAACTGGATGTTTGTTCTTGTAAGGTTGTAATAAGAAAAAATTCCAAGTTATCCAGTTCCAACATTTAGACCTGCCCAAGACAAAACCATGGATAAGGGACAAAATAAAAATAAAAAGTGCTAGTAAAATCCCTGCTACAACTCTTCACATGAATGCTAGGTGAGAAGCCATCCTGCTTCCTATAGAACAAACTGACTTCAGTACCACAGAAAACAAATCAAATGTCATGAGTTCTCCATCCAAACAACAATCCTTTCAAAGATCTGTCTCCTCATTGGGATCATGAACCAGGAACTCAAGCAGGGGTTAGGTTGTAATACACAAAGATGAATAGACAAGCCTGGGGGAAAAATATCAAAGCTGGAACCTAAGTTTCTAAGGGACCTCTTAATACAGAAAAGACCACCTGAGGAAAAGAGGAAGATTTCAAGTAGAACTGATACACATGTGTGACTCTCTAAGCCACAGCCCCAGAAACACAGACAATGGACATTATTGTTCAACCTGGAAGATACCACTGGTAAAAAAAAAAGTCTTCTTAATGATGATAAAAGTTATCATCATTTTGCCCATCACCTAACCCAGGGTATGGGCTATCAAAGGTAGAACTTTAGAAATTTCTGTCCCATTCTTTCTTGTTGGCTCTTGTTGTAGCCCATCGTTTTGACATATGCCTTGTGGTCTCATCAGCAGGTGTTTCTTGGATGGCCTCTATCATTTGCCTGAGAGCCTGCCTGGTATTGTTGGTTGGCGGTTTGCATAGGGTGCACCCAACTCAGCACCATCTTGTCTTCCTGATTTTTTGCCTCCACTGAGAGTTGGCAGGTCCTTTCTTATAGGTTGATGTTATTGATGGTGTTTTGCCAGCAAATGTGGAGAATCTTTCTGAGATACCTGTTGAGGAATATCTGGATTTTTCTGTTTGAAGTTTTTTGTCCTCCAGGACTTAACAGTGCAAATAATGAACTGTGAAACTGAAGGTATAGCAAAAGTAGAGAATGTGGTTTGGTGAAAAATGTTTAATTTTAAATAGGGACAAACTTGCTCTAAATGTTGAAGAATTATTTTTTTAGTGACTCTTTGTTTTGATTTATAAAACTCATTGTTTTAAAATAAATCTTATTGGAAATCATTAGTGATGCTGAATAATTCAATGAACTTGACATTAAGCATATAAAATTGTAAATGACAGTGAAAGCATTCATTCTTTGTTGTTTGAAGGGTATTGACCTAAATACATATTTAATAATGCACACAAGAAGAGAAACATAACGAGTTGTCACACATGTCCCAGGTTAACCAAGCCCAGAACTTGCCTTAAGGTGTCTTGAGATGACTTTTGTTGTGAAGTGATGCGATATAAATAAACTGAATTTTATTGTCAACTCTATCAACAGAACAAGGCAAACCAAAAACTACAGTCTGCCTTGTTTCAAAATAAAAGTTTCAAATATCAACCTTAAAGCCTTAAAGCACTGACCATCATGTCCAGAGCTCATATTAAAAGCTTACACTTACCTCACCAGCCAAAATTGTGCACTGACAGACAGTGGAAGTGAGAAATGTGGTGATGATTCAATATTGCAAGATACAGGGCATGAAATTCTATCATACCGCTAAAAATAAGTCATTAAGACATTTAGTGAAATTTAACCACATACTTCTAGAAACCTTCTACAGAGTGCATTAAGAAGCACAAAAAACTCCAAATATATTTAATGACATGTTTGTGCCTGGAAGAGAAAGAGCTTGAGCATTCCAAAAAAGAGAGAATAAGATCCAAAGTACAACTCCAAATTGGATGATTAATTTTCTTTTACTGCAGCAGTAATAGCCACAAAAGCTAATCCTCAGCTTTGCAGACACAAGCTAAATAAGATTAAATTAATGTAGTGAAAACTGGTGCCAGATTTTCAAAAAGCACAAATCTGCAGAACTGTTGTGGACAATCAATGTAGAAGAGTGAACAGCAAAAATTATTTGATTTAAGAGCCAAGATTTTAATGAGATGTGTTGTCACTGGTTTTCTCTGAGGTAGCCATTTTCTGTGATTGTATTTGGCATGGACAGTTCATACTTGATACTAATTGACATTAAGCTGCCCTGTAGCTAGCACTCATTCGGTATTCTTCTGGGGTATTCCTGAGTGGGGTGAGTGTTTGTTGTTGCAAAGACTTGAACTCCCGTTGTTTGATTAAAGGACAACTTACACATCGCTCCACTTGGCCGCTGTTTCAAAAGCGAGGCTTGAGCTTTGTTTTAGAAGTGCAGCACTTTTTGTGTACAGCACGAAGAAATCCTGTGCACTAAAAAAATAGCAAATCATAATGAACCAATATACTTTAAGATACTAAGTTTTTTGGCAGTAGAGTAAAGAAAAAGGAAGGGAACATTTCTGCTGTGTGCATATCTGCTTATTTTTTCTGAAGCAAAGCACATTAAAATATGTCCGCAAGGAGAGTTATGTGGTGTTTAAGAAAAAATATCTTGAACCAGATTATAATTTTGTCTTACTCTATTATTCTTTCCAAGAGTTTTAAGTTGTTAATAGGTTTGTGTCACGTCTTAGGCGATGTATGCTATTTTTGTATTTGGCTAAAGGTAAAAAGGGAAATGTTTAAAACCTCCTCCAATGTCAGACTCCATCCACAAAATATTTCATTTATTTATTTATTTTTTTGGAGCTAATGATAATATAATTCTTTGTTGATCCCTGGGGAAATTTCAGTTTCCTCCCACCTCTTGGAGATTAGAGGTCAGGGTCTGCTTTACAGGAGCATCCTTGGAGCCCCCAAAATCTCTTTGAATAGCTCAAGGACACTCAAGAAGTGCAGACCTGTGGGATCTTAGCAAATTTCTCAGCTTGAAGGGATCATCTGCTCTCGTTAATCAGAACACCTAGCTGTCCTTTTAGATGGAAAAGGGATAATATTTCCCCTCAGTTTGCTGTCACTGCAGTTATTTCTTGACATGAAAAAAGAGCTATGTCAGACACTGAGAGAATGCACAATTACATTATAGCAATGTCCCCGTTCTTTTAAAAATGAAGGCATTGTCTTACATGAGGTTACAAATATCCGAGTCAAAGATAAACAGACAAATGCACAGGGGATTACCAGGAATTGGGAACATGTAGGTATCTGAAAAATGAACTAACATGTAGAATTAGTATTTATATTTCTGCTCTATTAATGCAGTAGATTAACCAGCAGATTTCATTGACCATTTGACGTAGGTGATAGGGTTAGGTGGGGTACACTTAAGACAGGACTCTAGTTCATGACAGGGCCAACACAAAAACAAAAGGCTTAGACAATAATTTATTCACAAAGCCATACCTTTGGGACCTTTCAAATCTCCAGTTCACCCAACAAGCATATTTTAGGACTGTGGGCGATAACCATAGTACCCCCGAAGAACCCTGAATGCAAAGGGAGAACATACAAACTCCACACAAAAAAAGAGTTGCTTTTGTCTTACTTGTTACCAAGCATTCAGGTTTTGTTAACTTTTCAATGGTCTCTGTTAGACACCTTGGTCAGCAGGGTGTACAGATTCAAGTATGAATCAGACCCAAAACTAAGATCACACAACAGGAAAGGTTAAATGGCTTTTATTTACGTTAGTAAGAATGTGAGAGATGATGAGCAGCTTCTTATTGGGATTGACTCTGGTCAGACTTTGTGAAGGAGATAGGTTAATAAATGACTGGCACTGCAAACTGGAATTACTGTGTAGTTATTACTGTTGAGATTTGGACTTTGACTGACTTGAATCCTTTGTGATGTAACTATAGAGGACTGGAGAGTATCCTTTAACTGGGGGTTGTTTCATCCGCAAGATCCAAATCAGTTAACAGGGTGAGTTAAGCCTCTACATACTGTGATGTACATCACTCTACAGAGATCCATGCATACTCGAGTCGGACTCAGTGTAGAGTCAAAGCGGATGTCCGCTGGACATGTACAAGGAAAATTTTTACGACCGCGTGCATGTACTCAGTATCACACAATAAACAGCTCAGCAGGAAACAGTCGGTGCAACCAGTCACAAGGACACGCAGTAGCTAGACTGGCCACTCTGTGCCACACCAACAGGTGTGCAGTGGCTGCCTTGGTGGAGAAGAAATGGGACTAGGCTCCCAATGAGCTCATCAAACTTGATAGTATCCATTTGGATTGTGGGACATGAAGTAATTTGTCATGAGAAATGTATGCAATCAATATGCTTGACTATGAAATCTGTACAGTCCACAGACAGTGTGCGCTGAGTCCACGCATCTCACAGAATACACACAGCACACCCGAGTATGTGGGAGCCTTTAGATTACACACACTTATCCACTAATTAGAGCATGGGAAAGGCAGGGGTTTCAATGTCCGCAATCCAATTCTCAAAGGTCAGGGAATCTGTCCAGGTTGGCAACAGGGCAGGCAGAGCAGATCCAGAATCTTTGAAGCAGAAATCACGGTCCAGGTACGTGAAGAAAGGTTCAGAGCCATAATCAGTGTATTTTACAGAGCAGGCAAGGATCAGGCAGAGGCTATGGTCAGAAGACAGAAAACAGGGCTGGTACATGATCAGGAACATAGATATGGAAACGTTCAAAGGCTGTGATATGAAGGACAACACAATCTCACACTAAGTGAGTGCAGGGCAGGATTTAAAATAGGCAGTGGCATAGGTGCCATCAATCAGCAGTAGGGAGCAGAGGTGGGAGGGGCAGAGCAGTGGAGCAACATGACAAGGTAGGAACAGTGAAGATCATGACACTGGTGCTGTAGCTCGTGTGGGATTTTTTCCTGTTGAGCAGTAGTCAGCAATTACCAAAGATATCTTAAGTAAAGAAAACTGATTACCTGCAAAAGCAAAATACCAAAACACCATTTATAGTGGATGTACAGATACATCTCAACAACTTTGTACATCACTGAAAAGTTAATTTATGCTGTAAATATAGTTGACTTCAGTCAAACTTCTGTTGGGTTACACAAAGATTAGTGTATGGACTTAATACTTGGTTAAAGCTCCTTTTGCATGAATTACTGCAGAAATGCAGCATGGCTTGGAGGCGATCAGGTTCTGGGGCCTCATGCATAAAAGAGTGTGCAGTGTTCACACTAAAAGTTGGCATAGTGACAAATTTTGAAAAGTGCAGCGCACAGAAAAATTCAGATGTATAAAAACATGTGCACACATGTGCCTGTGTACCTTTCCTTCATACATCATAATTTGCGTGAAATAGAGCTCAGATGCTGGTGCCAAGTGGACCACCTGTCACAACCCATAAATGTATATTTACATTAGTATAAATACCCTGAAGGATCCCAGCCCATGTCTGAATAACCATGACAACTGATAATATTAAGATTTTATTTAAAAGGTGCCTTTCAGATTGCACAAGGTCATCTTTATAAAAATTGCTGTACTTCAGTAGGTTTAACTGTGGCTAAGAATAATTATTATAATTACTTGTGGCAGTTATTAATGAACTCGTAATTTAGATAAAAAATGACCAAGTTGGGGCATCATTTTCTCAACAAAGAGAAAAGAAAATATATGTAATATAGCCAAAAACTTCAGTCTCAGTTATTATTTATCGTACCTGCCTGACAAGGCCTTGGTTTTAAAATAATAGATGAAGACATAAGTCTAGCACTGGCATTATCTGAACAGCAATACGCTACACATGTATGTGTAATAAACACTGACATCTCTCAAATATACAAGAGTTTATTGTGGTCTGGGAGTTTTTGTTCATTCCTTTGTAGTTCATTTTTTCATCCTCCAGATGGCGGTATGGAGCATGGTGGCCGGGTGGTTCGCCTACATCAAATCTGCCTCATCAGGCAAGGTGTACAAGAGGAGCTTGCTGCCAGTCCTTCGATGACCTTCATGATAACGTCAAACCCTCCATGTTCTCCCTTAAAGTCAGTTTTGCTCTCTCTGTGAAGGATACTTACCTTTGTGCTCTCCATTCCAGGTTTTCCCTGATGAGCCGTTGGATTTCATTCCAGCTCAGACCTTTGAATTCACATACCTACCTGCAAGACTTCAGCAAGACTGCTGGCATTAAATCCCTGACTGGCAGCTCCCTGGCTCCTCTTCCTCATACCCCCACTGAAGATCAAACTCTGTCCACCCTCCACCGTGCCTACTTGAACCATTCTATCATCCAAGACATCTGGATTCCTCTCTTCACCTCCATAAACTCACCATGCTCCCGGACCTCTTTAATCCCTCCCTGGTGGAAATCATCCAACTCTCCAGTAAGCATTTTTGGATTAAACATTTGTAGTTCGCCTCTTCATCATCTAACCATCTACTTATTTTCTCAGAACCTCATTCGAGTTCTTTTTCTAGAACCAGACCCCAGATCACTGAACATTCATCTGGCCATATTCTCATTGTTATTTGTAAATAAACCTTTAACTTTTCATCTGCCTCCTGAGAGTGTTTCTGCATGTGGATTAGACAAATATCTAAAACCATGACATTATTATTAACAAAATTAATTTAACTTCACTGTAAAGACATTTTATTTAACAAACTCACTATGCTAGTAACATGCACAAACACAACTAAATTACTCAGAGACAAAGATAAAAGTGAAACTAAAAACTACTAGAAGTAAAAATAGAACCAATAAAAATGATGCAGTAATGTCATAGTTCAGAGTGAATTATAAATATTGAGAACCCAGATTTATTTCATGAGGAAAGTGGAATGTGTTAATTAGTTTCAATAAAACATTATTCCAAGGAAGTGTTCCTAAAAATCTGACAAATAGAAATCTTTAACCCTTTTGAAAAGTTTGATTTTTAAAATATATTTATAAGTTCACATATTGATAGTTTATTAAATTTAGTGTAGCAAGTTGGCAGAATGGGAGTGTGTTGCCACTCTCAAAATGGTGTCCTAAACAGACCCAAATAATCAGATGTTTCGCTGTTTAGACATTCTTATTTAGATCCAAAACACTGTAAATAACCATGTTAACCATTTATAAATATCATCAAACCGCTGAGGTGGACTATGCCAGTACAAAAGCAATGTTTTGAAATGGGAAGCTCTAAATAGTCTTCAGCATCTAGAGCTACATGCATTAGCTTGAATGAAAACACCAGTGAACAGGGTAAACATGCATACGAAACTTGCATATAAATACAAAATAAAAGCAATAAAATTAAAAGCAAAACATGTCAAATAAGAAACAAAAAAGAAAAAAAAACGAAAAATTTAGAGATCAAAAGGAAAGTGCAACAGATGTGTTTCCAGTCAGGATTTAAAAATACGCTTAATACACATTCATTTGTATTGAGTGGGGAAATCAATTATTCCACAGTATGAAGGAAGCATGTGTTGAACCAGGCCAACGTGCCACTATTTCTTAGGCACAATTGTGCATCACATATGAGTTGCACATTTACAGAATGGAAATGCTATCTTAAAGACGCATTCATTTCCAGATGGTGCCCTTATAGCAGTATTAGTGCAGTCAACAGCTCCGATCATGTTAGGAAGTCAGCTCTTAAACAGCAAATTGCAGTTTAATTTCTGCCTTTTTAGCTGCAGTTTGGGGGAATCTTGTGTATCTAGGCAATGCATACGGCATGGCTCAGCTGAATAAGGACAGTGATATTCCCGATTTGTCAGCCAAATCCCACAGAAATGCTCAGTTTGTAAGGAAACCCAGCGTTGTGAGAACTTGAACTGATAATGCTCGGCTCCTTAGTTTACTTCTGCAACACAGGACTCAGTTCTGTGCAGAGCTCCAGGATAATGGTCCTGGACAATCCGAAGCTGCTAATAAGCCACTCATCATCATGGCCCAGCAGGTCAGTCTGATCTCTGAACACAACCTTCCTCTGGATGTGGTTCCATTGGCGATGTCCTCCAGCAGTGCCAAAGCTGCCATTGTTCTGCAATTATGCACACCTTTGTGTTGTTACTTATGTACGTGTGATTGTTTCCAACCTGTAGTAATCATCATAATCATCAAACCTGATCTGTTTGGAGTTAATCTGCTGATCCGACTCTGTTTTCTTTTTCAGTGATTATGAAAGTGCCCTGCAAATAACATGCATTTCATGTGCTTCATCACACAGACCGATACACAGTTACGTCTATGTGACAAAACAGAGGATAATTACATTTGAATGAGGTTTTTCCATCAATTTATTTATTTATTTATTTTTTGTGTGTGTGAGGGTGTGTGTGTGTGTTACCTTACTGTATGAGGATAAATGTGGTCCAGTTTCATCGTTTAAGTTTAAACAATAAAATATTAAAATCATGAAAAAACACTGGGTTCGATGTTCCTTGGATTAAATAACACTGACTGGAGTCAGATTTCAGTGTGTTTAGGTGACTTTTGGTGCTTTGTAGTTTGTTATTGTCCACTGAAGAAGTTTGCATGGCTGTCACACATTTCCACAGCAGGTAAAAGGTTTACATATATTTACACAAACTTTCATGCCACGTTTATTTTCATACATGCTGACTTGAGCGTAAAATGTGGCACCACACATTTTTTGTGCGTATGCATGCTTTATACGAGGCCCCTGGACCTGCTGAGATGTTGAGGAAGTCCAGGTTGTTTTGATAGCAGTCTTTAGCTTATCTGCACATTGGGTCTGGTGTCTCTCATCTTCCTCCTAGCCTAGCAATACTCTATAAATTCTTTGTGGGGTTTAGGTGACCACAAATAACATGTATTTCATGTGCTTCATCACACAGATCGATAAACAGTTACGTATCGGTCTGTGTGATGTGATGTGAAACCATGTGAAACATGAAATTAATAAACTTTATGATGATTTTCAAACTTACTAAGATGCACTTGTCGATGATAGGGTCTTCAGATGGTACCTATCTTGGCAAACTATGTCACAAGTATGCATTACAGGAGGGAGGATACCAAGGAAGTCTTTTAGATGTATACATATAAATTATGCTGACTAATTAAAAACCTCCACAGAAAAAGATTATTTACTCTTAATTTTTTTTACACCCTACCACACAGCCAAAATGGATCAAGAATGACATTAGGAATACAATCATCTTAAGCCATTTACCTGGCCTTCAAATTCTCCAGAGATCCATTCAACTGCTGGACAATCAATTGTACTCTGAGTTCTATTAGATTTAAACGATGTGATAATGACATCTTAGCTTCGTTTTCCACCTACCAGGCCATTTGGAGTACTAGGAGAGTCGATAACAGTTTTAGTTTTAGTTTGGGGTTCATAATATATGGCTACATTTATCTTTCTTCATCTGCTTTCCTGAGACTAAGTCGTGGGATTAACAGCTATAGTAATGGCTGCCAAACCTGTGTCTTCCCTGATACTTTCTCCAGCTCATTTAGAAAGAGTCACGGGTTCTCCCAACCATAAGGCCTCTTCTTGGTGGAACCTCCCTAAGAAAATGTCCAGCAGATAACCTTGCAAGATGCCTAAACCAATTATGACTCTTGTGACTCTATTCTGCACTTCTCCGGCATAGCTGAGCTCCTGACCCTACCTTTAAGGACGAATTAGCCACAGAGAAATCCCATTACAGGTGCTTGTATTCACAGTCTCATTCTTTTGGACATTATCTGAAACTTGC
The DNA here is from genome assembly GCA_014839685.1 of Anableps anableps. Classification (NCBI taxonomy): domain Eukaryota; kingdom Metazoa; phylum Chordata; class Actinopteri; order Cyprinodontiformes; family Anablepidae; genus Anableps; species Anableps anableps. Next base: position 7,548,534 of record CM026079.1, read on the forward strand.
ACTTTATCTCATTTCTCTTTTGAGAATGACAGACTGCTGAAAACCCTCCCCGATTCAGGTCTATGACTACTCATAAACAAGACCCTGAGACACTTAACCCTCTCCACTTTGTGTAACTCACTTCCAACTTGAAGATGGCGATCAGCAATTTCTTTCAGCAAAGAAATTTCAGCAATTTCTAGGCTCATTACCTAATTTTACCTAATATTTAGTCAACTCTATTGATATTCATCATCTGTGTTTTGTCTTATGGTTCATTTAGATGTTTATTGACATAGACCACCTACTTTAATCCACCTAATCCAGCTCAAAAATATAATCACGTGTTAATTAACACAGAGAATAATCAGTGTAGATTGAAGCATTAATTATATTTGAACATGTTATGGTACGCCTATTGACATTCCCCTAAGAGTTGCCAGTGCAACATTTTGTTAATGTCAGTTTTTACCCCATCTTGTTTACGTTGCTGCAAAAATGGAAAAAATCTTCCACTGCTGAATGTGTTGCCATTTAAAGAATTAAATGTAAATTGTTCCTTTTTCTTACATGATGGTATATTTACCATGGTGACAGATTGTTCATTTGCCCAGCTCACTCCTGAGCCGAGCTGCTAAACGAGGCACCAAGGGGCCCCGGCACGTCTGTGTAACAGCCTGGTCTGAAACTGACTGAACCAAGAGGAGTGGAGAAGTGATGGAAAGACAATCTGTTCTGACCTAATGGTGTCATCTGTTGTGAAAAAAAAGGCTGAGCTGTGGTCCACGGCTGCCCTGGTCACATTTTTCTGCTTCGGACTCCACAGGAGATCCAGACGGTCTAATACAAGCCAGAGATGGCCCTTACGGCTGCAGCTGTTTACAATCATTAGCTGACAGCTTGGCTGCAGTGACAATGTCTCTAGTGTTCAAATACAGGTTTACAATGCAGTTTTGTTGTTGAGTAAGAGCTAGGCATCAGAATGGTTTCATCAGTTAAGTAATGATGGATAAGATTAGTCACACTCTCTGACTGATTGTATAAGTAAAATGCAAGAGTGTGTAGACCATCTATGGAACAAAGTTGGATGTAATTATGGTAGCACAGATGAGTTTTGAGGAAAATTGATTAAATTAGGAATCAGAGAAGATGATGGAGTGCTCTGGGCTGAGCTCCACTGCTCCTGGAAGAGTTAAGAAGTGAGATGACATATGCTCAAACAACATGCCAGTGGCATAACGATGAAGGGACAATAATGAGGGTTCTCAGCACTCCATTCTCCATTTCAGGGCCATGAGGCCACAGAGGAACATATGTCTGGCAGTGTTTTCCGATGAGACAGTTGTTGTTTTGTGTGGCTGATGTGAGACAATCAGTCAAACCATTAGCCTCTTTTGTTTATTTTGAAGATGCTCTAATCAATTTTACATCTTTGATCAACTGACTGATCTTTTCTGTTGTGGAACACTTTGTAGAATTAGCAATTTGTTGAATTAACACCGGCGTCAGAAACCACAGTTTTTATTCACTCATTGCTTTCAATCCATGTATTCTGCCAAGAAGAATTCTAAGAGCCACTTTGGCCAAAGGGTTGATGGAAAACAAAAAGGTTCATAGAGAAATTAAATAAGTAAGACAGACTTACACAAATAACAAATCAGCCAATCACATGACAGCAGCTCACTACCTCTAGGCATCAAGATGTGTTGAAGATAACATTGAAACTGAGCATCACAATGGGGAAGATAGGCAATTCAAGTGTTCTTTGTTGCAACATGATTGTTGGTTCCAGACTAGTGTGAAAATATAAAAAATTTAATCCCTTAGCTGCCACCCTACCATGGCGGAGGGGTGTAAGTGTCCCATTGATCCTAGGAGGTATATTATCAGGAGTTTAATACCCCTGGTATGGTCACCCAAGGCAAACAGGTCCTAGGTGAGGGATCAAAGTGCAACCCAAAGACCCTTTATGATGAGGTCTATCTTTAGAAACAGTGTTCCCACGCTTGGATGTGGGTCACTGGGGTCCCATTCTGGAGCCAGGACTGGAGGTGGGGCACACTGGCGAGCGCCTGGTAGCCGGCTTTCACTCATGGAGCCTGGCCGGGCACAGCCCGAAGAGGAAATGTGCCCACTTCCAATGGGCTCACCACCTGTGGGAGGGGTCAAAGGGGCCGGGTGCAATGTGGGATGGGTGGCGGCTGAAGGTGGGGACCTTGGTGGTCTGATTCTCGGCTACAGAACTTCGCTCTCGGGACGTGGGAGAGAGGTGACCTCTGGTGGGGAAGGAGTCTGACTTGGTGTGCAAGGCAACGAGGTTCCGGCTAGAAATAGTCAGACTCACCTTGACGCACGGCTCCTGCCCTGGAACCAGTCTCCTTGAGAGGGGTTGACACTCTGGAGTTGCTCCTGGTGAGAGGCGCTCAGCGGGAATGGACATACTTGTTGCCCCCCATCTTGGTGCCTGTATGTTGGGGTTCACCCCGATGAATGAGAGGGATTCTGAGAGGGAGTCAGGGTTCTGACTGTTGTTTGTGCTTATGTGCCAAATGGCAGTTCAGATTACCCACCCTTTTTGGAGTCCTTGGAGGGGGTGTTGGAGAGCGCCCCTCCTGGGGACTCCATTGTTCTTCTGGGGGACTTCAACGCTCAATGACAGTGACTTCAATGCTCAATGACAGTGAGATCTGGTCTCGGTCTGAACTATTGCATGTCTTGGACATTTGGGTGAAGAAGGGGGAGGAGATTTCCACTGACCACTACCTGGAGGTCAGTTGGCTCTGATGGTGGGGGAGGATGCCATTCAGACCTGGCAGACCCAAACGTATTGTGAGGGTCTGCTGGGAATGCCTGGCAGAATCTCCCATGAGATGGAGCTTCAACTTCCACCTCTGGGAGAACTTCAAACACATTCTGTGGGAGGTGGGGGACATTGAGTCCGAGTGGACCATGTTCTGCACCAAGGTTGTCGCAAGCTTGTCAGTGCCTGTCACGGCGGCAACCCTCGAACCTGGTGGTGGATACCAGCGGTGAGGGATGCTGTCATCCTGAAGGCATCCTGTCAGGTCTTTTTGGCCTGACAGGGATTCTGGAAGCAGCTGCTGGGTACTGGCAGTCCAAAAGGCATGGAGCTCGGGTGAGGGAGGAGTATAGTGAGGCCATGGAGAACAACTTCCATATGACTTCGAGGTGATTCTGGTCCACCTCCTGTGGCCATGGGGGGTGGTGGGGGAAAGTGAATGGTGCACCACCAACACTGTTTACGGTGTGCTGTTGTCCTCAACTCGGGACATAGTGGGTCAGTGAGCAGTATACTTCAAAAACCTCCTCAATCCCACCAGCATGTCTTTCACTGAGGAAGCAGAGCCTGGAGACCTTGGGTTGGGCTCTCCAATCTCTGGTGCTGAGGTCACCAAGGTGGTTAACAAACTCCTCGGTGGCAATGCCACACGAGTGGATGAGAATTCCCCCAGATTTCCTTAAGGCTCTGGATGTTGTGGGGTTGTGTTGGTTGATGCGACTCTGCAACATCAGATGGACTTCAGGGGCAGTTCCACTGGATTGGCAGACCAGGGTGGTAGTCCCCCCTATTCAAAAAGGGGGACTGGAGAGTGTGTTCCAACGACATGGGAATCATGCTCTTAAGCCTCCCTCTTAAGGTCTATTCAGGGATTCTGGAGAGGAGGGTCCAATGGATAGTCGAACTATGGATTCAGGAAGAGCAGTGTGGTTTTCGTCCTGGCCATGGAACACTGGAGCAGCTCTATACCCTCAGCAGGGTCCTGGAGGGTGCATGGGAGTTCACCCAACCAGTCTATTTGTGTTTTCTGGACTTGGAGAAAGCATTCGACCGTGTCAGGGAATCCTGTGGAGCGTACTTCGGGAGTATGGGTTACCAGGCCTTTTGATACGGGCTGTTAGATCCCTGTATAACCAGTATCAGAATTTGGTCCACATCACAACCAAGCGGCCGGGACTTAGATCAGTGTCTTTAAATCCGAGGCCATGGTCTAGAGCTGGAAAAGGGTAGAGTGCCTTCTCCAGATCAGCGGGGAGGTCCTGCCTGAAGTGTAGGAGTTCAAGTGTCTTGGTGTCTTGTTCATGAATGAGGGAAAAATGGAGCGGGAGATCAATAAACGGACTGGTGCTGCATTGGCAGTGATGCAGGCACTGCACCAGTCTGTTTTGGTGAAGAGAGAGCAGAGTCAAAAAGCAAAGCTCTCAATTTACCAGTTAATCTACGTCCTTTCCCTCATCTATGGTCATGAGCTTTAGGTCGTGACTGAAAGAACGAGATCATGGATACAAGTGGCTGAAATGAGTTTTCCCCGCAGGGTGTCTGGGTTCTCCCTTAGAGACAGGGTGAGAAGCTCATTCATCCGAGAGCGACTCAGATTAGAGTCACTGCTTCTCCACATCTTTTGTGGAGGTGGAATTGAGGTGGTTTGGGCATCTCATTAAGATGCCTCCCGGACGCCTCCCTGGTGAGGTGTTCTGGGCACGTCCCACTGGGAGGAGACCCAGAGACCAGTCGCTGGAGGGACTATGTTTCTCAGCTGGCCTGGGAATGCCTTGGGATTCCCCCACAGGAGCTGGCCCAAGTGGCTGGGGAGAGGGATGTCTGGGTCTTCCTGCTTAAGCTGCTGCCCCTGAAACCCGACCCTGGATAAGCAGAAGAAAATGGATGGATGGATAGATGGATGGATTTTTACCCCAATCATCTCTTTCTTTTACAGAGAATACTCTGAAAAAGAGAAAATAACCAGTGAGAGCCAGTAGTGTGGGTGAAAAGGCCTGGTTGATGTCAGAGTTTAGAGGAAAACAGTTTGGTTTGACATGACGGAAAGGCAACACTATTTTAAAAACACCCAGTTTGCAGAATACCATCTTTGTACATACAACACATTGAACCTTTGATCAAATGGGGTACAGCAGGTGAACAAGGTGTCAGCCTAAAAATAGGAAACTGAGGCTATAATTCACACAGACACATCAAAATTGGACAATTGGAGGTGGTATAGTGGTGTGGGGGATATTTTCTTGGCACACTTTAGGCTCTCGGAAAAAAATATGTAGATTCTACATCTTACCTCAGTATTATTGCTAACCATGTATAAACCCTAAGTATTACAGTATACCAATCCTCTGATGGCTACATTCATCAGAGTATTATTTCATGTCCAAAAACTTGAATCAACGCTGTGTTATAGTCCCACTTTTGAAAGTTCATATTGAGCACATGTGAGCCAAGCAAGCAGTGTGGCCTTTATAGTTGATGCATGCCTTGCTGCAGTATTCTCCAAAAATGAGCCCTTACAGAGGGACTGTATAAATGCCAATGCAGGCGAACCTGGGTTGAAAGAGCACCTTCCAAAGCGTCCAATTTGAGTTAAAGGTGGTGCACACAATCTGTGCCAAGTTATATAAATTCTGAGGTGCATGATCAGGCGCCATGATAGCACAGGAGGCCAACACACAGTGGCAATGTGTCAACCATAAATCTAGCTTAATCTTAAAATTGTTACATGACAATTAGTTCAATGCATTCTGATTGCCTTCATAGTCACCAGACATCGATCCAATAGTCCACCTTTGGGGACTGATGAAACAGAAGATTTACATCATGAATTTGCAGCCAACATATCAGAGCAACTGCATGATTCCATTATGTCAGTATTGAGCAAAATCTGTTAATGTCTTGGACACTTTGTTGAATCTATGGTACAAAAATTAAGATATTTCTGAAGACAAAAAAGTGACCAACCCATTATTTGCAAGGTGTACAGTGTACAGCAAACCTTAATATTGTCATCTTCACCTGACACACAAACAGTGACAGTATTTTAAGCTAGAAAACACACATCTCTCTCTTCCCTCCATTGTTGGTTACGTTTGTGTTGCGGGCTGCTTGATATCTATTTTGGCCAATGGCAGTGCGGAGGGACGCTGCACTGCTCAATTTACTCCATGACTCCGCTGTAACTATGCACCCATTATAGTCAATTAGATTGTTTACATTGCATCTGCAGGGCTGTTCACCATACCTCTGCACTACTTGCACTACTATCATACAAAATTGCCCCCAATTAACATGAGTTGTCCTCATGCTGAAAACGTGACTTGTTGTGTGACACCACTCACCATGACAAGAAAATAGCAACTATATCTTTTTACAAAGAATGACAAAAATAGCAATGCACAGTGACTTGGATAAGTAACTTTAATCTGATTACTTGCTAGGAAATAGAAACATGTTGCATTACTCGTTACTTAAAAAGTGGTCATCACTGCAAAGTCCTTGTATATTTTGTTTTTAAATGTTTTAAGTTTCTGTATTTCAACCATTTTTACTTAAGGTCATTATACCCCGGGAATCTGACACTGACCCTTGCTTATATCTGAGTTATCTGAATCTTTTCCATCCTCCATTATGTGTCTGTGCACAGGATGCTTTCAAACTCTAAACCCAGAGAAAGGAAAAAAAGAAACTGCCTGGGCTGTAGCCCAGCACAGACATTGGGGCCAGTTGGGTTGTCTGCTCAGCCAGACCCTCATGCTGGATCCCTCCACCATAGATTTCACTCTTCTTTTTTCTACTTTTAGTATTGGGGTCACGTTTCTCTGCTTTGACAGAAAAGACTTCTTTAGAAAGGGGATTAAAAGGCATCCAAACCGCTCCTGATAGGAGGTGTCTAGCAACTGATGTTACTGGGTGATGGTTCACAGTGCTCAGGAGTGGAGGAAGACGGGGGCTGATGGCCAACGGGGGCTTAGCAGAACAGGAATCTTCTGATTGGCTTTGACTTTACGTGCAGGTGTATGTGCTTCATGGGCATTTTGAGATGAAAGGATAACTGTTGTTCATCTCCTCTTCAGGTGGCTGATGAAAGTGATGCAATCTGCTGAAAGAAAGTCATCACAACAACATATCAGACCTATGTTAATGAATAACAATGTCAACACATGGACCATCAAACACATCCTTTCATGTCAACGTAACTTTGTACAAGACATCTCCACCTTCCTGCCAAACGGACGATTGCTCGGTGGCTCATTTCAACATGCCGCTGGTATTCTTTGTTAACAATGAGCAAGTGATGACTGTGTGTGTGCATGTGTGGTAGGACAGCGCTCTAAAGGTAGATGAGTGACCCACTCGGAAAAGGTCACCCACACTACAGGGCTGATGTGACGAGGCATCCTCCACTCAGCAGCTAATTAAATGTCAGCGAGTCAGTCTGAACAAAAAAGGAGAAGCAGAGAGGAGGAGAGAGTCTGAGGTAAAAAGTGGGAGAGAGACAGACAGGTAGACAGGGAATGGACCTTGCTGTAAATGTCATGTGTTACATAAGGTTTGACTTGTTGGCAGCTTGGAATTCAGGAACTCAAAGGAAAGAAACTTTTACAGACATTTGATTTGTACAGGTTCTTTTAGTTTCCATTTGCCAGTTGCTTTTTTGTTACATTTGAGTGAAACATATCTTTAGCTACCATTCAGATCAAAAATACAAATTAATTGTTGCAGTTACATCTGTAAATCTTTTACCAGCTCTGCACATCTATAGATTAAGGGTGCACTCACATGAGCCCTGTTTAGTCCGCTTTAATCAAAACTCTAGTTAATTTGCCTAGAAAGACTGATTGGTTTGGGGAGGTGTGCGCAATCTAATTCTGATGTGGACCAAAAAAAATCGAACTCTGGTCTGCCTACACACCTAGGTCTTGGTTCCATTGAAGTGAACTCTGGTGCAGTTCAAATACATCTGTGAATGCCAAGCGGACCAGAGACCATTCCAAGAACAAGAAGAGGACTATAGTGCAGGGCATTCTGGGTAAAAACAACCAAAATGAATGTGTGTATTAGAGATTGAAATTGTGGTCTTTTACCAAAGACAAAAGAGAAATCATCCAACTGCAAGAATCTCACGCCACTCCACTTTTGTTTACATTTCATGAAGAAGGAAGTTGTGCTTGATGTCTTCTTTAGAGGTTTTTATGTCATTTCCTTCAGTGGTTTTTGGTCCAGTGCCAACACAGGCGAGGGGGTGAACAAGTTTTCAAAGGGTTTGGTTTGTTTGACACAGTGCAGTGTGAAAGCAAACCGCACCAGCTGAAAATGTAACAAATTTAGCATTTTTTTTGTCCCCAGTTAAACCGAGTCTACCATACTATCCAGTGTGAAAACACCCTAAAATTTTTGACAATTCCACCTTGATCAAGCTCTGTCAGAATGGAGAATATAAATTTTGAGGTCTTGACACAGATTCTGAGTTGAGTTTAGATGTAGACTGACTGGGACATTCTAATTCATGGAAACTCTTAGATCTAAACATTTTTCCATTGTAGCTCTGGCTGTATGCTCAGGGTTTTTGTCCTGCTAGATGGAAAGTCTCTGCCCCTGTCTAAAGACTTTTGAAGTCTACCAGCTTTTCTTCCAGCATTGCCCTGTATTTAGCCCCATCCACCTTCCCAGCTACTCGATCCAGTTTCTCTATCTCTGCTGAAGAAAAGCATCACCATAACATTATGCATTTATTACTTAGGTGGCTTCTAGAGGAAATTGGCAGCAATACAAAAATAATTTCACTTTGGGGGGTCAGCATACACTTTCCACTCTTTTAGATTTTTGAAAAACCTTTGGAAACAATTCATGATTTTCCATTTATTTCATAATTATGCATTAGTATTTTTTTAGAGGCTGCACAGTGGCACAGTTGGTAGCCCTGTTGCAGTGAAAGAAGAAGGTCCTGGGTACGAATCCCAGTCTTTCTGCATGAAGTTTGGATTTCCATGCAGGCCTGGGTTCTCTCCATGTACTCCAGCTTACTCCCACAGTCAAAAGCATGATGGTTAGGTTAATTGGTCCATCTAAATTGTCCTTAGGTGTGAGTGTGTGTGCATGATATGTCTCTGTGTTGCCCCTATGATGAACTTGGGACCTGTCCAAGGTGTATCCTGCCTCCTGGCCAATGATTGCTGGAGATAGGCACCAGCTACCCCCACAACCTAGGTCGAGAACTGGATCTAGACAATGGATGGATGGCATTAGTTTTTGTTGATCTATCATATAAAATCAAAATAAAATACTTTGAAATTTTTCATTGTGATGTGTAAAACTGGTCAGTTCTAAATGTATATTAATACTGTTGCATCGCAGACAAAATTAAAATCAAGGACATTATTTCCTTAGACAGATGAGTGTACATTTGATGTACTTTTACGTTAGTTATCCAGTGGATCGGTAACTCCAAAACTTCATTAATTTCTTTGAATTAACCTGAAAACAGTGGGTTTAAGCAGGTTGTGCTATATCGATTTTTAAATCGAGAAATGTTCATTCTGGTGGTACTGGTTAGGCTTGAACTGATTTGATCACGTAGTTGCTCTGCTCAAATTTGTGTTTGAGGGTTCCATGAGAACAGGGTGCTGTTTTTTCCAAAGGGAAGATACTGGAAGCATCTCCTTTCCCCTGAAAAAAGCTACTGAATAATTCACTATGCCCCAGTTTCTGCCCATTAGGTTGACACACTGCTGGAACTCTCTTGCCTGGAGAAGTTGACAGCTTCCTTACACACAGACACAAAGTCACACACTCATACTTGCACACTTTTAACAATTTTACTGCTTTGAATGAGAATTTTCTTTCCACTTGTAGCAGTTAATTCAGTGATATAATTATCCACCTTGAACTCTTTTCTTCTTTTTGGTCTTTTACCCATCCCCACTTCTTTTGGCCTTGAAATGTTCCACGTTATTGTAAATAGAACTGCGATACTTATATTCATACATCAGCTTTGCGTTAAAGACCCTATCCCACCACGATGACTATCGTTTAATATTTGTGTATTTTTTTTATCATTTAAGTTTTATTAAGAGTTTGTGTCTAATGACTGGCATCAAATAGGCTGTATGACAGTATTTCATATGAATATAACAATGATTAAGATTCTTTGAAGTTTTATCCACATTCTGCCAAATTCTTTCCAAGTTTGTTTTAGACCCAAATCCTTCTCCCAAGTTATCATTCCAAAAGAAGGTCTGATCGATGATGTTATCAAGATGTTATCTATGGTCATAGATATAACCCCCCCCCCCTCAACTCACTGCCTCAGCTGTCTCCCTTCATACTGCCTGCCCAGTATGGAAACCTAAGTCGGATGCAATGAGCCAGGTGGCTGCATCGCTCACTTAAACATCCTGTGCTGGGACCTCCCTCCCGCGACCCCGTTTATGTATGATGTTGTCTGTATGTTGCTTTTTTTGTGCTGAGGTTTTTTGTAATCTCAAACTGCATCCTGTGAAGGATAAAGAGTGAAATATGATTTTTTTCCCCTCCACTTACCTAATGTGGTCTTTTTTTCCTCATCTAATGAAAGGGCAGCACCTCTCTGTGAGAGACAGCCTCAGATAGTTGTCTACCCATGTCTATGTTGTTTGTTTTTTGTACTGGAATGTAATTTCCCTCCCTGGGGGACGAATAAAGGAATTCTGATTCTGACTAAGAACACGAGAGAACCACAAAACCAGTAAGATTGATTTGTACTGATCTTTTTTTTCTAAGCACATAAACAAACACAGTAAACTCACCTGGAGCAGTGGTGGTATTTACAGCATGCTCCTAATGTCTGCTCTTTAGGTTTTGTTGTTCCACAACGCCATTTCCATATTTGGTAAGGAGAAGCATTTTCACAAATTGGCTAAGAATGTGTCTCAAAATGCAATGAAAAAATATGTTTTTAACATACTTATCTTTTCCCAAATTCAACAAAATTTTAGATATTTATTCATCTGATTTATTCCTGTTAATTTATAGTTTTTTTGTGGTAAATAAAACTACAGTGAATATCCTCTCACATAATTTTCTTTGTAGTTTTTTTTTTCTTGTCGTCAAACCAATGGCCTTCTTTATTTGTCTTGACTGAAAATTAAACCTCAGATTCAAATAAAGCAAGATCATATTCCTCAAGGCATTTCTTGGCAGGCACTAGAATTTAGGATGCTGGGGTATGCTGGGGCATGCTGGGGCTCTGTACTACCAAAGCAGGGGTTGTCTTCCCGGTCTTGTACATTGAGTTGATTCTAGTAATAGCTGAAACCTGCAAGAGCTGCCTCTTGTCACAGATTCTGTTTATGGTGTTTACAGACCAGTTCTTAAGTCATAGTGATCGTTTTGGAACATAAGAGATTCAGTTTTTGTCTTTTTTTTTTGCTGATTATATAATTTTGTTTGTGGCTTCATGCCATACCCGTCTGGTCATCGGTTTCTAGACACAGCAAATGATTTAATGTATTCACACTCAAACCCTCAACTATGATCATGGGATATGGATTGTGAAGGAAAGAACAAGATCCTGGTTCCTGGCTGAAATGAGCTGCATCAGTTTCACCTTCGAGTTTGGGTGTGGAGAACTGCCATCTATTAACAGCTCAGAGTAGAGATGTCCTCATAGAAATAAGTCAGTTAAGGTGGTTTGGGCATCTTATCAGGATGCCTCCTGGGTGCCTTCCTTTGTAGGTTTTCTGGGCTCGTCCACTTGGAGAAGACCTTAGGGTTAAACCACAACTCACTTCTGGAGTGGGGATGTTTTAGAATCTCTTATGAAGAGCCTTATATCTATTTTACACCTGCCATTTCTGTCTTAAGAAATGCTTTTTTTTTTTTTTTTTTTTTTTTTTTTATTTATTAATTTTTACCTGGCAGAAAATTTAATTTTCTGATGTTTCAGCCGGTCACACGTCCTAATTTTTGCTATTTTCCAGAGCAAGTGGCGCTCTCTGAACAGGAAGAGCAGAAACATGGTCTCAATCCTTCAGTTTCAGTTTAAACACAGAGGGAAAAAATATTGCTAAATGTTACGCGCACTTCTAGAAACACTTAAAAGTATAATTTTTATGATGCTCCAGTTGGATCATATAAGGACAACCCAATCACAGTTTTTGTGAATGATCTGTATTGGAAGCTTATGGTTGAATTGATGTCTGTTTGAGGTCTGTTGTCTGTCATCATGTCTGTTGCATCGCTAGCAAGACATGTTATGATCTGCACTGCCAGTTTTTAGCAATCACAGGTTTGTGCAGTGCTTTAGGACTGCACAGTAGAAAGTTCATATAATTGTGTTGGTCACCACTTGTTAGATCAAACATTGTAGTTAAAGTACTCACCTAATGTCACAAAAATATAGGACAGAAACTTGCGTAATATTTTCATACACATCTGTCTATCTATCTTTAGATCAGTAATTTTATTGCACAAAAATGATAAAGAACAAAGCTAGTTCTAAATCAAATCCACATGACTCAAGTGTCTTTAGTGTGCATAGTAAATAATTACTTCTACTCAGTTGTGTTTACTTGAGCAACTTTTTGGAAAAGATTTACATTTAGTAGTTGTTTTACTACATTGTACTTTTTACTTTTACTTATATAAAACATCTGGATACTCTGACCGCTGTGAGTAGCTTCATTAAATGAAGAACATGTTTAAACAAAAAATGCACCAGATACAGACACACACCTACAGTTTATGTTTATGTTAAAATGAGCATTCTTGTTTGAACATCAACTTCGCTGATCCTATGTTAGTTTCTGTCTGCTCAGCCTGCTGAGACCAAAAGATACAGTAAAAACTATATACTGTCACTGCACAAATTTTATCCTATTCTAACATACATATCCATTACCTTCTAAATTAGCTTCATATGTTTTGTGTAGAGCAAAAGTGGAAAAGTGTTTCTTTTGCCTTTATTTGTCATTTTTAAGCTGTTATTTTTTTTTCATGTTGTCTTTAAAATAACAAACTTGCACATAACTTTATATTTTTTGTCTTTCTAATGACATCATTTTAAAATATTAAATCAGATGTTCTGGTCAGTTACTCAGTAGTTAATTAGCCTTTTTCTTTTTACCAAATACTTTTTTCCTCTTACTTGAGTGCTGTCTTGAATGGATACGTCTTACTTTTACTTGAGTAAAAATATGTTGAAGTAGTGCTATTCTTACTTGAGTACAGTTTTTGGGTACTCTACTCACATGTGCTTGTGAGTAATTTATGCTTCATAGTTGTTGCTATATTAATTATGTCCTTGAGGTCTATTTTCATAGTTTATGAAAATATTTTCCCTATCATGATCTAATGTGTTTTTATTTCAGTTATAGTATTGCTATATTCTGCTTAGTCCCCTGAATTAAATATTGATCAAAAGGTTTTACCACATAGGTTTTTCCCTTTGTATTTAGTTTCTTAGTTTATTCTTGCATTTTGGTCTTTGTACATTCTATTTAGATTTCTTAGCTAAGTGTTAGCCTTTCTTGGCTCTTTAGCTTCTATTACATTTTTTTGTCTGCCTCCTGTTTTTTATTATATGATCATCGGTAATCCCTCATGCCACGGTGCCTCATCATCCTCATGTTTCACCTGATCTGCCACTCAAGCTCTTTATTTTTTGCTGTTCAGCGCCATATTCTGTGTTTTTAAGCACTGATTCGCATATTTTTTTGCACCGTGCTGTGTCCCGTTTTCTGTTCCACTGTGTGCAATGGAGTACACGATTAGGAACCAAGAGCGAGTGCTCTTCTTTTTTTTCAGCCTGTACGATGCAACGCTGTATTTACGGAGAGCATATCGATGGTACTTGGCAAAGACAGAACTTTTTCAAAATGTGAGAGAAAAAATGGCAAAAGCTAACTAAATGCTATTTGAAAGACCAAATCCAGGGAATTTAAAAGCAAAATTAAAAATTAACTGCAGCAATGACATTGTAGTTTTTTAGAACTACAGTGTAATTTTAGAGTGTTTTTTAAAATAAAGAATTGCTGTGAAAAAAATGTCAAAATTGGTATTACTGGCTAAAATTCAACCGCTAACATTGGTATTCCTGGAGTACCTGGCTTTAAAAAAAACCAAACAAACAAACAAAAAAAACCCAATGCTCCCAAGTAACCGGAGAAAACATATAAATACATTGGAAAACACCTCAGAGACACAACAAAAAAGGTGAGGTTATCTGGATTAAGCAACCCAAAATGCTTTTCTTTCGTACTGCCTTTGTTTACCTTGTTTTCTCATCATTGACACATTACTATGCAAACCTTTTCAGTCATTTTTATTCTTCATGCATCATTCTTATACCTTAGTGACCAGCTGATGCTCCAATATGCTCAATGTTCTCTGAGAGCTAAAGTGAAACACAATCGACAGAAGTCAATACAACTTCCATCCGGCTTCCTGGAATTCACCATTCAAATATTGAGCACTACTTAAAGTTTCAACTCCATTTTCTAGTTCTTTTCTGGTGATGCAGCCTGTGATATATTCGAGCCCAATAATTCATGTGCAGATATGAATGTTTCATTATGGAAGAGGAAATTAAACTGAATTAATGATAATCACACTCAGAGCACTGCTGCTATTTAAGGCCAGCATGATATAAAAAAGAATCTTAAGGGACAGTGATGTACGTGAACCTACATGAACTTCTAGTTCATCCATAACCAATGTAGAAATAAAGAATATGTTGTGTTTAATGAATTTATGGATACAGATTTATGACTTTTTAGATCTTTGGTTCTATTTTCTTAGCTTTAATGATTGAATATGTTGTGCCCCTGTGTCTGGTTCTGTTAAGCTCATATTGGTTTAGTTTTATTGCTTTTGATACACATCCTCTTTTCTTTTGTGCTCCATTCTGTTCCCTGGTTTGTTTCAGTCAGTCTTGCTTTCTGATCTCACCTAGTTTCTTATTACATCACCAGCACATTGTCAGTCTCCATAAATGCTCCTTGGTTTCTTTTATTCTCTGTCAGTCCCTTGTTGTTTTTCTCATCTGTTATACTTTGATTTTGTTTGGCAAAGACAGTATTATTTTCAGTTTTGATGTTTGAATAAAAGTCTTTTCATCTACATCCCCTTCATGCCACTGAATGCTCTGTGATTCCAAACATCCACTGTAATCTGGACATTTAAACTCGGCTATGATTAAACTTATGTGTTTTTTTTTTTTTTTTTTGACAATTTTTTTTTTGACAATTATTGTATTATTTCTATCAAGAACATTAAAAATATATACATTTCAAAGGCTTTTGTTTGTAAATGTTTCAAATTTACAAAAATCCCTTATTTTAACTGTATTGTGCTTTCTTTAGGACTTTTCTAATGTAATCTGACATGCTGGATATTGAGGCTGTAAGGTGAAGCAGGTGTTGCACTGTTGCTTTACACCAAGAAGGTCTGTCTTTGAAAACCAACCATGGACATGGTGGACATCTACTTTCTAGCCATGGATTCAAAATGTCAATGTTACGAGCTATGAGAAACTGCATTATCACTTTTGCCTTATAGTGTAATGACCTAAAATGCTTGAAAATACAGAGATCATAATCAAGCCTTGCTTAGATTGTTAGTAGAAGTTGATCTTGGTGGACAGTTTGATGTCACTTTTTATTCATGGCAGGGTTCATAGGTAGAAATATCTGTAAACCGTCTCCCTTTGGGTATAACCAACTCCATGCATAAAACAGGACTCATAATACCACTCAATTTTAGTTCTCCAAACAAAGGATTTCTTAGATGTACCGAATAACTGGGTGGGACATTCTAAGAACATAACCTTGCACCAGCCCTCTTCAATCCCACCTTGTCCTTCCTGAAGGATTTCAGTCCATCATTGATGTTAAAGTGAAATGGTCTCTTTGGTCACCTTTTCAACCCAAAGCCATTAAATATCTTTGATGTCCTGAAGTCTTGGAAGTGACCATTGCAAACACAAGAACACAATGATTTTAAGTACATGTGTGATCAGTAAGCTGACTGAATAAACAGAGTGACTGCACCTGGACTCTGTTACTAGCAAGCTACTAGATGCTGTTCTAGGCCAGGGACATTATAGGCATTTCCAGTTTTAAGTCAATCCATTTTTCGATGTATCAAAATGTGGACATAAACCATTCTAATGATATTTTCACATCAAGTAGTCCAGTAGACTTGGTTTGATTGGGGGCCAAAATGGTAACATTTGTTACATTTCATTCGCCTCATCACCAAATTGCCTAGGTCATATTTTAGCCAAATTGAGATATATGCGCAATATTGGTCTCCTTACACTGCTACATCACTCTGCCTAATTGCCTATGTCCTCAGCCTATTGGAACACTTGTTACAGTCTAAAATCCATATTTTCAAAAGTCTTCCCTTTGACTTAGGCTTGCTTAAAAAATGTGTTTTTCTTGTTTTCCGAAAATGTTAAAATATGATGTAGGCAATTATGCTATCAGGCAAACGATTTTCAGCTGGCATGGTTCGCTTTCACACTGCACTGTGTCAAATAAACCAAACCCTTTAAGCAGTGTGTTTACCCCCTCGCCTGTGGTGGCGCTGGACCAATAACCACTGAAGGAAACTGTCATGTAGTAGTCAGGTGACCACTAGGATTAGACTTAAATAGTCTAATCCACCCACCTGTTTTCTGCTCAGACATAGATCCTTCATGGAGCTCGAAGATCCTGTTGCCAATAGACTGCTATCTCCAAAGGTGTTGTAAGTACAGTCATTCCTCTCAGCCGATCCCAGTCGTGTCATCGGTTCATCTGTAATACTAACTTCTTCCTTAATCAGTGGATAAATGTTCTGGGCGTCACTTGAACAAACTTCTGTACCTCTGTGTTTCCTGCCTCAGTTCTAACAAAAATGACACAAAAACCTCTGAAGAAGACTCAGAGCGCAACTTCCTTCTTCACAAAATGTAGACAAAAATGGAGGGCATCAGATTTTAGCAGTTGTAGGATTTCTCTTTTCTCTTTGGCGAAAGACCACGAGCCATTTCTCACATTAGCATGAGACTTGCGTGTTTGTTTTGGTTGTATTAAACCAGAATGCCATGTCCGCTACCTGCTTTTGTAGTGGTCTCTGGTCCGCTTGGCATTCAAATCGCACCAGAGTTTACTTCAACTGAACCAAGACCTAGGTTTGTAGGTGGACCAGAGTTCACTTTTTTGGTCTGCATCAGAGTTTGATTGTGCATTCACACTTCCCCAAACAAATTAAACTTTCTAGTCAAACAAACTACAGTTAGAGTAAAGCAGACTAAACAGGGCTGGTGTGAATACACCCTAAATCGAATAACAAGCACTAAACAAAAACTAAACTTGGAAACACGAATGAGCAATACCCAGACAGTTTATGGTGAATGCATAACAGAAGCACAAGTGGCTTTCTGAGCAACAAAAACAGCTGATCATTCCTGCCTTACCTTATCTCTGGATAGTCAACCAGAAACAAGTGACGTTACTGCTCCCTTCTAACTCTAGAAATGTTGAATCTACAAATATTATTGCAATTTGTGCTGCCAATGCTTGGCAGCTGCCTACATTTGAGGTCCAGGGGTTTGGTGCTATGGAGTTCTTGGGACACAGCAGGCCTACAACATAAAACCAAACAGAGACGGGACCACAAAAATCAGGTATGATAGGTCTAATAGGTGATGCATGAGCAGTTATTGCCACAAAATCTTGCCACTTTAACTTTGTGTTTCTTGATGTTTGGCAGCTTGGGTGTTTTGTGCTCTGAACAACCTCAGTGAATAAGAGCCACATTGGTACAAATGACCATTGGTTGGTGTGGGGTACTATGTTATGACATCAATCAATTTATATTCACATCATAGCCTACTGAATCGTAATTGAATTGTGAAGTGCCTAAATATTCTCAGCTCTACTTCTTAAGCATCTCTTTTTACAGAAAGAGTACGCTTCTTCAACTCTGTTCCTAACAACTATATTCTTTAAAAATTACTTTTATGTTAATCTACAATTATCTGATTTATATAGTCAATCTCAATTTCCTTGAGCTCTCCCCTTTCGGAATCCGCCCCCCCCCCTAAATCCATAAATCTATCTCCTTTCGCCTCAACCTTTTCCTGTCCATTCATTTCTACTTCACCTCCTCTCAGTGTGTCTGTTCGTGTTCTCCAAACTCTAATGATGGGGCTGTCCGTGTGGCTGCTTCTAATCTGTGTGTGTGCTCGCACAGTATACCGAGCTTGACAACGAGCTGTCCACCTACAATAAAGCCAGACTAGGTGTTGTTATAAAACCCAGAAATTCTCACATATTATGGACAGTGTGCAAATATGTTACGAGCCAGTGCTAGTATTTCAGAGCAAAAAGGATTAATTATAGTCTACACAATTAACCACATGAGATATCTGGGTAGAGTCTCTCATAGTTTTTATAATTCTGACAGCAGATCACAAAACATTTAAGTGTCTTTATGGGAGGGGTATTATGTAAAATCGACTTTTTGAGCTTTACATCATGTATTAAGTACGCTAATCAATCTTTCCCCATGGGCAACAATGTGGCATGCGGAACAAAAGATAAATTCCCTCTTATATTTTAATGTGTTTTTTAACCAAATAAATGAACTTTAACAACACGAATTTACTGAAAGTTGTCACTTATTTATTATTGAACGTTTCATATCAAATACTAATATGTATTTATTGCCATTTTTAACTGAACTTTAAAGATAATTAATTAAATATGAGAGTTACCCCTAATGGCAGCTACACCATGTTATATTGTTATTCCCTCATCAAGCACCTACCCGGAGTGCTGCTTTGACTCAGTGATGTGTGTTTGAGAAATCCTTGAATCTCCCATGGCAGCCATTCGGAGGTGCCTTAACATCTGCTCAGTTGTATGGAGGTACCGCCCCCATACAACTCCACTAGACTAGTGGCAGCAGCAATTAGCAAACACCTGGTGGAAGTGTGTGTCTGTTGAGCTTCTCATACAAACTACAAAGCTACTAAGAAAGGTTACAAGCGCTTGGAATATTTTAAGTCTATTCTCATTACACTTCTAAGCAGGGGCTACACAACATAAGGTCATAGGAAAAACCTTAAAAAGTCTACTACAGCCTGTGTTTTTCTGAGATATTTGGACATATCAGTGTTTTATATCAATATTAACAATATTGAAAAGCAGTTTATTAAAAAACAATAAAACCCCTAAAAGAATATTTTAAATATTGTGAATAATAATAATAATAATAATAATAATAATAATAATAATAATAATAATAATAATAATAATAATGTCCTTTCTAATTTGGAATAAATTAGGACATACCCATATTTAATCAAGCATAAAACTGATAAAATTGCTCATAGGTATATCAGATGTGTTGGGCAATATGAGAACATCATTACTGATCTGTTTAAACCTCAGACATTTAGCTTAGTTTGCTCCTTACTCTTTGAGTGAGAGTGAACACCATGGGAAGATCAAAAGAGCTAATATTTCATCATGGGGCCTGCAGCAGGCTCTTGCTGCTATTGATGTGAAAGTTTATGTGTGTACAATCAAAAAGAGACTACACCAGTTTAACTTTCATGAAAGGTGTGCAAGAAGGGAAACATTTTTATCTCTAAGGAAAACATGAATGCTAGACTAAAGTCTGCCCATGAGAGAACTGACACAAATACCAGGACTTGTGGTATAATGTTCTTTGGATATTTGGATCTGAAAATGTCATAAGAATTTAGTAGTAAATACTGCCAAGATTGACAAAGAATTGAGAAATGGAAAGTCCTCAGCCAAATAAAAGCTCAGATCTTGAGCTGAATGAGATCCTGTGGGGTGACTAGAAATGGGTGGAATATGCAAGAAACCTCTCAAATTTCTCACAGCTGAAAGAATTTGGCATTGGGGAGTGAGGGAAAACTTTCCTTAGATTGATGTCAGAGACTGATATTTGGCCACGAGCAGCATCTCACTGAAGATGTTTCAGCAATATGGGTAACCCCAGCTATTAGGTAGTAGGAGGTCCTTACTATCTCTCTCTCTCTCTCTCTCTCTCTATATATATATATATATATATATATATATATATATATATATATATATATATATATATATATATATATATATATATATATATATATATGTGTGTGTGTGTGTGTGTGTATATGTGTATACATATGTATATATATATGGTAGGATATAGGATACATATGTATATATATGGATGATATTAAGTGTCTAAAAGAAGAGCACCACAACAAGAATTTTTTAAATAGGCAAACCCCTGAACCATGACTGTAGTTCATAGTTTTCACGGACAGCAGTCTGTCAAACCGTTGACTGACTACTATTCAGAAAAAGAAGACTGGCCATTGTTTTTTCATGAGCTGAATATAAGAAATTCTATTCATATTCCAGTGTGGATGGTATAGAGCATAGTGTGATTATTAATTCATGCCAACACCTCATTCTCCTACGGCTTACCGACGTTTCCTCCCTTTCAAAGCCTAATTACATCCATATACCACCAGACACCGAGTATTACTTAGTTTTCCGTGTATTTTTTCCATATAAGGCGTCTGTCATAAGTGAGTTGGCATTGTCTGTGTGAGTCACAAAAAGCTGTGAAAACTCCAGAGGTATCTAACGAGATAATGGAATTAAGACATTATGTGCAAACAGTGCAAATAAGAACCTCATATCTTGAACCAGTCGTTTCCAACTCCATATATACTCCTATTAGTTTCCTTGCCTGAATAATGCTGCCACAGTTAGCGTCAGTTTCTAAGAGATTGGTTTTTTAAAGGTCACTTTAATGCATTTTATGCATGATCATATGTGAAATGAGAAGTATTTTCACATTCTACTGTCTCACACTTCTATATGTGATAACCATGTTTAATTGTTGTCTGATTATCAATTTACCATTTAAAGTTAAGCCCAGAATTATTCATATCCCTGGCAGATTTAGGTTTAAAATACTGTTTTAATTTTCCCAGCAAGCTTTTTGGATGAATGGAAGTATAGTTAAAGATTTGGAGAGGCCCAGTCAGAGGCCAGACATGAATATGTTAGAGAAGCTGTGGAGGACGTCAAAGATTAGGGTGTTTCCAAGGAGGCTTCCTAATTTAAGGACCTGGAGCTCATTACTAAAGATAAACTGTCAAAACCCCTGTGGAAACATACAAATTGCTGGTCAGCAATTATAAGAAGGGTGAGGATTTTTCCATTGTTTATTGAAAAAGGTCTAAGTACATTTTTGATATGCTATTTTTAAAAATAAAATGGATAAAAATGGATAAAAAAACAAACAAACAAACTTATACTTCTTTTACAATGTTTCCTATCCTATCATAACCAAACTTTTTGGTTGAATAAAAAATTATTTTAAACCTAAATCTGACTGGAGTATGAATAATGTTAGGCTTAAGTATAAGCATTGTTTTCTAATAAATATCAATGAGCAAACATTACAACTTGTCAATGGCAACAACAATTCTGAGCTTTTCTACCTTTGGTTAGCCCACCGAATAAGATCTGAAGTGAAGGTACACAGAGCCCTCATGAAATCACTGTGAATAATCACAAACAAACAATGTAAAAGTGCTTTATAAGCTTTTCCCAAGGCGTTTCCAGGCTAGCCGAGAAACATAATCCCTCCAGCATTTCCTGGGTCTTCCTCTGGGTCTCCTCCCGGTGGGATAAGCCCGGAACACCTCACCAGGGAGGCATCCAGGAGGCATCCTAATCAGATGCCCAAGCCACCTCAACTGGCTCTTCTCGACGTTGAGAAGCAGCGGCTCTACTCTGAGTCCTGGACGACCGAGCTTTTCAACCTATCTCTAAGGGAGAACCCAGACACCCTGCGGACAAAATTCATTTTGGCTGCTTGTATCTGTGCTCTCGTTCTTTTGGTCACAACCCAAAGCTCATGACCATAAATGAGGGTAGGAACATAGATTGACCAGTAAATCGAGAGCTTCACTTTTTCACTCAGCTTTCTCTTCTTTCTCTTCACCATGACAGACCCACATCACTGCTGACGCAGAATCAATCTGTCTATTAGTCTCCCGCTCCATTTTTCCCTCATTCGTGAACAAGACCCCGAGATACTTAAACTTCTCCACTTGAGGCAGGACCTCCCCCACGACCCGGAGAAGGCACTCTACCCTTTTCAGGCTCAAGACCATGGTCTCGGATTTGGAGGCACTGATTCTCATCCCAGTTGCTACACGCTCGGCTGTGAACTACTCCAGTGAGAGCTGTAGATCACGAGCTGATGAAGCCAGTAGGACCATATCATCCACAAAGAGCAGAGACGCAATCCTAAGGCCACCAAAACGGATCCCCTCAACACCTTGGCTGGGCCTAGAAATTCTGTCCATAAATGTTATGAACAGAATTGGTGACAAAGGGCAACTTTGGCGGAGACCAACTCTTGCCAGAAACGAGTCGGACTTACTGCCGGCAATGCGGACCAAGCTCTGACACCGGTCATATAGGGACATAACAGTATGTATCAAAGGGCCTGGTACCCCATACTGCCAGAGTACCTCCCACAGGATTCCCTGAGGGAACGCCTTCTCCAAGCCCACAAAGCACATGTAGATTGGTTGGACGACTCCCATGCACCCTCCAGGACCCTGCTGAGGGTGCAGAGCTGATCCAGTGTTCCACGGCCAGGACGAAAACCACACTGCTCTTGCTGAATCCAAGGTTCGACTATCTGATGGACCCTCCTCTCCAGAACCCCTGAATAGACCTTAAGAGGGAGGCTTAAGAGTGTTATTTATTCCCCTATAGTTGGAACATACTCTACGTTCCCCCTTTTTGAATAGGGGGACCACCACCCCATGCTGCCAATCCAATGGAACTGCCCCCGATTATATATATCTATAATATGTATTGTGATGACTCATGTCTTTCCGTGATTAATTTGATTTGTTCCTCAGGTAAAGTGGGTGTGTCTAGGAGTTAGTCCCTGACTGGAAGCTCCTGGGCCAGTGTTCCCAGCCTATTTAAACCTTGTTGCTCCTAACACAGTGGCAGCTTGTGCTTCTCCCATGGCAGGCAGTCCTGGCATTTTTGTTGGCTTTTGTTTTGTTTATGTTTAACTGGTTTTGCTTTTCCTAAATTAATTGGTTATTGTCTTGGTTCTCAATTGGTTTGTTCTGGGTTGGTGTTCTGCAATACTTTAATTCAGTTTGGTCCTTTTTTTTGTTTAAAACTTATGTTAATTTAATAAAACTTATAAACTTGCCATAAAATCGGTGTGTCTTCCCTTTTTGTCACATCCTCACGAGCCAGGTCATTACTATCTATCTAGCTATCTAGCAATCTATCTATAATTGATTGACTATGCAGGCTTTGCTTCCTGCTTTTGGCCACAGAAACTTTAAAGACTGGTTCCCGAAGTTTGCAGTGCAGGCATCAACACAGTGGTGTATGTGGAGCTGTTGAGAGAGGTCGGCAATAGATTGAAAGAGCTTGAGGAAAGTAAGTTTTGCAAATTTACAAATGTCTTAGCCAGTAGTCAGTCTAAATGCCCATCTACCAGGCTCTCCATCCCCTCCCCATCCCCCTTGTCCACTTTATTTCTTCCAAAGAGTCAGAAGGAAAGAGAGAAAGAGAATGAGGAAAGTAAAAAAAAAAAAAAAAATTTGTAAATAAATGCACAAAGGAGAAAACAGGACAGGAGAAAATAAATCAAGGCATGATAAAAAAAAAAGCGACTAGAAATAAAAAAATATATACAGAATATAAAAAAAGGAGAAAAAAATAAATGATGAAATCAAAAGGAAACTAAATAAAACAAAAAGACTGGAAATGAAGTGGAAAATGTAATAATAGTGGTAATGGTAAAATAATACTGTTGAAAATGGTAAATAATTTATGCTGCACTGTAAAATCAATAAGTAAAGTAAGTTGGTTTTTTTTTTTTTTTTTTGTTTTTTGTTTTTTTTACTTTTTGGATGCATTTGGTGTAAATTACTTTATCGAGCCATTTTTAAATTTTTTTATTTTTACATTTATTCCCAATTTTGGCAGGATCCATCCTCCATATTCCACAGGTGTTGATGGGAATTTCTGATGGTGATTTGTAACACTAATTGCCCTTTGGGGACACAAATAAAGCTGAATCTGAAATGGAGTTTCAACATGAAACATCTTTAACAGAAGTTGGGTTAAGTGTATGACCTGTAGTCTGGTCAAACCCCTGAGGCCTGTCCTCCAGGAGAGACATACATCTGTCACCACTATATTTCACAGCACAAGACAAAACAAGCACACTCAGATATTCAGGTGGTGACATTTGCACATTTATTATCAAGCCTATGTTCAGATGTCACACTTACTCACACATACACACATCCAAATACGCACACACATACACGCATTTTTTAAAAGTCATTTACAGTGCCTTGCAGAGCTTGTCTTTGAATGGCTAAGAGCAGCTGCTCAGCTGACCTTAGAGTCCATGAAGGAGAGTAAGGGTGTAGCAAGTCCGAGAGACAGGGTAGAGCAAGGCCATTAAGACATTTAAAAACAAATGAAAGAATTTAAGCTCAATTCTTCAGCACACAGTGGGCCAGGGAAGAGCAGCTGGAGGAGAAGGGGTCGTGTTCTCGCCTGTGTGATCAAGTTAAAAGGTGAGCAGCTGCATTTTTGACAAGCTCAAGGTGTTGGAGGGAAGCCTTTCTAACCCTATAATACAGCGCGTTACAATACTCAGGATGCATGGTAATAAAGGTATGAATAATCCTTTCAAATGCCAGTCTGGATTTTTGCAGTTTGTCATAGCTGGAGAGAGCTCTTTACTGACTTGCGTGTCAAATCTAAGGGGACCATCTAATTTCATTTTTTGATTGGTAACAGTGGATTTCAAATATGAAGTCAAAGAGCCAAGACTCACAAACTGGGTGTCATAAAGGCCACTTGGGTGGAGTATGATCTCAATCTTTTCTTCTTCATTGAAGCTCAAAAAATTAATCATGAATTCATCATAAGTCTTTAAGCTTTGTGTTTTTTCAAAGAGATGTAGACTGGACAATCATTAGCATAATAATATGAAATTTCAACTTTCCTTAATATTAAGCTGAAAGGCAGCAAATAAATATAAAAAAGATGGAGTCCTAGAATAGACTCCTGAGGAACCCCACAGCCTAAAGAAACTGTAGATGACACAAACTCAGGCTGGCACAAAAAGTTCTGTCCTGTAGAGGTGGGCAGATCAATCCAAGATATTGAGAATATTGATACTAAGTTTGTATCAGTATCAAATTGATACTAGAGTTGTAAGACTGATACTTAAGTTTCAGATTCCCTCTTGAAATTTCATTTTTTTTTGTATTGTAGTTTCTGAACTTCTCAAAAAGATTTTGTTTTGATTTTCTCAAATGATAATTTTTAGCACTTTGCTTTTATTTTTTTTTTTTGTTTTTCTGTTGCTGTTTGTCATGTTTGTCAATTCTGTCCTAGGTTTGAAAAAAAAAAAAAAAAAATCAAATGAAAAACCAAAAAAACATCTAAATGTTAGAAGTGTGACAATATGTAAAACTTTTTTCAAAGGTATTGGTATCAGCATCGGTATCAGTATCAGTATCGGTATGGGCGACACAGGGCCAGCCCTGTATTTCCTTGGTATCGGATCGATACCAAAATATGCAGTATCACACACCTCCACTGTCCTGAAAGACCAAAACCACTCCAAGACTGCACTTTTAACACCAACACTCAAGAAAAAGAAATTAAAATGCCAGATCCACTTTGACAAAGGCAGCTGCAAGATTTAAAAGCACAAGGACAACATAAAAACCAGCAGCAATAGCTAAAACTATGTCGGTCAAACCACTTTAAGGATCAGATTCTGTGCTGTGAAGTGTTTTAGAACCAGGCTAAAACACCTCAGGAATAACATTTTTCTCTAAAATAAAAAAGATAAATTTCATTGTATAAAAATAACTTTCTCCAGTATTTTTGAAAACCTCTTTACAAGGAGTAAGGAGCAAGGAGTATCCAAAATGTGCCATCTCTGTGACCTACATGTATAATTTAACTGACCTTTACATGCTTGTTGGCTTGAGTTCAGCTTTTCACATGCTTCATGGTTTCTCATGCTCAAATAAAACCCAGTATAAACTGTATAATAGACCAACTTCCATCCATTTGGTTCCCAGTGGGGATCTTAACAGAAGTTACTTTTTTATTTCAAATTCATCAGGATTCAGTGGTGTTTTTCTCTTAGCTTGGCCTGCTGTGCTGTGTGCTTGTTTGAATTAATATATTTTGAAATATCAGTATAGTCTTGCTCTCGTTATCAGATATAAAAAAACTTTGTTGTCACACATCTCTTAAAAGCAAAAAGTGAATACCATATATGGAGGATGATGTGTCATCTGGATCCATGGTGTTTACTAGACTATTGTTTTTCATCAGATACATATGATTTCTTGTTAAAAAAGAAGACCTTTTAACAAGAATATGCCCAATAGATGTGTAGCCAATTTGTGAGTGGATGAGAATTATCAGTTAAGAACAACATGAGGCTGGGAGACATATGTGGGAGATCAACAGCTGGACCATCCAGACAACCGCTCTTGCCAGTGGTGAGATCTCAGTTTTTTTATGCAAACAACTGTGCTGTTTAAAGTGGTTATGATAATAAATATCACATTTATTTCTGCAAATAGGCAAGTTGTCGCAGTTTGTGGTTCTTGTAGCTATTCTTTCTCATTAAGTAAGTAAATGTTCCCAAATAACACAGATGTTATCTGTAATTTGCAGACAGATGTAATTTTCCTCAGCTAAAATTAGGATTTTATTCAAATCTAACAACACCAGCTGTGCTTTACATGCAGCCATGATTTAGAGATACATTTTTATGCTCTGCTTTTATTTAAGAATTTAGGACTATCATTTGGTTTTTAACAACAAAAGCTGATTTTTTTTTTCATCGTAGTCATAGTGTTATACCAGCGGTGGCTGAAATTGTCCTCAGGACATGATGTCTTCACACTAAAACAACTTTTGGATACGTTTGTGGCTCTTTTATTCCCTCTTTTTAAAAATGTCCAAATTACTTTTTTAGGCCAGATGGATATTGATATAACTTTCATGAGCTACAAGCTTGACTATAACTGAAAATGAGGACACATACCCTTTAAGAACAAATGATAAAAACTATGCAAATGACTGCAAAAAATAAAATAAAAAGATTTACTACTTCCTAACTTTGAAATAAACGGTATAAGGAGCATAAAAAATAAAGCAGATTTAGCCAGCTCATTGTGCACTACAGAAACATTTAACACATTTTAGTTGGCGATCCGGCAGAAGCATGGGATTTTTCTGGTTTTGAGATAACATCTCAAAGATTCCCTCATGGTACAACAGTGGGAGTGTGAACCTGCATTTGTTACAGCATGATATGGAGAATCCATTTTTCAGGTTAAGAAGAAGATAAATACTTATGAATAACCTTGTAACCATGCAACACAGAGAGAAAGGAACATTGTATAATATTTGAGGAGGGGATAATGACAAGTCCTTTTCTATATAGCAAATAACTATTGGCTGATGGTACTCTGGTTTTAGCACTTTGTCATGAACATTAAAAATGAGCTGTTAGCTACTGGCCTACAAGAGTTATAGAAAAAACTTTCCAATGAAACTCCTCTTAGGGCAAAATAGAAAAAACAACTTCATGTGACTGGAATGCATGTGCTGAAGATTTAAAGGCATTTTTTTTTAGACAAATACAGCCCTGAACAAAGGCAATGAGTAAATAATTAAGTATAACCTTGTCCAAGCACTACAAAGACACACAAAAAAGACTAAAGACATGTTTTAGTTGTTATTTTTAATGAACAGAGCTGGTAGATGCAACATTTAAGATAGTTATAGTTTTTTCTGCAACCATCATTTTGTCATATGTGGTCATTTTAAAATTTTGACCAGCACACATGCAGTCCTTTTTGTTTGTACAGGCACCCTGGTAAAGGTGTGTAAAACATTTCAAACTATTTAATCTTTCATTGCCAGATCATTATCTCACATAAAAATAAGAAAAACTGAACCTTTAATTTAAGCTTACCCAGTGAGAGAAAAATCCACATTATCTGTTCTCAATATAGTAAATCAGCCTTAACTTTTGGATGGAGTAGGAAGCTATGCTGCCCTTGTTAACAACCCTCCAGCATCACCATCCTACGAATCTGAAACTGTGGTATAGACAATATGACCACCAGCTACTTCAGGTTGCCACATATTTTTTAAGCATGTCAAAAACATTTACAGCAGTTGCATTCCAAATTTAAGTCACCAAATAATACCTACATATAAGCACAATTGCAATGGATTTTACACAAGTGCGATTCAAATGTCATCACAGTGTCCCAGGCATAACAATACTTAATCTCATGAAACTCTATGCAAATGCTCTGTCCACGCTGATGCAGATTCACTCACCTCTGCATGCTGATCACTTGGATCAGCTCCAACTGATAACATCCCAGCCTACTTTCTGATTAATTCAAATAATTATTTGACCAATTGGGGGCATTCATAGAGCACTGAACTTGCTTGATTTATAAATATAGAGGAAAAAAATTAAACGAGATAGTGATGTCGGTGAATGTAATGTACCCTTTGCTGATACACTTGTAAACTATGTATTTTACACCCTGGATCAGAATGCACACACAAAACCACACAGGGAAGCATTAATAGAGATACATATTCCAATGACATGACAGGACTTGATGTTCCAAAACAATGCTCTCCATTCCCTCACTGTTAGATACATAGAAGACACATGTCTTGGACATGCCTACATAGATAGCAGGATAGAAAAATTCAGCTTAACAAAATCAGGGTTACCTCAAATGGTGGGCCAATAAATCCTACAAAATCAATACAACTGAGACATATTTAATTTATAACTTTTTAAGTTGTTCAGCATCTCTAGGAACTTGTATTATATAATACAGGACTTGTAATACATGACTTGTCATACATGCCTATTTCCGTTACCCACTGTTTAAAATGGGAACTCCATGAGACAATGGGCCGTACATGCAATGCAAGAATATAGAAATGTATTTACTTAGTTTTAGTTTTAGTTTGTTTTAGACAGGACATTTAATACTTCACAAGAAACTGAACTGCAAAAGTTCAGTTTCCATCCAGGAATTATTAACCATTTGCCAGTCTTATTATTATAGTAGTTGTTTAGTGAAGAATTGTACAAATGTAAATAATTCCTCACTGCATCAGATAAACGTTCCTCAAAAGTATTCATGTCTCCTGCAGATATAAAAACCAGATAATGGAAGCGGACTAGTTGAAGAGAAACACCAACACTGCTGCCTGAGCACATTTCTGCATAAATCACAGCAACAAACTTCTGACCAATCAGACAACACTTTGCACAGACCCTGTGGAAATAGTTCCACAGAGGAACCAGGCCTGGCGTCGAGTTCACCAGGAGGATGGCTCTCTACAAACAAAATCATGCAAGTTTTGTCATGTGTTTACATCAATGAGAGCCGATTTCGGCACTTCGAATGAAGTATGTCGGAGCCTTTAAGGCTGAAGTGTGTCGATCTTCATCAGTCAATATAAAGAATCCAGAAAATAGCTACACACCTACTGTAAACTTGCTCATGTCTGCAGTCGAAGCAACAATTGAAACAGTGTGAAATAACTAGTGCTGGGACTCGATTCAAAATTTTAATTGAGTTAAATGCAGGGTCTGTAATTAATAAATAGAAATTAATTGCATTTTAATTGAAAACCATGTATCAACAAAATAAACATTTTAAATTCATAAACTATTTGCTGCTAAACAACAAATCTGTTTAATGGATTTTAATCTGTTGCTTAGATTAATCAACCATCAAATTGGTGCAAAGTGCTAGCATACCTGTTCAGCTTTCAAGTGTTTCAGGAATCCTGATCATTCATGAAACTTCTTTGAAAAAATATTTCTTTAGAAATGTGGACGAGGATGAGGATGAGGATGTCTTAGCTTGCCGCAATATGTTTTGTTTTGAGACAGTATTTTAGGCTTGAATAGCTTCGGTAATCGGCCGACTCCTTTAGCACAGTTTGCACACAAGAATAGTCCTTTCCAGAACCCCATCAGATCTTTCTTTGAAGTGAAAATTAACCCCCAGTGGACCAAGAGAAGCAGCTTTGTCCATCACTGTTGTTTGCAGATGTTGATTGTGTACATTTGTAATATTTAGACAATACAAAAATGATGTAAACTCATGATAAATAGTATTGAAATAGAACAAGTGTTTAAAATCAGATTTTTGGGGGTGATACTCAACTATAAATTGCATTGGAAGGCTCATATTGACGATGTAAAATCTTAAATGTCAAAAACTACTGCAATATTGAAAAAATAAAATGTTTTTTTAAACAAAAAAATCACTTTACATGTTATACTATTGCTTAATACTTCCATACATGAATTACTGTGTGGAGATCTGGGGAAACTCTTACAAAACCAACACAAAACCTGTTTCCGTGCTTCAGAAGAAAGCTATCTGAATTATAACTACATCAGATTATTTTCATCCAACTAATGAAATATTTCTTATATTGCATACTTTAAAATTTTATGATTTAGTAGAGCTCAGAACAGCATTGACTATGTATAAAGCCTATAATAAACTTCTTCCAAGGTATATACAGAAGTGGTTCAAAATTAAACAAACAATGAATTGAACTATGAAAGAGAGTAGGGTTTGTTTAAAAAACTAAAGGTCAGGACGAATATTAAAAACAATTTTATTTCAGCTAGAGGGATTCAGATGTGGAATAATTGTTTTTAAAAGTTTTGTGTGTGTCTTCACCAAGGCAATGCTTAAACTAATTCTGGAGGGTGATGTATCAAACAAAAAAAGTATACAATTATATTACATCCATGTATCAAACTTTATTCTTTTTTCTATGCTAAAGCAAGTATTTATCATGCACAACAGAATCTGCCTCTGCAGCCACTTTCGTAACATCTTCGACATCTGTACTAAGCATATTTAGTCAGTTTGTTTTCCTCCACTTCATAAATTTATACATAAATTTTGTATCACCAGTGGTGATCTACAATGCTTTTAGGGCACAACATTCACATCATGTTTTTACCACAACGAAAACAAATGCTTAAATTCAGCTGGTCCGGTTCCACACCAGTGCTCCAGAAATAAATGTGATGTGACAGAGTTTTTTTTTTTTTCAGGTTCACAGTCTCTGCTCTGCAAAGCTGGAGGTACACAGGATCCAACTGATAGAGAACACATCCAGCTAAATCTAAATGCTAATGCAGGAAGAGGATGGAGAAGACGAGTGGGAAGTTTGCAGTGTTGCACCCACAGGTGGGAGCAGAGTGGGTGAACCCATGAGAACTGGATGACCCCTGGGTATTTTTATTATGACCTGATTGGTCATAGATATGAACACCTATCGTTGGATGGTAGATGGAGCCTGTGCTTAGGATGTCAACCAGCATGTGGTTCTGACAGCAGACTCTATTTGTGACACATGATCTTTTTTTTTTTGCTTTCTTGTGCATCAGCGCTGCCAGCACTGAACAAACTAAACATATTTTCTATCCCTCCAAAAGGTTCCTCTTCTTTACATCTGAATAAAGCCCCAAGGGACACTGCTGCCGCACATAGAATGACAGGCACAGCATTTTTCCCCTTAGGACTATTGTTTGCCTTTGTTTCCCAGGATCGCTGTTCTGATAAGATGGATACATTTTCCTAAAGAGAAACAAGGTTGTAAACATGTAGGTTGTCCTCTTCATGAACAAATTCAGACCGAACTTAATTTTAGGTAAACATAGTTGCACACATTTAAGACACACCTCACCAGTCACCTCACCACCTCACAAAAAGACGTAGATCTCTCTCATCAAAGCTAATTCATCAGTTGAAAAGTAAAATTCTCCTAATATGTGTGGATGCAAAATAAATATAGGAATTTGCCTTTGCCTCAGCTTTTTAAATAGTTTTAAATAACTAATTTTATGTCCTAAAATTAAAAATCTTAATACCAGGAATTGTTTAAGTATTAAGTATAAGTTTAAGAATTTGGGATTTGTTTGAGCCTTTAAATAATATTGACCTTGTGTGAATGAAAAAAAAAAATCCCCCAAAAATTGAAACTTGTACATCCAACTTTAGTTTTTCATAATAATAAACAATCATAATAGCCTGTTTGCTCTGTAACCTTTCCAAATGAATACAATAAAATACTAAAAACCTCAGACTATTAGGATTTACATGCCAATGTTTAGTGGATTTCAACTTTTAACTTTTATATACATTTAAAAATGTATATAATTATGGTAAATGGCCTGTACTTGTATAGTGCTTTATCAAGTCCAGAGGACTTTACACTACATCCAGTCATTCACCCATTCACGCCCACACTCACACACTGATGATGGCAAGCTACTGGATAACAGCCACAGCTGCCCTGGGGCAGTCTGACAGAGGTGAGGCTGCCATGCACCGGCGCCACCGGGCCCTCTGACCACCACCAGCAGGCAAGGTGGGTGAAGTGTCTTGCCCGAGGACACAACGATGGAGACGGGGCTCGAACCAGCAACCCTACCGATTATGGGACGAACTCCTACCACCGTTGCCACCATCGTCCCTATATTGTGATATAATTATAATAACTGTAAAATTATTTTTATAACAATTACTATATATATATATATATATATATATATATATATATATATATATATATATATATATATATATATATATATATATATATATATATATATAATCTCAGAAATAAGAATTTTTGTTGCTGTATGTGTATACAAGTATATATATGTTTTTTTTTTTTAGAAGTGTTTGCAGTGAAGAGAAGTCGTCCTGCATTCATAAGGTTTTGGATACGATCCTCGTTTCCTCCTGTTCCATATCAATGGGACCGGAGGCAAAGCACTTTACCCCAAGTTGTCTAACATTCTGCATATCAGTGTATAACCTAGATGTTTGTGAGTGTGCTTTGAGTGGTCAAAATGACTGGAAAAGCACTGTATGATTTATTCATCTGATTATTCAATCAAAAAAAACAAACATTTTATGTTGTGGCATTTTTAATATAAATTATATGGCATGTCTTTATTGCTTGGGTTTATTAAGGTGCCCACTTGGCTGGCATCTAGTTCCAGTGCTGAAACTGTTCTGGGCCAGCACAAGCCCACCAGTGTTTCCACAGCTGGGGCCATGCTGGCCCATGTGTGGGTCACCAAAGGGGCCGTCATTCTTTGCGGTATGTGGGCCAGTGCATTGTGTGGGCCAGACCTGGGCCAGATCAGTTTTGCTATATTGATGGAATGGCTTGGTATACTTCTTCCAGACTGAGAGAACATCCTAACTGTGAAGTACAAAGGTGGCACCTTTATGCTGTCTGTGTGTTTTTCTGCTGCAAT
Organism: Anableps anableps; assembly: GCA_014839685.1. Lineage (NCBI taxonomy): Eukaryota > Metazoa > Chordata > Actinopteri > Cyprinodontiformes > Anablepidae > Anableps > Anableps anableps. The sequence goes on from CM026079.1 coordinate 7,581,778, forward strand.
GCAGAGCTGGTTCACTTCACAAAATAGATGGTATCATCATAAAAGAACATGTGGAAATACTGAAGCAAAATCTGCAGACAGCAGCCAGTGCTCATATGGGTTCTTCAAAAAGCATAATGACCCTAAGCATACCCCCCCCAAAATAATTTTGGTAACCACAGCTGACCTAAAACAGGAAAACCTTTGTCTGATTCAATGTCACAGTATAACATTTTTTAGTCTTTTTATACAGTGTAAATATTTGGTTTCCACTGTATATTTCATCAGACAATACAATAAAGGCACACTGTCTTTAGCGTCACACTTTAATAATACTACCACTGCCTTAAGCCGTAGATTTACACACATGATTCTCTCCTTAACTTGGCGTCAGAGTTTCCCCAGTGTCTGTGTGCTCAGACGCCACTATACCTCATTATAGCTGACATTTCAAATGAAGTTCTCAGAAAACAGATATGAACCAAGAAAAAAGTCTGTTCATAAACTGAGTTTATGTATTTTTCCCCATATTAATTCCTGCAACCAGGAATTCAATATAGACTTTCTGTCTACACTTCAATCAATATAGGAAAAAAGCAAGAAAAAACATAAATAAACCAAGGGGTTACAATAAATGTATTTTAATAACTTTTACTGCCATAAAAATTTATTTTTCTAAATAGTTAGACATCAAACATGATGAGTATCTACATCTACACTTTGTTGTTAGATTTTTGGTTGAATTATCATTTTGAACCAATTTTGTAGTCACTGTATTTGTTAGGAAATTAAGAGGCCTACAGTAGGTTTTAATTTTCACCTCATCGCCTAAAAAAAGAAATAGCAAATACTTAATGCTGCTAAATATTTGTTGCTTATTACCAAAATCGCTGCAAATTTCACCAAGTGATCTTTCTCAAATTAGGGAATAAATTGCAAAGCATAAAAGCAAGCCATCTATTCAGTCTATTGTTCCATGATCAGTTTAAAACTTATGATAGCTTGATTTTTTTAATTAGATCACAAATTCCATTGGTTGTGTCCACGTACTCCGAGTGGTTAGCAGGATTAAGCTCAGAGGACACATTTTGTTGAGTGCACTGTGCATGTAAGAAGGGTAGAGTTCAAGCTTGTCAGTCTGTGTTTCACATTCAGTGTGCTATCCAGGTCTGCCTTACAAAAGCCCTGTGCAAGGATTAGGAAACAATATGGCTTGATTGAAAATAATTAGACTAATGTTGACAAGAAATTCCAATTTAAAAGTCCCATTACCTTTGTATACCTAATCAAAAATGTATTTCATTTTACATTTTGCTGAAAATCTTAATAAAAAAGGCAATAATATGCAACACACGTGTTTTCCAGTACTATTTAAATTCAAATATTTAAAAATGTCATTTACTGTATTTAGTGACAGAAATTGAAAGAAAAGACTACTTGATAGTAAATTACAATCATGAAACCTTTTTCTGCATAAACATATGATCAGAAAGTTTGGAACAGTGAAGGATGTTGGAATTGGAAGGAAATTGATGAAGGGTTTTCAAAAAATTTTACAAACTCTGAAAAGTGTAGCATAGCTTTGTATTGAGGTAACTGGAAGAGTATTAGTCATGTAGTACAAATATGGCCTTTTCAGAAGACTGGTAAAAAGAAAGCAATTGTTGAAAGAAAGACATAAGTTTTATTTAAGATTTGCCAGAATCCATCTAGAGGAAACAGAGATGGAGTTTAAAATTTGAGACTCTGACTCGAGTTGCACTTAATTGCAAAAATAAAAGACTTCAGATTCAATTTGGACTTGTGCCATAAAGACTTGAGACTTAACTTGGGAAAATATTCTAAGAGGATGTTAGGGGTGGGTGATGTGATATAGTATTATTGTAATAATGATAAAAATGATAAACAAAAACAATTACCTATTACTTCTTTTTTTGTTACTGTATGGCTATGACTGCATGGGACAGCATTCATAGCACCACAAACATAAATACTGTTCTTGAAAAACATTCCCATTTGAAATGCTCTTCTTCTGGATGCCACTTACTTAAAGAAGTGTGATTTATATCACTAAACTGCACATAGTAATTGCATTTAACCATATTTTGAATTTACTGATATTCTTTGATGCTCTCATGGAGCAAACAGAGGAGAAAATTGTTAAATAACATTTCTGATAATACTGCCAGATTTGTTTTTTATAATATCATTAATTGAAATTTATCGAGACAAGCTTGTAGCCTGAACAAATATAAATAAGTCAAGAGGTATAAACACTTTAGCAAGCACTGTGTATTTAATATCAGTGGGTTCCCAACAAAGCCACTTCTAAAATATAAAGTTTTGGAGATTTTTCTTTTCTTTTTTTTTTTTTTTTTTTTTTTTTTTTTTTTTTTTTTTTTTTTTTTTTTTTTTTTTTTTTTTACAGAAACAGGTCATAATGTTGACAAAATTGCAACCTATATAAAAAAAACCCTCATTTTTAAGATTCCTTCATTATGTTTGGTGGGGTAAAAACTGTCAACGTTCATCTATCAGCAAAAATATAATCCATCAGAAGCTTTGTCTGTTTATAATCCCATTCAGGACTTGAAATGATTAGTAATAAATAAAAGAAGAGTTTTATTTTATTTTTTTTTTTTACAATTTTTTTCTTTCACAGAGAACACAGTTGAGATAAACATCCTAAATAATGTAACCAAACGTCTGTTCAATGCAACAATCTGGTTAGAAGTTGTCATAAGCATCAAGGCAAAAAAGAAATAATAATAAAAAACAAAAAAACAAAAAAACAAACAAAAAAAACTCATCAGCCTTCTTCAAACCCACAGAACACACAGTATAAACATTTGAGCAGTTTTGACCAAAATCAGAAGATTTAAAGATACAGACTGTTGAATGTTTCTAAAGGTCGACAAACTTGCTCCCCAGTTGATTTTGTTACCTCTGTGATGTGGTTTGATCAAAGTTGACCCCTTCTTTTTCTTGAAGAATTCCTATTATTATGTCCATTGCTTGGAGCACAATAGGGTTCAAAGGCAGTCTGGCTTTGTCAAGAACTAATTTGCTGCTTCAAATGTTCTTTTTTGTCCTGTTAATGATGTTAGTTGACTTTGGAAAACAAATGAAAGTACGACAGCATGCCTTAGTTAAGGAAAATACGGATCTTTTTAAAATAGTACACATGTCACAACTAAGATTCTGTTTGAATTAACGTTTCAGAGTCAGATTTCATCGTGTGACTTAAAAAGCATTTCAGTGCTGGTTCCTTTAGACTGTGCCTGGTGATGAGTTTTGATCTTCATAAGATTCTTTTTAAATGCAGTGAGGAAGAAAAAGTTAAATATTTTATTTTTCTGTGGGATTATTGCAGATTCATTTTGCAAGCCAGATGCCTCTTGCTGTCCCTTGTTAAATGAGATCTTGCCTGATAAATGCTCCAGCTTGTTTTTTTGGAACGCTGACCTAAAAAGAGACTGAACTGTTTTTCGCCTTGAAAGTTTTGTGTAACAAGATAAAAATTGGGTGGAACAAGATGTGGCAAATCCAATCTTAAATCGGCTACAGCAGATGAGATCTCATATGTGTCCTTATTAATTTATCTGAACTTCAGAATAACAAAACAACAGCAACAACTTCATGTTTCTGTGGCCTGTGGAACCCCTTTAGCATCTGTACCTTGAAGGAATCTGTTGTTTGACCTAATCAGGGTTGCACATAAATGTGGAGCTCTCTTTTAGAATATTGCCTCAGTTAATTGAGGTTTGCAGAATTTCATAAAATACAGTTTTATTAGGGTCCCATTGGTATTTTAGTTTAGATAGTTTAGCCATTACAACTCGATTATTCTTTTCTTCTTTTAGTCATTCTGTTGTAGAACTGCTGGTGTGTGTTTGCAATCATGATCCAGTCCAGTCCTGCTGCATCATCCAGTTCCAACCAAGCTTCAGATGTTGGACAAAATGTTTGTTTTTGTTAAGCTGATGGGAGCCCCTTCTTCCACTTGCTGGCGATATCCTCTACATGGTTTGTGACAGAGTACAACAGGACTTGCTTTCAACAATGGCTTTCTTTCTCCCACTCTTCCATAAAGGTTAGATTTGTAGAGTGGAGAACTGTAGAGTGCTGTTTGTAAAGTTACACAGTCAAAAATTAACAGCAATAATTTTGGTTATTTATACGGTCATAAGAGGGAAAAAAAAAACGGGGGTTCATTTTTCAAAGGTATTTTTTCACCATGTTATTCATTCATTTACAAATTTCACAATTTCAAATAAAATATTAAATTGGTAGGCTAAATATTTAGCTTACAAACTAAAAATTTAGCTCTAAACTAAATACTTAGTTAACTTAGTTAGCTAAGATGCAAATTTACTTGCCAATAACTGGAAGGGAACTGTGAAAATAAAAGCTGGGTCTGGGGAACCTCCATATAAACTTCTCCTGGTGATCTGGCGTGGTCACTGTTGCTGTAGATCCATTGATAAGCATCTGTAATGCCATTAAAATGGCTCATCTTATGTTTTAAGCTAAAATATTGTACATGTCAAGAGAAAAAGGAACAATGAGGAGTTGACACAAGCAAATCCATCACACCAGGATCCAGCTTTTATTTTGGCAGCCCACTTTGGGAGTTTGGTAAGTTAATGTGCATATAAGCTAAATATTTAGTTTAGAGTTAGCTAAATATTGAGCTTGCTAATTAAATATTTTGTTTGAAACTGTGATATTTATGAATAAATGACATGGTAAAAATAGGACTTTGAAAGGTGACCTTCCTCCTCCCCCCCCTGCTATTTTTTTCTCTACATAACCCAAATTTTTGCTATTAACTGTGCAACTTTACAAATGGTACCCCATACAGAACTAAAGTCAGAGTCAAAGTCAATTTTATTTGAATAGCACATTTTAAACAACAGCTGTTGACCAAAGTGCTGCACATGTAAAATAATCTAGTGGGATAAATACAAGAGAAGACATGACAAAATTTAAGACAGGGAACATAAAATGAGAAACTTGAGGAAGAAACACCACAACAGTGGTCAGAAACCATTCTGGTTAAAAGCCACAGAATAAAGGTGATGAGTTTTTAAAAATGTCTAATGTTAGGGAGGACCTGATGTAAAGAAGCAGTTGCTTCCACAATTTAGGAACAGCACAGCAATTCCCCGATCTCCTCTGTACTTTAATCTGGACCTCAGGATGGCAAATAGCATTTGGTGTGCAGACCTCAATGATTAGGAGGGGATGTACCAGCTCCAAACATCAGAAAGGTAGAAGGGTGTTAACCAGTGCAAAACCTTAACAACTAATAGTGTTTTTTTTTATTTATAATTTAAAAAATGAGTGGCAACCAGTGTAAGGATGATAGTATGGGGGATATGTGGTCTCGCTTGGCTGTTAGTAACCATGCTGCAGTGTTTTGGACCAGCTGCACTCGGTTAATAAAACGACTCCTGAATAAAGGCTATTACAACAGCTGAGGTGGGGATACGATGAAGGCATGGATAGCTCTCTCAAAGTCTTTAAAACTGTAGAATGATTTCACTTTTGCAAGTAGCTGGAGTTGAATGAAACTAGCTTGTCTCTGTTAAAAATCCCTCCCAATTTCCTTTCAAAGGGTTTTTTATGAATCTGAAATAAGGTCTGAAATCATAGGGGTCACAGGGACGACATACACTGACCTCTGTTTTCTGTTCATTTAAATTAAGAATCTTTAAAGTCATTCACAAACTAATAGTAGTCCTGTTACCACTTTCTCCCACTTGAGCTGTTGATCACTGCAGCTCCTCCAAAGTTACCATGTACCTCTGAGTAATGGTCTGCTCTCCTTTATGCTGATATGAAATTGCACACTATACTTAATATTGAGGTGACCTCTGAAGGAAATTAGTTAAATGGATTTTCTCTCATTTCTACTTTGTCTGACAGATTAAACATGGCTTTCCCTATGACTATATGTTGAACCGTTTTCTAGTAACATTAAGTGTGGCCCTCTTCTGCATTTATCAGGAGAAAAGAAACAAAGCGAAATGGCATGACACCAATTTGTGTCTGAGCTGTGTGTCCTGATTCGCCATTATTCCGTGTCACTTTGAGCAGGGCTCAGTCACAGCGAGTCTGGCCTCACAAGGAGCCAGCAAATCATACAGCCACAGCTAGCGTCTTTTAGCATTCATGTATTCACTCTGAACTCCGTCAAAGCGGCAAAAGCTGTGAGCACAGCCAAGTGGGGATCTTCAGGAAACAGGTCCCATCCCATTTCATCCTTTATGAATCAAAGCACACTCCAGGCCTTGGAATGAGAACAATGTCCCTGGAATGGGCCGCCATCCATCACGCCGCTCAATGCAAATGCTGTTGTCGTGTTTGTATGGGCTTGAATGTATGACTTCAGTGCATACACGTGCTGCTGTAGCAGTGTTAAATGTGCCGCTGCTCATTACGGTGGAGATAGCGGCGGTTGAGTAGCACAGAGAGCGCCAGAGGATGGAGCTTTGTCCTTCCTCCCACATTCAGCATCTCTCTCCTGGATTCCCCACTATTGTTCTCTAATAAGCCCAGCTCCTCGCTGTTGCTCACATGCCTGTTTGTGTGTGTAACATCCATCCATAACAACATCATTATCAGGTTTTGTTTGAAGCTCCTCTTCTCTTCTCTCCAGCCTCTCTTCTTCCCTCCGCCCCTCCTCTGCCTCATCTGCTTGTGTTGGCAGGCTCGGGTATGTCAGGGCTGAGAAGAGGAAGCAGAGGGAAGGCGAGAGGATGGGGAGATGTGGAGAAAAAGAAAAAAAAAAAAACCTCTGTTGGCTGCATTAGCATATCAGACACATGGTGAGAGCTGGAGATTGGGTGCTGGAGCAGATGTCGATTTACATATTCAACGTCGGACCAGAGGTGCATGTGTACATAGGTGTGTGGATGTGGGTTTGTGTGTGTGTTTGGTTTGGTTGGGATGGGGTGGGGGTGAAAAAGCCATGGGTGGAGGAGAAAGTGGATGGAACAGAATGAAATGAGGGCGGAATCATAATCAGGGAAAGCTCTCCCAACTGGACGGGCAGAAGCTTTGAAACTAAGTGAATCTCTGCCGCTCATTTTTTGTCCGTTTGTTTTTACAGGTTCAGATTAGTGTAAACCCACCATAGCCGACTGACGGATGCGTTCATGCAGATTTGTCTGGCAGGCTGGAAGAGCCTGAGCGCATGATCAAAGCCAGAAGAGCTGCTTGACAGTATTTATGGAGTTAATTAAAATAAACACAGATCACTCACATGCTTCATGCACTCGCATTCAATCTTCTGCTAACATGTCTTATCTAGTGGTGTGATGAGATCTCGCAATATTAAAACTACCTAATATTTCAGTATCAGTTTCTTCTTTTTTGCCAAGAACCATCTAGTTGTTGTAATTATATGACTTTGGAGGAGAAGGTGATCCTGTATCTTTGTTTAATAATTATTTTGAAGCATAAAATGAAAAGGCTCTTTAGTTGTTGCTCTGTTGTGTGGATGGAATCAAATAATGGAGTAATCACTGGGTTGGCCAGTGAACTCCACAAGCTTACAAAAAGATTGAGAATGCCTCAACAATAATGGAAATTACACATGAGATTATTACAAAAATGCTGTACAGAAGAAAACTGAAAACCTTGAACATCAGTAAAATGGAGCTACAATTTGTAATTACTTGAGATCCTCTCTAAAGATACTTATAACTGCCTCTTTTAATAGTTCAAACACCAAATATATCTTAATATAAATCAATATGTACAGTGGAAACCATCTTAGCACTACCGCAGATGCTAATATGTACAGTCAACATCAGCCAATAGTGTGTCAAGTAGCATTGCTCCTAAATATTTCAGCTTCCCAAACTGCATTTTCTTTCGAATATTTTAGATATGTTCTATGAAAAAAATCCCTAAATAGGCAAATATTCCATGAATAATTTGGGGTCACTTCCCACAGAAAAATCTACAAATCCTGAACTGTGAATAGGCGGGGGTCCACTGTGCATCGAATAGTTAATTAAAAAGTAGTTGTGAAAGGGGAGTTTGTAATTGCTTTTTAAATGGCCAACAGAGTCCACTGACCTCAAACTAGAGGGGAGAATGCTCCAGAGTTCCGTGGCTACTGCTGAAAAGGCCCGTCACCTTTAGTTTTCAGCCTTGTACGTGGCATAACCAGCAGACCATGATCATGTGGCCTACTAAGAACATATAGATTTTAAATTTCTGAGATGTATGACAGTGCTTGAGCATTCAAAGCTCTATCTGTGAGAGCCAAGATCTTAAAATGTACACTGGAGTGGATGGGGAGCCAATGGAGCTGGACAAGTAACATGAAAAGACTGTGATTCAACTGAGAATTGTATTTAATGAGGAGAAAGTACTATCCCAAACAACCCAGCCTTATTTCAAGCTTACTTCATGTTGTCAGATAGGTTCTACTTTAGTGATTTCTTCAGCTCTCAGCTCTGGCAGTAATCAAGCCTGGGTATGGCAAGTGAAACTGAACAGATACACAGATCCTGATTTAACAAGGAATTCCAAGTATGTTTTGTCTTCGGGCTAGGTTGGTTTCCATTGCTATTTTTTCTCCTTGATAAATGAACTCAAAGTTGAAAACAGTTTTTTGTATTTACTCAGGTTGCCTTTGCCTGATTATAACATGTGTTTGTTGATCTCAAATATTTCCATGTCACAAAAAAACAAACCCAGAAAAATCTCTAAGGGGCAAACACAGCACTGCAGGTGTGAAAGAATTCTTTATTAGGTTTTCAGACCCCCTAAAGCCATGAGCTGAACCACCAAAATCAGCCGACCCAAAATACATAAACATTTAAATTATTTAATTTGATATGTTTTATGTTCAGTGTTTTAATTACATACTGCAAAGTGTTTGAGGCAAGAGAAATTTATTTGCATAGCACATTTCAGCAACAAGGTAATTCTAAGTGCTTTACATGGTTGTAAAGACGGTGAACATTTAGCCTAAAATATAGTCTTGTAAAATCCTTTCGGCAAATGGTTTGAAACAGAAATTGGTGTACAATTTGTAACTTCTTTAAGTCCTGGTTTAAGGGTTGTCTAAGTCATTGAAACCTACATTTGTGAACACAAATGGCCCTAATGCTTCTCTGGTTGTAGGCCACCTCAGAATTATACATAATTACCACAATATATAGACTCCTCAATGGTGGATTCATTTTGGCTTCTTGGTCTGTTAAACAAAATGTTTGTAATCTCATCTTGTGGGCTGTATGTACCATTATACCCTTCGTGTTGTCTTTTTTTTTTTTTTTTGAGTACCCTAAAATGTCAAACCTCTCTTATCTTTTTCTTTCTGTTCTTTCTGCTGTCTGATTTTTAATCTTCCAAGTAACTTTATTCCTGCTTATATATGATTTCTACCTCATCTGTCAGCTCCTTGAAAATTCCAGACTTCCAATTGTCCCTGCTAACCCCAGTCAAATTTCCTCTTTGTACCCTCTTTGCTTTGTATGGAATTCAGATTCTCTTTGTCTGCTTCTCTTCATCGCTTCTCAAAGGGGGAACAGGCAGTTGCAAAGAAAAGCCACAGCTGTTTTCTAACCTCAGAACAGTAAGGAAGCTAAACAGCAACGAATGAAACTGAAGCACCGCTGGGTTAACATGGAGTGCACGTTTTGACAGAAGGGGTCACATGCGTGTGTGTGCATGTTAGATCGGGATGGATCAAAGTATAAAGCAACAAAAAACAAGCTTAGAGGAGTGCTCGTGCGGAAGTGGTTGTGATGGTTATTAAGCACATGCTAAACTCGCAGCTTTCAATTTGATTTTGAGAAAGGTAAAAAACAGGGCAGAGAAGGCGCACACATGGACTCAAAGTGCTTCACTTGTTTGCATACAAGGAAATACAGCCGACTATGCACTGCAAACAGATTCATGCACACACCCATGGCATGGTACATGTAGTACTCAGCCATGTGATAACAGGTTCCAGTCAGCTAGAAAATGGAGGCCAATGTGAAAGTGCAAAATGCTGCATTTCCCATATCTGGCTGGCTCTTCCTAACACCTAGTTGCACAAAGTTGAGGAAAAAGTGCAGCTAATGTTGTTGTTTATAGAAAAACTTCACTGTATGATATGCTGCATACTAATTTTACCTTAAAGTAGGGATTTTTATCCATATTGGAATTTCATTCAAGTTGGAAAAAGCAAAAAAATAAAAAAAAAAATAAAAAAAAAAAATAAAAAATCCAAACTTAGAACTGGAAAGTTGGAGGTTACTCAATAAAAAAAACACTTCCTAAAGCAATAGGGCTGCCTCATATGTAGAAAATGGTGATGCCTGAAGAAATATGTTTTTTTTTCTGTCTTCAGAGGCTTCCTTTCAGACACTGAATGGATGTTTGACAGGAAACCTTCATGGATCTCTTATATGCAGTGATGGTTTCTTACATAGGCCATGTAGGCAGTTGCCCAGGGAGTCACTAAAAAGGGGTATATTGGCACCAGATATTAAAGTATAACTTATATGTTAGTTGTGCCCTAGAAAAGTTTTTATAGCTTTTATGCATGTGGAATCCAAGGTAAGTTGTCTGAGCATGCTGAGTAGGCATCCCCTGTGTCCTGTTAAGAAAAGATCATGACAAGACAAGATCATGTGCTTTCTGTCAGACTAAACTGTGTCATATCCTGACCCAGACAACTTTTTGCATTTTAGTTGGTTTGGGGTGCAGCAGAAAAAAAATCTCTCACCCAGGATGCCTTTCATATGAGAACTTCACTATTTTTATGGCTGTTTCCAGTTGGCCTGTCCTTATCTCTGTAATCCCAAAAAATAAGCAGAGAAAGGAGTTCTTTTACCCCACCCTATCAAATTTAGCTAGGGTTTTAAAAAAAGGGAGTCAGGCCTTGTTTGCCTGTTTTACCACCAATAACAACTATTCAGCCACATTTAGACAGATATTAGACATCTTCTTTGAAATAATCACATTTAAAGTTGTATTTGGGAGGCCAAATTCAGTCTGTTTTTTTTTTCAACAAAATTTTGCTTGAAGGTTAGAACTTGTGTACAACTGCTAGTAGCAAACATGTTGCTTCATAAATCAAATTTATAAAAGGTTGAAAAGTCAACTTTTATCACATTTATTTCTAAAATCATCTTGAGTGGTCACTGAACACAGCAATTAGCAAGTCCGACTGGTTTACTGACTTAGTGAGTGAAACATAATCACAGATATGAGACTGGCCATGACAAAACCAGGCACAAGTCAACTGGACACCATCATATCATACTAAGCACAGCTGCAGCGCCTCAGCACAGGCCCAGATCTGCATGCAAGTGACATTGTGCAGGTTTCCAAGACAGGGTGCAACAGAGCAGACTAAAAAGTGTGCAATGGACAACAAGGCCTATAAAATCCATCACATCACGCTGCGAGTCTTGAACAGATTTCAACAAAAATTATTTAGTGCTATGTATCGTTATCATGTTCTAAAAAAAATAAAAGTTCTGAAACTCACTTCATGAGAAACTTAAACATAATACCTCCAGTCATATAAGTGGTCCTGGTATGTTTTCTTTTCACCTTTGTGGTTGATGTTGTCATCTCCGAAGTAAGGACTGAACACCTGTTAGCCTCAAGATGTCTAACTGTTTTCATGTCCTGCCTCTCTCTTTCTGCTGGTAAAGAATGCATTTGTGTGTTGTACATGTACTGTACAATGCACACTGTACAGTGTCCCATAGAGAATCCTCTTATCTTCTCTCATAGCATTTACAGTCAAAGTTATGGATCTTGTTGTGGTAGCGATAAGTAGCCATGTGTTCCTTTTAAAATGTGCAGCTTGCTGGCCAAAACCAATAACAAAAGCATGTGAATAGCCAAACAAAGGTGGTGTTAATCAGCGGTGGTTTCCCCACCCCTCAAAACTGAAATGTCTGCTGGTCAGGTTTACTGTGTAAACAAAGCTTACTTCAAACTTTACTGTTTTAAACCCTCTGAAATCAGCTTTAGAGAAAGAACACAGTTATTGGCAGTAATAGCTCAGCCAATGGCCTCCTTTCTGAAAAGTTCTATAGCTAAACAGAGGTTCATCAAGGTGTAACTTCTATAGGAATTAAAAAAGCTGACAGGAAATATAAGGTTGATTGCCTGAACATTTGGGAATGAAGTTTTGATGCATTATACCTCCTGTGTTAGTTCCCCCAAATAGTCAAATTAATATTTAATTAATTGATCAGAATACATTGTGGACTGCAATTGGCACCACTTTAGGCTTAGGGTGTTGAGATGAGTCCATCAGTGCAGATAGAACGTTTGCACAGTGTAGAATGAGATATGTCATTGTTCCACTTACATACCATCTCATTTGGAAAAATGTGCATTTTGTAGCAATGGCATATGCCACAGCGGTTTTTAACATGTGCAGATAATTCTGCGCTTTTTGACTTAGTTGGATTTCAAATTATACGTACTATGTTATAAGGACATACTTAAACAATTTACTTAAAGTTGCATATTTGTGTCCCATTGAAACACAAGGTGAATATGCAATAGTGTGAGAAAAGGTAGTGAACACGTAAAGTGTTCACTAGTCATACTGACATTAGTCATTTTAATCATTTTTTGTGTTGAAATCCAAATCCAGTGATGTGTATGGTGGAGCGAATTACACCAATTGGGTTGTTTTTCACCCGGCAGCTTTTAAGCTGTATTTCTTTGCTAATGTAACAGTGAGTTTGAAGTCTTTCACCAATCACACAGTAAATCAGTGTGGTAAACCATAACTCATACATATGGTTAGCTCACTGTGTTATCAAACACCTCCCTTGGGCAGCATGTGTTTGTGCCCATGGCAGTAGAATAATCTTCCCATACTGACCACATCTTAAATGCTACAGTCATCCACTGGTGTCGGTTTGTATGTTTGTGCCTGTGGCTTTGCTGTTGACTGATATTGCTGCCACCTGCAAGATTGAAGCCACCTTCAGGGCCTTCCTCCATCTCTTCCATTTTCACCTTTTTTCCACTTCTTCATCCATGGCTCACAGTCTCTGACATGTTTACCCCTTTTTGCTGTCTTGGTCATTCATTTTTTCCCCACCACACTCTTTTATGTCTAAGCTGCCTATTTTCTTTTTGCTCTTCCTGTCCTCCTCCTGCATCAGACTTGGGCCGTCCTCGCACTCAATAAGGTATTGATTGGTTTCCCTGTGCGTTTCCTGACCTTGCTGTAATCGCGGCAGAGAGGTCACAGCTGATAGATTTCTCTGAAAAAGACACTGTCATGTTCGGTAATCTATGGTTGCAGCGTCCCAATTAATAACAAATAGACCACAGGCACCACTTGTTCAGCTTTCCTGCAGTCGAAGTAGCACCAGAAAGAAATAGTATTTATTGTGGAAACAAATATTGTGTCTTGCCAAAGTATTTATGCCACAGATTTTTTATTTTATTTTTTTCTTTTAAGGGGAGCCCCTTATTTTTTTCTGATTTTATGTGATAGACCAATTCAAAGCAATGCTTAATTGTAAAGTGGGAGAGAAACGAGACATTGTTTTCAAACTGTTGACAAAAAATGTGAATGTAGCGTGCATTCATATATCCCATCTGAATATATAGGCCCGGGACTTTAACACTTTAATTGCGATTCATTAACCACTTTGATTTTATCCATTAAAAATTTTAATGCAAATAATCACTTTTTTTTTTACATACAAAAGTCCTGAGATGGGATCTTTGTATATGCGTGTTTCCAGTACACCTGTAAATCTGACGCACAATCAGCATTGGCGAATAACAGCGATAGATGACAAAGCCGGTTCTCCTGGCCCACTGGGAGTTGATTCTTGCTTCAAAAAACAATCTGATGAAAATACTATTGTTGGGTGCAATTTGTACAGAAAGTAGTCCTATCACCAGAGCTATTCAAGCCTAAAATACCATCTAAATGCAAAACATATTGCGGCAAGCACAAACATCTGCAACGCTAATGTCAGCGTCCACAGTCCACGTTTCTAAAAATGTATTTTTCATATTGATTAAAATGTGATTAATATAGATTAATTAACCACAGACACTGCAATTACTTGATTAAACATTATAATTGAGTCCCACCATGAATAATTAGTGTAAATTTTTGCCTATTCTTCTTCACAAAATAATTCCAGATCAATCAGTTTAAATGAAAGCATCTGTAAGCAACAATTTTCAGTTCTTGTCAAAGATTCCCAATTGGGCTTAGGTATGGACTTTGACTGTCTCATTATAACATATGAATGTGGTTTTATCTATATCACTCCATTGTATCTTAAAATGTATGTTTACTCTTCTTCAGAGATGACCTCACCTGAGCTTTGGAGCTCTACAGCTTCTCCAGACATTTCATTAACCTCTTGTTTGTTTTTGTGATTATTACTCTCTATGTCCAGCCTGTCAGTTTAGACCAGTTTTGACCTGTCTGCTGTGCTCCTTGATATTCATGATGTTGTTTGTTCACTAATGCTCTCCAATAAACCCCTTAGGTCTTAATTGAATAGATGTATTTATACTGAGATTAAACTAAACAGATTAAGTTTACTAGTTAGGCGACTTCTGAAGCCAATTAGTTGCTCCGGATTGTATTTAGGGCAATTAGAGTAAAAGAGACTGAATGCAAATACTTGCCACACTTTTCAGGTTTTATTGGTAAAAACCATAAGCTATTTTCCTTCCATTTCACAATTATGTACTACTTTGTGGTGGTCTATTACAAAAAATACTAATAAAATACACTGTTTGTGGTCATATAGTGGCGAATGCAAAAAGGTTCAAGGTCCTTTCATTGAATAAAGATGGACACCAAAAAGATCCAAAGACTACTGTTGAAATTCCTTAATAATGCCATGCAATAAGAGGTTTCAGAAGGTGAAATGTATTGCAGAGCTTGAGGACATGAATTATGCTGTAAGAGCTGGAATACATGGATATTTCTTGTTCTGTCTGCTTTTCTTCCATTTCTGCCTCTTCTTCCCCGGTGAATTCACTGTTGATATGTGAATTACTGAGAACAAGCTACCCGACCAGACAGACGTCCTGTCCTCCAGTCCCCAGAACACACAAACTCCCATTGCACACCAATGCACACAAGCTTTGCATCAGCCGCCCCAGAGGAATCCCTCTTTCACAGATGGCGGAGGGGAAATTTGGTGCCTCCATTGTGATGCCGTTATAAAACTTCTCCCCATCTTCCCACTCTTCTTCTTTCCTCTTTTACTTACTACTAGCTTTTTCTTGTCTCTTCTGCAGTGTCCATGTCCCCCCCCCCATACCATCTCCTTTACCAGCTTCCTACACCCAAACTCGTGTTCTTTAATTTAACCACCCTTCCTTCCCTCAGGCTGCTTTTTCCTCTCCACTATTTTTTTTCTCTCACATTAAGGTCAGACAACTCTCTCTCTCTTTTTCTCTATTCCATCCTTCCCCCCATCTCCAATTCCTTTTCCTCAATTCTTTTTTGAGCACAGTACTGTCGCTAAGTCACGACTCTCTAGGGGCAAGAAACGGTTTGCAGCCATGCGACTGCAACTTTTTCATTCTAATGGGACTGGCAGTCTCTTGCCTTTTGTGCATAAACCCTAGCTTTGCATTATAGATTGTAGAAAGCACCATTTATGCAGCGATGAATCAGGAGAGAAACAGATTTCTTTTGCAGTTTATGTCCAATGTGAGACATCTCTGGTGGAGATGAAGGCCTAATCTGTTTAAGATCATTGGCTAAATGGCAGGACATTAGTGGTCCTTTTTGGAGGTTCTGTTGCCAGGGAAAAGAAATGGAGTTAATCTCAACTTTGCAGTTGTGATTGAGAATAAGAACATTTTTATTTAGGTTAAATAACATAAGACAAAATTTCTGTGCTTTCTCTTGAGCACACCTGGTTTTGGACATTCAAAAAAGTTGGTGCCACAGTTATACCCTTCCACACTCAGCTTGTATTTCTGTTTATTCTTAGTGTTTTCTCAAGTTTAATGTGTTTGTGTGTATTTAGTTATCTTTTATCCAAGTATTTCCTTTCTAGTCATTCTGTTTTAGTTAGGCATTTTCTCTCAGCTCCACATAATCTTGCTCCTCATATTTTCTGTCACTTTTTCTGGTAATAAGACTTAATGATACCTTGCTCTACCAATCAATGCTCCTCAGTAATTTATTCCATTTAGTAGTATTTACTACATTTTTCAATCACTCCTTGCTGGTTTCTACTGTTGTTCTCAATGGTTCCTGGTCCCATCTTTGTCCTTCTCTGAGTTTTTTCTTGTCAGCTATCTCCCTGTGTCCTGAGCAAACCACTATCAGTAGGATTCTGCTTGGCTTATATCTGTTTATTTTGCAACAGTTTCCATGCTATATGGGAAATACTGTACAATGCCAAACAAAAATGATTGTAGTTCTTTTCTTGCTGAGTTTTGCTCTACTTCCCTTCTACTCTCCCTCTGTTTTCCCCCTAGACACACTCTCTGACAAGCCTTCTTTGTATTGCATATCTTCCTTGACTTTCAACGATGTAAGAAGACACCCAGTTTTTATGTGCTGCCTGTACCGAATGAATTCATCTTCTGCTCAAACATTAAACAACAATGACTCAATAATAACAATACTTAATCTCATGCTGCCCCATGCTGACATTTTGTCTGCGCTGAAGAAATTTTTTTTTACCTTTGATCAAGAAATGTTCAGAGCGGTTCAAAAGACATACTCTGACATATGTTTGGATCATTTCTGCTTCTGACTTTATCAGTTGTACTGTAATAAAACAAATAAATAAATAAATCTCTTTGCCACTGCTTTTTGATGATTTGTTGAAGGATGCAGTTTAATTATGTGTTTAATTTTTGCTCACAAGTAAAAATAGAGGACAGAACTCCAACTGGAAAAGCCTCAACTCAAAGGCGAGTCCCTTGCAGGCAATAGCCATAGCTTATTTGCACTTTTGATGATTTTTATCTCATCTAATTTTTTATGCTAGAACAAAATGTAGATAGATGCATAGCTATTAGCTTGTTTTGCTATTGGTGGTTAGCCTAGACACTGAAAACACTGATTAGAAAATCCAACAGCTTTTTAAACTTAGAACGGGAACATCGTTAAGCTAGGTGTAATGCCATTCCCAAATCCAAATTCCAACTGCAGACTTAAATGAAAAGGCAGAAGTAGCCAACAACTCTTCTATCTGGGTCACAGTACACCACTTTTAAGAGGTGTCTGATGGAACAAAGAACAATGTGCTTGATCAAGCCATTTTTGGCTGTTAGTGTTCATGAGTTTTGTCTCCACAATTGGGTTGATTGTATTTATCTTGCAAATAAGTGTTACCAAAACCTCTTCTAAGTACCTCCAAAGATAGACCAATTACTACAAGTAGGGTTACATGTACAACACTTTGAGCACTATTTCTCTACATGAAATTGCAAAAAGCCTGATGCTTCTGACCTCCCTTGGTATTGAACAGAACTCTCCAAACCACTCCGTCCCTTTCACTCTTGACACATTATTACTCAGTATGGAGTAGTTTTGGCATAATGCTATCCGAGGTAAGATTACAGGTGATTTAAAAAAGTACTATTATTTTCTGGTCTAGTAGACACTTCAATGTTCAAAATTTAACCGCTGTTCTAAATCAGTGCACATATATTATTAATATTGTCATTACCATGGAAATGACCCTATTTTTTACCAGTCAACTCATAAAAAGATTAAAATTAACATACTTTGGTTGACAAACCACATGTGTGAGAATGTGCATTATTTTCATATTCAAGGACACATTGTCAATTTATCACTTACTCCCTAAACAATCTGGGAGGCACAGGGAAGCAAAGAAAACCCTTAAATGTTGATCTGTTTTGACTAATTCAAACAACCCCATTTCCCACTCTCGTTCTAAAAACGGTCCACAAACAGCACATCTCCTGGTTGCAGCAAACTCGTCCCAAGAGGCCAAAGAAAGCAAAGGGGAAGAGGGTGGGGTAAGGAGAGAAAACATTCGAGATGGTTCTTTCTTTTATTCATACAAGCACTCTGTTCAAACACAGGCCTCTAAAAGGGGTTGCATATGGACAGCTGGTGAGGGAGGGAGCACAGCTCGATGAATGAGGTGCCACATTAACCTGGCAGTGAGAGGCTCTATGTCTTCACAAATGCACCCACCAACTGGCAAGGTTAGGAATGGAAGCGTATTAGAGCAGGCCTTAGACAAATCTTTTAGACCCAGATCCACAAGTGATGACATTACACAAAAAGAAGATGGATGGGAGCATTGTATGTACTCAGCAGGGATTACAACATGAGTGCCAAAGGGTTTCCAGCCATGGAGCTCGAAACCTCTTATAGCCATTTACTTTAAACTGCATTCAGGGCATCTGCAAAAATTGTTCTCCTGTGAATATGCCAGTATCAATAAGTCACACAGGTGTATACATAAATATATTAGGTATGAGACAAATGTCTATGGGTTGGCTGAACATGTCTGACAGAAAAGGAGGTTAATTTTCAGCTGAAATAGATAGGGCGGTGCGACTATCTTGATTTAAACTCCTAATGGAAGGTCTGTTTAGTGTGCATATGCGCGTCCCTGCAAACCATGTATATGTAGCTTGATCTATTTAGTTTTTGTCCCATCTTAATCTTAGTGGAAGGCTGTTAATTAACCCTGCTGTCAAGCTGGCAGACGTCTAAACCAGGAGCCGTCACTTCTCCTGGGTCTTGTTACCAATGTAATTAGTGGCTGATAAGAAATTACAAATGCCCCCCGCTCTCTCCCGGTAAGACGACGACACCTTGTTGTTTTTCATACTGATGCATGAGTGTAGCAGTCATGGGTGTTTGTGTGTGTGTTTATGTGCGTTAGCCAGACTGAGGAAGGGTGTCGATATGAAGGGAAGCCTAATTACGCTGCAGTATTGACTTTTCATACAGACAGTAATTTCCTTATCTGTGTCTGAGTTTTTCCCACTTCATGCTAACAGCATGCAGGTTTTACAACTGAGAGTTATAATTAGATTTACCACAAAATACTACAAAAATATAGTTGGTTTTCTGTCCTTCCTAAAAAATATGTTCTAAATAATAATTATAGGAGTTCAATTTTGTGATGCAAACTACTTTCGAGAATAACTGTACAATTAACTGAGTCATACACTGCGAAAGACCTCTTGGAAGAGGTAGCCAATGTTTTCCTATACACACAGTAAGAGAGCACTTTATTTTCATTCCCATACATTTACATATTGATCTTTGGAGAGTCAGACTGTGTCAAATGTTAGTTCACAGGGTTGCTGGTATTTTGATGTTATTTTGAAAGATTAGCAAAGCCAAAAGACTCCATGCAGTGCCTTGAGAGAGTATTTATAGTACTTGAAACCTTTGCTATATTTATTAGGTTTCAACCACACCTTTTGATGTGGTAGACCAACATAAAGTGGTGGATAAATGTGAAGTGGAAGTAAAATTATACATCATTTTGATTTTTTCTTTTACAAATAAAAATCTAAATTCTGCGTTTGTATTCAACCCCCCTGTACTGTGTTACTTCTAAATAAAATGCAGTCCAACTAATTGTCACCACAAGGTCACCACAGGTTTGTTAGAGAACATTAGTGAACAAACAGTATCATGAGGAGCCCACACACGGAAGATCAAAAGTACCAGCAGCTGAAATTAGTTCTGTCCAGTGGCTTGACTCTGGTCAGAATAAAGAGGTCCAATATTTGTAGAAAGTTCAGTTGCCTCTCATTTGCATTGAGAGGATCCAGTATAGGTGGTTTGCCCAAGCGGTAATAGTTTTGGACTTATTCCACTGAGGCTGTCCAAGGACTTGCTGTAGAGATTCTTGTTGCTGTTGACTTCGGAATGCATCTGTATTCTCCTGGCACAAGTAAATAGCTGGGGGATGGGGGATGATGTCACATATTCACAAAGTGAAAGTCCTCCTCTTCTTCCTAAGATGAAAGTGGGTTAATCCAGTGCATTGTGGGATAAATAGTTCTCATATCAGTCTCTTTGTTCTCTGTAGTTCAGGCCTTCATGGCTGGAGGCACAACACTGGCTTGGGGCAAGTTTGATTAGAAGGACTTTTGCAGCACAATGGGGAAAACCAGTTGTGGTTAGCCACTTGGCTAGTGGCTGGTGAAGCATCGATTCGGCTTTGGGTGGATGTTGGCTCGGAGTGGGGCAGGCATCCTTGTCTTGGAATAGGACAGTGGTTGGAGGGCAAACAACAACTGCAGCAGTAGTTTAGCATGTATGGAACTGTAATTCTTCTCGCTCTCTCTCTCAAAACAATGGCAGCAGTGTTAGTTCAGCGATGGGATCAGAGACAGCGTTTCCTTTTGGGGAATCTATATTTCAAAGATTCCTTGAGCAAAACTATAAAAAAAATTCAGGGTCAAGGCTTATTCCTTCAGCCGGATTACAGTAATCTATTACCTATTACACAGACAGCAGAGTGAATATCTACTTGGATCCAGGGTTCCTTCGAAGATGCAATTTCTCACCTCGTCAGTGAAAATGGAGGGGTCTCACATGCTTGTCTCCTTGATGCAGCCTTTGCAGACTATGGGATGGAAAAGAGAACTACTTCCAGCAAGATAGTTTTTATTAAAACATGATGTCACACATACACACTGTGAAACTCCTCTTCTTCCTTGAACTACAAGTGGGTCAATGCAGGGCATTCTGGGATTAATAGTTTTTATATCAGTCTCTTTCTCTGTATGTAGCTCAGGTCCTTCATGGCTGGGTGCTAACAATGTCATAGTCTATGTTTTCAAAACTATTTGGTTGTGTACCTTCACACACATGAATTTGAGTGCCTTTCCATTCCTAATCAGGAATTAATATTATGTTGGTGCAACAGCTAGAACAACTTCATTTCTGCTGTGAAGGCTTTCCTAAGGTTTAGGATTGTGTTTATGGGAATTTCTGGCCATTCTTCTAGAAGCACATTTCTGAGGTAAGACACTGATACTCTTTATTCTAATTCATCCTAAAGAGGTTCTATCATGTTCAGGTCAGGACTTTGTGTAGTCAAAACAAGTTCTTCCAGTATCTGATATTTTCTGGGAAATTCAGTGTGACTGCTGCTGTGACCAATGTCTAATCCTGGTCCTTATTTGCCCAACTGTGAGCGCCTCTACTGCTGTCTCTATTTTACACTTTTCATCATCTGATTTTAATTGCATTAATACCCGTAACTTGCTGTTCATTTGTCGTTGGTCTGACATCTTGGTCATATCTGCCTGGAGTGATATTGCTGCAGCAACAAATTGCACAGTCTAACATCTGTCATCATATAGTATGACATGGGTTACCTTTAAGATTGTATGATGTCAGGTTTGCACAGTTTGATGTGTCCAACTGTTCTCCAATGTAGGAAATCGCAATGCATGCCAGGTATAAATGCCCAAGCCCAAGTGTTGATAAAGAAAACCATAATCTAATTGCCTCCCCACCAAACTTTGCACTTGACACAGTGCCGTTTTCCTGTCAAATCCAAAACCCAGACTCATCCACTGGAATGCGTGACAGAGAGGCATGAATCTTCACTTTAGAATACATATCCACACTGTTTTAGAATCCAGTAGTGGAGTGATTTACACTACTGCATGTTATGGTTTACATTGCACTCAGGGGTGCAAAGCTTGGATCCAGCTGTTTGGCCATGGAAACTTATTGTATGAAGCTCTCTGCGCTGCTCTTGAGATAACACGAAGGCTACATGAGGTTTGGAAATCTGTAGCTACTGAGTCTGAGAAAGTTGTTGACCTCTGCACACTATGTGTCTCAGCATCCATTGACCCTGCTTAATAAATTGGTAGCTAAGGTGTTTTTACTTTGTTATCATACCATTAACAGTTGACTCTGAAATAAATTTTTAATTGAACTTACTGCACAGTTGGCATCCTATCATGATGAATTCACTAAGCTCCCAAAAATATTCTAGCTTTTATTGTCCTGTGACCATGGAAGTAATTTTAACACCTCAATTCTGTGATTTGAATGAGTGAGGTTTTGGCCACATAGTCTATATGTATCTTGTTTAAGCTTAGAATCAAAGAACAGACCTAAAATCCTTCAAGAGCAGTGATTCTTTATTTTGTGCCAGTCATTATAGCATGTACCAGTAAAACTCATATTCATAAATCATGATTTATATACGTGAGAACTGCAAGGACTCAAATGAAAAATGATGTTTTCAAGTAAAAAAAATAGAAAACAAGGTTTGTTTGTTGTCGTTTTCTTTTACAGGGAATAAAGCTACCTTAAACATAAATTATTACTAAAAACATCAGTGAATCTATCTATTCAGGGGAACAGGAATGTAGCAATGTAATCTATCCAGGAACACAGACAGATCTGAATTCAGAAACCTTCAGTACCCCTCATGTAATCTTAAGAAAGTGAAACACAGCCTATGAGAGCACTGTTAATTGTTCTGATTATAATTTTTATGCAAACACTGGCTCTGTTGCAACAATAGCTTGCCTCAAGCCTGCTGAAATATAAACCAACAAATCATGCATTTTGATGCCAGTCAATAATTAATTAGTCAGGATGTTTAAAACCACTTCGGCAAGTTTCCAGTTTGACAAAAACATTCCCTGTGTTCCTGAAGCACAAGTGAACATTCCTAATCACAGACAATGAGACAAAAGGTAATGTAAAAGAAGGAAAGACCATTTCGCATGATAGGCTCTGTTTTAATTACCATCCTCAGAGTCTTGTTTGCCTTAAATATTTCATTAGATTAAAAAATGTTGAAAAGAAATGCTTTAATTCGCTTCAAACAGAATGGCATTAGGAAGTAAGCTCAAGTCCTCAGCTGGCATCTGCCTCCATTCCGCTTCCTTCCACATGGGGGGATACAACAAACAAAAACCCATGCTGGCCCATCATCTAGCTTAATGCCTCAGTGAGAAAACACACAGTTAAAAGTTGAGAGCATCACTATTTGGTGCTTACTTCATCAAAACATTTCTTTTTGCGACCTCTGTTGAAGGAGAAAGAGTGCAAAGACTTCCAGATACAAAACACACACATATGTAAGTGACAGAGTTTTCTGGTGCTGAGGGACAAAATCATATTTTATTTTCTTGCCACAAATCATAATTAGTTTTATTTTTCCTAATTCTGCTTAAAAACTCCTCTGTCAGGATCACAATGTAGTCGCTCACTCCTGATTTTGTTCCCTGCATAATGAGTCTCTCTCAGTGAGAGCATTTCACCTCTTTGATTCTAACCAAGGGACAAGATGAGAAGGAAGTCGGACGTCAGTGTTGTTTGGTTCCCCTTGATCATCCGCAGGCAAGAAAACTAAATTTCCCGTCCTTTAAGGTGTGACAGCATCTGACAATTTCACATAATGAAAGAAAAAGTCTCAGAAAAAGTGGAAAAATGTTGATCAGAGAAAGCCTGCAGTGACACACAACAGACGAACCTTGTAGTCTAAAAAAGGAAGCTCTAACAACAACAGTGGTAGCAGCTACTTAGAGTTACCTAGCCTGAAATAACCTATTTAATGCCATCTGACTTACTGATGTCTCAGAATATGCTGACTTTCACTCAGACTCTGCATAATAGCTTACACTCAGACAGTCACTTTGCATGGATAATTACCACTAAACATAAAACCAGCTGAAGCATATTGAAATCCCATGCGAATCAAATGGTAATTTAATCATACAATACAATACTGAAAATCTGTGATGCTAAATGCAAAATTATGTCTTTTATGCACCAACAAGGCATGCTTGATTAGATTGAGATTGGGTAAATTTGGCTGCCAGGTCAACAAATTGTGCTTCTCTTTCCTCCTGAAAGAGGCCACAGCCTTTAAGCAGAACTGTTTCCATGAAAGAGCATGCACCATCTGCAACAATGCTTAGGTAGTTGGTACATCTCAAAGTACCATCCACATAGATGGAAAACCTAGCGTGTCCCCGTAGATCATTGCACAAAGAAGGCAAGCTGGCGGGAGCACGCCTCATTCTCCGATAGTGCACCTAGGTGCCAGGTGCTCCCATGTAAGCAAAGCACATGCACATCAAAACACAAGATGGAAATGGAAATGGGATTTATCAAACCAGCCCATCTTCTTCCATTGCTTCAGGGATCAGCTCTGAGACACACATGTCCATTGTTGGTGGTGAACAGGACTCTGCAAACTTGCTCGAATCCTCACAACTGCCCATTTTCCCATTTCTAACACATCAGCTTTGTCGCTGCATGATATATCCCACCCACTAACAGATGCCTTGATGAAGAGTTAATTGGAGTTATTTAAAATGTTATGCTTGATTAGTCTATTTTTAAAATCTGTAATGAAATAAAATTGTTTTTCCCTTGTTTTGAGCAGGGGTGTCTAAACTTTTTGTCATATGGGCCAAAACTGTTAAGTCAAAAGTACGTGCGCGTCAAGAAAATTAAAAAGAAAAAAACCAAAAAAACCAACCTGAAATCAAGCAAATAAAGAAGTTAGACTTTTTTTGTAGGAAAGGGATGTTATTCACTATAGATCCAAAACTTAAAAAGGATTTTGCACGTTTGCTGTATTAAAAGAAAGGCATCTGGTTTTCAATTTCTTTTTGGCCTCAATTAAACAAATTTATTTTGTTATAAGAACAGGAGTTGGGCCAACTTCTTTCAAAACCCTTGCTATTTTTAGCCAAGTTTAATACATTTTAAAAAGGTGAGTTGGGTGCAGTAAATTTAACTTTTCAGTAAAAGTCTGGATAAATATGGTTTTATTTATTATAAAAGCTTAGTTATAAAAAGACAAATACTTTATGTTGTACTAAACATTTTCCATTGTAAGAAAATTATGTTGTAATAATTTTAGCCTGATTACAAATAAAAAGTATTCACATTCATCAACCACCTGATGCTCCACATTTATATCATTTTTGAATTGCAGTTTGGGGTCGTACAAAATCAGTCCAAAGGCCATGAATGGCCCCTGGGCCATACTTTAGACACCTCTGGTTTTGAGGATGTCGAAGTGGACATTTTCTTGAGCTTGATGTACACATCAATGATTTTTTTTTTCTTCAGCAATTAAAAAGAAAAATTCTCATCATTGTAACAAGTTGTCTTGGGAATAAATCTGATTTTCGTTTTTTTCTAATTCTGATTCTTGACATCCAAGCAGTAAGGGGCAGTTGTCTAAGAAGTCAGCTTAACTCTTTGGCCAGCAATGTTTGTCCACCTGCCATTATCACAAACTGTTGCACCGACTGATGGATGGGGTAGAAATAAATTGTTCTTAGCAAACACCAAAGTTAAAAGTTGAAAATTTATAGTAATTAGGATTTTTTTTTTTTTTTTTTTTTTTTTTTTTTTTTTTTTTTTTAAAGGATATTAGTTCTCAAACATTTTGTAACTATCACTTCAGTAAATAATCTTCCAAGTCCCACTGTGTTAACAGGCATTTTCAGTAGTAAATTTAATTTACTGCATTTACTCTATTTTCAAAAGCAATAAAAACTTTTTGCTCTTTTGTTGGTATTTATCAGTACAAAATTAGCTGCCAATTTTAAACTGGTAGGTCTGTTATACTAAATACACTGCTCAAGTGTTTGAATGTTCAAAATGCTGGGATATGCATTGTTGTCAGCTTGTGTTGCTTAGAACAGTTAGCCTGGTCACTGAATTCAACGACTGCCACTGGTTTTCCAACTTGCAGCTGGAACACGGTTAAGTTAGGGGTGACATCATTGCAGGATCCAACTTCCTTTAGCTTAAGAGGTAAATGGAAAACAAACTTGAATATGTCATTTTCAACATGTTCTGCAATGCACATCTCTTAAAAGTATATCTTGGTTAATACAAAGTTTAAGCAAAGTCTTAGCTTCACCTTTACATTCAGGTTACAATAGGGAATTTGAAGCAAATTTAAATTTACACTCAAGTGCCATTCACATGTCTTCTAGGTACCACTAAAAGCAGCTCAAGTACCACCAGTGGTACTTGTACCACAGTGCAATCACTGGTGGTTGTTGCATGAACGGCACCCTGTACAAGCCCCTCATTCTGCTGCTCCCAACCAAATACAATGCCAGCTGAGATTCTGAAGGGGGACACACCAAAACCTAGCTTCTTTATTCTCAGAATCAATTTGGCAAAGGTTACTGCTCCTCATGTGCATAGAAGTAATAGAAAACTTAAGGGCAGAACTGACAGATACGTTATATCTTATTATCTGGTGCTCATGCATTCGCCCCAACCCCTGACGATAATGTCGCCCAGGGAAACTGCCCATATGGCTGATATGAAAACCCATCATTACCCACAGTTTGAGAAGCACTGTATCATAATTCTATCAGGCCTTAACTGTCATACACAAGTTATGATACTGTCATAACCAAAAAGGCTATTTTTTTATGTCAATAAAATATATTTAACAACATGTTTGCTCTATACAGCAGATTTGTGGAACAAAGCCACAGAAGAGGTAGAGCTGTTACAAATTATTGTAAAAAATTATATGTTTGAGGTGACAGAGTTAAGGTTTCTCTTTACAACATTATAAAGAACAGCTGATGTGGGTCTTTTAGAGAAAGTAGAGAAGACAATTGGATGTTTTTGAACATTTATTGTAGCAAAATGTTCCTGAAAACACACGTCCCTTTTTCTCAAAGTGCATATTATTTCAAAAGGTGAATTTCCTGTGGAAGGAAGAAAAAAACTTAAAGACTTTGTGTGACGGTGTGAGTAATGTTCTGGTTGACATAAGAAATGATGGATACCTGAAAGGGCAACCGGTGTTTCTAAAACTACCGTGTTGGTGATGACGCTGCGGAGATAGAGGTTGAGGCTGGTGCATCGATTTCTTCTTGGATGCATGAACAGTTAGCCGCAGCAAATTAACGTGACACTGTGCAATCTGGCCTGCCTGTCTCCAGTTACAGAAGTCAGGCGACCTGACAAGCCGCAAGCCGATAGATAATGCATGAGGGGAGGAAGAGCAAGATTAAGGGATGGGGGATAAAAAAGGACCCGGCGGGGAGTGGTACAGGGAGGGGATAAGAGAGTGAAATGAATTACTTGAGCTAAACAAGGAACAAAAAGTGTCATAAAAGTAAAAAGAAAAGTAGAAACAAAGCTGGAGAGGAAAAAGCAATAAAACTGCAGTGAAGAGATACTTGCTCGCTGCGGAGAACAAGGCCTGAGGGCAGTCAGACAGGTCGATCATCATTTACCACAGACATGAAACGCGCTGGATAAGAGACACACAATGAAACCAGAAGATACTGTACCTTAAGTCAAGTTTCGACATCAGTGACACACATAAATGCATAACATTAAACCTCACATCAACCCAAATACTTCAAGCTAAAATTTACACACACTGAGCTAATGCACACGCATCCCATCAATATGATTAATGGCTCTTTATTCCACACACTGACCCACAGGGCACAGCGGGGCAGTGGCTGAACACAATTTATTAAGTACCACTTCATGTTTGTGTGTGTGGTTATGTGTGCTTGTCATGGTTGGCAAGGGAACGGTCTGTATGCAGATCTGCCATGCTGAGAGCTCTCCACGGGGCCCTGAACGATCAAGAGTTTTCAATCTTTTGCAAGTGGTCGTGCTTCATGTGAGCATGTATGTGTGTATGTGCAGGTTATGCTAACAGTGGGTACAGTTGTGTTTCCATGGGGATATGTGTCATTATTCTGCTAGGAAACCCTGTCCCACATGGATGGATCTGGAGACAGAAAGAAAAAGGGGGAACAGCCACCTGCCTCACCTGGAGATGATAGCCACGGGGAGACGCGCAGCAGTGACGGAGAGACTCGGAGAACAGACAGAGAGAGAGAGTGAGAGGAGGAGAAGTCACCTCACGTTTGTGACACGTCTCACTGCAGACACAGGAGCTGTGCAGCTGCTCTGCCGCCAGGCTGCAAACACAGCTGACCCTCGTCTCCTGAGAAAAAAGCAGAAGACTAAAGATTGCACATGACAACGAGCTAATTTCAGATGCTCGTCCTGATAGGAAAAATGCTGCTTTGTCCCATTAGTAACATGAATATAAACAGGTGTAAATTAGGTTATTAACACATTTCATGTGCTTTAATCTGCACATTTGCTCATTTCTCTTTCCATCATTTTGTTGCTCGCAATATTCGCTGACAGAAGCATGCTTGGGCAAGTAAATCTAATTCTGTCACCATTATCTACGGTGCCTTGTAAATATTCATACACCTTGAACTTTTCCTCATTTTGTCACATTACGTGCTCGAACTTCAACAAAAAGTAGAGCATGGCTGTCAAGTAGAAGGAAAATGATACATGATTTTTCAACTTTAAAAAATAAAAATCTAGTTTGGTATGCATTTGTACTCATCCCTCTTTATTGTGATATGTCTCAATATAATCCAGTTCATCCAAAAGCATTCGTAAGAACAGTTATCCTGTGTGCAATTTAATCCCAGTATAAATCAAGCGATTCTATGAAGTAAATGAACAGCATCCTGAAGATTAAGGAACTCACCAGACATGTCAAAGATAAAATTATGAAGAATTTTAAGAAATGTTAGATTATAAAACTATATTCCAACTATGTTCCAACCTTTAAACATCTCGCAGAGCACTGTTTAATCCACCTTCTGAAAATGTAAAGACTTTGCCACAGTGCAAACTTACCAAAACACCAAGAGGGCATTGGTTACTCTGGAGGACTGCAAAGAGCATATTCTGTTGACAAGACAGCTATTAGTTGCGCACTTCACAAATTGAGGCTTTATGGAAGATTCACATAACAAAGAGTTTACTACAAGCCATAAATTGGACAAAGCAAACATGTGCAAGATGGTGATCTGTTTAGATAAGACCAGGGGTCTCCTTAATAAAACTGGCGTACACACAAAATGGGGCCTGAAACTTGCGTATCTCACTTTCCACACAAAGGTTGTGATATATAAAACACAAACTTGACAGGAAATGTACGGTTCTTCACGGTATATACACTTGTTTTGAAGATGGGGGCGGGGGGTGACATAGATGGTGAGGTGGGAAATTGAACCCACACTGCATCATGATTCCATCAGACATTCAATCGCACTCCATATTGAACTTTAACCATAGATCGACTTCATCATAAGCATTGAAGACCACAGTGATATATGCTTGCCCTGCTGAGCCATAACTATACATAAGGACCTTTAAAAAAAAATATAAAAAAGGCCTATATGACAGCTTCAATCCTAAATCAAAGTCCCCACAATATTTAAACGTTTTCTCACCATCACATTCCTCTTCCCTGTGATCACCAGGGTGGGACATACCACAGATTATTGTATAAATTGTAACAAGGTGTGAGGCATTCACAGTGATTGCTGTAAACATCTAAATACAGTTGTTGCACCCATATGTAATGCTGCAGGATGGATGCATTAGCACTGCTGGAGGATGATATAAATGGGAGAATCAGGAGGGAGCTTCTGGCCCATGATGATGACAATTTAGACTTCCAGAGCACTGCTCTTGGATCTATGTGTTAAACTGGGTCCAATATTGGAGAGACGGACCCACGGCATCCCTGTCCAATTACATGTGTTAACCACTCTTGGGTTCCTGGCAACCGGCTCCTACCAGTGTAAATTAGCAGACATTTATGTGTTTGAAATAATCAGCAATTGATTAACTCTCTGCCTGATGCCACTTCAAGGAACAACATAATTTTGTGACATTATCCATAGAACTAGGATATCACAGCCAGGGCTAAGTGCAGTATTGCCTGCCATCCTTGGCGGCAATATAATATGACCAGTCCAGTCATCAGATTTCCCTACAGTGTGAGAGAAAACGTCAACATTAAAAAACAGTTTGCAGCCATGTTCAGCTTTCCAAATGTGACTGACATAACTGACTTCACCCATATTCCTATAAAGGTTTCATATGACAATGAAGTTTTATGTATGTAAATAGAAAGCATGTGCATTCTATTAAAGCTGCAGTATGTAACTTTCATAAACAATATGTTTTTTACATAATTGTTAAAACCGTCACTATGCCATGACAGTATAACATGAGACAGATGATCTATGAAAAAAAAAAAAAAAAAAAAAACGAAACAGAAACAACCAATCAGAGCCAGGAGGAGGGTCTTAGCACTGTCAATCACCCTTGTGGTGCTGCTCACACACTCCCCTTGCTCTCTGCTAGGCTACAGCTAGCTCCCCACACCAAAGCCTGTCGTGAATGCTCAGGCGAGTTAGCAAGGCCATTGATGACAGTGGATAAACAGTTTTCCTGGAATGGTAAGTTGCTTCTCCACCATTAGCACATTGAGCAGTGCGTACATCAGCGTGATTGACAGTACTAAGACCCTCCTCCTAGCTCTGATTGGTTGTTTCTGACTGGGAGTGGTGCATTTCTGCAGATGGCTGAAGGACTACAGGGAGGAGGCAGAGGAGTTTGATTTTTTTCGCCAATTATCTGTCTCCTGTTATACTATCATGACATGGTGACAGTTTTAACAAATATGTAAAAACATATTGTTCATAAAAGTTACATACTGGAGCTTTAATGTGCAAGTCATATGAGACTCCAACATGTACCTGAGAAATTTAGTGAGACACTGCCCTGGCTCAACACATGACTCCTTTATCCTGGCACAAAGCAGTGTAGGGAATAAACTACATGCAGGTACTACAGGTGATGCCTTCATGGCTTCTCGGTGACTCCATGAAAAACTAATCTGTGGAATTCTAACTATTAGGGCCTGATGTACTGATGTACTAGTCCACTAACCTGCAGGGGACAGAGGCTACCCCCTTAAGCGATGTCTTCTAACCCCCTTTCCAAATCCTCAGAGTGCAGAGGAGGAGCACTTTAATATCGCTCACCTGTGGAACCTGCCATCGGCCTTCTAAAATGCCGGTGGCAGCTTGCAACTTTTATTCATCATGCCACTAGTGTGAATACCAAAAATGAAATTTTTTCCACCCTCTATCTCACTAACATCGATTTCTGCCTCGATGAAGTTGTGCTTCTTTTTTATTTTCTGTTGTGGATCATGATCAGCCGGCTCATTTAAACACACACTGACATCCATGAAGGAACTTGCATCGACCATTTATGGCTGAATGTGGGCATGTAGAAGGCAGGACCTGAGGTGGGAGGTTGTGTGCAAATTCTGAGGTACAGTGATCTATAAAGGAAAATTGCTTGCTATTGTGGCAGGGCATGGTTTTTATAAATCTGAATTCTTTTTTTTGGCTGTACGCCAGTTTTTGCCTTTAGGCATATCCACAAGTTTAGTATAGATCCTGGGCAATGTTTTATAAATGAGACCGAGAACTTAACTTTTGTTTTTTTAAAACATTGTCAAATGTGCTGTCAGATGGTTACAAAAGATTATTTTTCTGTGGCATATTTTTCTATGTCTTTCTATGGCCTTGAAATGAATGGCCTAGTCAAGGTCCAGAACTAAATTGAACATTTATTGCAGAACTTAAAAAAATATATGTTTACAGACACACTCCATTTGAACCGACAGAGTCTAAGCTATTTTGCCCAGAATAATGGTCAAAACCTTTATTTTTCACATTTAGAAAGCTGCTAGAGACATACCCAAAAGGGCTTGCAGCTGTAATTGCAGTGAAAGATGGTTCTACAAAATATCGACTCAGAGTGGGGTGAGGACAAATGTATGGCACAACATTTTCAAATTGCTTTTTCACAAAAATCTAAAAAGCATGAAATAATTTTCCTTCCACTTTACAATTATGATTAATTTTCTGTTGGTATAGCACTTGAAATCTTCATAAAATACACTCTAGTTTGTGATTGTAAAAACTAAATAAGTTGATGGAGTACAATTACTTTTTCAAAAAACTGTAGCAATGAAAGTTTGTAGTCAGGACATTATGGCTAGAACTTATATAAGAGAATGCATACATCCATCCCTTCAGCAAAGTTTTTGCTCTTGCTCTACGCAAGCATGTTGAGTTTTTATGCTGGCTTTGAAATAGCAGAGTTTGTATACATTCTGTATGCCGGTCGTCCCCAAGTCTAGTTCTCTTGGGCCACATTTGTCCAAATCTTAAATGTACTCCTTCTTTGGCGGACCCAGTTTAAATGGATAGGTCAATAACATGCTTCTGTAAAACTCGATAACAGGCTGAGAAGGTAATTCAGCCATTTCATTCAGGGGTGTTGGAGCAGGAACACTTTTAAAACTTTCAGAGCAGTTGCCCCTGAGGACAGGTGTTGGAGAACAAGGTGTATATGCTTTACTGGACTGCTATGACTGCCAATGATCTTTTGGTCCCTGCACACAATTTTTAGGCATTGTAAATAGCCATAAACAAAGGGTTTCTTGGTGTATATCATGGGTCTCTAGGTCCAATCCTCAAGGGCTAGTGTCCTGCCAGGTTTAAGCAAGTCTCTACTTTAACACAGCTGACTCAAATGGCCCAACTACCTGCTCAGAGTGCCAAATTTCTGCAAAGGCTTCCTAACAAACTTTCAGCTGATTCAGGTGTATTGAACCAGGGAAAGAACTAAAATATGCAGGACACCAGCCCTTGAGAACTGACTTTGAACACCACTGGTGTATATGACTCAAAAATTGTTTTAAAGGTGCAGAAGATTTTGTGTGGTACAAGAAAATATGATCAGCTAATGTTTTATCTGCGTGTTTTTTCAAATCTCATCCCCTTATTCTTACTTCAAAGGTGAAAACAAGACAATGTGCTAAAGGGTAGTTAAATGGTAAATAGACTGAATTTATATATTGCCTTTCCACTCATACTAGCCACTCAGCTTTCCACCACAGACACATACACTTAGAGTTATGTGCCTTTCCCAGGGCCACGACAACATGTGGAAGAAGCTGGAAATGAACCTACCTACTTTAGGTTGCAAGACAACTACCCTACCGCTGAGACATAGTCTTCCAGTGGTCACCTACCCTGTTAGATAGTCTCTGGTTCAAATCTCCGTTGAAGCCTTTCTGTGCATAGTTTCTATGTTCTCCTATTGCACGTGTGCATTTTCTTGTGGTCCATATGATTCATTTTCACAAAAACCTACTACATCCATGTTATGTTAACTGGTGGCTTTAAATTACAAAACAAAACTGGCCACTATGTGACATGAAGGCAGTGTGTATGGGTGTAATCTGTTAACATGGCAGTCAAATCAATTCCAAATTCCAAACACTTAACATATGGTACCCTACTGGTGGTAAGCCAGTCATAAATTACATGACATTACTGTTGGATATTCTTCATCTCTCCAATGAATTCTAGAAGGAGAAACTTGAAACTCATCGGATTCCCAAGTAAGTTCTGTTCCTGGCTGTGTCATGTTTGTCTTCTTAAACATAGATTCTCGAGCATAAACGAACCAGAAAATACCAGAGAGTGAAGATTTAAGACATTTATTGAAGCGATTGTAACAGTTTTGAAATTTGTGTGCTTGCAGAGTAAATAGAAATTAGCACTGGGATTATTCTGAGAGGGAGGAAAGGCTAAGTAGACATCTGTTGTAAATTGAATACATTGCCTTAAAAAAGTAGTATTCTGGGTTTTTTAAAAATTTTTTCAGTTATTCAAACCAACTTTAATATCAAGCAACCGTGAAGCATAATTTCATATATTAAGGGAAAACATATTAACATGAGCTCTTTTGAAACTCAGATTCAGCTTAAACCTAACAATTTGTTCTGCCACACTTAGCTGCAACAGCTGCTGTCAAGTGTGTAGAATAATTGGCAATGAGTTGTTTTATATCCCTGTGGAGGAATTTTGGCCAACTCTTCTTTGGTTAATTGTTCTAGTTCAGTCACACTGGGGCATTTCTTTATGGATTAACAGTCTGTTTACAGTCACGCCACAGCATCTGAATCAGTTCATGGTTATATCCATTAGGGCAGTTCATTCATTTTCTAAAGCTGCAAAGCTGCCCCAGACCATCACACTACCACCATCCCGCCTAGCTGTAGGTATGATGTTCTTTTTTATGAAAAGCTCACTTTTATGAAAGATATACACCTTCCACAAAGTTCCATTTAGGTGTCGTCGGAGAACTGAGCATTCTCACAAAAGTCTTGGGGGATAATCAAAAGTTTAAAAATTGATAACCTTTCCAGACTAACAGATAGATGTCAGTGACTTTGTTTCTCATCTCTTCTTCAATTTCCTTAGATCAGCATATGTGTTGCTTTTAGATTTTTTTTCAGCCTTTTGCATGTTTTCATAATGGTTCTATTGAAGATATTTTTTGATTCTATAGGTCTGACAGTAATCAGGCCGTGATGTAATTGTTGAAACTGAACCCAAAAAGGTGGTTAATTACGGTCAAGTTTTTAGCTGGCAAACAGGGCAGTTATTACTTTTCACATAGGGTTGGTTTAAATATAGCCTGGCCATAGTCTTATGCAGTTCCACTCAGCTCTTATCTCCCTTCAGTGCTCTGTCTGGGATTTGTCCCATTGAGCTCGATTTCTCAGGATACATTTCATCCTGGCCAATCAGTGAACAGAAGGAAGTGTTGTGAACAATGACATTATCAGTTAAAGTTGGAGCAAAAGGAATGTTAAATTGCTGATAAAGATGTTGTGGCCCTATTCCCAATGGGGTTGTTTACAGCTCACACAATTTTTAGTAAGCTTCATAGTGTAGCTTCCTCCACAACAAAGCTGCCATATTATATATGTCACTGCTAAATGTTAGCGATTCGGTAAAATCAGATCCAATCGTTTAAAACTTCAGCAGAGTCCACACCTTCAGCAAGCAATCATTTCTCAATAGCCTAGGGTCCAGACCCTCTGTACGAAGGAAAGTGTGGAATAAGGGGCTGGTTTTTAACCAGGCTAATTTGAATAGCTCGTTTCCTAAAATGAATTCAATTGCCATTTAAAAATCTTTTTTTATAAGTTTACTTTTGTAATCTTTACCTAACACATTTTTTTGATGATATAAATCTTTAAATGCAACAAAAAAGCAAAAATAGAAGATATCTCGGTATAAAATTCAGGTGAATGGCTCAAGAATACAACAAAACATAAGATTAATTATTCAGAAGCATAATATCAGGAATAATAGCAAGGAAAGATCTGAATTAACACTCTCAGATTTGGACAATCTGGAGATAGGCTTGGAGTCCCACTGGTCCTTTCAACATGTGGCTTAATTAGAAGAGGAGGAGCAGGATATCAGCTCAGAGGAGAAAGAACAAGCACCAATAACCACTCCAAGATCATGACATATTGTATACTACTTCCATCAAATGTCAGAACTCTGTGATGTCAAACTACAACTTGTACATAATATTTTGAAGTGACACACAAAAAGTGAGGATAAAGCAAATTAACATTTTAAAGTGAACATAAAAGGCTTGTTTGCAGTAGTACAGCAGTTTCAGTAGGGACTGAAGCATGGTATTAGATATTTAATATGTTTTGACTGAACCTGTGACTCACAAAAAAAAAAAAGTCTAATTGGAAATCTGTGAAAGCAGCAGAAAAAAAAAAAAAAAGGTTAACAAAGACCAAGAACAGACCTGGAAACTGAGGGTCTGAAAGTGCTGAAGACAACTTTAAATCATTTCATCACCTTTGAGGGTAAAAAAGGTGTGATGCTGAGTCCTGAAGCAGCAGAATATCAGAGAGGATACAGAGCAGAAGATAAAATCTGTAATGGTGCGGTCTATCTCCATGAAACTGGAAGAGGAGACATGTGAAACCTTTAGGAGGAAAATGGTGTGAAAAAACAGATCATATTCTGACATGAGCACTCCAAAAAGTGCTTTATCAAGCTAATAAAACCAATGATGACTGTTCATTAAGATTTTATTTCAAAAAGAAGAAGAATTTCTGCTCTTTTCAGAGGAGTAAAGTGTAAGTTAAGTCAAAGCCTATTCAATTCTCATATCTAAGGTTTTTAATTAAGTTGTTCCTGGATGTAGATTTTTTTTGTTGACTTACAGTTTTTATTGTTTGGAATATTAAGAAAAAATGTATTAAAAAAAAAAAACATATGGAAGAGGAAATAGAAACCATAAAACACAAGATGAGGACACAATACCAGTGCTGATGTGATGAGAAACTGTTAAGACTTTAGTACCATTTATGACATAAAACTGCAGTATTTTATTACTTACTTAATAATCTTTGAATTCTGCTTACACAACACAATTGACAGAATAATAAAAAAAAAAGTTTAATTGCTTTATTTCCTGTAAACTAGAGTAAGCTAAATGAAACTGACCGTGGATGTTATGAGCAATATGAAAGTGATATGAGCCCCATGACTATTAGTGCCTCTGTATTTTCTTTAACAATGGTTAACTTTGTTAACATTACTGCCTCCGAGCCGAGCTCTCAACCTAAACTGCAAATGCTCTCAGCAATAATCCCGACATTTGAAGTCATCGTGGATGTTTTTTCCTGTAAATTAGATTCCTTCCATCTGTTTGAATTCAGATTAAACCTGATTGTGATTGCCCAGCGATGACTCGTGTCCTCCAGAACTTACATTTAACAGAGACAATCTCTGCTCACTTGATCCGTCTGAGTAGGAGGATAACAAATGATTGTTATTAGAGGCATGGGAGCAGAAAATCTGGCTTTAGAGGACAGATTAGTTGTAATGCCAGGTCATTTCAGCAAGTGCCTCTAAGACTCGGTAGGAAAGTGAAAGTGCAGCATAATTACCTGAATCACTAAGAACTTCAAGCCATGCAGGCTACAATTAGTTTGGAGCACAGCGGAGGGCTTAGTGTTCTATCTCGCTAATGACCGTAATCAATCATTTATCATATACGGAACCAAAGAGTGGGGATGGTTTGATTCTGTAATTTACTCTAAGAAGTGTTCGCTACCAGGAACAATTGGCAAGAAGCTGATGCACTGAAAATTGTGAGCCAAGAGAGTCTGGTAGTTGCTTTTAAGCAAAGAAAATATGCGTATTCACATTACTTTAAATTGCCATATAAG
Organism: Anableps anableps; assembly: GCA_014839685.1. NCBI lineage: Eukaryota > Metazoa > Chordata > Actinopteri > Cyprinodontiformes > Anablepidae > Anableps > Anableps anableps. The sequence continues at coordinate 7,618,728 of CM026079.1, forward strand.
GTAAAAAGATGTGCTTACGATGCTTGTTGCATTCTAGTCCCCTTGAACATTAGTTTGGACCCTGATTTGTTTTTATTCTTCTCCTCCTTACTTCTGTTTCGATGTACATGAGCAACACATGAATTTATTTTATTATAGTGCCCTCCCAAGCTCAAACATATAGCCAGAACCCTCATAGAGAAACTGCCAAACAGTAAAATCTTAAAATAGATAAGAAAGGTTTAGAAAGGTTGAAAATTTGTTCATCTGGCAAATTTGAAGAATGTTCAGAGGTTATAAACAATTGCTGCCAAACTCTGGTCTTTTATCTATGTCACATTGCCTTTTGTTTGAGTAGTCTACAAAAGTATGCAGCTCTAAATAAATGTTATAGCATCACTTTTCTATGCATCTGATTCTATAATAATTTCATAATTTGATCTCCAGCACGGCTCTCGGCTGGTATGAGTGTAGCAACTCTGAAATGCAAAAGAACCCCAAAAAATATCGGTGTCACTGCTGCAAAATATGTATAATATGCAAATGCTGGAGCAATTATCCAGTAAATAAATGCTATGCTACTTTGGACACCGCTGGTGTATGTGCTATGCTATGCAGACACTGTGTCTTCTCTGATGAAGAGTTTTGCATCTAAGCATACTAAGTGTTTGGATTAGATGCCAAAGCAGGGCAGTGTGAGCTATGTTCTGATTGATTCAGCTAATGTTTATCTGACCTGATGGAGGTGCTGATAGGATTCTGTATTAAGCATTGAACTTTAATCTCCTGTTGGTCAAGCGATCATTAACTGTTGAAATGGAAAAAAAAAAAAAAAAAAAAAAAAAAAAAAAAATGTGATAGTGAGGTCACAGCTAAAAGTAACTGAATCTGTCCTCATGCAACAGTACACTGTACAGTTTACAGTTTGTATCCCAATACACATGCAATAAATGTTAATGGCGCATGTAATAAATATGCTCAAAATTAATAGACATGATGAGACAAGACTTATAATAAGAATGTTTTTACTTCTACCATTGCCTTATTTTTACCTTCCATGAACTCTGACAAGTTCCGCTGTCTTAGTTGAAAAACAGCGTCCCTCAGCATGATAATGTCACCACCATAATATACTGTGGATTTGTTGTACAGATCTACTGAAAATTTAGATTTAGTTTTCATATTGATCTGCAATGTCAGTTTTCTGCCACACATAGTTCTTTACCATGAGCAACTTTTTCCTTGCCCAGGCTGTCAGTTTATGTGGACAGCTATGTCCTTATCTATCTATCTATCTATCTATCTATCTATCTATCTATAATTTAAATATAAAAACTATATATTTTATGAAAAAAACAAAACCTATGATCATGAAAGTTTTGGTTGTGAAACGCAAAATGTGATGTAAATCACCTGTGCTTTATCCCAACCTTCCTTTTACAGCATGGTTCAAATTTCAGGATTTAAAGAAACTTTGCTAAGAAACCAAATCTCACAACTTTGCTTTCTAGCCTTGCAACATCTTGCAAGTTTGCGGTTTACTTTTTAGCACCTCTTCTTGTGCCAACAACTGGATAACAAGACACCTTCAACATGTGTTGTTTACTTTGAGAAACTGTGGCAAAAGCTTTGAAAAAAGTTGCATGATCAGTCGAGGGGAACTGGTTGGTGTTGATTTTGTGGAAGGGCCTGATTCATAATCTTTAGTATTAATGCTAAATATTTAAATATGCAATTGCAAATACTGCACTTTGAGTTATTTCATTTCAAACTTATGTAAAAATATCCTTAAGCAACTGTCGTCATGCAACTAGTTTTATCTTATTTGGGGAACAAAATAGGGGTCCATTTGAAGTCTTTTCAGAAGGAAGAAGATTTGTAGGCAGATGAGCATAGTTCAGTAATGTTTTTTCTTATGATAATGCAAACATTCATGTATTTCCTCGAACTGCAGATGTCGTTTAATATAGGCATTCTATTTTAAAGATCTTGCATTTCCAAAAATTTTGTGTGTTAGTATGTAGATCTTTGATGACCGTTTCTCGCACTGCATCTATATCTTTCATATCATTGCTGTTGTTTGACTTGCTATGTTGCACTAGACGTTGTCGAGATTATGTTTCATCACTCTGAATAGCACTGTTTAATCTGCATATGAATTAGCAGCGTGGGACACTAAGAACTGGTTAGTCTTAATGAATGCATGCGGAAGGCAGGTGATAGTACATTGCATTTAAAAAATCCACTAAACGACATCTTAAATGTTACAGCATCTGATTACTGTGGCACCATTTTGGGTTTGGCCTAAAGCCAGGATTAAGTTCTGATTATGTAGAGAGCCGTAATTACTCTAAATGCCCTTCAAAACCTCTACTGTCATCTGGTTTTTCTCTTATACTTGAGTTGCTGAGTGACTCCACAGTGAGGGATCAAGGTTATACTTAGTCAGTTATCCTGATTAAGACTATGGGGTGCCGTTTGTAAATTTACAGTCAAAAAAATAGCAGCAATATTTTGGTTTATTTAGCCTCTTACAGAGAAAGAAAGGGTGTTCATTTTTTAAAAGTTATATTTTCACCATGTTAGACATTTATAAAATGTCACAACCTAAATATTTAGCTTGCAAATTAAATTTTTAGTTAGGAAGCTAAATATTTAGCTCCCAACCCAAATAATTAGCTTGCAAATTAAATATTTAATTTGGAACTATGACATTTATAAAGTTTAAGACTTCCGGTTTATTCATTCATAAGACAAAATTATTTATATGAAAATGAATGAATATATTGTTTGTGCAAAAACTTTGATAGCCACTCTAAAGAAACTTAAGAGTGAATCAAACATGAACCTGAAGTGGCAGATGTTGGTGCAATAGCTGTTGCTGTAGATCCATGAGTAAACGAGTAAATGAGTAATGGCTATACAGACAGCCATTAAAACGGAACGTCCTATGTTTTCAGCTAAAACGCTGGACATGTCGAGAAGAAAAGAATTGATGATGAAAAAAATTAAAGTTACTTGAGCGATGACTAAAGCATTTCAGTCTTGCCATTAGTGGGAGTTTGTATATAGAGGTCTGCAAAACCCACTTCCGCTTATCGGCAAGCTAATTTGCATACTAGCCAAATATTCACCTTGGACCTAAATATTTAGTTAGCAAGCTAAATGTTTACCTGGTAACATAAAAAATTATGTTCTAAATATTTAGCTTGCTTGCTAAATATTTAGTTACTGAGTGAGCTAAATATTTTTGCTTGCTTACTAAATATTTATTTTGAAAATTAAATATTTAGTTTGAAAATCAAATACTTAGTTTGGAAATTAAATGGTTAATTTGGAAAATAAATATTTACTTTAGAACTAAATATTTAGCTTGTGAATTAAATATTTAGTTTGGAACTGTGACATTTATAAATGTATTAATAATATGGTGAAAATGTGGCTTTGAAAGGTTAACATCCTTTTTTTGTCTATGACAGGCTAAATAAGCCAAAAATATTGCTGTTAATTTTTTACTATGTAACTTTACAAACAGCACCCCATATAAGACAACATGGTGGTGCAATGGCATCTATCAGTCTGGAAAGGGTTACAAAGCCATTTCTAAGGCTTTGGGACTTCAGTCAACCACAGTAAGAGCTATTATCCACAAATGGAGAAAACCTGGAACAGCGGATAATCTTCCCAGGATTGGCTGGAAGCCCATTAGTACTCCCTCAACAAACTGTCCAGGACATCACAAAAGAACTGAGAGCAACATCTAAAGCACTATATGCCTCACTTGCCTCTGTTCAGATCACTGTTCATAACTATTCATTATTTTACAAAAATAACTCTTTTTTACTTGGAAAAAATGGCCAATGGGAATGTTCTGAACAGCTTAATCAACAGAAAGGAAATTTTTGACTGGAAAGCTTCCATTTAGACTACAGCGGCCATTTTAACCTTTTTTTTTTTTTTTTTTTTTTTTTTTTTTTTTTTTTTTTTTTTTTTTTTTTTTTTTTTTTTTTACAGCCCAGCTGAAACCCACAGTTATAGTGAATAAATGAAAAACAAGTACAGAATATTGACATTGTCCAGGGCAAAACCACCCACTCATTACACATTTTATGATAATTCCATAACCTCAAAATCAACATAACCTGTAAATAAATTCGGTCACAAGTTCCACAATGATGTTCCTCTTTAATTCTAGTTATGTTTAAGCACATTGATCTATCCATTGTCTTTACCTGCTTGTACTTGCAAGGTTGCAGAGGAGGCTGATGACTGGGCAAGAGGCTGAGTACACCCTGGAGAGGTCGCCAGTCCATTGCAGGGTAACACAGAGAGAGACAGGATAAATAATCACACACACACACACACAGACTAAAACCTGAGGGCAATTTAGAGTAATCGATTGACATAAGAATCAACAATTTAAATTACAGCTTGTCTACACTTCCCATGCATAAACAAACAAACAAACAACAAACCCCCCCCCAAAACCAAAAAAAAAAAAAAAAAAAAAAAAAAAACCCTGACTAACCTGATAGTTTTAACGGTAAAGCATACAGTTGACATCCTTACATAGAAAGCAAAGTCGAACGCAGCTTTCTCCAGTTTAAAGCAAGAGGCAATACAAAGGCCTAAATTACCAATTATAGGTCCTCACAAAGCTAGCCTGGCCATTGGCTTCCTGCGCTATTCAAGTCTTGCTTACAGCTTAGTCTGGGCTTTTTTCCATTTACTTGGATTCTTCCAGTAGAATTTCAACCGGGCCAATTAGTGAACAGAAGTAGAAGTTGTGAACAATGATGTTGATTTTTTGTGCAGTTTTAGAATTGTAGTCAGCCTGTATCTTCAGCACTTCCTCCTTATCGAAGGAAGTGAACGAAGCTGTTCAGTCCGTGGTGACCACGCTTCCAAATATTGAATTAACATTAGCAGCCATCTCATTCTGCTCCGGACTTCTCTCTTCGCAGTGGAGGACAGTTAAGAGCGTGGGCGATTTACGGTAAGCTTCATAGCATTGAACAGACGTTTATAATGTGCAAATAGTGGTAAATAAATAATTAAGCAGGAAATAGCGGGTAAATAGCGATTGGGTAAAATTTAAAACCTCAGAGTCCATGCCTCCAGGAAGCAATCATTTCTCAGACCCTCTGTATGAAGTAAAGTGTAGTATAGGGGGCTGGTTTTTACAGGCTATTAAAAAGCAGAATTGTGTCACTGCTGCCTGCACACAGGCATTCAGCAGACACTGAGTAGACTCCTTGAGGAAAAAGAAATGCTCTTTCGCTGAGAAAAAAATCCCAAGTTTGCCTATAAAAAAAACATGCAAATCTTATGTTCATCCCCAAACAGAACTCCATTAAATGACATCAAGAGGAGTTGCGGTCCATGACATTTCCACTCATAAAAAAACTGCATTCTTCACTTCAGAGTTCTCAAAAATGTGAATATGATTCAGAGATTAAACTTTGCTGCACAGAATTAAAGATTCCATGTCAAACCTAATCAACAGGCATGTAACTCAGCACAGATCTTTAGGTGGAAAACCCAAATGGACGTTTTGTGTTTCTTAAGCCAGGCTGCACAAAGAAAACCAAGCTTTGTTGAACCAGCTTCAGTTAAGTTTTCTGTTGTTGTCCCTGCTTGCAGTTTATAAGGAAACTCTTAGATTTCTGGAACTTGACTATGCCTCTCATTGCCTAATTTTAGTGATTCTTCAAGCAGCCACTCATAACAGGTGGTTACGTGGTGACTGGTTTACCTGACCAACCCAGTCTTGAATTCCACTCAGAAGTTTGTGACTTTTTCTGTGTTGTGTTGTTGAAGGATAACGGCATAAACTCACATATCTTGGGTATTGATTATCAAGTCCACAGTTCAGGTTATCCAATTCAAAATCTGTGACTCAACAAAACCCTATCTTGAGGGGCTCACACATTACTTCCTCTACCTGTTTGCCTGTAATTTTGACACTCACTACAATCAGTGAGAACTTACAAAGACAATCTGGTGCCTTGTATAATTATGGCTAATTAATTCAGTGCAGCACATGTGGACTCTAATCAAGCTGCAGAAGCAGTTCAAGGATGTCTGATTGATGAAGGATTCACCAGAGCTCAACTCTGCATGTCACGATAAAAGCTCTGAAGACCTATTCAAATGCCAAAAAGATTTTATTTTTAATTAAATTATGAAAATCCTCTGAAACTTTATTTTTAATTTCTCATTATGAAGGACTGATAAGTAAAAAATTATTTCTTGTCTATCAAACACAAATGTGGAGATAGCATATTTAGGAGACTGAATAGTTTTAAAGGGGTTCAGTCATTGCATTTCCAGCTTGCAAAAAAATAAATCATGTGAAGACGTGGTTAGATGGGAAAGACATTTAGTCAAATGTTGCACATAAGGTGACAAGAAGAAGCACAGGTGTAAATAAATATAGTAGAATATGTAATATGTGAAAAACATGTTTTACATCAGGGAAGAATTTGACAAGTTGCACAACAATGTTTACAGATGTGAAACACAGGAGGAAACACAGATTTCCTCTTTTGTGTTCACTTGTGAGAGCCAAAATAGAATTTAAAGGTTTACAAACATGGTATTCCATAGATTTCCACATCTCAAATGTTTTCCTACATCAGGTGTTCTGCAGCTTTTAGATGTGTCCCTGGTTCAACACACCTGAGTCAAATAGTTGAATTACCTCCTCAATATACAGTCAAGTTTTCCAGAGTCCTGCTAATGACCTGAATATATAACTCAGGGATTGAACTGTGATATTTCAGATCATCAAGCAAATTATTATTTTAAAGAAAAGAAACAATATCAAATGAAGAGTATTTATTAAATGAAAAAAACTTTACAAAACCTTCCTGGCCATATTTTAAAACTCTAACTGTATCCCAAACCTAATATGCAGTTGTGGCAAGAACTGCGGTCAAGTTTGTGATAACTACCACTGAGGAATTTCAGTCCACTCCGGGTTTTTTTTTTTTTTTTTTGGAATTGTTTGAATTCAGACATACTGGAAGTTTTTCCTGCATGTTTAATCTCACGCAACAGCATCTCAATCAGATTTAAGTCTATGACTCGGCCACTCCAAACCCCCATTTTATTTTTTGTGAGCCATTGAGACGAGATGGTGTACTTCAGATCATTGTCCTGTTGCATAACTCTGGAGTGCTTGAGCCTAAGGTCATGAACAGATGGCTGGACATTCTGGATGTCTAATAGATAATAGAAGTCATGGTTTCATCAGTTATGGGAAGTCATCCTGGTCTTAAAGCTGCAACATTATCTGTCAGCACGATGTTCTTTTTCAGCAATGCTGTGTTAGTTTTACACCACATATAAGAGGATACACACAATTCAAAACGTTCCAATTTTGTCTAACCGGATCCAAAAAGTCTACTGGATCATCAAGTTGGTGTTTATTTAACGGAGGTGAGACTGCCTTTGTTTTTCTTTTGGGCAGCAGGGGTTTTGGGCTTAGAATTCTACCATGGATGCCTTTTTGCCCAAAGCCCAAAATCACAAACACCAAACTTTATTGAGGTAAGTGAGGCCTGCAATTAAGATGTTGTTTGGGTTCTTTTCTAATCTCCTGAATGAAAGGAATATTTGTAGGCCAACCTCTTCTGGTAAGGTTCACCACTGTTCCATGTTTTCTCCATGTGTAGAGAATGACTCTCACTGTGCTTCACCGGATTCCCAAATCCTTAGAAAAGTCTGGTTAACCCCTTTCCAGACTGAAAGATGTCACTGACTTGATTTTGTCAACCGTTCTTGAATTTCTTTAGATGACATAATGTTTTGCTTTTTGAATTATTTTAGCCTACTTCCTGCTGTCAGAGAGGATCTATTTAAGTGATTTTGTGATTCTACAAGCCTGTCATCACTCAGGTCTAGGTGTGGCTGGTGAAATGTAACTAGAAAAACGTGGTTAGTCACAGTTTACTCATTATTTAACAAGGACACAAGTATGTTTATACATAGGCACTGTACTTATGTTTTACATATTTCAGTTATAAAATTCTTCATCTGGTTAATCACATTAATATATTCACATACTCACAAATGGGATTTTGCTCACTTCTGTAACCATTATGGCAATCTCATGTAAAAGGCAAGGTTTTAATCAGTTCATCTGAAGCTGCAATGGAAATACAAAAGGTAGAAGGATTTTCTTATGCTGATTTGATGTAGCTGAATGATGTTCAACTCCATATCTGTTGTTACACCACTGTTTAAAGGATGCAAGTCCCCCTTTTTACAAGGACTGTGCAGCACAATCTATACACATCTCTCTAATATGTCTAAAATGGTAAATTATTTAAAACATTCATTTCTTTGTCTCTGTTTGAATTTTCAAGAATGCCATGGGTTAATGAAGCATATTCTAAAAGATGTGATACCTTATTTTAAGTTCACATGAATCATTTATTCACATATCCATATATATTATTCACCACCTCCACAGACTGCTTGTTCCTATTGACAGAATGGATTTGTCTTTGACTGGGTTTGACTTTGTGCCTGCTGCTGAAGCTAAATCCCCAAGCTCGCCTTAGCCTCCTCATGAGGCAGCCTCTAATGAAACATTTAAATATTTATGTGTTGAAAAGTTGTTTACCTCCTATTCTGTGTACCGTGGGACAGACGATGGGTGGGGGTGGAAGGGGGTTAGACTTTTCTCTGTTCTCTTTGAGCAATGTCCTTTCCCTCTTGTTTCACTCCTTCCTTCACTTATCAGCGTTGGTGAATTAATGAAGGTGAAGACTAAAGAGAGGGACTTTTTCAAAGCACTCTGTAACCGAGAAGAAACTGTATTTTTCTTCCATTATTACTTTACCCCTGCCTCATCCTCCACCTTTTGCCTTTGGATTTTAGAAGCACTGTCCAGGTCACGTTTGAAATGAGACAAATGCATGAATAAAAGTAAAGGACTTTACTATCCCGGGGTATGTTTATCATGCAGGAGACAAGGACGTTTCCAACAATGTGTCGGCCTAAAAGCTCTAAAATCTTTTCAGTGAAAACATACATTTAATACTGATCTTTTGAGATTGTCCTTTGTTTTTGAGGGGGGTTTTTTTTTTTTTTTTTTTTTTTTTTTTTTTTTTTTTTTTTTTTAACAGTGCCTTGCAAAAGTTTCAAACCTTTTCATATTTTGTCAAGCTACAACCAAAAACTTCAAGGTTTTCAAATGGTTTTACAAATAATCTAACTTGTATAAACTGCTATAGAACTGCTAAAGGGAAGTTCAGCCCATTGTGTTTGGAACTCAAATTTAAATGGAACTCAAGCAGTAGCCTAACATAAGAAAGATTTAGAACATTGAGCAAGTATAGAAAGCCAACAGTGCCACAAATGAATACACTAAAAAGTTCTAAAAGTTGATATTTATAAATGTAAAAATTGTAATATAACTGGAGGCACATGTGTCAAATAAATAATTCTAACTTTATCTTATACAAATAAATGCAGAAATTGTTTATTATTGCCAGTGATTGGATTACGAATCAAAATCACTAAGTGGAGCTAAAACCAAATTTTAAAAAAGCTGGTTGGTTAGCAGCTAAGTTATTGTGGAGGTTACCCAATCAGATGTTAGGGTCTATTAAAAAAGACACAGCAGCAGTTTATATTAGTTCATGATGTACTTTTAACACAGGAAGCAAAAAAAGTAATTTAAAGAGAATAAATTTTTATGTATTTTTTTTAATTCATCATTCATTAAAATGATCAAATTTAATAATGTATTAAATAACTTAATTATATAATTTTAGTTATCTGTGTCAGTGTTAGCCTTCTATATAGGGAATATCATCTGGAACCTGTTCTAAGGAGGGAAACTCTAAAGTATGGAGCAGATAGTAGGTGGAGAAGGATGAGGAGGGTAAGGGAGAAGATGAAAGAAAGAAACAGAATCAAGTATCAATCATGTCTTTAAACTGTAAATATGAATTCATTTTCTACTAGTTTTAGAAAACCGCAGGTAGACCCATCTAAGATTATCTTGTGCTGGGTCCAGGGAAGACTGTCAACTCGTCTGACTATGATACCCCTAAATAAAATCCAGTGCAACCAGCTGCTTTCTGAAGTCACCTAATTTGTATAGAGAATCTTCCTGTCTGTAATTTCATCTCAGTATACATCCATCTGTTTCGTTGCTGTCCTTGGTGGGGTAAATACAAATGCACACTTCAGATTTTAATGTTTAAAAAAAAAAAAAAAAAAAAAAAAAAAAAATTAGAATCTAGAATCATTTTCCTGATGAACTCACAGTAATGCACCATTTTGTGTTGGTTGGTCACAAACAATCCCAGTAAAATATATTGGATTTTATGGTTGTGATTTGACAGAATGAACAAAAGTTGAATGAAGGATTTTGCTGTTTATACTTACACAATTGTGCAGGTTTGGTAACAAAACTCAAAACGTGATCTAGGCACTACAGTGCGAGTGTCTTGTGGATGGAAAACTGGTTCAGGAAAACTCACTGCGCATCCACTCCAGCGGTTAATATTCCTGGCTGTCTGAAGTGGGATTCATGTACCACTTTTTCTTACTTTTTAATTAGGTTTCTGCCTCTACACAGCGTGATATCAAGCAAGCTTCTCACATCAAAATCCACCTAGAAATTCAAGCTCCTGTGAAGCTATAAATACGTCCCCAATTTGTTATGAAGGCTCGGTATACGAGCTGCAAAGAGAATAAAAGTGTCAATCAAGCTGAAAAATGAACAGAACAGAAAAATGTCCTTTATTAATGGTAACTTCATTGAGGCAGAAAAGCACAGCACAGACCTTTTTGTCATAAAACACAATTTACCACTGAGAACACACGCTGCTGCAACTGAGTACAGCTCTGAATGTGCACTTGATTGGATTTCTGCCTCTAATGAGAGCAACTTGTCAGGCAACGTGTGTGCAAAGCAAGAATTCCAGTAAGCTCCCAGAAACACGTAGGCGGGTGACAACTGTGATGAACTCAGGGGCCTCTGTATTTTCATGACATAAAGGAAAACACAGAGACTCTGTGAGTCAGTTCACTTTTCAGCATTGAGTCTTCACAAGGTACTTTAGTGCTTTCAGTAATCATGACATATCTTCTGTAAGCAGTCAACTGAATATATGGGGCCATAAACTGAGAAAAGGCCAAGAACTTGTTTTACGTCAGTGATGAGAGTTCTTTTTTCATTTAATTGTTTGACCATTTTAGTAATTAAATTTGCATGTAGTATATTTTGTACCTGTGTACAAATACAATGCTGTGAAAAACTGTTTGCTAGGCATGGACAGGCCATCTGGTGTACCGGGCAATGCGCTAAATAGTATTTGGGGAAATTGTAGGCCAAAATTGTGCAAATGCTCAACATAGGAAGTTATAACAAGACTTATTTTATTCAGACTTAAAACACAATATTAGCCAATAGATATGAGTGATTTGTCTACAAGACTATAGTTTTATGCAGAAAACTATATAGAGAGAACTGCACTGATAGCCTTTGTTTTCAGATAATGCTATGAGTAAACTTGCTATCCAACCCAGTGTTGTTTTAACTTGCCATAAAATTCCAGTTTGCAGGTGTTACAGCTTACAGTTATCATGTAATATTAGTGAAACATTGCTTTGGTTAAATGGGTGATTTCCAACTAGAGAAAACACTAGTATTCTGTTTTTCATACTTTAAAGATGCCACTTTGATGAGGAGCCCTTTAGATACATGAATATATGAGCTTACTATGGACATAATTGTGTATTTGTTGCAACAGGATATTTGCTAAAACACTAAAAAGACATCCCTAGCAGTGTTTCTTTGACATCCACTTTCATTTCAAGATGGGAATTGTAACAATCTACCCAAGATGAAAATCTCTGGGTAGTGAAAGGGCGTATCAACACACTATTCCTTGTAGGCTGCTGTGCTTCATTTAAATTTTTGAAACAAGACAACATGTACATACATCCTCTGGTATATCACCTACCTTTGAATATTGTAGAAATAATTATGGTGGGTTGCCATGTCCAAAAATGCCAGGGCCATTTTTCTGGCCCCAGTCCAGCTGTTTGCTCACTTGCAGCTTTTTCTCCGGAACTCCCTTCCAGCCAAACTCTGCAGAATAAATGGATTGATGAGTGACGTGGAAAGTAGAATGGTGAATCAAGAAATAAAGCATCACCTGATTGAGGTGGATTCCAGGAACCAAGACCACAGAGTCTTGAAATCCTGCAGACTTGGACACTTGGTGAAACAGTCCCTATTTACCAGGGATTGTTTTGCCCACAGGATTGTAAACATGTGAGAGACAGAGGTTAATAAATTCACAATCCAAAAAGTGTTTGTCAGCGGAACGGTCCAGGTCAGAAAGAAGGCAGGCAGGAGAGGCAGAACAAATCCAATATCCAAAGCACAGTAAACAGAGTCCTGAGGTAAGTGGGGTTTCAGATCCTAAAACAGAATAATTCATGATACAATAAGGGAGCAAGAAGGAGGTGGTGGTGGTGGTGGTAAGACCGCAGAAACAGGTACTGTACACAATCAAGGCCGTAGGCAGCTCGAAGTTTATGACAGCAGTGGTGACAAATGATCTCACACTGAGTGAGTGCAGAGCAGGAGTATACATAGGCAGCAGCACAGGTGGAAGCCATCAACAATCAGCAGCTAACAGGAGCAGAGGGACCAGTGAAAGCATTGAGGTAATCAGCTGACAATGGGAAGGGGAGGGAAAGTGAGCAGGACCAGCATGGACATGGCAGGAAACAGTGAAATCATAACATTTTACATGGTATTTTCAGAATATAATAATGTCAAGTTTGTCATTAAAGGTACAACACAAGGCTCAATATACTACAGTGAGTGGTAGAAAGAGGTTGTATTAAAAATCCATCATGATTAATGTCTACAGTTTGTCTTTAAATGTCTATAAAGGTTATTAAATACGAGGAACAATATGGATTTGGGCAACATAGGATGGGCAGTCAGCAGTCACACTCCGTCTTGAAAAATATCCACTAAACTATCATGGACGTAAAATGATGAAATAATCTACATAGTCACACATCTGTGGTGGGCAAAGCTTTGTGTGTATGCATGTTGAAACAATGGACATACATATTACTACAGAGTTATGTAAGTGAATTTGTCTTTATGTTCTTATTCCTCTAGTTCTGTATGTCCTCTAGAAAGTTACAGTACTTTCCAGGACCGCCATCACACGGTATCTTCCTTTTGTTTCCAAAAAAAGAAACAAAATAAAGCCAAACCCAGCCATAATGCATGAAGGACACTGGGAATTCAACACCACTGGTCCCAATATACATTCACCATTTAGAACAGGCGCTCATTTAAAATGACCCACACTTTAAAGCAGCAGTCTCAAACTCTAGTCCTCAAAGGCCAGTTTCCTGCAGCTTTTAGATGTCTCTCTGCTTCAGCACACCTGGCTCCAATATCAGCTCATTAGCAGAGCTCTATGGAGCTTGACTGCATGTTGGTGGAGCAGTTTCGCCATTTAATTCAAGAGTGTAGGATGAGGGATACAATTTAAAGTTGCAGGACTCTGGTCCTCGAGGACTGCAGTTTGAGACCACTCCTTTAAAGTGGACTGCTTTTAAATGATGATGTTCTGCTTCATTTTCTCATGTTTTCATTACAATGATTGTTTCAATGCACCAGTATACAAAGCGAAACAGGGCGAATTGGAAGGCTACACATAAATTGGCCATTGTGACAACTAAAGTTGTCTAAATCTCAATTTGAATTACATTAAGTAACTGTAAATGATTTCAACCAGAACTCAGTTCATGTAAAAGAAAAATAAATGAATGAGACATTTATTTTGTTATCACAAAATTAAACAGGCATTATAAGAACTCAAGTGCTGATTTTCACAGAACTGAACATTCAGGTAAGTAGATATTTAGGTGTGATGATGATATATATAACTGTGTTACAGAATGAGACACTGTTTTGAAGACAGACATTGGAGCCCAAAGTGTGTGTTTGTGTGTGTGTGTACGTGCCAGCTCACACATGGTGTGAAGCTAATGTGTCCAGACACCTCGTGGGTCCCAAAGTGACTCTTGCAGTAATAGATCAATCAGGACTGGCTGAGCAGACAAGCTCCACATGCCTCCATTGTGATACCATTATCTTCCATTTAGCAAGGAAAAGTCATATTGATTCTTGCCATTATGTCACAGTAAATTTACCTCTTTCCTGTTCTTTCTAAGTTTTCCTGTTGAACTGGGAGGTATCAACTCAAAGTATTTAACTTGTGCAGGCTTTGTACACCAGAGAAAAAAAATGACAACAAATCAAGACATAATTATATCGATTACAATTGAGTTCTTAGACTTGTTTATTGAAGGTGGTGTTGTGTGTTTGCTTTACACAGCCGTTCAGAGTGCCCACACTGTGGAGCCTTTTGACAGAATATTTCCATTGATTAGCAGTTTCCAGGCAGCGGGAGCTTTTATCAGAATGTACAGTGGCCTCTGCACAGTGGGGTTGGGGTTAGTGAATAATGGAGAGAACAAGACGCTGAGTGGACTTGGCCTGGTAAAGCGATGGAGGGCAGCTGCGCTCTACACAGGGGGTGGAGGAGAATAAAGAGAGCACAGAGAGGTGGGGGGGTCCACAGAGGTTACACTGAACTGGCAGTGCAGTCAGAAATGAGAAAGCTACTAATGGGCAGAATATGAGACCAGCACAAAACAAGTATTAGTCATTTGTTACAGTGCAGTCAAAAATTATTTACCCCCTCACAGATTTCTTATGTTTTGCTTTTTTTCGTCACTTACATTTTTCAGTCAATGAAACAAATGTTTTCATTAGATGATAATTATCCCCCGAAATGGTCTTTTCAGCATTCTATAACATTTTACAAGTTTTTGAGCATGAGCAGAAAAAGCTATCTTCTCTTCAGCTTATTCCATATGTTCTGTACAGGATTTAGGATTTAGGTCTGGGGACCAGTGGCGTAGCCAAAGAATGTTGATAGGGGTGGCCAGGGTGGGTCCACTGCTCACTCAGGGGTGACTTGGCTCCACCCCTGCAGGGGACTGAGATGGCCATCAAAGAAGGTTGATTTTGTGTCTTGTGAACAATATCTGTATTGATTTGGGTTCATGTTCTGGATCTTTACCCTGTCATCAGACCCGGTGATGTCTCATTTTCAGTTTTCTGGCAGAGAATTTTTATTACTGTCCTGGCTTTTCAGAGATTACTTGGAGCCATTCATTCTAACAACATTTCTAGGAATTCTGGAAAAGAAACTGGCCCACAGCATTATATATCTTCTGCTTTACTTAATATTAGGGTGGAGTTACCTTTCTACATACGCATCCTTTGTGTCATGCCAAATCCACCTAGAGCATTGTAAAAAAGCACACTTAATCTTAGTTTCATCTGACCAATCCATAAAGATACTATTAAAGTCCTGTTAGAGCTCAATTAAGTCCCACATGTTTACGTTTGGGATGGTAGGGGAGCTCTGTTTTCTGTTTTTTGGCATCACTTCCAAACAACCATTTAACATACAGATAGTGTGTTGTCATTGTCATGGAGATTTGTTGACCCTATAATGCCTCTCTTTGCTGTGGTTCTCTAACAGTGAGTTTTGGAGAGGTTTCTATCGCCCATAAAATTCCTTTAAACTCTTACCAAATAAAAAAATGATTTATTTAAAGAAATGCATATGATTTTATAGGAATTATTAAGGGTACCAACAATAGCTTTGTTAAAATAGTTATATCGTAACATGGGATTTGAATCAGTGTATGTAAATTAAAGATTAGGTGAAAATAAATCAGCATGAGATGCTGCTGAAATTAAGGGCATTTTATTTTAGGACTTTTTACACATTTACACTTAAACATCAGTGAAAAAAGTGCAGAGGGTGCTTTACATCTGATAAGGGAAGGTGGGTTTCGAATTCAGTGATTGTTTTTATTCTTAAATATCAGTCTGTTATCTAAACAGAAACCAGAAAGGATGATGAGTGTGTGATTTCCATTGTTGTTTTTACATTAAGTTAAAAAGTGGAAAAGCAAAAATCAGAAGTTTGGTTCTTCACTTTCAGTAACGTTCCCCTGCATGCACCACTGATTCTGTTCCGCTGAGTCATTTAATGACTTTTGAAGCTTAGCTCATCCCAGAGCTCATGGCAGGCGCTTGAAATACTGAGACCGTCTTCTGAAGCTGGAAAGTTAGCACAGTTGGAGAACACCCAGTTGACACAGAGCAGAGTGCTAAAAATGCCTCAGTGTTGCAATAAAGGTAGAGACTTTGTTTGACAAAAGCATATTGTCTTACTTAATTTAGTTATTTTTCTGTTTCTTTGTTGATCGCACTTTTCTGTTTAGTTGGTTGGAATTTCTTTTGTTTTGATTTGCTTTTCTTGTTTATCCTTGATTCCCAATGCCTAATTTTCCCAGTTGGTCTCAGTTACTGCTCCCCACGCACTGTAATTCTGTACACTAAAACTCCACCTACCTTTTGTCTCTAATTGATCCCATTTATGAAACCAGATTTTGGAACTTCTTCTCCACACAATCATTTGAAGTTGACATTTAAATATATTTTATGCTTCAGCACCTAAAGGATAAATTAGGAAGCAGAGAAGACCAGCAGATCTGTGGTGAGAAAACAGCTGGCTTCACAGATAGGGGGTCTTGTCACACATCAGGGACCCCAGCATGCATGCATCGTTTTCAGCGATGCTGATCACTTTACTCACATTTGCGTGCTGTCGTCAGTTTTACCCTGACATTGCCTTGAAAACATATGAAGGGCTCTTGAACCTTTTCACATTTTGCGTTGTTACAACCAGAAAAAAAAAAATTTGTAAGCATTTTCTGAGATCGACCAATAAAAAGTACTGTATTTTCCAAACTATAAGTCGCTCTAGAGTATGAGTTGCATTAGTCAAAAACTGCGACATGAAGAGGAAAAAAACATACGTATGTGAGACGCACTGGAATATTTATTTATTTGTTAAACATGAGAGGGACCTTGTACATGTTAATGGTGACACATTAGATTCAGTTACTTTTCAACAAACTCATGGAAACTGTTGACTTTGGCTTGGAAGTCTACTGGCAGTTTCTGACGCACTGGTGTCCGTGCTTGAAATCGGTGTAGTAAGGAACGACTCTGCTCTGCCAGCGAAGTGCAGAGCAGAGACGCATGCAGTAAATCCAGGGTGATCGAGAGGTGGTTGCGTTGCATGAAGCGATAACACCAAGAAGGCCCGCCTGCAAATTCATTTATATTCATCTCCTTGGCAACTACCAGAGCATGGAGACATAACTCCACTGTTCACAAGCCTCAACAGGTGTTCCAGCAGGCTGGAAAGGTACTACCAACAGATAGATAGACAGCAGTCCCTTATATATCCAGCTGTGGAGTTGTTCCACCAGGTTTCTGCCTGTGATTAGCATCCCTTGAGGCTGCAGATAGTAATGTTTAATCATTGGTCCATGTTCATCATATTTATATTTAACTCCTGACTTTAAGTTGTGGTTCCAGCCAAATTGTCAAATGAAGTGTGACTTATAGTCTGGAAAATACGGCAGCGTGAAATGGTAAATACAAACAAAAATCATAAACATGGATGGATTTGGGTCTGGACTTTGACTGGGCCTGTCTAACAAATTAATGTGCTTTGATCAAAAGGTAAAAATGTTTTGCACCGGCAGGTTTGGATTTCAATATCTCATCTTTTTGGGGTTTTTTCCCTGATTGCACTGCATTTAGTTCCATCCATTTTCTCATAAAATGTGACCAGCATCCTGGTGGTACTAAAGAGCATTTCCACAGCCTGATGTTTATACCACCCCCATGTTTTATAGTGGGGTGATGTAATCAGTCAACACGTGAAAAAATGGTTCATTTGCATTTGCAACACACGGTAAGATTAACTTTTAATTGGTAAATAGGATATGACTTTATGGAGTAAAGCATAAAAGAACATGATCCAGAAAAACTAAGATTGTATCATGCACATCTTTAAAGAAGCTGTACATTTATTGTAGCTTTATATTGATAGATACATGCTGTAAGATCCAGTGTTAACTCACAGGAATGAGTAGGCCCCTCCCATAATTGGGTCCAGCTGTGTACCTGAATAAAAGGTCATGAAAGCAGCTCCATGCTTCACCTCAGTAAGGTTGGGCTGCCTGCAGATTCCCATCATTTATCCCCAGCAGGAGAGAGCAACAGTGAGCCGAGGTCAAGTCCAGAGAACTGTACATTCTACCTCTTGTACGGCCATCACACAAAACCACAGGTGGAGCCGTGTGTGGTTAAGCATGTCTCCCTAACTAATGATGTACAAGCACACACTGGTTTTTTTCACATTCAAGGTTATTAGCAGCAGCTATCCTTTTTGCTTTCCTGTAACCCAGACAAACTGCCAACAGAGCCCTGATAAGCAACGCTATCCATCTTTTCAGGCATTTGCTGCAGCTCACTGATTTAAATGGGTGCTAAGCAGTTGTAGAGGACATGCTAGAGGTGAGGTGACTGTTATACCACGACTATAGAGGGTACCTTTGCATTTTAGAAGTGTTGAACTGTATTAAAAGCAAAACAAAAAAGATGAAAACACAAGGCATGGAAGAAGATGGCACGAGATTGTGTAATATTAAAATGGTAAGATATTTCTGGTCCAAGTGAAGTCAGTGTCGCATCAAACGGTTATCATGTGATTTTGTCTGGTGACGTCCCTCTTAGTTGTTATTATGTGAGTATGAAGGTGAGGTCTTTAAGCTATCTTTTTGAAAATCTTAGGGTGCATTCACACCAGTCCTGTTTAGTCCACTTTAATCAAATTTTTGTTTATTTGGCTAGAAAGTCTGGTTTGTTTGGGAAGGTGTGCAATCGAACTCTGATGCAGACCAAAAAAACAAACTCTGGTCCATATAAAAGCCCAGGTCTCGGTTCAGTTTAAGTGAACTTTAGTGCGGTTCGAATGTATATGTGAATGCAAGTGATCAGAAGACCATTCCAAAAGCAGGAAACGTATGATAGTGCAGGGAATTCTAGTGAAATACAACCAAAATAAACACGTAAATCTCGAACAGAACAATGCCTTTTTTTTAAATAATGAAAATGAAGTGAGTGCAGCTCCTACTGATGTCAATTGACAGGATTTAATTGGGGAGTGGAAAAAAAAGATACACCTTCGGTTAAGGGGCTGCAACATCTTCCCTCAAGATGATCTTAGTGGCTCCTCTGTGTCTATGAGTGTGTGGGCACAGGTTTGTTTCTGCTGTTACACACACACTCTTGTACTTCAACTTTGTATTGACTTCCATTAAGTAACTGCATTTATGCCTAACCCAAACATTTACCCTAACCCTACCAATTGCCAGTATATTCCTAACCTTAACCAAAATTTAATTCACATGATACCTCTTAACCTAACTAGTAGAGCAAAATACAATTGGAAATAAAAGTTAGGGAATTAGGAAAATGTACTCACTTCCCATAAAAGACATCTCTTTGTTGGTTAAAGGCATTTTTCAGTTTTCTATACGTATCATGTACAGATACACTTACACACACACACACAGTCTTTGTCATCTTTCTTGGAACCCCATATGGTTAAAATATGCTTATATGCGTCTATCTCCGTCTCTAATCCAGACTATAGGGTCGTCGGGTTTCCTTTGATCATAAGAATATAATCTGATAGCTAGAGCAGTAACTGTCACCTCAAAAGTAATTGATAAAATGTATTTCTTTTGTACAGATTTTATTGTTTTGGGTTGGACATCCAGCAAGGGAACAGCATAGAAGCTGCATCTTAATGTATTCTGTCACTTCTAACTTTCCTCTCAGAGCATCATACAGGTAAATAGCCAAAATAACAACAGAGATGTTATCTTCAATTTACATGATTCTAGATTATGTTAGCTATTGTTCTAAAACAGAATCAAGGTTTCATTAAAGAGAAGTATCAACCCTCTGTAATTACAGATGTAGTCTGGACTGGTTTTCAATCAAAATATCACTGCTGTGATGAAAGTGTGACATGCACCTGGATTCATCCCTATGAATCAGTACTTTGAAGAACAACTTTTCAGCACAGGTACTGGTAGTGGCCAGCATATTGGGGAATTTCTCTACTGGCTTTGCACATTTAAGCTCCTTTTACACGGAGGTTATCAGTGACACTGTAGCATTTTTTTGTTGCGATCTTGCCGCTCGTTTACACGTCTCCTCTGATCGGAGTCTCTGACACGGTCACTTTTTGAAACCAGGTCTCAGAGTGAAACTTTTTGGGAACACCCTCTGCAGAGGTATAAAGTACCCGGCAGGTGTGAAAGTGCACAAGCGCAGAAGGGATGGCTGCAGGGTTTGTTCTACACATGCACAGGCAGATAACAACAAAAACCATGGTAGATAACATTGTACCGTGTGCTAACTTTTTCAGTTTAACACAACTTCTGATCAGAAATATATATATATACACACACATACACATTTGGTTCATTGGTGACAGGTTACTATTTTCCAAATGAGGTGAAAGCTAAGAGTCAAAAACACGTGCATGTTTTGACTACATGCTATAATTACATCTAGTGCCTGACAACAACAGCAGATTTAAGGTGTCTTGGCAGTGGCGTCTAAATGTGGAACTTTTCCCAAGTCAACATTCGAAAGTATCGTCAGTTTACAGACAGTGGTCTTGTGTTAATGTAGCCCTAAAAATATTTTATGACCTTACCCTGCAATGTCTGGATGTTTCTCTTTTTCTTTATGATGTTTGTTCATTAATGTTCTCAGACATACTTGGAAGGGCTTTACAAAACAACATGATTTATACTGATGGCTTTTTTGGTCACAGAGGATTTTATTTAGGGTTATCCAAGTAAGGGGGTGAATGCAAATGCTAGCAACATAAATTTCCATTTGTAAAATCAGTTTGAAAAACATGCTTAATTTTACTTCCACCACAATCATGCTTTACTTTAACTGTTGGTCTGTCACAGACCACTCAAATCTAATATAAAAAAGATTAAGGCTCTAATGTGTCAAAATGTGAAAAAAGGGGTTTGTCAAGGTACTGTACCCAATTTACACTTTAGCTCTCTATTGTGTTTTCTTTCTAACGATGATTCTTTTTAAGATGATATATTGTTTCATTCAAGTGATGTTCCTGAAGTGTGCCGTACATTTTGTAAATATGTAGAACAGCCTCTTGTAATTTGTTAATGTGGCTTTGTTAATTAATGCTTTGCTGTCTAATCACCCCTTGTAGGCTTCCATTTTTAGGAATGCTGTGGGGTTTTTTTCTCATTTCAGTTTCCACCATGGGTAAATATGAATAAAGAAGTCTCCAAAGACCATGTCACCATAGTAAAAAAAGGAGGTCCAGTATTATTGTTGGCCTATTTTAATCTATTTGCAATTACACTGAGTGGAAATCTGCTACTAGAGGTAAAAGTCAGTTTAACATTCTGAATACATCAAGTGAAAATTGCTTTTCTCGAGGATGTACTAGAGAAGCCTCTGGTGGAGCAGATTCAGCCCTGGACCCAGGTACTTGAGACTCAAAGACACACCAGCCCCCAGCAGAGGCCTTGCTAGGCCAGGGTGCCCTGGCCCTGCCAAGCAGCCACAGGGAATGAGCTGGCACATACCCGAGCACTTACCTTGGATACTGAGAACCACCAACGAACTGACGGACAGAGGCACTAGTCACTGACAGGGAGTGGAACAGGGGGGAAATAGCACCCCACACTTGGTGGGGGGCCTGAGATGATCCAGGAGAGGGGGCAACCCAAGACCCAACCTGACAGATAAACAGACACACATAGACAGAATTACATGTTTCCACCCTTATGCACACACACAGACACTCACACCATACACCCAACGTAAAGACACAAAAGTGGATGACACCGGTAACACACTATACTCCCAGGTTCAGGTAACGACACCCCAGAGGGACAACCCACCCCCACACCCAGGAGTGTTCCCCTTCATTCTGGGGTGGAGACAAACAGACCACCCAAGTGCCTGCAGTAGCAGAGCAGCCCATCCACCCAAAGGGCCGACCCAGTCCAAGTATAAGATGCACTTGGCTTCAGGCCAGGGGCCAGAGCTGAAGGAAGAAACAGTGGAGGAAAGCCAGCACAGCACCCCAAAGACCAGACACAGACTTCATACCACAAACCCGGAGGTGCCCAAGCATGCTGGCCATGCCCCCCACCCCCGTCCTCCAGCCACACCATGCTGACTGTGCAGCTCTTTCCACCAAAATGAAACCACACTTCCAGCTGCTGCCACACACTATCAGTGGCCATGTACAGCTTGTTTAGTCTTCAAATGCTTCATCAAATTACTCGTTAAAAGATGCATTTTCGTTGGAATTTAGATCCTTAGCCTCAGGCAAAATTCAGGTCGGGCCAAAATTATTTGGTTGATGATCCAGGAAGGCTATGGGTTCTGTGGCGCATGTAAGAAGCATTGCATACACAGAGAAAACCAAAATAGAATGTGCGATCAAGTTGTGTTAATCTACTTATAGCCTAAATAGAGGAGGAGGCAGCTTACCCTGTTGAGGAAGGAAAGAAAGCAAGGCACAGATGATTATTAAACTGTAAGCATGGCACAGCAATAAATGTGCATGCAGCTTCACCCTGCTCCACTCCCAATAATCACACATCCCAGATAACAAAATCTTAAAATTGGAGAAGTTACACTACTTATTCTAATGGTGGTCTAAAAACGAAAGCCCTAAAAGCTTAATTAAAATATGTCTCCCCCCAACCCCTCCCTCTTGACAGCAAGCACACAGGGCAGTCTGCTTTTTTATCCCTGTGTTTACCTTGAAATACATAGCCAAACCAGGCTCGCGTTAACTGAATATTTATTTTTAATAATTATTTTTCATTTAATAATTCTAATTATTTTTTTTAAACAGTGGTAGAAAAATCTCTCATTTTAACAGATTACACACACCTGACCATTTGGTGCTGACGCGCAGTTTCAACTTTATGCACTGAGAACATGGCAGAGGTCACTAAATCAATCAATATAAAAAAACTTTCCATCAGAGGATCACCTTTGATCTGGATGCTATCTGAGAACTGATAGCGGTGCGTTGAAGAGAAATGGACAAGAGGCTTTGGAGCGCGTCTAGCACAGCTGACACTGTTGCAGGATTATTCTCCCACTGAGGGGAGTGTTTGCGGGATCAGGTAATGTCCAGAGAGTCTTGCTGACTTCTCATCATTTCAGTTGGTGAAATGTTACCTTTAAAAATTTTATCACTGCAGAGAAAAAGTTAAATGTATTCAGCTTGATGATGACAAGATGTTGATTATCTGTTTAGCTTGTTGAATATTAATTAAACAGAATGAAAATGAAATGTACAGAAGCTGAGAGCAGTCGTACTCGAATGTTTATTTTCCTGATGGTTAACTTGAGATAATGAGATAATTAAGTCGTTATCTCGAAAAAACAATTACCATTTTCTCAAGATAACAAGATAATTATGTCATCACGAAATAACGATGGCCGTTTTCTTGAGATAATGAGATAATCATGTCATTATTACAAAATAACGATGGCCGTTTTCTCGAGATAATTTCCCGATGGTTTAATTATATGACCAACAACGTGATGTCATTATGGTCTATGGTATCATAAAAAAATAAATAAATAAAAAAAAAGGTATCACTTATTCACAGAATTATTCAGATAATTAATAAGTCTATCATTCCATCATTCAAATGCTGGTGTGGGATGCATTTGAATGATGGAATCAGGTTTAACACACACACCAATCATCTCATGATGTCAAGAAAACAAACTTTGTTTTCTTGAAATTAAGTTATCTTGAGAAAACCATCAGGATATCTCTTTATCTCGAGAAAACCATCAGAAAAAAGTTTATGCGTAACACATCTGCTTTCAGCTTACATAGAAACACAATAAAATGTAATTTTTATCATTTTAAAAATTGATGGTTAAAAATCGATTATGGAAGGCTTTTTTGACAGAGCTAGTCAAAATGACAGACAACAGAAAAAGTCTAGTGCAATCTCTGCTCTAAACTACAGACATTTTTGCCCCTCCAGCCATCTAACTTCTCCCATCTTCATCCGTTTTTTGTTTGTTATTTCTGAGGATCAGCAAATAACTTATTGGTGTATTACCACAACCACCTAGTATAAAGTGTGGTTTCGCCATTGAGTTGCACTGCAGTGCAGCCCAGGAGGAAACTCCAGCAGAAACGTGGTATCGGTTTAGAGTATCGGCTTGCTTCAATGAATACAACTACTTGACGCTGGTATCGGGACACCACGAGCTGAAACAAAACCTGGCTCAGTGTGATTGACCATCTTGCATTTTCACTCCAGACATACGTGCCTCATTGCTCAATAGAATTTCCTCCAATAGTTATAAAGTGGTTCTTTGATATAGTGATGCTTTTTCTTCCAACAAATTGCTGTCTGAATTTGAAAACAAAAAAGCTAGATTGTAATTTTCTTCTGGAACAAGTAAATACAAGAAATTAAGTGCTCAGAAATTAAATGATTGTAAAAGATTATAACGTTCTTTTCCTCAAAGAGAATATAAACCAGGAAGCAATTCTCATAACTTTAACAATACTTTTGTAATTTAAGGCTCAATCGTGGTGGTATGTATTTAAGAAATGAATCAAAAAGATTCTAATGGTCAACTTTTACACAGCTCTGCACCGATAAGAAAATGAATAGAAATTTGTCAAATCACATTAATATGAATTTATTGCTCATTTATTCAGATTTCCTATCAGATGCAAATAATTATGCATATGCACTCTCGCCTGATTAAGCCAGCAAATGCATTTACATAATTTACAACGACACCAGTTTGATTTTGTTCCGATTAACAAGACAAATAAAAATCAAATGAAGCACAATGAGAGCTCATTTACACGCTGGCGGTAAAACAAAGACAAGCCCCCCTGCAGACATCGAGGACAAGCACGCAGGCAGGAATAAATCAGAGCTCCAGCCAGGCACATGAGGTGTATTTCACACTCAAGGAGTGGCCTACTCCGTGCAGCTATGGGGATCATTAATCTCTCGGAGACAAGCACTCCGGCCTGTGGCTGGCACAGGTACGCCTGAGCTGGTGTAATGGTCTCATTGCGTTATCAGTTGTCAGATTGTACAGAGTGGGTGCTGCTGACCTAGATGGAGGCATACATCGGCCAAAAAAAATCACAGGGGTCTCACAGAGGGAGAGCAGCCATGTTTGGATGTGCAGCTGCAGATCTGCACTTCAAGAAAGGGACCCAAAGGGAGCCTTGTTAGGTTGAATATTCAGACAGAAGCCACAAAGATAAGTTTTTCATCATTATTTATGAGGAAAAAGTCATTTCTGGATTTCAATCATTAATGACACAGAAGGAGGAAGTGCTCTGATTCCTCTCCAAAACTTTCCAAGACTCGTCACATCAGGGTAACTCAGAGGCCTGTCTGTTCCATCTAATGATCAGTGGAGACCAGTATTCTTGATTTGGGACACTTATTTGATCGACAACCTCAGCTGAAAGCAGTTCCATCCATAGAGAATAAACTTTACTGCCTTTTAGAAGTCTTTCCTTATAAATTCGATGTGATCTTTTGGTATGGTTGTATTAGCGATTGGGTAATTACACATTGAAGGAAATAGATTGTTATTGTTGTTGTTGCTGCAGAAAGTTTAATAAAGCAATACTGACAAGTTATTTGGTACATGCATCTTATTTTCAATTTCAGTTACATTTCACACCTAAAAACAGCAACAGTTATAAATTTAAAAGAAAAAAAGTGGAAGTGAGCTGGAAAAGCTGGTGTGTCATAAAGACATGTTCAATAATCACACCTGATAATTCGTGTTACAAAACAATTTATAGAACTGCTTTGAAAGTGTAATAAGCTCACTTTAAATCGGTGATGCTGAATGTAGTGGTGTACAATTTTGACCAAAAATGAAAAAATAAACATGACCAGAGCAGTGTTTTAAAAAGATAGTCTTAAATAGAAATAAAAAAAGTAATTAAAAAAACAGAAAATAAAAGACAAATTACTTTAAATGCTAAAACAAATACAGTGCACCGAAAAAGCATTTGTCTCTTACAGATTTCTGCTGTCTTTGCTTTTAATAAAAAAAAAGTAATTAATAAAAAAAAAAAAAACCTTAAATGTCATTGCACTACCCTTGGTGGCAACAGAATGACTTAATAAAGTCACAGGATACTGAACCAGTTTCTGTCCAGACTTCCAATAGGCCCTTCCAGAATCTTCATTTTCTTTTTCTTTTCAGCCAGAGTTTGCCAGTGTTTCTCAGATTGTTGTCCTTCTGCATTCACATGTACACTTGAGCTTAAGGTCCCAAACTGATGGTCAGATATTCTCCTTCAGGATTTTCTTGTTTAAAGCAGAATTTATGGTTTCATTATTTATTGCAAGTTCTTGAAGCAGCAGCACAGACCATCACCATGCTACCACCATTTTTACCATCAGTATCAAGTTCTTTTCTGGTTCTGAAATGCTCTGTTAGTTTTGGAGCAGAAAAAAACAGGATGCACAGTTACAAAAAATGTAAACTATTATCTTGTGCACAGATTATTTTCCCCAAACTTTTGGGTGTTATTAAGATATTTTCTGGAAATATGATACCAGATTTTCTAGTGTTCTTTTTGGTCAGCAGTGATTTTGGCCATAAGCCATTTCCACTGATGCTATTTTTTGCACACTCTCTTACTCATAGTTAAATCTTGAACTCTGACCTTAGCTGAGACAAGTGAGGCCTGCAGTGCTTTATATGTCCCAGGTTACTTTTGCCTCATTTCCACTGAGCAGTACAGCACAGGTCGGTACGGTTCAGTACGCTATTTTATGGTCCAGTGTATTCAGGAGACTGTTTCCACTGCTAGTTGGACTCTCACTGGTCAGGCAGAGTAAAAGCAAAAGCCAAACGTTGCATCATATTAGTGTGATGACAAACGCAATGTACTAGTATGTCTCATGCTTGTCGCAAGTAGCGACGTTTTTCTGTCCCCCAATCAATGGACTGTGTTATGTGATGCCAGTAGCTTCACCCTAGCCATACTGTATATCTATGTCATTAAGGAACAACAGTATTTTTGTATTCATCATTTTTTTTTTTTTTTTTTTTTTTTTTTTTTTTTTTTTTTTTTTTTTTACAAACTTTTAAACAAATGGCAGCTTAGAGCCTGTTTTTTTTTCTTGTGTTGCAGTATGTTAGATAAATCAAATCATCAAAGCACTAGTTGTTAAGCCTCCTAGCTCTGTGTCTGTATGATCCACGAATGGGTTAGATTACAGACAAAATTGATTAAAGTGCCTCAGCACTTTAATAACAGGAAAGAGCTGTAAATCAAGGCAGGGATTCAGTGTGAGTGGCTCTAATGTAACAAACAAAAGCACCCATTATTCCTCATTGTTGAAGTGTGGTAATCACACCATTTTCCCACAAGGAAGGTTTGAATGTTTGGCTCTTTTCAGTTGATCTGTACACATGAATTCTGCAGAACTCAATCACAGCCGGGACCTGTACCAAAAGGAGCTTGACTTTTCTTAGGGAGCTTTCACACCTGATTATCCGGTAGACTCAGTTCAATTTGGGACCAAAATTTCAACATTAGTCACCTTTTCAGCTGGTGTGATTCGCTTTCACACTGCACTCTGCCAAATGTACCAAAACCCTGTTTATCCCCTCACCTGTGGTGGCGCTGCACCAAGAACCACTGAAAGAAATGACATGAAAACCTCTGAAGAAGACACTGAGCACAATTTTGTTCTTCATGAAATGTAAACAAAACGAGTAGCGTCAGATTTTAGCGGCAATGGCATTTCTCTTTTGTCTTTGTCAAAAGATCACAAGCCATTTCTCCCACTAGTCCTATACACTTGCTTTTGTTTTGGTTATATTTACCCAGAACGCCCTGCGCTATAGCCCACCTTCTGCTTTTGGAGTAGTCTCTGGTCCACTTGGCATTCACATATACACATTCACATATGCATTCAAAACGCACCAACCAAATTGAAACCTAGGTTTTTAGGCAAACCAGAGATAACTTTTTGGTCCACATCAGAGTTCGATTGCGCATTTACACCTCCCCAACGAACCAGACTTTCTAGGCAAATGAACTAGAGTTCGATTAAGGTGAACTAAACATTGCTGGTATGAATGCACCCTAAAAAGGAAAAATGAAAGATGGGGTTCTTTTTATTGTTTTCATTGTTAGGAGGAAGTTGTACCATACATTTAAAGCTTTAGCATTGCAGCAGCAGCCTTACTATGTTTCGAGAGGTTTGATTCATGCATCAGTTCCAGGGTGAGAATGTAATAAAAAGTAACCATCACTTTTAACATCAGGTATTTTGAAACAAAACTGCTCTTTTTTTCTTCCAGGCTTCCAGAAGTATACTTAAAGGCAATGTAGGGTACGTTTTTTCGTGTTCCTCCCGTGGTGTTGTCTTCCTGCTCTCTCTCTTCTTACTTACCTGCTGATCTTTTCCTAGGGAAGAGCTGCTCACTCATGTGCAGTTTATCAACTCAGGCCGAGGAAGACTCTCCCACTCTGCTAGATTGTACCATCTTAATCACATTAATCAAGCCTCCTAGTTTTTATTCTTATTGAGCTGAGACAACTGTGTCTCAAATGGAAGAGTAATCATCTTGCAACTGGAAAGTTGTGAGCTCAGTGGCACACACCTATGTGCCCCTGGGCAAGGCATTTAACTCCAAGTTTCCTACTGTGTATGAAGTTGTGCATGTTTGCAATGTGACTGGGAGAATGAGGCTCTGGTGTAAAGTCCTTTCTACAAGAGTTCAGCACTATTCTAGCTCTTCTGTGGTTAGTATGGGTAGGAAAGTCTAAACTAATACTTTTCTATACATATACATTTATATACCATTTATATACTTTTTCCTCATGCTTTTAGATTTCCAAACCTGGAACATGTCTTGAGCCTCCACATGGGCATCCTTTACATTTTTAAGTCACTTTCTTATTCTGATTGCACTGACAATACTCACCCAGAAAACTTCCATCAGTCTACGAGAGTTCACCACTATTCCAGCTCCTCTGCTCTACCTTCCTTCACTCAACCGCTCTCACACACAAACACCTACAGCAAGCCTGTAGGAACAGAAACTGAACTAATGTTCATCACTGATTATCTATCATTGGTCTAGCCCCCCAGCACCCGGTGTTCTAGTGTTCAGCGTCTTAGTCTTCTTCTTTCACCCCCTTCTCACCCACCCCTAGATTCTCCATCTTACTAAACAGATGGAGGTGTCACTGGAATTTCCACCTAAATACATGCCGGCAGACCCAGCGGGCTTATTTGCATGTTTGGTGGTGAGGAGCTGTCTGTTGGGGTCACAGAGGTTCCACGGCTGACCCAGCTGTGTGGTCCGTCTGCACAAAGAGGTCAAGGGTAGGTGATCAGTGATGGGGACATGAGTGAGGCTATTTTTCTGAAACCACAACCTCTGGATGCAGCATCTGTCCTTGATCTTGTCTTGAACAGCTGGTAAAAATAAAGCATTGTTTCAAGCTTACAGGAACAGTTTGCTGTCCAAAATAAACTCTTGTCTCTATTTCTTTCTTTTCCACAGAAACACTGAACCTGCTTCAACTAAGTGTAACTGCATGAACAAGGTCATACTTACAACTAACATGCAGTTGAAACCAGATATTCATGTACACTGTATAAAAAGACATATAACCGAAATTAAATTAGACAATTTTTGTTTTCATTTTAAGTCAGTAGGGATTGCTAAAATTATTTCTATTTAGTAAATGTCAAAATAAAAAGAACATTTTCCACAATTTTATTTGCATTTCTTCAAATTCAGTTTATGGATATTTTCTTATTTGGTAGGATTACCTTTTAAACTGTATGACTTTGGTATAACATTTTAATGTCTTTCCAGAAGCATCTCACAATAGTGAGCTAGAATATTGTTCAGCTTTATCACACTGTGGGACTAAGATCAGGGCTGTGCGATGTCCACTTTAAAACATTGACTGTGTTGTCCTTAAGCCACTTTGTAGCCGATTTGCTGGTATGCTTAGAGTCACTGCTTATTGGAAAGAACCATATGTGCCTAAGCTTTAACTTGCTGGTATCCTAAAATTCTGCTTCTGTAATGTTTCTTCCCTATGATGCCACACACAGTGTTTTCTAAAGAGATTCAGTCCCCACTACATCAAAACAACCCAAGATGTGTTGCCACCCCGACTTGCAGGACCATTTTTTTTGTTTTGTTTTTTTTTTCCCCGGGTTTGTAGTTTTGATTAGACAGTTTTGATTTGATAGTTCTGTGTTCCCTAGCCTCTTATTCTTTGATTTGATCAGCCTTGTCCTGTTTTTCTTAGTTCAGTCTACTCTGAGTTAGTTATACCCCATTTTTCTGCATGTTATCGGTTCTTTTTTGGTCCTGCTCTTTGTGTCCACCTGGTAGTTTTGTAAGTTCTTGTTTAAATGTCATTTTCATTAAAAATACCAACTCATCTATTCTTTGCCTCAGCTTGTCTGCATTTGGGTCCACTCACCATCTACCACCAACATGACACTGACATTTCAGAGTTGAGATGGTATTCTTAGGTTTAGCAAAATGTCCCCTTTTTCATCCAAATGTAACAATGGTCATAATGGCCAAGAAATTCAGTTGCAGTTTCATCAGACCACTGCACATGTTTTCAAAAATCAAGGTCTTTGTCCCTTTGTGCATTTACAAACTGTAATCTGTTTTTATATATTGTTTTTTGAGTAATGGCTTCTTCCTCTCTGAGTGGCCTTTCAGCTCATCTTCTCACAGAACTTGTGGAAAATGACGCTCTCCTATTCGCTTTTTCTCTGGGATTGATGAGCAAATTATGTCTAATTTTGTCTGTGTCATATGATTGCAAAATTACCACAAACCTTTATGATTTCTTTCAATAGTTCTTCATTACTCCAGAGGAATATGTAAAGCAAGAAAAGAAAGACAGCCAACTATATTTCCTTTGAAACTGATGCTAAGTTGGGATGGAACAGCAGGAGAAAAATAGCTGGTGGAGCCTCACCGAATTCAACAGCTCATGAGGGTGAAATATCCAGAGTATGTGGAAGGAAAAGAAAAATGCACTACTTTCAGAAAAATGGGGCAGATAAATGAATTAGAGCTGGTTACTGAAGAGGTCAGAGATGTGGCCAATAATGGAATTGAGTCCCATGCAGGGTGGTCCATTAACAGGAAATCTACATTAAAAGGACAAAGCTCAAACTTGTAGAGGTAAAAATTTTGGTTGTAGTTCTATTCAATTACCAGAGCACACATCTGATGAACACCAGTGGTCTTCAACCCTAGTCCTTAAGATCTACTGCCCTACAGGTTTTAGATGCATCTTTACTCCAACCCAGCTGAATCAAATGATTAAATTACCTCTTCAGCATGCCATCAAGTTTGGCAAAGACCTGGTAATGAGCCATTTATTTAATTCAGGTGTTTTGGAGCAGGGTTGCATCAACAACCTGCAGGACTAGACTCAAAGACTAGAGCTGGAGACCCCTAATGTACATGTATACATACATTTAAATTCTGGTTCCTTTTTTAATCTAACAATTCTCATGCCGGCATATGTCAGTCAAGCATTACTTTGTTACGGCCTTCAAATTAAACTAAATATGGCTGAAATAACCAGGTAATTCTCCTATCTTTGGAACTTTTTATTTTTACCTACACTGACAGCACTAACTTCTCAGGTTTGAGTTTATCTGCCACTTTAAGTGATAAGACGCTTGTTATGTCAAGAAGAAGAGAAGAAGCTCAAGAAGAATATGCTATTTCAAATTGTGTCATATTGCCCCTGATATTCATGCATCATCACGTGGACATTGGGGGCAGTTCCCCTGGTTAGGTAGACTGGGGTTGTGGTCCCCCTATTTGACAAGAGAGACTGCAGGTGTGTTCCAACTACAGCGGGATTCCACTCCCAAGCCTCCCAGGTAAGGTCTATTTAGGGTCCACCTGATAATTGAGTCTTGGGTTCAGGAGGAACTGTGTGGTTTTCCTCCTGTCCATGAGACACTGGACCAGGTCTGCACCTTCAGCAGGGTCCTGGAGGGTGCATGGGAGTTCACCCAACTAGTTTACATGTGTTTTGTGAACTTGGAGAAGACATTCAACCATGCCCCTGTGGAATGCTGTGGAGGTACTTTGGGAGTATGGAAAACCAGGGCACTTAATACTGGATGTTAGGTCCCTGTATGACCAGTGTCAAAGCTTGATCCAGGGTTGGGCTCTACCAAGGTTGCCATTTTGGCTTCACCTTTGTTTGATAAACAATGACATAGTAAAGTCATAACATGGTGGTGGTAGTGTGATGGTCTGGGGACCTGGACGACCAGCCATAATTGATACCCTAATCCTGAAGGAAAATGTCCAGCCATCATTTCATGACCTTAAGGTCAAGTGCACTCAGGTTATCCAGCAGGACAATGTTCTGAAGCACATCAGCAAGTCCACCTCTATATGTCTCACCAAAAATAAATGCATTTTTTGGATTGGAATAGTCAAAGTCTGGACTTAAATGCAATTGTGATCCTGTAGTATGAATTTAAACAGAACATTCATGCTCTAATAACCTCCAGTCTTGCCGAATTAAAACAATTCTGCAAAGAACAGTGGGCCACAATTTCTTCATTGCAATGAAAAAGACTATATACAGTTACTGCAAATGTTTGATGGCAGGTTTTGACACCAAGGGCAGAATAAGGACTTATTAGATTTAGGAGGCAATTGTTTTTTCACATAGGGCCAAGTTGGTTTGGATCTCTTTTTTCCTTAATAAATGAATACATAACTTGAAAACTCCATTTTGTATTTATTCAGGTTTTCTTTGATATTAAAATTGTTTTTTATAAGCTGAAAGAGTTAAGTGTTACAAGCAACAACACAGGAAGTTCAGATTTTAGACAAGTCCATGACAGGTGTATGCACATTTTTTACCTTAATTTTATAAGCAGTACTTTTTCTTGAAATTCCAGTCAAAGTTCTGTTAGTGTCAGAAGTGCCCACCTTCATAGTCTATCTCAGGAGAGACCAGGTTGGATGCTCCCCTATGAGAACCTCTGCTGTTTTTCAGCTGCACTTAACTGAGAGAAAAACAACCTGGAAGGAATGAACTGGAGGTAAAGTTTTTCTGTTTTTTTTTTCCTGTCTTTTTTCCTTTTGTCAAAAGGGTCAAGGCAGCTGACATGCTCCTCTGCATCCAGCAGTCATGTGAGATTACACTGGAGATTCCCCCCTGTGTAGAAACAAATTTCTCTTTACATTCCACATGTGATTTAATGAGAGAAAAAAAAAAATACTTCCATTATTTTGAATGCTGTTATTTCCCTTCCTTAATATCTAATTTGTTCCCCATGAAAGAAACTTCAAATCACACATATGCTCACTACTTTCTGTCACTCTTAATGACACAAGAAAAAAAAAGACTGTGTGTTAACATATGGAGATATCCAGCTCTGTCAGTGTCAAGCCTCTTCATAAAATAAATAAATAAAAATGTGATGTTGAGCTGATGAGACAGATGGTTCATTAAAGAATCACAAGTATCCTGCTAAGTCCTCCACGTGCTCTGGGAACAGGCTGAGGCTGCTGTGAATTTTGTTTTGCATGTTGAAAGAACCTCATCTGAGATGGGAAAAGGAGTTTTGATGAAAGGCAAAAGGCAGATTTTTGTAAAAGAAAGGTCGATTTGATGCTGTTTCTCACAAAGTATCCGGCCTTGATCTCGACTTAAATTTCCAATTTGACCTAATTAAATGCTTTGCTTGGTCATATGTTTTACTCCGTTCTCCTTTCTGTTTTCTTGCTATCTTGTTTCTCTGACTTTATCTGCATCTTTATTTTTGCTCTGCTCTGTGGACGAGTGCTGGGTCTTAGTTCCCATGGCAACACACTTTTTCTGCAATTAAACTGCTGAAAACTGAGAGTGTTTAGGATTGGAGCTACTTTGCAAGCCATTTCATCTGGTTAGGGTACATGTTCCTGCCTTTCCTCCCACTGAAGATGAATTCATCTAATAGTTGTTGCTGGCAGTCCAGCTAGTGGAGGACATAAAAGAATATATATGCACTAAATGAAGATTACCAACAATGTAAGACTTACTGGATGAAACCTATTTTAAATATGATTACATAGATTCATAAAGTTTATCAGAGGCAATTGTTTTTTTTAGTTTGTTTCAACTAAACTGAGAAAATAATACTACCTCCTAAAGTTTGAAACACCGTTAAGAATTTGTAATCAAAGTGTGGAGGACCCACAAGTGTCACTGGTTACAATAGTATCCAGGAGAGCTGGATTACATTGACCAAATTTGTCAATCTGGCACCCCTGAGGAGTCCCACTGGCCCTCTCAAAACGTGGCTTCTGAAGATGATTGGAAACGTGAATGAGCAGCACAGCATGAGCTTTAATTATATCATTTATCAGAACTCATTTCATGATGCCTTAGGAGACAGGAAACAGGAAATAAAAATAACCCGAGAATGGGTAATTGTCACTGCCTGCAGACTTGGCCAAAGGTTTAATCTCATCCAGTGTGATTACTTTTGATAAAGCATGGTTTATATGTTTGTTTAAATGTTGATTGTGTTTGAACGCCAGCTGTGAGCACTGAGACCCACACTAATAGTTGGTGTGATGATTTGTTGATGTAATAGTTTGTTACAATGCAGGTTATCAATACTAATAATCAGTTTCTTTTATTAGGCAGCATTTTCAAGCCTAAGCTCCAATTTTAGATTTATTAGTGGCTATGATGGTTTGAAAAGCCAATCCTCCCTCAATAAAGAAATTTGATGCTTGTCTTTCTTTGTTTTGTTTTTTTTCCTCAGCCGCATAATGCATCACAATTGTTGGATCTCATAATTATGGGTTTCTTTGTATCTTTTGATACAGAATAGAAGCCTCTTGGAAAACAATGTTATTACTTGTTCAAGTACATCAGTCAG
The DNA here is from genome assembly GCA_014839685.1 of Anableps anableps. Taxonomy (NCBI): domain Eukaryota; kingdom Metazoa; phylum Chordata; class Actinopteri; order Cyprinodontiformes; family Anablepidae; genus Anableps; species Anableps anableps. The sequence goes on from CM026079.1 coordinate 7,653,744, forward strand.
TGGATAGAAAAAGTATTTGCCCCCACAAGGAAACCCACAGACTCACAGGAGGAATAGCCATGTCCAAATGCATTCATTCTTGAGGGCAATTTGGAGGGAGTGTGACGAGAGGACAGGGTACCTGAGGAGAACCAATGCATGGAAGAGAAGGCAAGAGGGACATAGCAGCAGAGCAACATGAGACCTGGCAGGAACAGGAAAGATCATGACACGAGCATCATTTTGGAAAAAGAACATCACACTTACAGTCAAACATTGGTAGTGGTGGTGTGATGTTTCAGAACTCGTTTAGATAGCTCATTACCTTGTCTTTGTTTGATAATAAAATGCATTTGATGATCTGAAACATTTACTGTAGGTAGGTGGGACAAAAGCAGAACACTGTAGGGTCAGGAATTTAGCTGGACCATTCCAGTACATAGAAACCATTTTTGGTTGTACATTTTGGGTTGTTGTCCTGCTTTAGTCTCAAGCCTTTCACAGCCTCTAATATGAAGTTTTTTTTCCAGGAGACTTTCATTCTTTGAATCACTTACAATTCCTGCTAAAGAAAACTATACCCACAGCATCATGCTGCAACCGCCATGGGTTCCTGTGAGGATAGTGTATTAAGGTTGATGTGCATTGTTAGTTTTCCTAAACAAACAGTTTTTTAATAAGTTTGAGTTTGGTCTCATCTGACCGTAGCACTTTTTCTACATAATTGCTGTATCCCCTAAATGTTTTCTTGGCAAATTGTAAACAGGACTTTTAATGGCTTTTTTATGGCGACTTCTCCATGTCCAGATTGTAAATTACAGGGCTAATAGGGGTCCTGTCAACAGATGCTCCCACCAGAGCTGTGCATTTCTGCAGCTCCTCCAGAATTACCTTGAGCCTCTTTCCCTAACTCCCCTTCTGTGTTCATTGGTCGTCATGATTCTATGTGTTCACTAATATTCTTTAACAAACCTCTAAGGCCTTCACAGACATAACACATAAACTGTGTTTATGTTAAGATTAATTTACACACAGTTGGTCTTGGTCTACTTAGGTAAATTCTAGAGGTAATTGGTCGGATTGGATTTCTTTCAGGGGTATAAGAGAAAAGGGGGCTATTTAAAATGTGCACCACACATTCCTGATTTGTGTTTGGACATCATTTTTTAAAACAATATATATATATATATATATATATATATATATATATATATATATATATATATATATATATATATATATATATGCAATCAAGTTGGTGTTAAAATAGATATATCTGAGCATGTGATACTGTGTAGGTAGGTATGTGTGTGCAAGTTTGTGTGTGTGGCCTGGAAATTATCTGGTCATTCATCACCGTCTGAGCAGCCGAGGCAAGAGACCATCCATCTTCCCCGGCCTTTCACAGCCAAGGCTGACACTCAAGGTGTTTGTATGACTTAATGTTCGTCTCTGCAGGATTTTGGGGTGGCATGCACACCTCCGAGAGCGTTTTTCTCTGCCGTGTGTGTGTGTGTGTGTGTATATGAGCTAATGTGACTGTTTTCCCCTTTGTTTACCTGCCAGTGCAACTGGATGTTTAACCCGCCGCAACAATGGCTCAGTGTCAGAGGCCCCGTTAAATCATGCTTGCATGTCGCTCAGAGGCTGTAGAAAGATAACATTGTATTATATTTTCATTTTAACATCAAAACTGACACCATGCCTTTGTGTGTGCTCCTCCATCAATTTGTAAGAGAGGCTCCTCCTCGTGTTTGTCTCTGGCAACTGGGAAGTGTTTGTCGAGGAGTATTGGTAAACACAAAAGCTCACCACTCTTATTGACTTCCTCGGGCTATGACCTTCGAGGAGAGTGTGTATGGGTGTGCTTCACCCTGCTTGAGTGTGAGTGGGGGCTTACAGTTACAGGCCTTTCTCATTCTCCTGCTAAAGGTCAGCCATCAGCCAGTATTGAGCAGCGTTAAAGGTGAAAGAAATGTGAGATATGTTAAACGAGAAAGCGTCCTGTTCTTCTGTCATCCAGCTCAGTCAGAGTGAGATGAACTTTTCTGCTGATGTCTGGGAGCCAGCGGAAATAAGACTCGGGGTGAGATCTCATTAATGCTCCTCATACCTGGTTAACAAGCAATGACATGTATACTGTTCAGTGTTCAGGCCATTATTGTCACACACAGGCTGGTCTGACAGAAATATGTGAAATGAGCACCAAATGACACCACATTACACAGTGGAGGTGGATAATGGGTTGAAATGGTGTGTCAGAGTCTTAGAGAGTGACAAGCTTCTCCCTCCCCAGACTACATGGTATGAGAAAAATCATGCTCATTTTTACATTTCTGTCAGCCCACCCTGTCTGGGTAAAGGTGATGACACCACAACTTTATTGAAAAGTTTGGAGAGTCATTCCATCAGAGAAGAAGAGGAATAGTTTTATTGTTTTTGCATCATACCTAGTAAATCGAATGGTTTCAGAACTTTTAAAAATAATCCAAACATACAGACATGGGAAAAGGCTTCCATGTCTATCAAGACAGACATGAAAAACCAACTAAGGACACACCATGACTCAACACCTTGCAGAATCACCTTCAGCATTTATAACCTGAAGTAGTTGTTTTCTCTATGACTTTATTAGTCTCTCAAATAGCTGTCTTAAACTTTTGGCCCACTGTTTCAGTTCATTGGGATTTACACTCCACTGTCTGTTATCCTTTTCAATGGCAAACTAAGGTAGGCAGCTTCTGCATTGTGTTCTTACTCATTTCACACAGTAGCATACAGAATTTGATGACTTAATGTAAAGTTTTATTTTACATTAAGTGCCGTCCAAATGTCACAGCAGTGACTCAGTCATATCACTGCATCTCATTCCATACTATGCAGGTGCTCTGTTAGCACTGAAGATCAGTTAACCTCTGTATTGATTCAGCTTTGCTGAACTATTGAACTGAGGATGAGTCTGTTTCTGTTTAATTTAGGAAATATTTATCTCAAAACTTGCAGGCACTCAGAACATTACACTTTAAGTTCTAGATAGTTGGACAATCTTTAAACATGGACGAAAATAACAAGACTGCCCTGTCACAGCAAATGTGAAGTACACTGAGTAATTTTACACCCTTCATCCCAATATAAACACAATATACAAATCAGGGTGCATCAAAAGAAATAGACATACTTTAAAAAGATGACAGAACCTGAAGCTTCACTTGATATGTTTCATTTCCCTCCATTTCTCAAAACACCAAGGCAAGATGACAGCACGTTGTGACAGCAGCTTTACAGATATACATTTCTGTGGTTTTCTCAAAGTCCCACCAAAATATTTTCATGTCAGTTTAAAGCAGGGACTTTGACTGGGCCATTCCTTTTTTGTCTTTCTTTTTTAGATCAACCAAAGTTATGAGATTATTGTCCTTTTGCATGACGCTATTTTATCCAAGCTTTAGCTTGCAACTTTGCAAGTGCTGCAGTTATTCTTTTAAGAGAGAAGAGGCTTCGAAACTCACACATACTTGTTTGGTCATTTTATAATTGTACATATAACTTCAACATTTAATGAACTTATAGGGCTGTTTAGCCTAAGATGGAGCTGTTGGGTATTTTGCACTTTCTCCAATCATTACATGGTCTAACCCAGGAGTCTTCAATTTCTGTCCTCGAGGGTCAGTGTCCTGCAACTTTTGGATGCTTCTCTGCTTCAACACACTTGAGTCAAACAATCAGGTCATTAGCAGAACTCTAAAGAACTTGGCTGTACACTGAGGAGGTAATTCAGCCATTTGATTCAGGTGTGTTGGACCAGAGACACATCTAAAAGTGGCAGGACATTGATCCTTGAGGACTGGAATTGAAGACCCCTGGTCTAACCTTAGGGCAGTGGGCATACTTTAGATGTTACCCTGCCACTACACACCTGATTTAAATTAACAGGTGATTAATAAGGTTCTGCAGCACTTAATGGCATACTGTGGGCATGATGCAGTCATTTGAATTGGTTGTCCTGAAGCAGAGACACATCTATAAGATGAAGGACAGTGGGCCCTTAGATCCAAGACTGAGAACCATAACCTCAGGATAAATGTTCTGGGACATCCACTCCTGGCAGCCATCTTAAAATGTTTTCAACTTGTTTCCATCCATGGAGCTGGAGTTGAAGACACAGGGGAGTCGCAAGGTAACGACTCTAACATGGAATGCTGGCGGGAAATAGGCAAGGCAAAGCACATGATAATGGGGAAAATAATGAAAGGAACAAGTAAAGAACAATTAGAACCGATGAGCTTATATACAGCAGCAGAGGTGAAATTGACAAAGCAACCACAAAGACTAATCAGAGGTAAATGGGAGGAGAAGAGAGAGTGCAGGCAGAGGAGAATCAGATTAAGGGAAACAACTGTGGAAGGGTGAAATAATTAACACTGGAGTAGAACTGAGAAATATGAATATGCTAAACACTGTTTCCATCATGGAAAGGAAATGGAGGTGATGGTGTTTATCTGGACAACAGACTGGAGTCCAGTGAACCTGTATACAAAAATTAACAGAGCAGACTGTACTTTTTGAGGAAGCTGTGTTTGCATATCATCTGTAAGTCTGTTGTTGAAAGTGTCATCTCTTCTTCCATCATCTGTTGGGGTAGCAGCATCAGAACCACTGACTTACAAAAGTTGAACAAACTGATAAAGAACGCTGTCTCTGTTCTGAGTATTGCTCTGGAACAACTAGAGTCAATTTTACAAAAGAGGATGTGTCACAAAGTCAAAAACATAATGGACAACCCTGAGCATTCTGCATACAACCACACAGTGTCCTCAGTCAGAGATATCTTCAGAACTGCTGCAATACAGACAGCTACAGGAGAGCCTTCCTACCCACGGTCATCACCATCTACAGAGACTCCTGGAAGAAACTTGGGTTGCGTTACAACATTTATTTTTCCGTTGGAATTAAAGCAGCTCAAAATTAAATTGAATGATCTTTCTTACTGGAGCATGATGGATTTCAAATCACTTTCCAGATTTCACTGGCACCATTGTTGATGGCTTTCCTTCTAGACATTGAAACATACCACCAGACCAGCAAACTACCAAAATGCCTGCTTTTCTGGAGTTGCTCACACATATGCTAATGATGATCAAATACATTTTAACAGAAGCACCTTGCTGCTGTTTTTCCTCTTAAAACATAAGGAAGCAAGTGTGAACTTTTACCAAATATTTATTGACAGAATGTCCCAAGGGCCACTATTATTAATTCACTGTTCACTGTTCATAGAAAATGCAAAGGTTAAGGCACTACATCAAATCTACCAAGACTGGGCAGAGACCAAATCCCATGGACTCAAAAACTCAATTAATGAGAAGTAATTTGGGAGGTCAAACATTACACTGAAGAAGCTGCAATATTTTATAGACAAGACTCTGGGAGAATTTGTCCACACAGCTGTGCATGTAAGAAGGGTAATGTCAAAATACATCTATCAGATGTACAGGAAGGAACTCTGGTGTACTTAGCCTTATCACTCCCCCTCCTCACTATCTTTAGCACTTAATTTGTGGTGAATTTGCTGCATTGCAGATATGTTAAATCTGACAAAAAAAAAAAAACCTTTGTGTTTTTTTTTCTTCCAGTTAATTCTTGTGAGCAGCTATATATATATTTTATCCAAAATTATAGCTTCTGTAATATGGTTTCTGATCATGCCACATACTGACATTTGTATAAATGTGAGACTAAACATGAAGAGATGAAGATCATTTTGTGAAATATCAAGACTTGTCACATCTTTGACCATATCTGCATCGCTACCCTTCTCTTCAGTATGTGTTTAGTAGGATGAAGGGTATGTCTGTTACTGCTTTAAAACATAATTCATTACTATTGCTATGATGTTATAGTCTGTTTTTTGTTTCCTTTTTTCATACATAAGGATCAGCTGAGGATCTTTGGAATTGGAAATGAGTTCCCCATTGCCCCAAAGTGGTCAAATAAGTATTAGCTGAAATAGCAGAAAAATATGTTAAAGCTGCTTCAGGCATTTAGCATGCTGACGTGAGTAAATCTTCATCGGCACAGAGGAACTGTCTGCATGAGAGATGGGGTGATTATTATCAGATCACTACTGCAACATCTGAGTAGCATTTGTCTACGTTCTGTAGCGATAGTGGCTATTTGTTTTATATGCTGTTTCTAAGTTGCACAATTCATGCCACTGAATTTAGTTTGGTGTGTCCCAGAAAATCCATAGGAAGCCAAGCCTACTTAGAGATCAAATGTATTTATTACAGTGTAACACCAGTAGATAGGAGATGCTGGAATGTTATTTGTATAAAGTCACATATCTACATAAGCCATGAAAATGCAAGATATGCAATAGAATGACAGGGGTAAAAGATAGCCTTAAAATTATTTTGTTATTAGTCTAATAACAAAAGAATCTTAAGACTAGATTATATATAGACACAATGAATTTTACTGAAGTAAGGGGTAGAAGAAATTTAGATGTGTTCCCTAAAAGAATGTATTGGTCTTGACAAAACTAAGGCCTACATCTGATTGATAGTCTGTGGCATACGAAGGATCCTTTTAGTGTATATTTGTATTAACTAAAATTTTTTGGGGTGTTACCCGATATTTGGCTAATACTGAGCTGTAAGTATGGTGTTGTATGGTGTTGCACTCGTTATATTTATTCCTTATCTTTTTTTTAAATCTCATTACTTCAGTTTTTCTCTAAACAAACAGAAACTAGCTTATAGACATGAATCAAACATGGAAAAACATCTTTTTCAGTGAAATTTCACAGTACAGCATGACTTTTTAACACACAAGTAGAAGCAGGCCTCATTTCACTTCACTAATAGCACATGCAGTGCCGTTTCAGTGCAAACTAAGGAGTTACGGTTTCATTTTCTCTGCAGCTCGGCTATGCCCCGGTGAGCTTATAAATGAAATATGCCACAATGCCAAGCCACTGTGCCTCACGACCTTTCCCAAAACTCTCTAGCTCCCAGCTCCCTGATGCTCGCTTAGCCCCAGCCTTATGCTCTCACACACAGGCAAAGTAAATGCCTGCATACAGACATTTGTACACACACACACACCCAAAAACTGAGCAGGGGAATTTTTAAACCAGCAAGCAGACAAACAGCCAGACAAACACTCACATGTACAGGCTGCACCTTACAAAAAGAAACGTCTCCCCTCTTTCCTTTTCTCCACAGGCTCAACAAACAAGCACAGCTAAGTCACTCTTTGTATTCCTACACCGCTGTGTGTGTTGTATGTTTTAATTTGAATGGATTTCAGGTGCCTTCATTGCCGAAATGTACCTAGCCTTTCTCTGCTTCAAACAGCAGCTGACATTGAAGCAGCCTCCCTCTGCTCCTTGTCTGTTTTTCTCTCCTTCTTTTTCTCACTTTCCCTCAACCCCTAAGAGACATCACACTGAGCCATCTATCTCCCCCATCTCTTCCTTCCGTTTCTCGTTTTGCTCCCCCTCCACTCCCTTACTGTCCTCGGCATGTGACACAAACAGAAATCAGAAATCTCTGGATTCTCTGGATCTCATAGCGCATGCTGGGGCTAGCATGCTATGAGTGATGACCTCCCAAGGTTCAGTAAGCCACTCTGGTGGTAAGTGTCAGAAGAACTGCAATCTGCACACATCTGGGGCACCTGGGGTAAAGCCTCAACACCCCATTATTAGAGGAGTAGAGATGAAGCAGTCATGCTGTTGTGCAGCCTCTTTCTACTCATCTTTTCACTAATACCTGAATCTCTGAGTCATCTCACGTTTAGTTTTAGCACATGTAATAGTAATAACCTAAGAGGATTCAAAACCTGGATGAAAATGTATCTGTTAGTCTTCCAAGTCAGAGCCAAATCTGTCTTCTGCTAAGGTTCACTTCAGCATTTAATAAATATTTTATAAGGATCTCAGGTGATAGACCAACAGAAAGTAGTATATCTGAAAATTTGAAGTGTGGCATGCATTTGTATTTAGCCCCCTTTACTCTGATACCTATGCAGTTGTCATGATACTAAAATTTCAAACTCGATACTGATACTAAAATAGATGGATGTGCCAAAAAAAAAAAAAAAAAAAAAAAAAAAAAAAAAAAAATCAATTCACATAAGAACCGTGATTCTCATTTACAGAATCCATTTAAAATGTCCCAAAACGCTTTTAAAAAATAAAGCAAACCCGCTGTCCGTCAGTCTCCATTTTGTAACTACATGTGTTAATAATAAAGTTTTTCAGTTAGAATATTTAATTAATTGAGATCAAGGATGTGTTATTTTAGTGTTCTCTTTAATTTTTTGAGCAGTGTATATTTGTATTGTTTCACTTTATTGAATTGTACAGCACTTTTCAAAATTCAGTGCAGCTGAATACAAATACACACCAGTTTCCTGAGTTTTAATTGTAAAAGCTAAAAAATGTAACTGTGCATCATTTTGATTGATGTAATGTATGTACATATAGTACATGCATACATGTATAAGACACATAAATATTGTTTAAATAACCAAAATACATGAAGTTATCACAATAATTGACACAATGTTCCTTCCATTTTACAATTATACACAGGTTTGTGTGGACCTATCACATACAATTCTGAAAAAACACCCTGAAGTTTGTGGTTGTGATATCAAAAACTAGGAAAAAGCTCAAAGAGTAACCCTGCAATAACGGTTGCCAAGGTTGTAGGTGTCAGCTCTTTAGACTTCCCATTTTACAGACTGAAAATCATAATTAAAATTAACCTCATGTTTTTTTTACCAGTTGATGAAGTTCTGCTTTATCAGTTTCACATGAGCGAAGACCAAAGGTTCTAACAAGCTGTTCTGGCCTCTCTCTTCAATCTAATTTTGTACTATTTAGGCCATAAAACTTTGAAATAATAAAACCAAATGTACAGATCTGTGAAAAAGTAAAAAAAAAATATTTAATTCATAACTTTGGTTACGTTTAAAACTTCGTAAGAATTCTTGACATTGCCAGTATATGATTTGATACTCATTGTTGTGTCCTCAGACTGGTGTGCTGTTTGTCTGGGTTCTGCTTTCTCCTCCTCCTCTTCACAGGGTGTGATTGGCAGATGCAGCTCTCAGGTGGCGTCAATTAACCTCATCAAGGAGCAGTATTTAGAGGAGTGGATTTCCTGAGATGGCCAACATGTGGTTAACTATGACTAGTGGTATGACTGGGCCTTCTGAGCTGTGGTGGTCTACTTTCCTGGAACTTACCAGTGTTCTTATGCCTCTTGACAGATTACCTCTTTGAAGGTTCCTCCCAGAGTTTTGGTGTTCAGCTTCCATGCTGACTTGGCAACTCTCAGGGTTTGCTTCCCCAGCATCTCGTTCTCATCCTCCTCACCGTTCTAGACGCCCACCTGAAGATCCTATCTTACTCACCTGCCTGTCCACCCTCCAACATTACTTCCTCTCCTTCAAAGGAAAACTGACTGAACCACAAACCACCATCTCACCCAACAAACAGCCAACCACCTGTTCTGGGGATACTCCGTGCTCCCTCTTGGTCACAACTCCTTCATCTGAAGTAAGAACCCGACCTCCGTCTCTGTTTGGAACTGTCTCTGGCAACCTTTTAATCACACCCCCACCTGTCTTCTAGTAAAGATGTGTTCCTGGCATGGTGTTTCTCTTCCAACAGATCAGAAAGCTCTTTTCTCCATTCAATAAACCATTTCAAACTTTTCATTCCTGTGTCTGTGATTGTTGCATACACCAGAGTCACCTTGAAATCATGACACTCACCTGTTTTAAAGGAATTAGGTGCTTTAAGTTGGTAAAACTAAATATTGTATTGTCTCATTCTAATTCAGGAAATGTTTCACTGTCATGACTTTAACAATGTTGTGAGAAGACTTCCAAATATTTAAGGGGGGGACCTCACTATTATATGATTGATTTAAAATGCTAATAACTGGGTAACTCTGATTTAAACTTGTCTAAAAATATCAAAAACTTGGTAAATTGATCTGACATGCTCGTGTCATGAACCAGATTCAACAGCTCAGAAAAGATGAACTTCTCCCAAATTAACTTAGATGGTATATCATAGGAAATCTTTGACTAAACAGAATCTAATACAGTCTTTACAGAAAAGCACCACCAAAGCATGATGCTACATGAGTGGGATGATGATGATCTTGGGCATGTACGCCATCTTTTTCCTCTGAACACATCAAGGGGAGTTCATACCAAAAGGTTCTATTTTAGTCTCATCTGACCACATGGCCTTTTTCCATATCTTCTCTGGAGCCTCCAGAGGATCATTGGCAAACAGCGATGGGCTTGGATGTGTGCTAGCTTGAACATTGAGGGGGACATTGTGGGTGCTGCAGGATTTTAATCCATGATGGCGCATCAGTCCATGTTGGCCATGCTTCCAAATATTGAATTAACATTAACAGCCATCTTGTTCAGCTTGGCTCTTCTCTCCTTGCAGTGGAGGATGGTTGTTAACAGCGCAGGTAATTTCTGGTACGTTTCATAGCATCGAACTGGCGCATTACATTAGCCACAGGCAAACTTCAACATTCCATGCCTCCAGCAAGCAATCACTTCTCAATAGCCAAGAGTCCAAACCCTCTGTACGACGTGAAACGTAGAACAAGGGGCCGGTTTTTACCAGGCTATCCTCTCACCAAGCTGTTTGCCTGTTGTCTTCTAGCCCATCTCAGCCTTGTGCAGGTCTACAGTTTCATCCCTGGTGTCCTTAGACAGCTCTTTGGTCTTGTCCTTGGAGGAGAGGTTGGAGTCTGTTTGGTTGTGTTGACAGGTGTCTTTTACACATGCAAGGAGCTCAAACAGGTGCAATTAATGCAGGTGGATAGGAGGGCGTCTTAAAGATGAACTAACAGGTCTGTGAAAGCCAGAATTGTGGATGGTTGGTTGGTGATCAAATACTTATTTCATGCAATGAAACACAAGGTAATTATTTAAACATTAGACAATGTAATTTTCTGGATTTTTTTTTTTTTTTTTTTTTTTTTTTTAGATTCTGTCTCTTACAGAGGAGATATACCCAAGATGAAAATTACAGACCTCTCCATTCTTTGTAAGTGGGAAAAATTTAAAAATAGGCTGTTTATCAAGTACTTATTTTCCCAACTGTATGTACAGATTGTATTTTTACCTTTTTATTTTCTTTATAGCATATATATATATATATATATATATATATATATATATATATATATATATATATATATATATATATATATATACTCAATACCTAGATGCTGTGAGTGTGTGAAAAGGAAGTCAAATTCCTTGTTTGTGCACAGAATCTAGGCCAGTGAAGCTGATTCTGATTCTGACACATAAAGGAATACATTAAAAATGTACCTCCAGCTCTGAAACAAAAAATTAGAATTAATAGTTGTTCTTATTTAGAAAGGAAATATTGAGTCCAAAATATCTCTCTTCATTAGTCACTAAAACAAAATCCTTCTTAGCTATTCTCCATTCCTGTGCAAGATTCTTTTACAACTAATTTACTTCATTCCTCATTCCTTTCCTTTAGAACATGCAACACGCTAGCTGCCATGCATCAGAAATGCACAATTATGGTGACATATGATTCCATGGTAATGGTGTGCCATATGTCACATGTTCAAGCTGTCTTAACCGATTTCCGTCGTCCCATCACTTTGATTTGGTCTCTTTGTAGAGTTTGGGGATCATGAAATAGCTCAAAGTCAGTGACTGGTGTGTGTGTGTGTGTGTGTGTGTGTGTGTGTGTGTGTGTGTGTGTGTGTGTGTGTGTGTGTGTGTGTGTGTGTGTGTACAGACTGTCAGTGACTGTTCATCCATCCATTGTCCATCCCTGCATGGTCACAGGGGAGGGCTGGTGCCTATCTCCAGTGGTCAATGGGTGAGAGGCAGTTTACGCCCTGTACAGCTCACCAGTCCATCAAAGAGAGACAGGATAATGTAGAGAGACCAGTTAGCCCAACAGTGAAGTTTTTGGACAGTGGGAGGAAGCCGGAGTACCCAGAGAGAACCCCAGGCTGGTATTCAAACCCAGGACCTTATTGCTGCAAGCCAACAGTGCTACCAGCTGCAGCACTCTGAAGCCTCAATGACTTCTGATGGTGACAAATCCTTTGTTGTAAAAGTTCCAATGACCTTTGAAATTGGCTTTTCAATTTCTGAGTTAGGGGGAAACTTTGCTTGACAGTTGTTCTCCGGTTGACAGTGATCAGCTATTTTACTTTGGATGGAAGTGAATAATTGGGTTTTTTATGTTTTGTTTTGTAAGTATATCAGTTTAGCTTTCTACATCCTGTGTATGGTATGGCCCATGTCCAAGTTTTTTTTTTTTGTTTTGTTTTGTTTTTTTTTTTTTTCAGTTAAGTGCACAAGGCTCTTGCATATCAGCCATATCTTCATGACTCTGTAATTTGTTCCCTGACCCCTACGAGGCATACACGTGTTCTGAGCGATCCATTCCAGATAGTGCTGAATCCAGGAGGTGTACACACTAAATATTTAAAAGACTAAAAGACCTCGACCCTTGATGTTTCCTGGCCATTTTTTTCAAATTCATAGTTTAACAAAGGTTGTTTTTACTTGTTTGGCTATTTTAAAATTGTCAGACTGAGTTGAGGAACAGCAACAAAAAAAATCATCTACAAAAAGTCTTTGTCAGGAATTTTCTGCAGTATTCCATCTTTTTACTCTAATAAATTAGTTTTATTCCTGAAGCAGTTTCTAATCAGAAAAAATTAGCTGTCATTGTTTAAAGACTACTTTTCATTTTGAATCTGTTAAATGTTGTCTTTGTACCTCTGAAGCCCACAGCACAATGTTGCCTGTCATCCTCATTTTAATCTGTCTCCTCCCTGCAGCAGAAATAAGCAGCTGCTTGATTGAGTTAAGATTTTAGTGCCGACTTGAGAGAATATTTTCAGCTTTTAATTTCCTCTAGAAATGTCTCTGCTGTTTGGATAAATAGCTTCATCTCGCTTCACCCTTCGATTAGTTTTCTTCATTGAATCTTTGACAAGAACCCCAGACCCTGAGCAGTGTGATCAGATCTGCTTCGCTTTGGCCTATTGTACAATTTAATCAGTGCAAATATGTTGTTATAGGGGAGAGGATTTTCAGTAAATTAACAATTATCGTCCAAGCCTGAGAAGTGATTTAAAAGGGTTAGGGGCAGCTTATATTATCATATTAATAAACTAAATTGAGCTTTGGTTATTGAAAACTGTTGTTGTATAAAGGTGAATTAAATGTGACGAAAGCAAGAGTTAGCATCGTTTGATTTGCAATATTAATGAAAATGCAGAAGTGAGAAGGCATGCTTATCAGCAGGAGTCATTATTTCATTCTGACCTGAAAGCAGCATGTAGTGTTGGACCCTCAGCCAGTTTATCCATCACCAAGACTTTGTGATGAATAGTTTGGCCTGAACTGTAATGTGTAAGTGATCACTCATGTTGGGAGTTTGCTGGGAAGGACACAGGGTGTATTAAAGGGCAGTTTTTCACCGAAACAGCTGTGCACAGTCGGCTCTACACAGCCTTTCATTCCCTCTCTGCATGTTTGACACGAACACAAGTATTTGTCAGCTGAATTTTACAATAGAAAAATATCTGGTTGTTGGCCTCACACTGGTAAGGTTAATCTTTTTAAAAAAAAAAAAAAAAAAAAACTTAAATTGTGATTGAGTCTCCCTGTTGGCAAAGTGAGACATTTAGCAAACTCTAACCTCCACACACAAAAGGAATAAATTATGTAAAAAAAAAAAAAAAAAAAAAAAAAAAAAAAAAAAAATGGCTCGGGTAGCAGATAATCATGATGGCGGTCAGCAAACTAAAATCTCACCAGGGAGCAGCGTAAACTCAATGATGGTAACATCAGTAGTATAACAGAGAGATAGAAACTAGTCTTTGTACTGTTAAGGTGTGAGGTGTACATTTATCTAATTCCAATGCTTAACCAGACTTGATGATTACCTCAATCAGGGATAAGAAACTGAGACTGTTATCAAGGTTTGGACCATTGTCTGAACTCAGCTTTTACTAGTGCATATTTGGTGATAATCTGTATTGTATTTTGACAATAACAGACATTGGGACTGAACAATAAATGTGGCTGGCCATACTGACAACTGAAATTTTATATTTATAAGATAACCCTTCTGTGCTACCTGTGTCCATTGGACCAAAAAAAAAAAGCACTTCTAGATACAGTGGACCCCCACCTATTCATGCTTCAGTATTTGCAGATTCGCCTATTTGCAGATTTTTCTGTTGAATGTAACTCCAAATTATTTGTGGAAAATCCACCTATTGGCTTTTTTTCGCTGAGTTTTTTGTAGAGCAAAAAAATGCGAATGGAAAGACAGTTAGGGAAGCTGCTACAATGCTACTTGACACAGGATTGGCTGGTGTTTGAAAAGCAGCCAATCCAGGAGTGCCATTCATTTTCTTTGGCTGTTGACCCAAATAAGAAACACTGCAAGGGTTAGTTTCTGTGGTAGTGCTAAGACAGCTTCCACTGTGCATATTAAGGTCTATTTGGTGTTTGAACAATTAAAATAAGCAGTTATGGGTGCTTTTAGTATTTGGGGATTTTAGCTATTGGTGGATGGCTGTAGTCCCTAACCTTCATGAATACTGGGGGTCCACTGTATTGCCAAGGAATATCATTAAAGAATAACATTTTTTCACTTTTTCATTAAAAGCAATATGAATTTCCTTCCTTGCCATATTAATGAAATATTCTTGAATTTTCTGAAATTTGAAATATATCAAATACATTAGTTTCACTTCTACCATACCAAAACTGGGGTATTGTGTCAGTTCAGTTAGTCTCTTTGCTTGTGGTTAGAATTTGTTTCTTTAGATTAGTGTTTCTTTCAGCCTCCTGTTTTACTGGGTTCAGGTTTCTTTTCCCTTTTTATTCTCCTTGCTTGCTCCTGCTTATTTTTCACCTCACGCTCAGTCTTCCTTTCTGCTTCCCTTCCCAATTGTTTATCATTTCCTCATTTGCACCTACCTTCTCCTTTCCCCAGCTGCATCCAGTCACCTATCATTAGCTCTTCTTGTTTTTCTTTCATTTCCATTTCCACCTCTGTATATTTAAGCTCTCCAGTTACATTGTTCTCCACTCACTCCTTCCATGTTCTGTTGTCATCCTGCAGTTTGATCTCATGCAAGTTGTACTCTGCCTTCATTAAATCATGAATCCTTTCTCTTATCTGCATTTTGCTCCTGCAAAAAAACTCACCAAACATAACAATTACATTTCATTTAAACTGCTTCTCATAGGAATCAGTGGCACAAAAATAATACAGAAGGGACATATTAATTGAGTTTGGAATGCATATTAAAAACTTGATGATGAAAAGATGGAATATTAAATTCATCTCAAAATACAAAACCCAGTCAACTTTTATGCCATTTGCATTAACACAGCTAACATATACAAAATAAAACTCAAAACAAAAAAGGTTCAAGAACCCAACTGAAGTTATTCCTGAGAACAAGTAGATTGCTGCATGTGTAGGTATACATATTCATGTTTATCTATCTATCTATATATATCTATATCTATCTATCTATATATATATATATATATATATATATATATATATATATATATATATATATATATATATATATATATAATTACCCCTATTGATTAAGAATTTGTATGTAAGCTCAGGAGCAGGACTGATCATGCCTTTTTCTGTATTTTTTTTTTTTTTTTTTTTGTTGACATTGTATCTGTCCAGTAGCTTTTCATCATCAGCGTCTGCGTGAATGGGAATGACTGATTTGATTGTAAAGGGTTGTCTTTGAGGATCCTGAAAAGTGCTATATAAGACTTTAGTCGTTTCATTTCATATTGTACAACACTGTGCATGTTATAGCGTTCTTACGTAGGTTAAAAATTGATCTCTGCAGCTCCTCCAGAGTTTGCTTGTCTGATTAATGCTCTTCCTGCCCCAGCCTGTCAGTTTAAGTGGACAGCCATCTCTTAGTTTTAACTTTGAAAAGTTAATTGTCCACTACAATTATTACTACTTTGTGTACAATATCCCAATTAAATACACTGAAGTCTACCATTGTAACATGAGAAAAATTGGAAATGTTGAGAGAGTATGATTACTATTTGCAAAGCACAAGTCTCACCTATCTTTGCTTGACCAATGCTGATTTCTTCCGATATTTGGTCTAAATATAACTAGCTGAGAGACTGAGCACAGAAATACTTTGAGGTATGAGACTTTTTTCACAATCTCTGCAGTATCTTTTCCAATAATAAGAGTGGGTTTCAGTCATAAGTAAAGCATATTTTAGTAAGGAAGCTGAAATATAATGAAATGGCAAAAATAGGTTTTAAGGGACCTCATGCTTACACAAGAAATCCAACTATCCTGCTTAAGGAACTGAACCCAAGGAATATTTTTTTAATGCACTATGCAATATTCAGGAACTACCCACCTCATTTGGTCTACTTAAGAAATGTTCTATTCAGTAATGATTCTTACAAAAAAATTATAAACCATATGAAAAGAATTATCAATAGCATAAAATCCAGCGAAGGATCAGAGGGGAAGCTGGTTAACAAGGTAACAGGACACTCACTAAACAGTCTAAACTATTGGATCACAACTGTGTACACAGAGGAGCAACCAAGACCAGGAGGCATAATGAAAAAGGCACTTATGAAGACATTTTTAAAAGAAAAAGAAAGAACAGTGGGTAACTAATGGAAGTAACTAATCTATGACATGGGAGTTTTAAGTAATGACCGCAACAAACTGGATAAAAACACGTTGATATAAGCAAAATATAAATAATCATAATCAAAGGTGTCCCATTAACAGTGTCCCCCAAAAAATAGGCACTATACTGAACAAAACACTAACTCTAAAAAAATTGACATTTCTATGCATAGTGCCTTCAGACAGCATTCACATTCCTTGAATCTTTTCACATTTTGTTTCAAATAAGAATCTGTTATTTGTGGCATTCTTTTGCATTCGCTCCCTGATACCCTTAATTATAATCCAATGCAACCAACTACCTTCAGAAGTCACTGTGTGAAAGTTATTTTCAGTATAAATACAGTTGTTCTGTGAAAGTCTCAGATGCTTGTTCTGCTTTAAAGAAGATTAGTGAACATACAGAATCATACAACAGAAACGTCAGCGATTACGGAGAAGTTTAAAGCCCAGTTAGATTATAAAACCATATCACAAGCTTTGAATTAGTAACTCCAAAAAGCAACAGACAGAGCAGATAGGGAACAGGAGTAAAGTTTACTGTAAGCAAGATCTGAGTAAGTTTTGAAAAAACTGTGAGAAATACTATGTGACAAATAACACACATGAAGCATGAATGAAACTGATATTAATTAAATAATTAAGTCACATTTTTTGGATCTACTGTTATCAAAAATTGGAATAAATGGGCTGTACTTATGTGAAAATATATGTGAGAGATAAAATCCAGTAAGGCTAAAACCCAAAACTTCTCCTTCACCCCTCTGGAATAAAAATCAAACTAAATTCATGTCTGTTGAGCACCCCTTTCTAAACTCTCAGAGGAGCAGAAGTAGAACAATCTAAAGAGAAATAATGAAATAATTTATCTAGAAAATAATTAAGTTATTTGTATTCTTGTTGTTCCTCAGAGATAAATTATCAACACTCGAAATAAAGTGAGGAGATATCTGTTATTTCCCATCATACACAAGCGCTGTTGTTTTTCTTCTTCTGATCATGATCCGACCCAAAGTTTTCTTCATGTCCTGTGTGTTTGGCACCACCTACTGACTGGGAGCATTCCAAAAGCAGGTAGCCTTCATTTGCATATTGACACAGACGTTGTTGGGCAGAGAAGGCAGCAACAACCTTATTTTGCAGTGTCCACCTCAAAGAGCAGTTTCAGCTTAAATCATTTTAAACTGTTGAAAATGGGACACCCATCTACTTGCTGTTAACCTTCCACCACTCTAGGATTTCTGGCTTTTCAACAAATTTGCTACAATATGACATCTTTCTATTATAGGTAAAACTATTACTATTAATGTTACAAACCTCTTATAAACATTTGAATTTACAATTCTATAAAAAAAATGCTGATAAAAATATTCTAAACTAAACCTATTCATAATGTAAATATAGCACATATTGGCAGACTTGGAAGTAGGAACATCTTATCCTTTTCTCTCTCGTCCTAATTTGATAGTGTTACCGGTTAAGTTATTTAATATACCCAGTTTTTATAGTTACTCTTACACTCTTACTGCAGCAGGAGCCTATGACGGACACCTCTCCTCCAAGCATCAACAAGAGGTATGAAATTTATTTGACCAAAAAAGAAAAAAAAAAGATTTATGTTCAAAACTATTTAGAGCCAGAAAGACATTTAAACATCTGAACATGGCAACAAAATTTAAACCTGAGTACCATACAAATTTGCCCCAAATCAGGCCCAGATACCAAACATGCATGGGACCCAGATGAGTAGAAACGGGTCTGATACTTGGGGCCCACTTGGGTTACCCACCTGGGACCCAGTTATTTTTGTCCTCAGTTTTCATCGTGGCTCCATGTGCATTTGCTCACAGGGGTTTATGATGGGAGTTGGACAGGGTTCATGTTAGACCCATATTGTTCAACCTGCTTAATCCAATAAGTGACTCTATATTTTTTCCTACCATGGATATAGAATTTCAAGATTTTTTTTGAGTTCAACATAGTTTGGACCACAAGCACCAAAATCTTATGCACTGAAATTTTATCAAAGCTACCAATTCTCCAATATTTAATATAGCATAAAATTGATACAACTATGCTATAATTAAAACAATTCCTGGGATTACTTTATTGAATTTCAAAGAAATTCCAACTTTGATAATTTCATAACCCCCAAGTTCCAGGAACTGATTTTGATGTAACACCTGTTACCAGTACTAACTCTCCTCTCTATCTCTCCCCTCTCAATGGGTCTCAAGAGATTTTTTTCCTGTATAAATAAAGAATTTATTTGTATTATACCACTTCATACATTGCTTTCTACTGGCCCATTTATTCTACTGAGCGCGACTGATGTTTACTAAAAAGCCTGATCTATTCCCACATAAATTGCTGATGATAAGCTGATATATATCTTTCATCCACTGCTGGCTTTTATGCTAACTTTGGCTTTCATTACACTATAACAAGGTTCTGTTAAGTGTTTCCTGCTGTGAAAAAGTGGCTCTTACAAATCTCTGTGGTTTTTTGAACATAAGAGCTCTCTCTTCAAAGACATTGCTAGTTACTGACTTGATTTGTGATAATCAGACTGATTTGTTCGGTCTCACAGGAACCTGCCTGCAGCAAGAGGATTAAGTTAGTATAAATGAGTCAACCCCTTCTAATTCTCATTTTCACATTCCTTGAAGTACAGGATGAGGTGGAGGAGTATCAACTATATTTCATTCAAATTTATTAATTAATCCAACGCCTGTTAATAGCTACAGATCTTTTGAACATCTAACCCTTATTTTTTCATCCTAGTTGCAAATCAGTAAAATCACTTTTGTGTGTTGTTTCATATCATCCACCAGGCCCTTACTCTCAATTTTTAGATCATTTCTCAGATTTTTTTTTTTTATCTGATCTAGTGTTAAATACTGATAATATCATTATAGGGGTGTTCTTGAACATTCATGTTGACACTGAGGGTGATAGTCTAAATTTAACCTTCAGTGCTATCTTAGATTCATTTGGCTTCACTGAAAGAATTCACAGTCCTACCCACTCGTGTTGTCATACTTTAGACCTTGTGCTGACATATGGCACTGAGTGTGAAGAAATAACAATACTTACCCATAACCCTGTGCTGTCTGATCATTTTTTTAATAACCTTTGAGTTAATTTTAACTGAGTATTCCAAAACTGAGAGAAAATTTCATTATGGAATATCTTCATCAGACAATGCTGTAAAATGTTTAAAGAATCTGTTCCACATTTAATTTCCTCAGAATCTCAGATAAACACAGTAGAAGGCAGTAGTTTAATCTCCAGCCCTTCTCAAATTGATGCTCTTGTTCATAGAGTTACTTCTTCATTGAGTGTGGCATTAGACAATGTAGCCCCCTTAAAAAATAATTTAATTATCCATAGGAGGTTGGCTCCTTGGTTTAATTCAGAGCTGCGTACTTTGAAGCAGAACACTAGGAAATTTGAGAGAAAATGGCGCTGTACAAAAAGACCCTTCACCAAGCTAGAACATTGTATTTTTCATCATTAATAGAGGAGAATAGGAATAATCCTAGGTTTCTTTTTAGTACAATTGCCAAACTTACACAGAGTCATAGCTCTGTTGAGCCATCAATTCCCCCAGCTCTCAGCAGCAGTAACTTTATGGAATTCTTCTTAATTAAAATTGATTCTATTAGAAATAAAATAGTTGGCATCTTCCGGAACGTGATTACTTCATCCTCAGTAAGTGCTGCAGCACTGAATGTAACTCTAGAACCTTATATGTGTTTGGATGGTTTTGAGTCAGTTGAGCTTTCTGAGTTATCAAAAATATTAGCTTCTTCCAAACCTTCGACATGCATGTTGGACCTCATCCCAACCAAATTATTTAAAGAGGTGTTCCCTTTGATTAATGCCTCCATTTTAGATATGATTAATCTGTCCTTAGTAAATGGACATGTATCACAGGCTTTTAAGGGAGGCACTTGTGAAAGTTACAAATGATATTCTCTTGGCCTCAGATAATGGACTTGGGTCTGTTCTGGTTTTGCTAGCTCCCAGTGATGCTTTCAATACAGTGGACCACAAGATTCAGAAGTTGTTTTGGACCAGAACACCTGAAAGAGACACTGCTTGGTCAATCACTTGATCTGGATGGTATTAAACTGGCCTCAGATCATAAAGTAAAGAACCTCGGTGCTATTTTTGACCAGGATGTCATTTAAGTACCATATTAAACAAGTTTCTAGAATTTCCTTCTTTCATCTGCAGAATGTCGCAAAAATGAGAAATATCCTGTCCAGGAGTGATGCTGAAAAACTAGTCCATGCATTTGTTCCTTCAAGGCTGCACTACTGTAATTCTTTACTATCAGGAAGTCCACAGAGTGTAGTTAAAAGCCTTCAGCTGATCCAAAATGCTGCAGCAAGAGTTCTGATGAAAATTAAAAAGCGAGATCATATTTCTCCTATTTTAGCTTTCCTTCTTTGGCTCCCAGTTAAATCCAGAATAGAATTTAAGATTCTGTTTTTCACATATAAAGCCATTAATAATCAAGCTCCATCATACATCAGAGATCTGATTGATCCATTTGTTCCTAACAGAGCACTTCGCTCTCAGACTGCAGGTTTACTGGTGGTTCCTAGAATTTCTAAAAGTAGAATGGGAGGCAGATCTTTTAGTTGTCAGGCTCCTCTTCTGTGGAACCAGCTCCCAGTTTTAGTATGTGAGGCAGACACCCTGTCTACTTTTAAGATTAGGCTTTAAACTTTGCTTTATGATAAATATACTTATACTTAGACTAGCTTAGTCAACCACACAATGCAAACGATTGTCTACGGTCACTGTATGCTCATCCAGGAGGAGTGAATGCTGCAAGTCAATGACTCAATGCAATCTCCTGGCTTTCCTGAGAAACATTTTGAACTACTTTGAATAATTGAGCTTACTGTACTGTTTGATAACTAGGATCAATTGTAATGTATGTATGATTGAATTGATTTTTTTTTTTTTCTTGTAAAGTGCCTCAAGACAACATTTGTTGTGAAGTGGCACTTTACATAAATAAACTGAATTGAATTGAAAATCTCATTGTCTAATGTCAATATTTGAAATGGGAAACAGAGACAGTCCAGAGATGAGATGATAGTCGTGAATTAGTAAAAAAAGAAAAATACTATAGTATTTAGACCCTGATCTAATAGATTTTTGAGATTCCGAAAAAAATGAGAGAAAGTAGGGAGATTGGAATCTACTTTGACACTGAAGTAAACAAGCGACACAATAATCCAGTGCCTGAAAACTCATATCTCTGTCTGTGCCCTTCTGGGACATTTTTAGCAGTATATCCAAGTGTAGAATCCTGTAGAATATGCCCGACACCACCTCTGCTCACCGCTTCCTGCTGACTTCCGTCGTATAGAAGAGGAACAGTGTATTGATGTTACCTCACATCCAAAACTGAGTCTGCAGAAAGTCAGAGACACTGGCTGGCTGTATATTGAATAGAAAGTTAAAAAAAAGTCTGCTTGCTGCTTGGCAGGAATAATATTTTTATCCACCAAATGTAGAGCTGGGGAAAAAGTTTTAGGACAGCTGTGGTATCCAGAGAATGAGTCAGTTAATTTATTCCATAAGCCAGTGTCTGGCAAAATAGGATTTTATTTCCATTACTTAACCAAGTAAGTACAGACAAAATCCATGATGATGTACTTCCGGTGAGCCGCCATTTTTTGTATGGCAAAACAACTCGTCGGCGACAATGTGCTCTAGGCAGAGTAATGAGAATCGGCCAAATAGTTCCACTTTACTTTCATCAGACCACAGGACATGTCTCCAAAAATGAAGGTCTTTGTCTCTGTGTGCATTTTCTAGCTTCAATCTGTTTCTTTTGAAGTAAAGGCTTCTTCCTTGCTGAGTGGCCTTTCAGACCAATTTAGTACTGGACATGTTTCACAATGACACTCTCTTACCAGCTTCAGTTAGCATCTTAACAAGGTGTTTGGCTTTTGTTCTGGAGTCAATCTGCAACTTTTGGACCAAAATACATTCATCTCTGGGACATAGAACCGTCTCCCTCCATCATAGCGGTATGATGATTGGACATTGTTGGACATTCCTATTATGTCTACACTTTCATATAATTGTTTGAACAGATGAATGCGGCACCTTCAAGCATCTGGAAATTGTTCCTAAGCATGAACCAGACTTCTGTAACTCTACAGTTCTCTTCTTGATATCTTGGCTGATGTCTTTTGAGCTTCCCATTGAGTCAAACATGAAAATAGTGTGTTCCAGGTGTGGCCTTCAAATACATCCACAGGTGTGCCTCCAATTTACTTAAATGAGTCAGTTAGCCTATCAGAGGTTTGTGGAAGGAAACCCAAAAGGTTTGACCCAAGTCATGCAGTTTAGAGGACAATCATACCTGATACTGACCAAACGTATGTAAACTTCTGAATTTGACAGAAAATTACAACAACAACAAAAAAAAAAATCTCTAAAAAACGTTCTTGTTAAGTTTTCTGGAATTTAGCAAATAAAAATAGTTGTGGTAATTCTAACCCTAACACAAAAGAACTTTGGTCTGATTTAACTTCAGACAGTGAAAAAACTGTGTATGTCTTTTTATTTGATGTGTGTAAATATCTGGTTTGAACCGTATGTTCTAAATGCACTAGAATCTTCAATATACAGCAGAGATGTATGGCAGGAAAACATCTTATGGGTTTATGCAGTTTTCACAAATTTTTATTGTTTCAGTTTATCACACTGTTTATAACCTGTCAGTAGTAAAAGCTGAGAAAAACGCAAACACTGAAGCTTTTTTTCCCCCCTCCATATTTCTTGGCAGTCTGGGGTGAGAGTTTGTCACATGAAAAAAAAAATCTACAATTTAAAGGTGAAAAATTTCTTTCACCCAGCTCCCTGGCTTGGAACTAGAGAACAGATTGAGTGGAACCAAGACAACAAGCCCACTGTGAGCTTGAGAGGTTTAGTTATTGCTTTATATTTGATCAGAATACAGACCAGGAGATGAACATAGACTGAAAGAAAACGGTATGGAGCGAGATAGAATAGAATGACACCTGAGAGGGATAGAGGGATGGAAAGTTATTGCCAAACTTTTAGTGAACTAATCACAACTGTGTGATATAAATCGGGTTCATATGGAGAAAACTTTCTCCCAGCATGTGGTATTTTTTTTTTTTTTTTTTTTTTTTTTATATCCCAGAAATATAAAAAAAAATCCTGATGCAGATTCGTTTCAAGATTGTTTTGAAAGTTGCAGAACTTCTGCAGCATGTAGTTAACAGAAGCGGTGACAGCCCCCAACAAATTAGAAAAAGGCACCGAATACAGCACCGCCTACGGAAACCAAAACTTTATTATCAGAAGCAGAGGCATGCTGCGTGATTGACGGGTGATCTCTGTAAAATGTGCGGTGCAGAGACATCTCTGTAATGAGCACTTAGCACCTCAGATAGAGACAGAAAGGAGATCACTGATTATCACTATAAAGACGCCCTTACTCTTGCTCCAGTCAGAAAATGTAAATGAGATGGATTTGGTGAAGTGGGAGGAGTGCTAAGATGGTGGTGTGTGGTTGGACCTGTCACGTTCTTGTCTGGCCTCTCTCTGGATCTCCTCCTCCTCCTCTTTGTTTTCTCCTCTGCCTGGTGGAGAGTAATGGAAAAAAAGAGACTAAAAGGGTGTGTGTGGGTTTGTGACTGACTGTGGCAGCAGTTGAACCCAATACTTACAGTAGGTATTGAACATGTCAACATTTTCTCTGTAAATATGTTTATATTATTTCTCCTGACATGGAATTCAAACTATATGTTACCAACAAACCAAGTAATCCACACATATGAAGAAATCACACCAAATTATTGATTTTGACCCATTCTTCCACACAAACTTTTTTTTAGATCTTGAAGGATCAGGGGATCATTCCTATGCATTCTGATCCTCAGTTCTTTCAATATATTGTCAGTTGGATACAAGTACAAGTAACTGGGCCACTGTAGCAGTTATTTTGTTGTGCATTGTATCCTTGGTTGTGTGTTTGGGGCTGTTTCTGTACTTAGAAATTCACACTAGACTCATTTTCACAATCCTATCAAGAATGCCCTGGTGCATTTCTCCATTCAACCTAGATTGCAATGTTTCCACCTGCAAACGTAATTATTGCCATTGTGCTTTTGGTGTGATGTACAGGTGCATGCTTGCTCCAAACATGATGTGTACAATGTCAGCCAAAGACTTTAGCTTTGGCCTCAACTGACCTGATTAAAATTCACCAAGTTTTCCCTGCCTTGTCCAAATCTACTGCAGCAAACCTATTTTTGTTGGAGTCTTGTGTTCAGATCAGTGCAGTACCTACTATTTCCAGGTCTTTCTGAAGTTCTCTCCAAGTACTCCTTGACTCTTAGACAATCCTTTGGATTATTCTTTTAACTCTTTTGTCAGTAATTGTATAAGGAGCATCTGGTTGTGGCTGGTTCATGGTAAAATTATGGTCTTTCTGTTTCCGGATCATGGCTCCAGCAGCACTCATTGAAACATCCAGATTTAGAAATGCAGCTGCAACCAGTAGCAACAGTAAATTTTTTTGTGAATGTCTCTTTGCTTTTACCAATCGTATCTCTCTTTGCAATACTTAGCTAATGTCAAACCTTTTTCTAGGCTATTAGTTAATATTAAAACAAATGAAATTTATGTACACAAATGTCAAGAATGCTTTCTAAACACTGGCCAAATTTAACTGATTTCTTGGCTTGCTATCTTTTTCATATCCTTTTTTCATATTTTCAATGCTTAACCTATGTACCATATCATTTCATTACAAATAATTTATGGATTAGGTTGTTTCATTTTCTTTGTTTGCTGGACCACTTGGGTTGTTATCAAACTTTGGTGTGAAAGTCAATAGAATGATTAGAAATGTGTCTACTGAGTAAAACATTACAATACTAGTTTTACCCATTGTATTTCTATCTCTGTGCTGATGACATGGTTGCTTACTGTCATGCAAACTCCAGTGCTCTAGTATTTGGTCATCTACCTGCTGCATTTGATATTATTCAGTCACATTTGTTCCATCTCAAGTTGGTATTCAACACTGACAAAACTAAAAGTATGTTGTTTTCGAACAAAAACGCAAACCCCCTACTAGTCTTCCTGCTATCATTTCTGCACAAGATACCCAAATTAAATTTGTGTTTTGTTAGAAATATCTAGGTATTTTAAAAAGAAAGATGAAAACCTTTTTTTTTTAAGTCCCATAATAATATGATTTAAAAAAAGGTCAAAATAAAATTAGTTCTTTGGAAATAAATCATGTTTTTCATTTAATGTCAAACAAGGACTTGTGGCAGCTACCTTCTTGCCTCACATTGATTATTGTCACATTATTTATAGGAACATCCCTGTTACCTTCTTACAGATTTGGATGCTATTTATCACGGAGCACTGAGGTGTATCACAGGGTGTAAAACTCTTACCCATCACTATACATTATGCTCTCTTTCTAACTGGCCTTCATTATCTACATTTAGACTACTACAAACAGTCACTGGCTCACTACCAGTGTATTTGACATTCTACATGTCATCTAAAGAGTAACTTAAGCTCTGTTCACAAGATTTTATTACATTCTCTGTTCCTTCAGTATGCAAAGAACATGGGTAAAAAAAGCATTTTCTTACAATGCTCACCATACTTGGAACAAATTACAACAGGACCTGAGGCTGAGCAGCTTAATTGAACTAAAGGGTTTTAAGCATATCCTAGGGTCAATGGAGAAAGCATCACTGGATGGCTCTTCCTGCTCTTAATGTTTTATTGGTATTGTCTTTTTTTATTCTAATTTTATCTTATCAAGATAGTTAGATGGATTTTAATGACTTGGTTTGTTTTAACATGTTGTAATTTTGTATGTATAGTATGTATGCTCTGTCATTAAACACTTGATCTGTAACAGTTCAATAGACTCCAGCACACACACCCACACAAACACACTCAGCAGAGTGCAACACAGCCCAGCTTGCAGCTATCAGTTTAAGGCCCTGGTTCTTGTACCACTATCTGTGAATGTGACTGCATGTAAGGTAGACGTGTGCATGATGTCATTCTAATGAACAGCCATGTACCATTTGGCTGTCAGTGCTAATACAATATGTGTGTATATGTGTGTAATAGGCTGCATTCACACGCATCAAAGCTATGGCGTTTTAGCATTCAGCAGTGATTGCTGCGTCGAGTTTCATAGCTTTACATTTACTTATATAGATATTTCTCAAGTGTGTTTTACAAATACACAGGCAGCTGGGCTCAGCCTCGTTAGTGTAATGACACTTTAGAGGGCCATTGACTGTTCAGGAAGGTAAACTGTTGTGACTGGAGGCCCCATTATTCCCAGTCATGCCTGAAGGAGCACATCCCAGGTCCTCCATCATTAGAAATCATATTAAGCTCCAATGAGAATCAGTGAAACGGAAGCAACATGCAAATTCTTTTTCAAGCCTGCTTTAGCTTTGGAGGCTCTGAGCCCAGCCCCTCTATTCTATGGTGTTTGCATGGTTTTCTGTGTTAAAGTGAAATGTTGCTATGAATGCTTAAGTGTATGTCTGAAGTGCATTAAAACTCGGGTTATGGCTAGGGTGCAACAACAGAGCCTCCCCCACCCCCACTCCAAAGCCCCATGTGTCTATAGTGTGGGGGCTGGGAGGGGTACTGCAATGTGGTGATTCATATGTTAGGTTAGGGAGGAGGGGGTGGGTGCCAAGGTGATGGCATGAGTCACCTTGGGCGCAAGCTCTGCAAGTGGCCCTCTCTTGTCCCGCCCACATGATACCACACCGACCGAGGGCAGGGACCTCCCAGATATTCCCAGAGATGTTGGGGGAGCAGCACACATAGAGCGGCCTACCCCCGCTCTTTGTGAGGGAGCAGTCAGGGAGAACCCGGGCCAGCCAGGCGTAGTGAACCCCCAGCCAGCAACCTAATACCCAGAGACCCGTCGGTCCAGCTAAGACCTCAGGCACCACACGGGCACACCAAGCCCAGCCCACCAAGCCCCAGCCACCATGGCTCCCAGCCCTGGTTTTCCATGACTATGGTAAATCTGTCGAAGTAAAAGTTCCAGTGACCTTTCTAATTAGCATCACCTTTTCTGAGTTAGAGGAAAGCCTTTACATCACTTCTTTGATTTTCCTCTGGCTGACAATGTAGCTATGATTCCATCCAATTGTCATGCAAATTTTGAGCAAACTTTTAAAATGTACAAAAAAACAAAACAAAAAAAAAAAGGCAAATTAGGCATGTTTCCATCTGCTGGTTTAGAACAAGTCGACCAGGCTGTGCAAAGTGCAATTTTGTAGGATGTTGACTTTACACATGGCTGTGGTAAACAGGAAGCAGAAGTTGCAAACTAGCGTGGACCACATTTCTAAAAAAAAATGGAGAGTCCTCCCCTCCAAGCTGGAGGTTTGGACTTGTGGGAAATTTTCAGAGTTTCGTGCACAGACCCACCAGTGGATGATAAAGTTCACTACATCAAAACTTATTCCCCAAATGTGTTTCCATCTCCCCTTTAGCGCATTAACTCTTTTTCAGAAAAGCCCAAACTACCTCGAGTGTTAAAACTTTATAGTGAAATTGTGAAAAATTTGATGGAAACACAGTTATTGGCATAATGATCAACTCTCACACTTACATGCTTCCAAATTCTTCCTTGTGTTACTCAAAATGAGGTTATAAATTGATGTGAAAAGTTTGAAGGTTTGTTGATCAATTCAGAATCTTTCATATGAGCATATCTCGGTTTGGGGTTTATTGTTGTTGTTATTATTGTTGTGTATTTATGCTGTTTTCCTTTTGAGCTTTACATCTTTCCATCTCTAAAGGGGAGAGCCGGATAGTCTGCACCTGACATACATATTCCCAAGAATGACCCATTGGAGCTAGGGATCAACCTAAAGAGTCCTCCAATGAGGTTTTCCTGTGAGTTCCTGAGAAACTCCTACAGCAACATCAAAAACACAAATTGTGATATGCCTACTAGGATTACTCACCGAATCTCCACAGTCATCTCCTGGTACCTCCTTCCTTCTGGAAAGTCCAAAGACAAACTTACCTGTCAGCTCATCTGCACTGCCTGTCCACCCTCCAATGCTCAGTGGAACAAGCTCAAGTCGACTCCAAAAATCACTCACCTTTCTGTCACCACACTGACCGAAAACAACTCCAGCTTTTCAATATATCCTCTTGAATGTCCAAGTGACAAATCTGCAGCAACAGTGTGGTGCTATTGTGTCATTATGGTCCAAAAATGTCTGACGGATGGTTCTAACACCTTTTTGAATCTCTGTCATAAGGAATTAAGGTAATTCTGAAGGCAAAAACTAGGTCCCAACCTGGTTCCTCTAGAAAGATGTACATTTTAAAATACCTAATGAGTGTATACTCAGATTCTAGTCAAATTACTCCCACATTTCTTAGAGATACCCCCAAAAACTACTTCAAGCCTGTAAGGATTGAAGAGACGGTCAATAACATTTTCAAAGAAGCTACAGAGTGCCCTAAATGCAGACTGTTTTTTGCTTGCTAAAATGCTGAATATATTATGAAGCGTGAGTTGTTCTCACATTTTACATTTTGTTTGAAGTCCTTTTGCCTGTGTGACTATTCATAGAGCTTTTTCTTCTTAAAAAAGGAACCAAAAACCACAGATGTTTTGCAACAATCAAGAGCTGTGAATATCTCTTCCCACAGTGTCTTTAAAATCACAGCCTCACAGTTTCTAGCTATCTATTAAAAGCTGCTTGCAACAAAGATGTACAGTCATTTTCCTCAAAGTAGTGCAACATAAAGAGCATAAGCAGACCTAAATGAGATATGTAGGTAAAAATTGCTATTGCTTTTCATACAACTGTCAAAACCTTCACTTTGTATAAAAATGTTGGTTTTTGATCATTTTCTTAGTATGTCAAGAACCTGGAAGGACAGCCGATTTGAGGTTAGAACTCGCGAACTCATTTGAACTCTATGACCCCAATAAGTTATAAATAGACCCAACACCAAAGTAGGAACTCGTATTCCATATCATGATGCACAGTCACATAAGCATGGTTACTCACGCATTATGAAATGGAATATGGGATCATGAAAAGGAAGTGGGTGTTCCAACATAACAGCAACTCCAAACAGAATCCATTAAACATGTTTTTGAGGCAAAACCAAATAATGCACAGGAACTGTTTCATGTAGTTCAATCTTCCAGTCCTGGGCTGGAAGATCTCTTGACATCTGCCAGAAGTTGCTTAACAACATCCAACAAATACATGAAGCAGTTCACAGGAACAGTGATTATACAATTGAATATTAGTTCAATGATTTCCAGGTAAATCAAATATTCATATATGGTTTATACATTAAATATTTGAGCCTAAGAAAATCGCAACTGCTGCTATTTTTTGAAGAAGAATTATGAATTTAAACAGTCTTGATCTGGGATGGAATGTAGAGTTTTTCTAATTGTTTTGCATGGAAGGAAAACAAAGCTGCATCCTTTAAACCTGCCTAATCTTTCTGTTCAACTTTCTGTTGAGCTGTTACCAGGAGGTGAAACAAATAAATCAAGGCTCAGCTTTCTTTTAAAAGCAATCTAAAGGAAGTAATGAGGCAGATTAAGAATTATCTCAGCTAAAAACTGGGTCCTTGACAGCAACTGAACCAATTTTACCACAGCTTCTAATTCCATATATCTTGTGGTTTAATGCAGAGTCTGAGGGTTTCTAATTAGTGATTACACTTCTTCTAAATGCCTTGTATACTTTGGTAATGAAGGCATGAAGAGCTGTATAAAGAAGACAGAAGAATTGACAGAATTTCCAGCATTGCGTTGGTTTACCTTACTATTTTTCCTGTTCCTACCTAATTAAGACTGCTGAATAATCCCTCATTGAACAATTTTTTTGTTTAAATTTTGGTTTACTTTACCCCCTGCTTTGAATATCTTTTATCCATTCATTGCTGAGACAGTCTTTACACAGTGTGCTTGCATCTTGTAGTTCTAACAGAACAGAACTTGATTTTCAGATTTGACTAATCTGCACATAGCTAATATTTCCACATTTGTTTAAAAAAAAAAAAAAAAAAAAAAAAAAACAGAGCAAAGCAAATCAAGTTGCTAACTTTACTTAAAGATGTAGTTGGGTTGAATGATAGAAACTTAAGAGAATCCCTTTTAAGGTAGTTGAGAGCAGAATTTGTTTCTAAAATTATGCATGAAATAATTTTAAATACTTATGTTTGTAGGTTGTTGGAAACTATTTGAACTTTTTAGAGTTGTAATTTCATTCAATGTCATTCATTTACAAAGCACAAATTTATGATTGTCATACCTTACAAGACAAACAGGTGAAATTCATGTAAGAGATGTAGAATGATTTAAAATGATGGAATCATACAGGAAGTCTGACTTAGATATGTTGGTATGTGACAAAATTGGCACCCTTTGTGTTTTTCAAAAACATTTGGACATCTAAACACTGAGAAATTAAATTCATATAAATAAATAAGAAAATGCTGGAGAAAAGAGCTTTTAAAAATCCCTGCAAAATGTAATAAAAAAGGAATTTCTGGTAAGGTATCAATTTATTCTCTCTTAAAATGGCTAAGATCACACACAGCATTCCAGGAAAAGAACCACACAAATGTGAAGTACAGAGGTGGATGTATCATGGTTTGGGGATGTTTTGCTGAAGCAGGGCCTGACCATCTCACCGTCATTCAATATGTGAATTGGGCTTATCCAAGTCAGAAAGCAGGTCCATTGTAGACTGCCTTCCCAAACTACAACTTTACTCCAGAGATTACAGGGCTTGGATTCTGGCATCATCCATGGGTGGCTGTCTGCTCCTGTGTTGAAGGATCTGGGGGATCTTCCAGCCTCACAGCTACAGCTTTTAGAAGGGTGATAAATTAATTTCATTTTTTCTTTAATCTTTATAATCCAGTCTTAATTTTCTCAAGCTTAGAGTCACGCTACACATTTTTCAATATCCCAACATTTGTGGCATGCTTAAAAATCATCTGACAGCAATTTGAAGTGTTTAGGGGCCTAATGAAAGCCTTGATTCAGGAAGGTCAAATAATTATGCACAATAACACACCGGGTGTAGTACTTTAACTCGTACCATAAAGCAGCTTGATGAACTGATGAATTTGCTGCTGCTTTGAAAATTAATTTTACCCAAGAAACTCCTGACTCACCTCCATCTGACCTGTAATTTAAAAAGACATTTTGCTGCCATTTTCTCACTATCCTGCTCCTATTTTCTTCATTCATTCCTCCTATTTCCTCTCTCTAAATGGCTGTCATAAGTCATAAAGTACATTTAAATGTTAAACACTAAGGTGGAGGTCATGAGCCATTTCCCAACACATTACCTGCTAATGGTTCATATCTTAATAACCTCACTGGTCAGGCCATATTCTCCTGGGTGGATATTAAAACCATGGGGGTGAAATGAGAAATGCTGGAGCTGTTCTAAGCAAAGCCACTGTGATGGATTGTCAAAGTATGAGAGGTCTGTTTGACGACATGGATTAGTTCTGCTGACACAACAGAGAAAATTCTGACATCACATGAAGAAGATCAACTATAGAAGGATGCTTTACCCAAGTTTATACTGCACAACCATGCTACCTGGGGAGATGACAAACATTGCAGCTGCAGGAATTATCATGGGACTTACAATTCTAAAAAAAAACTGAGATGTGTCAGTTGTGTTGCCGGTGCCTGATAAGATGACAATCTGAAATTGTCAGTGTCAAATAACTGTCGCAAGATTGTAAAAATTAGTCTTAAATAAAAAGAACATGCATGTTTTTCTGCGATATACAAGTCTCTGGATGGATACCGTTCTTTCTACAATGATCTTAAGTGTGTTTATGTTTGTCTTTCTTCCAGCAGAAAGCAGCTGCAGCTCTGCCTACCTGTGTAAGCCTCACCCACACTGCCTTCAGCATGTCATCACTCTGCTTGACTTGTACAATGCAAGTAAGAGCGTGACACGCAGACCGCTCCAAAGCTTACTTAGGCTCTTATGGATTAATCAATACACACATAAAACCCCACACAAACCCCATTCATTAAAGGCATAATTCACATTTATTTGGATTTTCGGCATTATCCTGATGTAACAAATGCTAACAATCCCTCAGGCCGAGGTATTGACTTGTCTATTTCAAGTTGCACCAATAACTTTAATGATGTGTATGTTCTGGTGTCAGCTGTTATGCTGCTCATGTTGATTTACCTCCTGCCAGGAGAATCCTGTTACACCTGACGCTGCTGCTAATGCTATAAATGATTTTGAGTACATCTGTGTTTGAAGGAGAAAACAGCTGTGTCTTAACTTATGACAGCTAACTGACAAATGCATATTGGTTTACTATTAAAACCATTTTTACTTCCTGTTTAATGCACACTAGTTAGAGAATGTATGATTTATTAATTTTTAATATTTAGATTTTGAGTTCACGATGTCACGTATGCTGGCAAATCAGAAAAACACATTTTACATCAATGTTATGAAAAAAATTTGTGAAACATATAATGCGTTGCAGTTTGTGTCTGCATAGAGGATGTTACTTTCCTTTGATGACACCATCTTGCTTTATTAAAATGTTTTTGTTTTGATGGATCAGCTGTTCTTCTTAGGGATCTTCTTACTGCCCACAAGTGGTCATACTTATTAACAAAATAATTAGAGCCTAAATTCATCAGAAAGTAGGCTGGGCTGCCATCAATTGGAGCCATTTCAAGCATTGGGCATGTTGAGGTGAGAGACTCTTTTTCAGTGCAGACAGAGCATCTGGACAGTGCATAATGAAATTAAGTATTGCTACTATTGGCTCTTTGCTACAAAATTATTTTAACCTATTTTCATGCTATAGAAGTGCCAGTTATTTAGCTGTCTAAAAGCTGTGACAACAAATTTTTGACATGTCCAAATGATACAAATCTGTAGATGCCTGGCTTAGAGCATGGTCAAATCATGTACGATGCAACATCAGATGCATGGGACGATGATGATGGAGCATTATTTAGTTAAAGTAGCTTATCAACTTTTAGTATAGAAATGCAAGGCAGAAACGTAATAGTGTGATTGGATTTTCATTTTTATGATACAAAGAGAACATGGCTAACAAAATTTCGAAATTTGGCTGAAAGATACAAAAAAAAATAAAAAAAAATTTTAAAATGCAATAGCATTTTTATGAAATCTGTTAACTGTCTCCGCTGACACAGAAAGTGTCTTATTCTTACTGGGTGGGTAAACTTTTTCAGAAGTTGTGACCACTTAGCACAACAACAGCAGAATGAAAGGCAGAAATAGGCTTTTTATGAACATTGTATGCTTTCTTTGCATTTCAACTCCTTATGTGCCCTGTGAGCTCACAATACATTAAATACCACTATCATTTAACCCAGTGGTGTCCCATTCTGGTCCTCAGGAGCCAGTGTCCCCCAATGTTTTAGCTTTGTCCTTGATTCAGCTGATTCAAATGGTTGAATTACCTGCCCAGCATGTGCACAAGTCCTGCAGAGACCTGGTAATGAACCGTTTGATTTGACTCAGGTGTGTTGAACAAGGGAAACATCTAAAACAGGCACCAGCCCATCAGGACTGACATTGGACACCAGTGACCTAACCTTACCCCTGTGTTTTACAAGAAAGCTATGAGTGTCCTGATGCAATTTGTGATGAAAAGGGAATAGTTCAGTTTTAGACCAAAGCAGCTTTGAGTTGCAAAGAAACTTAGAAATATACTTTGAGTTTAAAAAATGTTCCAGCTACAATTGCATCTCATTAAATGCCATCCCAGTGTCCTATATTTGGTGTCATTGTTGACTTTTCTTAACAGCAATAAGAGATTAGGTCATATTTTTACGATTTGACAGTTCAGGTTGTAGTCTCACAACTACAATTTAATAATGGTTTAAATTTGGCCCACAATATCTGACAGTTAATGAAGATGAACACTTTTTAAAACATTTTTAGGATGTTATTTTTTTACAAATTTAAAGCCTCCCTAAAATGCAAAATATTAGGTACAATAGAAAGTGTTTTTATTTTATCAACCATGACACACCCACTCATTAAACCTGGCTAAATACAGTAAGTGTTGTCCTAAAGAGAATGACCCATATCCACTTCTCATTACTGTGAAAATAACAGAAAGCTTCCAAAAAGCTTCCCTTTTTTTAACCCTGTAAATGTTGTAATATTACAAGATCTCTAACAAAAAAAATGTATACATGTTGACTTTTCTTCTGATTTTTTACCCAAAATTAGAAATTAAACCTCATTGTTCAGTTATGGGATAGGAAATTTGCATTTAAGTTCCACCCACAGGATCACTAAATACCACAACTTGAAAAACTTTGGCTGAGCAGGATTTTTGTGATTTACTGTACAAGATTATTCAAAAAATAAGTGAACAAAATATCATTTCAGATTTTTGGGGTGATCATTACAATAACTGGAACATGTGTACGTGTACATATGTAATTTTTGTGCAACTCCAACATAACTTTTTATAATATTTAATATTAAATTTTCACAAAATCTTACAAAAACAAAAAAAATCTAGTAACATATTTTCACATTCAAAGTACTCCTACAAAAACCATCTAGAAGGTTGCACTTTTTTTTTCCATGTCCAGGTCTTGCAGGGTTAATAGCCCAAACATGTAAGACCATCTTCAGATTTTTATCTACAATGATTGAAGGCTACTTTGTTCATTTCCTGAAATATTCTGTGCTAAGTTTGTTGGTGAGCAGGAAAATTTTAAATCAAATGCAATATAATTTTTTACTGTTCTTAATTTTAAAAAATATGCTAAGATTAGAGTGTCTATGTCATTTGACATGATAAGAAATATGAAAAAAAAACAAAGGATGATAAAGGGATTACATGTAGCCATACAGTCTATGTATTGTGCAGCTACTATTCTGTAAGACAAATACAAGCAGACTGAGTATTGGAAAATACACAAAACTGGAAAATAAAAAACTGTGATCGGTATTGTAGACCAAAAAAAAAAAAAAAAAAAAAAAAAAAAAAAAAAAAACCATTTTAAATTTACATACATAATAATTGCCATTGGAGCAGAGTTTCTCAAGTTTATGTGACATATAGCAAGGGTAAAAGCACTTTTTGTTTTTCCTACAGAAAGGAAATCAACAAAAATTTGTTTTGTCTCTGTGGCTCAGCACCACATAATGGAATTTTTAACTTGTACACCATGTGACTTTAAAAGAAGGGTCAAAGTAACCCTTCAAATCTCAAGCTATGGGGAACACAAATGGAATTCCACCCAGTTAAGAATGATCAGCTTTTAAATCTACAGTGCTTTTAAGTCAATTGTCATTTAAAGATGTAGCTTTTATTGTTAAGGTTATTACAGTTTAGCCCACATGACTTGTGTGTTTATATAATAAAAGGGTAGAACTTATTTGTATTGGA
Organism: Anableps anableps; assembly: GCA_014839685.1. Classification (NCBI taxonomy): domain Eukaryota; kingdom Metazoa; phylum Chordata; class Actinopteri; order Cyprinodontiformes; family Anablepidae; genus Anableps; species Anableps anableps. Next base: position 7,690,021 of record CM026079.1, read on the forward strand.
TAACTTCTTGTGTCAAATTGGTTTATAATTATTTATGTTGTTACAAAACTATTAGTTAATGATCAAAAACAATATTTATTTAGTGATTTCTTTTGTTATATGTCTCTAAGCTAGAGTCTAGAGAGTCTATGATTCAATTTTTGTGTTTCTTGTGTGAAAGGCAGTGAATTCTCATGTAAGCACATGAAACACTAACACACTAACGAAATGTGGGTTAAATGACCTGTAAACAGTAGTTTCCAGGGAAAATATGTATCTTTTACTTTGAACGTTTGATTATTTTCCCATATTCTGTCTTTTTTTGTGACACTTTCATGCATCAGACATCTCAGTTTTATTTCCTATCTATATTCTATAGTTATTTGCTTACAGAGGGTTTGTTGATATATTATTCATAGCCTGACTTATACAACATTTCATTTCTAAGATCCTGCTCAAAATTGATGGGTTTTTTCCCCTTCTGCAGACATCCTCTGATATATAGAGAGATGAAAATAGACATTGCCACAGAAGAAAAAGAAAATTAACTAATGTGTAAAAACTAATCTTGCATTTCATTGTTTAAGCATGAGTTTTAATATGTATCTCCAATATCCAGGAAATCAGGAAGGATGTATGGACTGCTTAATTTGCTCTTAGTTACATGCATCCTATCTTGTCTCTTGGGTTCTTTTTCTTCTGTTGCTAAATATCCTCAACTCTGAATGTTGTCCAAAATACTGCTCATTTTATTAATGCATGTGTGGGAGATCTAAAAAAATAAAAATAAAACAACAAAATATGCATATTTGAAAGAATGAATTATGCATCAAATATTTGTCTAAATTGAGTTAGGTGCTGTTTTAATCTACAACAATCTGACACTTGGTGTATTTTTTTTAGATTTCTCTTCATTGACCCTTTGTGTATGGGTTTTTCCATTTGACAGGCTCATTTTGCCTCAGCCATTAATCCACTGGTGTCAGATCCACTGTGAATTTGGCTTTGGACAAGTGATGGACTATTTTCATCTTGTGACAGGTTGGTTAAATACTAAAAAATAAGATAGGATCAATGACCCTATCACATCAAGTTCTGTCAAGCTGTGTTAACTTCAGCACTCCTAGGTGTGAACACTTAAACTTCAGTATCAGTAAGGTGTTTTACATGAAGTCAGAAGAAATCATACAGATGTTAGGAAGCATTTTGAAAGGGAACTGTATTTTTCGATATGTTGAGATGAATCTGGTTTATTCAGGCTGCAGGAGAGCAAGAGAGAGCAAGACTTCAGGAAGATATCAGGAAGTTTTCAACCTGTTTTTGTTATGAAACATGTTGGATTTTGGAAATGTTGGCAGCCTTTTGGGAATGTAGGAGTTACGCATTCTCTCGGGAGCACAAGATGGAACTGCCGAAAACTGTTACAATTAGCAGCAATAACTATACTGTGAAGATGCTGGTTCAAAATGTCAACTTCTTAATCATTTTGACTCTGTTTTAAAATATTAATAAAACCCTGTTTTGCTGTTATTGCTGTCCCACATGGCGGGCTGAAACCTTTTTAAAGGTAACTACTGGATGCTCATAGCAGGCTGGAATATAAATATTTTGAATGATGTTCTTGTAGTTTCTTAAATTTAAATCATAATGACCTAAAATCAGCACCAGCAGGGCAAAGCATTAAGTTAGCCACAAAATTTTGATTAGTTCAATTCCACTTCTAAGATGCTGGTTTGAAGCTCAAAGATGGAAAGTCATTTTCCAAAAAAAATAATCTGATCCTAATCTGTCTTGCTTAGTTTAAATTTAGCTGCTTGTTGTTCTCCTATCATATAACTGAAATAACTGAAACCAAAATACTACACTAAATACATGGGTAAAAAGTATTAAGTGAATAATGCTTATCTGCCTCAGCAATACAACTGCCTGTAGCTTGTAGCTTAACTCTGCAACATAATAGAGCAAAGAAATTGCAAATAAAAAGTTATATCCTATGTTTGAATTTAGTTTTTAGTTTATTTTTTTATTTTATGTCGTGGTTTACATTTGTTGAATGCTAGCTCGCCTAAACCTTTCATTGCAAGCATTTAACTTTGCAGCTGTTGACTCAGTCTTATGTATTTTCAGAAAATCCATAGCTGAGGGGCATAATTAAAATAATTAGTGCATCCAACGTCATTTTACACCTGCGAGTCGCCTCCAGCTGCAGCCTTCTGCACCCCTGTATCCTGTTCTGCATCAACTTAACACCCTCCCCTCCCAGACCGGCATGCAGGAGTTTAAACAAATACACTCTCACTCTGACACCAGCAGACAGTTTAACACTGCAGGAGCTGCTTTCTCAGTGAAAGCGGATGACTCAGATTCAGAGTGGGAACGTAAAAACATCAAATAGGGTCTTCATAATGAATAGGAAGTAGGGAGGGCAAATTGGCTCGATATCTTCATCTAGTGTTGCTTAACATTTTTATTTAATTTAAATTCAATATGTTAAAATTTCTGTTATAATTCATAACAGTTTTATGAATGGATGTCATTGGGAACACATTCACCACTTTTTGTTTGTCTGTGTCTCTTTCCTGTCATGTTAGTTTCCAGTTACTCAAGGACGATGGCTTCCCATCCTAAACCTGATTTGGCTAGAGGTTTTTTCTTCTTACCATGGAGTTGTTCTTCACTGTTGCCCAGCCATGTGTTTACCCAGGGTGAAGGACAGCACTGATATGAAGAATTAGTCCAAACCAGACAACTCCAAGGAAATTGCCATTATTTGATGTACTCAATCTGACATTATTAGATTAAACGAGACTGTGTATGATTAAATCTTAATATGAGCCAAACTGTTTTGTACTGACTAGTGATATAATTAATTGGAATTAATAACAGTGGACCACTGCCTATTTACGGTTCAGTATCTGCAGATTTTCCAAATTAATTTGCCTGAAACCTGCCTTTTTGCACATTTTTTTGTTGCACTTATCAAAAATATTCAAAAGAAAACGCAGCTTTAGTAATTGAAATACCTAGGTGTGTTACTGCTTGACAGACTGGTGGCTGGTGTTTGCAAATCAGCCAATCTAGGAAAGCCATTCAGTTTCCTTGGTGCTGATTGGCTGTACCCCGAGGACAGAGATAAGGACTTGCATGGATGTTAGCTTCTGCGGTAGTGTTAATAAGGTATACTGGGTGTGTGAACTCTTAGCAGTTATAAGTTTTTTTTAATGAAAGGCTCAAGTATTTGCAGGTCAGCAATTCACAGGTGGTTGTGGTCCCAAACCCCAGCAAATACCGGGATTCCACTGTACAATAATTTACCTTTTTTGCATATATAGGTATTTTTAGTCATACTTGTTTTCTTTTACATTATTCTGTAGTACAAATGGACAAACCTGACATTTTAGTGAAAATTACAGTACAACTTCCAACTCTGGCCATGAACCCTTCAGATCAGGCAAAAAACCTTGACATCAGTTTTAATCCAAACTTAAGTTTCACAAACCAGTTTAGAAAATGTTACAAGAAATGTGTTTGTTGTCTGAAGAATGTAGCTAGAGTGCAACTGTTTCTTTCCCAGTTCACTCACACCACATCGATTTTAAAGTCTCTCTGTTGGCTACCTGTTCATGGTAGAAATGACTTAAGGAGCTCTTGATGGTATTTAAAACTCTTAATGGTCTTAAGCTATCCTGTTTATCAGACTTGCTGTTATAGAGTCTCTCCAGACTCTTCAGGTTTTCTGGAAAGAGTCTTCGGTTGGTATCTACAGTAAGAACTGAAATATACAGTGAGATGTCTTTTTCTTACTGACCTCAGCTATGTCTGACGATCGTGGCAACAGATGCAGGAGCTTATGGAAGGTAAGAGATGGGTTCAAAGAAGGAAGCGTACTGGAGTGTGAGCAGTTGGTAAGAGTATTCACTCAAGGCACTCGGTCAGGTAAGTGCTTTCTCTGATCTTTTCTGTAGGAGCCCAAAGGACAAAAACACGAGTTACCAAAAACACAGGAGTTTTCAACAATCTCAAGAAACATCAAAGGGTTTGCTTGACATGCTACCAGCTGTGGTTGATCATCAGGCACCGAATGATCCGAAGAAAGCTCCTTAAGTATGCAGAAGTAGAGTTCAGATCAGGCCTAAAAAAAAATCAAACCCGATCCCAGCCAAGTCTGATCTGACCCGACTAATTCACTTTAATTATCGGCCCAAGCCTGAAGTAAATCCAACATATTATTTTAAGATTTTACTGCTTTCGTTCTGAGAACACCATTTGAGTAGTGTAACTTCATTTACAGTCTTATTACAGTCCAATTAACTTCTGCACATTTCTTTCTTTCCTCAATAGGGTAAGCTACCTACTCCTCTATTTAAACTATAAGTAGATTAACACAACTTTATATTGTGCATTCTCATTTCATTTTCTATGTGTTGTATGTATGGTAGGCTTATTAAACATGCCACAGAAGCCCAAGCCCGACCCGACCATCAAGGAAATAATTTTGGCCCGACCTGGCTCTGTCATTTTATTATTTTATGTTTGTTTGCCCAGAGTTTAACCACAGAGAACAGAATGATAAAAACATGGATATACAGGTAAGTAAGTTAATTTGCAGGTGCTCAGGAGGGTTGCTTAGGACCTGTGGACAGAAAGACAGCACGGCTTAGGGGAAAGAATCAAAGTTGTTCAGGAAGCCGTGCCTCTTTCTTTATTGACGTTGTTTCACAGAATTGGAAAAGAGGCGGAGGTTCCCACTGAGGGAAGGAGGTATGGGGAGTGCAGGTGGGAGCAGAGCCTGAGCGTTGTGACATCCCAAGGTGAGGATGAACAGAAGGGATTGGTGAGATCTTGGAACCAGGAGAACCACACAAAGGAAAGGACAATGGAACAGAATCCAGGGAACACGAAGACTGAAGGGCACAAAGAGACAAGGGTAAGTAAAAAGTATTTTTTAAAGCAGTTCTGTAAACAGACCTAAGGTTGATCTACTGAATGTTCCAATGATGAGGTCTCGTCTGGCTCAGCCTAATATACCCCGGGTGGCAATCAGATGGAATAGAAACCAGCTGGGGACAATCAGGATCCCACCTGCCCCTCGGGAATCCTCAAAGGCCCTAATTTCGGGTCAGGTTCAGGTCGGGCCATAAATCTACACTCTATGCAGAAGTAGATGAGTTGATGGCAGTCACAGCCCAAGATACTAGACCTGCAGTTTCTGGAGAGATGATACAAGCACACCCAGCACAAAAATACTCCAAAACCATGACACATGCCTAGTTCTGTCAGGTTTCAACAGTATTGTCTTTTATTATTCTAGATATTATTGTTTGCTCTTCATGTTTTTTGTATGTTTACCATGTATGCTTGTAGGTTACTGTAGTTTTAGTGTTTTCTGTCCATTTATGAAATTGGATCATTTTCTTGTGCGTCTCTAGTGGTTCTGTGTCAATCCTTCTGTTTTCAACCTCTGTAAAGTACTTTTTGTGATGCCTTAATGCATGAAAAGTGCTCTATCATTAAAGTTTGCTTGATTGATCGATTGATTTTGGTATGCTATTTTTATGCAGTATAATGTATGACGCTGAATGACTATTCCTGCTGTTTAGTGACTGGGAAAGGTGTCTGTCAAGCGTAATTGTTAAAATTGCTTTCAGGTATTTAACTACTGTTAGAAGACGGGCAGAATTTCAAGCTGCTAACAGGGCAGCTCCTCATCTGACTGAACAGTGTGTGTGGGTGTGTGTAGAGAGAAAGAGCTCTGAATAAGTGTGCGAGTTAGCCAGCATGCCTTGCTATCCACACTCTAATAGATAGTGCCTTCAGATCTGAAAAGGTGAACAGAAGTCATGCTGGAGTTTCACTCGGCAGTTTGTCACAACAAATTGCTGCGTCTGTGTGTCCTTGTGTGTCAGCGTGAGCACGTGTGTGAGCGTATAAATATACAGCGAAAGGGCTCCTAGGTCTGTATCAACATATAACAGCTGCAACTCTGAGACCGCTGTGTGTGCCACACTATGTACGATGTGTGTAATGATGTGCTATTAAAATTCTGTCTGTTTGTGCTACACCTTAAGACATGTCAAGAGGTTATGTTTAATAATATGTCCACCTCCTAAAATCTTGAAAAATTATGTTCAAGGTCTCAAAAATGATCCACATATCCTCATGAATCGTTAATGAAATTCTCTAAGGTGTTAATGCTAAAACGTTGCAAATTTATAAAGCAATGTCTTTCTACGTGATGATTGTTCACTATTATTGCTTTAAAATACTTTAAAATTACACTCTAATCAACATGATAATGATCTACAAAAAGACTTAAAAAGAATAATCTTATTTCACTCCCATTGAAAAATCAGCTAAAGTCCAAATCCAGCTGCCTGCAACATTCAGTAAGTCCAAAATGCTGCACAGCATATGAGATGTGACAATAAACAGGTAGCTATTGTTGAACAAGTCCCTATGACCAAAGGGCATGTGGTTTCATTGTTGTATTATCCATCCATCCATCTATCCATCCATTCATCCATCCATCCAGTCAGTGGCTATCCTTTTTCCAGTTCTGTACTGGCCACTCTTTATTGGTTTCCCTTGACTGAAACAAACAAAAATCATACTGTACCATTATTTTTGTGTACCTTTACACCTTTTATAGTGGCAGCATAATGCTCTGATTTAGCAGTATGTCTTTACCATTAGCTGGCTCCTTCAATCATTTAAGAATGATGTTTTCTGTAGACTCCTGTAGGATTTTTATATGAGCATGCTTAGAATCACCATTTATTTGAGCAAAGCAATTCACCCAGCAGCAGTTAATTCTCCAGTGGATTTGTTTTGTTATCAGCTGGAGAACAGCAGATTTATATTGTGTTTAGAGCTCCTTTGACCACATAGCACTGTATAGGAATGCTATATTGGGAATCAACTCTAAACCTTTACCTGCCCAATTTGACACAGAAATAATAGAACTCTTAAATGATGTATATATCCTCAAAGCAGAGTGGGCTTTAAGCCTGTGATTTTTAAGTAACAATAAAATTTCTAACAAAACCATGTTTAAAATAATTTTACTGACAGAGTACGTAGATTGTGAATCTGAACCATACCACAGGACTTTCACTGGGCATTATCATTTGACTGCAGGTGGCACTGACATTTGGTGGAATGTGTCTTTAGCATCAGTTGTTGCTGAAACTCCGTTTTTTTTCCTGTTTGTTTCTGCTGTTGGACTAACCTACTTCCACAGTTATTAACAGAAGAAGCTAATATGAAAAGCTTCACAGCTAACTGATTGGGAAAACCAGTCATTTTGCAAATTATAGTTGGGAAGTGTGTGTATATCTTATCTATCTATCTATCTATCTATCTATCTATCTATCTATCTATCTATCTATCTATCTATCTATCTATCTATCTATCTATCTGTCTATTGGTTTACATAAAGACACATACACCTTCTTGTTTCCTCACTGTCTACAGTTAAATCGGACCGAAATTCTCTTGTTTTAGGTCTGTTAAAATTACCAAAATCATTTATTTTTATATTTGTTAAATGCAACAATAACGAGAGAAAGAATATGTCAGAGAACTACAAATTAACCTTTTGAAATAATTTAATAATGTTAATTCTTTGCCCAAACCTACACTACATAAATCAGTTTTGAATAATATCAAATTTAACCAAAAGACAGTTATCAGAGGCACACACAGTGGAGGAGGTGAATAAGTGACTTTGCGGATCAGATGCAGGGATTTATTTATGTGCAACAGTTTTAGCACCTTTAGTTTTAGGAAGCTGTTTTTGCCCGCAGTGCACATAATAAAACTCATTTAGAGCCGCAAATGATACAGGACCTTTTGAAAAAAGAAATTATAATTTTTAATAAATATCTACTATATTAAATTTGTTGTTGTCCTTTTATTTCTATGTTTAGGTTTTAAAGTAGAGAATCAAAATTTTTGCAAAAAGAGAATGGATACATTTTCTGTGATAGGATGTTTACATTTGTGGAAAATCGTGTAAAAAAAGCACATAGTTTACAATATGATGACAGGAAAAATAGATATAAAAAATATTATTGGTACTTTCACAGTTATTCTGTTGTGGTAATTAAAATTATTCAATGAAAAAACTTTAGAACTGCTATAACCTGCATTTGTTATGTCTGCTTACATTTTTTGCCAAAATTATTAAGAGCCATTGTAGAAGGTCTAAAGAGCTATTTGCAACTCCAGAGTCACAGGTTGCAGACCCCTGTGTTAGAGGCACAGAAACAACTTCAGAAGGAAGAGAAAAACACCGCTGTCCCACAGTATGCAACTTGCAGCACAATATACACAATATACAAGCACAGATCTTAAACAACACACTTATGTCATATGTGTCACACAACTTGATGTTTCACAAACATCCTTCCTATTTAGATTCACATGATAAGCATTTCTCGATACATCAACATACACGACAAAATAAAATACAGTGAAAAGCAACCCAGACATTTTCTTTAGTTGTTCAGCTGTTTAGCTTCCATCAAGGCTCAGTGTTTTTCCATAGCTCTCTCATGGTGAAGCCTTTTTCTAGGTGAAATATGCTAATTTAAACAGGCAATATGCAACTTTTAATCCAATTTGAAAAATGCTGACCTTTGCATTTTACTGATTTATTTCACAGATGAGCATTGATGGTAGCTCTCCCAGAATGCAAAAGAGTCAAAAAGCTCATTTTGTTTTAAGGTTTAAAGCAAATTCTGTATAAAAGTATTTTTCAGCATCTGAAAAAAGATTACCATAATTACTAAGGTGGCTTTGCCGGTAAGACTGCAGTTCTCATTTTTTCTGTGTGTTTGTTTGAATTGTTTCTGCATTGATTCTGGATTATTTTACTGCTGCTGTTCTGTGTAGCAGATTATACCCTTAGGAGTAATAAAGATCATCTTGACCTTGACTGGGCCTCACCATTAAATTTGTTCACATTACCACACTACATTCTGCTCATTTGGCTGAATAAACATCAACTGAAATATCATATAAATATTTTCAGCTTTTAATTTTGTGGGTGATAGTTAAGTTCTGTAGAAGACAAAAGATTCAGATAAGTGTTTATTTGTAGGTAAGGACAACCATTCATGATGGACATAAGATATAAACAATAGCAAAAATATAATTGTGGGGTTTCAGTTAGAATACACATTTTCTTATCTGTTGTTAAAGTAAAAGGAGTTATTTCTTCAGAAAGACATAGATATATGAACATTTCTTTTTAAAGAACTGAATCTTTAATGCGGTGTCCATATTTCCTTTACATGACTGTTTTCATGTTGGTTTCTGATATAATGGGACAATATAACCCAGTCCTTAATGTGTTTATTCTGGAGGCTAAACACACACAGCTAATAAACACTTTCACCTCTGAGTTACAAACTTCACAAGGGATGAATTAAAACTGGTGCTGGTGACAGTTATTTGTCCTTTGTTGGGCTCACAACAGCAGTATAACGCTTTCGGCAGTGACGTTTGTGGCTCAATGGGGTACTGCTGAAACAGAATGTATTTCTATTTCACAAACTTTACACATTTTTCAACTTGGGTTGAAAAATGAAGGAGCAGCGCATATCCTCCCCACTGCATTAAAACATTTAAACTTCTCCTGTTCCATGATTTCAAATGTTCCCTTTTTTTGTACAGTTGCCGATTTAAAACTAGCCAACAGCTTAGTGTCAGCAGAGTGAAACATTTGGAGCATGAAAGCTTAATAATAGGCACACTGCAGAAAGATCTCGTGCCTGGTGTTTGGGATTCAGTGTGCGTACTTTAATATCCCCTTGTCATTCAGGTTTAGAAATATCTGCCAAGGATTAACACCCCCTAACAACAGCAAACATTGTGTCTCCGCATCTTTAGTAGATGAGACAGGGAATACTAATGAGCTTTGTTGCAGTATCTAGGGTGGTTATCTTGTGAGCTAAAAAATGTGGAACCCCAGTGGCTTCAGCCCTAACCAGGCCTGTCCCTGTCACCTCTAAGGGTTTGTGAGCGCCAACGGAGAAATGCAAAAGAAATACGCTGACACAAGGTTGCACAACTTTTACAAGAGATAACATCATAGTAATCTGGTTTACATTTCTAGTTATGAGACTTATGTCTTGAGTTAGGGATACTGCCATGAATCATATTTACCATCAGTGAACCTTTTGTCCTGCCTCCTTGTCTCTGACGGTCTTGTCCAGTGCTAAACACTGTCATTTGTCATGGAGTGTTAGAGTAGCTCAGCATACAGGGTCACATCTGACAGAGATGGTAACCCCTGCCTTTTTCTGTCTTTTTGCTTGCTAAAAGAGCCTCTGCAAAATGTGTCTGTACAAACTGTCTGTTCCTTTCTGGTCAAATGCCAGAGCTAAAATAAATCTAACAGGTCACATAAGAGCAGCTCAGGTTCTGCAGTACTCTGGCTGCTTTTTGTGTTTGGATTTTGCGTATGCAGCCTTGTTGTCTTAAGAGACTACATCTACTTTATGCTTTTTTTATTTTTTGAAATTTTGATTTAGGAAAAAAAAAAATTGTTTTGCAAGAATAGGTCTGCTTCTGCAATGAAATTCATTTCTCTTACGATTTAGTGATTTTTCTTTTTAGAATAGTGTCACAGAGAATGTGTTTCATAGCTGTCAAACTGTTAATTACTTTACCAACAACCTAGGTGCTAGCTCTCATCAGCCATGACCGCTTTCCCCTTTTTCTTTTGTTTTAAGGAACTAGTTAGCATTTTGGAAGAGTTCTGTTCCCATTTAAACACAAAACACACACTTTACTTCCCAACAACACAGAGACATCATTAGGTAAACTCAACAACCATTTACAGTATTTCTCTAAATGATGGAGACAACAGCAATTCAGCATGTTGAGATGAAATAAAAGTTTTGACGGTGTCCAATATGTCTGACGGTGCATTACAAGCACAAAAAACAAACAAGACAGATGTTTACCAACACTCATGAGATTTCTTGTCTTGTCTGTCTACTGTTCTTATAATTCAAATCATATCTGAAAGAAGACAATATATCAGTAAGAAGATATTGCCTTTGCTGCTTACCTTTTAAAAAATGTTTCAAATAAAAAAGACGAAAAATTAGTTCAAAAGTGAACGATTCTCATTACATTAACTTACTGACCATAAATCGTCCCAATTAGATAAGGAAATGTATACATCACCAGGAATGTATTCAATATATTACAACTTTTCTTATTGAATTTATCTTATATCAGGTAATGCATAACTAAGAGTGTTAATTTAATTAAATTTTAACTTGTTTCCAACATGTTCAAATATCTCAATAAACCACGAAGTCTGTATGTAAAAAATGAGTTACTACATACAAAAATGTTTAGAACATCCTTTTTTACCTTTGCATTCCTGTAAAATGTTTTGTAATACACTCCTGATCAAAATCTTAAGACTGGTCACAAAGTACGGTGCTGAGGTTGGAATGCAATCAGACAGAAATTAAACAATTTCCTGAAAGGCTCTGGGGAAAAGTGCCCAGACTCTGCAGTTGTGCAGTTGGTAGCACTGTTACCTTGCAGCTCGACGGTTCTGGGTGTGAATCCTGGTCTGGGGTCTTTTTGCATGGGGTTTGCATGTTCTCCCTGTCCATGCATTTTGCTCTTTTGCATTACTGTGATCCATCACAAACTGTACCTTTTTTTTTTGAGACGATGTATGTATGTAGATCTATTATCAGCCTATATTTTATCCTCTTTCATATATTTTTTACACTTATTGCACCTTCAGACTACTTTTCTTCAGCCTAGTTCAATCAAAACAAATGCTATGCAGTTGCTTTTTAGCTTATTTAACTCATCAATATTTTGCAAATGAACCATAAAGGGCAATTGTTCTGCTGCCAGGAAACTTACTAATTGGATAGTTATGCATTTTTGATCTGCTAAACATGTATAAATAGGAATGCATTGACTAAATAGGATCAACATGATCAGATTCTATAAACTGATCCTGTTGGGAGGAAATTCAAACTCTGAAGTTACTGAAGATGGTACAAGGCTTATAGAAGTAGAAGGTTTAAAATGCATGTTTTCAAATTACAGTAAGAAGATTGATTATATCAATTTATTTCTATATATAGTATATATATAGTTGATTTTTTTTTTTTTTTTCTAATTTCCCTAGATTAGACCAAGGAGCTTGCACGTCCAGGAGGGAATCCCAGCCATCTTCCAAGCCCTCCAACACTCTTCAACTTATTATGGGGGATCCCAAGGCAAACCTATGCAGGATGTGAATGTGTTTTCCCTCAGGCAAGTTCTTCCTCTGCCCCAGGGTCCTCTCATAGACGTGCATGGGAATTCTCAGAAGTGAGACACTCTGGAGCCATCCTGATTAGATACCCAGATAGATTAGACTGAGCCCAGCAACCCAACAGAGGAAGTTTATTTCACTCGCTTGCATGTGACATTTCATTTTGTTGGTCAAGATCCATATTTAATGATAAAGGGTGAGGGTGTGTTTATGAACCAGGTCTTTCTTCAGCAAGACAAACTGGAGCTGTACATGAATTACTGCAGAAGAGGCCCTAGTTTGTCCATCCAGTTCCAGCTCCATCTTACCATCACTACTGAACAAGACAACAGCATACTTGAACTCCTTCTCTTGAGGCAGAAACTGACCTCCAACTGACCCATGACCTTGTTGGAGTAATTCCCCTTTTTCTGGTTGAGGACCATGGCCTCACTATGGCTTCAACTGGTTCTTCCACTGTCAGCCCAGGCCAGATTCGTCTCCATTTGCAGATCCTGTGCAGTTCCTCTCAGTTTTTCATAACCACTTCAGGGGTGGTATAAGCCAGGCCAAGCCGTGTATTGTGTGCAAGCGATTTGATTGACAGCAGACTGCATTCGTATATTGACCCGTGATTTATGTCACTGCATGAGCAAAGGCCTGACTTTGCAAACTCCTTAAACAACAACATCTCAATCACTGCAGTGGACTGGCGGACATGGCATCTGCAGTCACAGACCTGGTTGGTGTGGAGGAGCGTAATCATGAGCAGTGCCAGGAGCAGAATGATTATGATTTTGCAGCCCTGCAAGCAGCATGTCTCTCAGAAGAATGGGCACACAATGAAGAAGCAAGAAGCGGAGCAGTTCTGGTTAACATTCTGTTGGGGTTACAGTTTTGCACCAGCCAGTGTGAAACACTGGAACTACATAACATTAGGTTGAAGTGATGTGTGCATATTGTGCATATTGTTTTTGTTTGGGTTTTTCTTTTCAATAAAGTTCATGTGTGGATATTAGAGTACATCTTTTGATGGCATTACCTAAATCTAAAAGATTCCACATGTTTAAAAATACATAAAATACCACAATATAGATACATGTGTACTTATAGCAAACTAATCAGCTAATCTGAATTGTTTTCATTATGTTTAGGCCAGCAATGAATTTATTTAAGACAAAATGAAATATTTGGGTTTATTTGAGTCCATCAAAACCACAACCTTGAGCCTCTTCATTGCTGATTGTTGCTGCAAATGACATCATTGGAGCGTCAATCACAGCTCCTGCATGCTCACTGCCAGCCCACGTTCCCATGTTTCTGCCCACATTCACACCCGCAATAGTGATGAACAGACTGTCATTGGAGACACGCCCAACTTGGCTAGAACCCAACCAGACATTAATCTGCTAGAGTGAGACTTTAAAAGAACGGGCTTTAGAGAAGCTCACTCTCAGTCTGTGACCTGCTCTAGTGCAGTGCAAGCAAAAATGACATCCTGAGGCTTTCAAACCAGATACCCCCCGTTCCACATTACACTCTTGAGACCCTATCCACGAGGGCAGCCTGGCAGTGTCCATACTGCACTAGGAACAACATGAGCTTTGTAGGGACACAGCTTTCGCTGTTTAAAATAAAGACTACAGTCTGTAAAAGTATCTCCCAATTCCCAAGAGGTCCGGCATCCTATACTCCTGCAGCACACTGCTCAAAATGCCTTTGGGGACATTGCGTTAGGCACATTCCAGACACAGAAACACATGTGGCCCATCCAACCAAAGTCCCATTTCCTCCTTAGCAATTCAGCAAAGATTTGGTCCATTATTCCACGGCCAGGATGAAAGCCACTATCCTCAGTCTGAGTTTGCTGCACAACCTAAAAACAACCACATTTGTCTTTCCATATCTATATGTTTCTCCTTTTTGTCACAAGAAAATGAACAGACCTTCTGAGTATATGAAACAGGTTAAGAATACAAGGCAAAAACCTATCCCTCACAGAGGACAACTGTGAAAGCTCCACTGCACAGTTTTTGATCTTAGCTGGTATCTTGCTAAGGTGACTAAACTTTGATGAGATCAGCACAGCACCATGCAATCATGGAAATCCTGCAGTATTTAGAGAGTGAAATCCTCCTGGTTCATTTATATTTTCATTCAACTGAAACGACATTGCTCAGCCATGAAAATTTTTATTTTATCATTTTTGTTGTGTTGAGTATATACCTTGATTTAAAAACCCAATTGGTTACCATTTTATTTACTTAATGGTTGATGTAGAGAGGTAGTAAAGTGATTTAAATGCCTGATTTTGATTATGTTTTATTAAGAGCACAAAAAGTGTGAAAGTTTGAGCAAAATTAATAAGTATGTAACATAAAAACAGCACCAACAATGCGTTTCTGATTAATCCTAAGCTCTTTGTCCTTGCATGCTGGACGTGTACCTTTGTCCTTATTCAGCTATTTGTGTCAGCATATGATTCTGAGTCGCTGGGTGAAACTTTGTTGCAAAAGGTCAGGATCAGTTTGAAATTATGGGCCATGGCTACGGAACTGCATCCAGTATACAGTCTGACACATAACAAGCAACTCCAGTGGTGCCCTTGATGGTGAACCAAGCCAAGGAATCAATGAACAGACCTTGGCTCTATTCATCCTGCCATAGCTGTTGGCACAAAGCCTGCTGCTTCTGGTAACGCTCCAACTCCCAAGCGTCGAACCACTTCAGCATTAGCAGGACTGTATGAGAGTTTCATGCCCCTGAGGTCATATTTTGTTTTCCATTATTGTCGTTCCTACTGTTTTTAAGCATTTAAATGCATTTAATGCAAAATATTTATGCTTGGGTTGGCTTTGTTCTTGAATCTGAACACAGGAAAATTAATGCGGAAGATGGATTACTTGACACCTATTTGCCAACTGCCTGGTATTTAACTTTTTCAAAAGGCAACAACAAGATTTTCAAGTTTTTTTTTTTTCTTTCAACCTTCCAGCGTGGGTGAGAGGAAGATGAATCTGTTTATGTTAGGGAGCTTGGAGTTGTTGTTTTTTAAAGAGTAAAAAAAAAAAAAACAAGTGATTGGTCAGTTAATCTCTACAGTGGCTGCAAAAAAGAGAGCTCTCCGATGGAACTACACAGAGATCACCTCGTATTATCTCCCCTTAGAGTGATAAAAGACTGCTGCAACATCCAGCAGGACACCTAATGAGACCTAATAATAAACACATTGCAGTGCCTATAGAGTTGTATTTTTGTGTATCAGAGACTACAACAAAACACGGTTCTGTGGGAAAGAATCAAAGAAGATGATCTCTGTTGCATGTTCGTCCGGCTTGACATACATTTTGATCAAACGCATCAGTACGAGGAGGGTCTTGAACGTGCGCACACAAATTCAGCTGCTAATGAGGAGCTGAAGGGGGCTCTCGATCAGCAGCTAATTATCCTGTCCCTTTGGAGGAACTGTCAACACGTGTGTGTGTGTGTGTGTGTGTGTGTGTGTGTGTGTGTGTGTGTGTGTGTTCAGATGTTGGAAGGCTCTGTTGGACACACTCCTTTTTGTCTTCTCTATGCTAATGTGACAACAGTTCTATTTACATAATCTTTCAGCCGTAATTACATCTATACATGCTACCTATGGAATGCATCCCCCTCTCGTATGTGGAAGACACCCACTGTCAAACCTCACTTGTCTGAGTCTAATAACACTGTGGTGAAGGTAAATGAAATCAAGGAGAAGGTTGTTTTTTTAAAGGAGGAAGTCTCTGAAAGTGCAGTAAACACCTACACACAAACACTTCATACAGTCCATCAAAACACTTCAGAGATTTTTTTGTTTGTGAAGATCTGGAAAAAAGTATCCCTGCTGCCTTTTTTGGATTTAGACTTCCTCACGCCTCCATTTCTTTCTAACAGGCCCTTTTTATGTATTTGCCCTCAAAGACTTCTTTTGTTTTCTGTTTTTTGTCACAAATATTTTACAACAAATAAAAGTTAGAATCAGACAAACATAGCTGTGCTAAATAAAAAATGAAGTTTTAAAATGATGATTTTATATATTAAGAGTGAAAGGCTATCCAACACAACCTAGTCCTGTGTAAAAAAGTAATTGCCCACCTTGTTAAATAATCAAATAACTGTGGTTAACCACACTTCTTTGGCTAAATTTGTCTACTCACACTATAGCCTGATTGCTGCCAGGCCATAGGATCAGGAATCGGTTAAATCTAAGTTGTCTGACAATAGAAAGAAGGCTAAAAGATCTCAAAATGCAACAGAAACTCCAATCTAAATAAATCACAGAACAAATGAAAAACAAAATTACTGACATCTATCTGTCTGGAAATTGTTACAAAGGCATTTGGGTCTCCAGCAAACCACAGTGGGGCTCATAATCCACAAATATAGAAAACAGAACAGTTGCTAACCTTCCCAGGACTGGCCAGCCTACCAACACATTCACCACTTATTCAAGAGGTCACCAAAGAGCAAAGAACAACATCTAATGCATGGCAGGCCTCACTTGTTTCAGTTAAGGATCAGTGTTCATGATTTAATAATAAGAAAGAGACTGGGCAAAAATGGAGCCCAAAGTTGAGTTCCAGTGGAAAATTCACTCGTTACCAAAAATAACAGAAAGGCTCATCTCACATTTTAACTGTCCCCAAGACTTACAGGAAAATATAAAGTGTAGCATTTTAGAAGGTGTGCTTCCTGTTACATCTGATTCTAAACAGGATTTAGGCAAAAAAAACAGATAGACAGTCAGACTGTAACTGTTGGAACCAGAAACTCTACTATCTAGTAGAAAGTGCGGTCATCAGTTTGTGATGTTATTTGTAAAGCACATGTCATACACTGGGTAATTCAAAGTGCTTTACTGGTTTAAAACGTCACATAAAGTGTAAACAAGAAACATAAATCACATTAAATATGATGAAATTTATGCAAAAAAAAACAAAAAAAAAACTAAAACATGATACAGTAAACACTGATGTTTTCCTGATTTAAAAGAGCCAGCAGTTTCCGCACTGCTCGGGTTTCAGAGCCAAGACGCATAGAAACAAAATGCTGTCTCTCTTTATTTAGTTCTTGTCCAGTAAACATGATCCTGGTAGAAAACCCTCAATATGACTAAAGTTCAATAGTTCTGCCAAGAAGAGTGAGTCTAAATGATCCAATGTAAAAGACTCATTGCAAGTTATTGCAAACATTTAATTTTAAGTTGGAACTACCAGTTTTTAGTTTTAGGGGGCAGGTCATTTTCACACAGTACCAGGTTGGTTCGGATAGTTTCTTCCCCTAATAAATAAATTCATCATTTGAAAACTGCATTTTGTATTTATTCAGGGTGTCTTCATTTCTAAATGAAACCAGTTAGATGTTTTAAAACATTTAGACATGAAAAAAAAAAAAACTGTAAGAGAAAAAATACTTTTTCAGTGTATTGCATAATTTATAATGTTGTAGTGCATTGAAATTCCTCTCGATATTGCTGTATGATGAGTATGAATTTGTGGGTACTTGTCAGCGCTGAGAAGCTGGCTACTTTTAGCTATCTTTTATTTGCAGAAATCTACTAAGACCTGTGTATGACTTGTATTCCTCCCTCTGGTAACTAAGCCTCTGGAGAGTTTTCTTTTTTTGGCAAACCACCAGATGTACAGTCAAACAATTGTTTTGAACTTGCAGCTACATGTCAAAATCAGCTTCTGTTAGCCTTGTGTACATTCAATACATTATGTGTTCTATTTAACAGCAATCCAGGTTTATTACCAGAGTTTCAGTTTCTCAATCTAACTGAGTGGGTATGGTCCATATCAGGGTTGTCAGAATTCACTACTATGGACAGATTCATGGACACACAAACGTACAACACCAATGTGTCAGCTGTGATTGGATAGATTATAGTTTTTGGATGAAATGTAGATTTATCTCTATTTAAATGTTTTTCTTGGTGAAAAACGATCCATTCAAAAACAACATGAGACCTTTGTTCATGAATGAACTTCTTTCATTCATGAACATAAGAACATAAGAATAAGAATAAGATTGAAGAATAAGATTCTTTCAATGTTATTCTTTGTGATGTTACTTTAGAATTTTATTTCCTTTTTTTCAAAGGAAACAATAACCCTGTGGTTATTGTTTCAATAACCACATGCTTAAGGAGAAAAATCCTCACCCTGCATTGTTGTGGGATTATGACTGACCAGCACAGAAGAAATACTGGAAATGGAAATGGATTAACAGCACTGGTAAGAGTAGATCAGGTATGATTCAGTGCACAAAATGATGAGTAACCTGGTTGGTTACTAAGGTTTTATAACAACTCATCACTACATGACCTTAACTTTCCAAGCCTGACTCCATTCTAAAACTATGGTCGAAAATTCCCCATTAAAATACACAAATAAACAATATAAATTTCCCTGTCATAAAAAAAAAACCCTTAGTCAGAATAACACTTAGTAGAGGTGTTAGTATCCTTTATGGAAGTATGTACTTTGGACTTAGATTTGCAAATAATCAGAAGTTATATTGTTTAGTGTAAACATGAATCTGGTCAATATAAAACAGTTTTACATTGTAGACAGGGTTCTGGTTGATGCAAATATATTCAACAGCAGATGCTAGGACTGATGCTAGGACAGCTAGCAGCTTAGCATCACCCTTAGGCTTTTCCTGCTCACCTGCAAGAGGGCAAAAGTACAGAACATTTCTTTTCCCTTTTGCCTTGTCAGATGAAGGTCATAAGGGCTTCTCTCCAGCCTTACTTGCAACGTTAACAGCAGAGGTTCAATTTTTCCATTAAATAATTGTTCAGGTGAGTTGCTGCAGAGAGGGAAGGGGCTGAGTGTCTGCAGCTCCACTATGGAAAATTGTGTACCAGCTTGGAGAGAAGAAATCTAAATTTCAAATGAGTACAAAGAGTAATTTTTTTCAGTGTCAGACATCAAATATCACTGTTGGACAGTGTCTCCCGCCCCATGCGTGAAGCTACTGCAGAACTGGAGACCTCCTTCAGTGACAGACTGATGCATCTGAGGTACACAAAGGAATGTTACAGCAGATCCTTCCTCCCAGCAGCTGCAAGACTGTATAACCATCACTGCTCCCAACAATCTTAATAAGTCTTTGTAACTCTGCTGTTATTTGCACATCCCTGTTTGCAGTGTTCTCAGTTCTTGTAAATAGTCTGCTTGTTGTTTTTTATGCACATATATATCATGCACATGCACATTTTTATTTTTTAAATTAATCTACTCAGCTGCACATTACTTTTAAATCAAAGTATGTTATTTTTTTAAATAACTGTATTATTTTTCTTATGTTGTAAATGTGTCCTTACTGTACAGTCTTTTACTCTTATTTATATTTTTCCCTTTGTTTGACTATCCATGTTCCTACATACCTTAACCTGCTGCTGTTACACCTGAATTTCCCCATTGTGGGACAACAAAGGATATTTCTCTTCTCTTCTACTCTATTTTGAACTATTGATTATTTTGGTAGTGCTACATCCCACCTAACAGCTCGCCGTCTTTATTTACCCCAGTAACGACACAAGAACCCAACCCCATTGATGTGTGGTGTCGCGGCTCTAACTGAAACTCCATCTCTGCTTTGAATTGAATGCGATTGTGCATGACTCTTTCTAACAAAGCACGATCAACCTTCTTTTTGTGTAGGTACTGATGCACCTCAAAGCTTTCCCAGTTTTTGATAACTTCTCTGTCTCTGTATTTCATCCATCTCCTGCAATTCCTGCTATGAAGCAGTGACATTTTTTTCAGTACTTACTCTTCCTGGTTTGGAAGAAGATTCCCAAAAGTAATACAAACTAAACATTGAAATAGGACCTCATACTACAGTTTGATTCATCCTGAGTATGTGGATCAGTTAATATTTTGTAGAAACCAGTATTTTGTGTAATATAGGTTAATTGTAGTGCAGAGCAGGTTGCAATTTTATGGGTGCTATTCTGATTTGGCACATGTCATCTTCCAGTGTTTTACTGTGGCTGTCTTTTTTTAACTCCCACCATAGCTGAGCTATTTTAATGTTATAAATCCTATTTTAACAACTGAACTACCAATTGCATACAGTAAATGTCACTGAGTTTATACTTTCCAATTTATGAGCTGCTAAAATGACTCCTCTTTGAAAAATGAACTTAATTTTTATTATTCACAATCTAAAAAATACATTTTTCTGCCTACTGCAGAGTTTCCGAAAGGCTGATAAACACATCTGTGGCATGGCCGATTATTCAAATGGCACTGAGGATCATTGCACTAGAATTTTAATAGAATTTGAACGTATGCCTAGACTGAATAAAGATGAAAAATAAAATCCCACTTCATTTTCAGAGTTCTGGCTGACACCTGAAGGTTTGGGATCAAAACTGACTAGAATTTGGAAATGTTCACAAGTTCCAAATTTCACACCATAACACTCTCTTTAACAAGTTTTTGGAAGCTTTTACCCAAGGCTGGATGTTATCCTCGAAAGAGAGTACTTCTGTCTTTAACATTACTTCTTGTGCAATACAAACAAATAATATTGTAGATTCTTGTCACATAGAACACAACCAGACCTTGCTGGAAATTACTGACATTCTAGTAGTTTTGTTGACCTCTTTGCAGCCTTCATGACCAGTTCCTATCTTCTCTTTGAATCACCTCTGTAATGTTCTTGTAGTTCCATATTTTCTCTAACTGCTGATACGTGTTTTCACTCTGCCATCCATTCTTCCATGACTATGCCATATACAGCTAAGGTTAATATTAAAGTTATTCATACCCCTGATAGATTTAGATTCTAAGTTATTTTAATTCAACCAAGAAATTTGTCCCTGGTTTGAAATGACAGAGGCATCTCCCAAAGGATAATTAAACAATATATAAGGGGTATTATTTTTGAAAAAAAATATTCTCTGCTTTCATCTATACTTCAGTTCTGCTTTGCTCTCAGTGAAGACATTTAAAGCATAAATGTATAAAAAAAGGAAATTTAAAGAACAAAAGTTATATTTGTCTTGTGAATATGTACATATATAGTATTTTACAAAAAATTAGGACAAGCTTGAATTAGTGCAAATATGTATGGTATTGATCTCAGTGCTTTGACCGTTAAGTGTTCATTAGAGAGACAGCCTCGGGGAAGAAACTGCCTCTGTGGTGGCTCGTTTCTGCAAATAGCATTTTGTAGCACTGAACAGAAGGTTAAAGTCTAAACAGTTTTTGTCCAGGATATGTGGGATCTGCAGAGATGTTAGCTGCCATTTTTCCTGCCCTAGACCTGTACAAGTCCTGGATGGAGGAGTGACCTGTCCTGATGATCCTCCCTGCAGATCTAATTGTTTGTTGCAATTTGAACCTGTCCTGTTTTGTGACTGAGGCAAACCACACAGTGTTGAATGAACACAGGACATACTGATTTACTGCAGTGTAGAAGATGAGCAAGATGACCTTTGGCAGGTTGCACTTCTTAAAGTTTGCACCGGAAGTGCAATCTCTGCTGGGCTTTCTTCCGAACAGTGTCTTTATATGTGTGTTAGGAAAATCTCAGGTCCCAAGAAAGGGTGGGGTATCGACAGTTGGAAAAACTAAAGGAGACGTTCCACCTCTGTCACATTTAGGTTCTTCATGTGCATATTATTATCATCCAACCACATCCCAACAGAAATACCTCCAATATTAATGTGGTCTAATGTGTCAACACTTGCTGTTTTGACTGACTGTTGGATGCTCTGGATACTCCTTGAAATGCAAAAGCACCATTCTTGTCCCTTTATTGTTTTCATGCTTGAATGAAATCTGTTTTCATTGACATTACTGCAAAAAATAATATAACTCTTTATGAAAAATTTAAAACCACCAACAAAGGGTATAATTTCTTTAAAATAAAGTATTTTTTTGTCATTTAAAAAATTTTTGCATCAGCACTTCTACTGTTTACCTCCCATCGCTGATTTGTCTTTTTGACGATAAAAACGTTATAAATTATTAACATAGTTTGTGGAATTAAAGTGAAAAAAAAACAACTTCCAAGTGGATGTTTTGCATCAATAGTTTGTTACAATTTTACATAAATCATAGAGAACATGCTTAATCAAATGAGCTCTGCTTATTTCTTGCCTATGCCCATGTGTCTGGATGCGTGTGTCTTTTTAGTTTGTTGTCCCCAAATTAATTCCACAAACCTCATGTGGGGTAATTGTGCCACAAAATGATCCCCATTTCTTCACTCTTGGCAATTCTCATTCACTTAAGCTCATTTAGTGTTAAAGTGTTGCATGGTGGGAGCTGTCACTTTGACAGGTCTGAATGGGAGCCTGTGTTAATGTGGCTGTCAGTGCTGCAGAATGTGCAAAAGCCATGGTGTAAAGGCTGTGCGATAAGTGTAATTGTGTCACTTATAGTATAGCTGTCTGCCTGGTATTAATGCTCTCTTCATATCAAAAAGGGCTTTAGCTGAATTATTAGCATTTATAAAGGCCACTTTAGGTGGAATAACTCCTCTCCAAAAGAGAGAGCGAGAGTAAAATATTTTCAGAGGGTGCACAAGTTTAAACACGTGTTTGTGATGGAAATGCATGAACATGTCTTTTGTTTGTGTGCTTGCTGGTGCATCTGTTAGTGTGAGCCTTCTGGGTTTAAAGAACTTGTCAATAAGAGTTAAAGGACTCCAGAACAGATGATTCTCCAGGGTCTACAATGACCCTTTTAGCTTAAATGCAAAGTGTGTTTGAGAGAGCCTTCACATGGTATTAATCAATATGGGAGCCTCTGTGTTTGTGTGTATTTTACAAATATGCACTTTGGTCAAAACTGGCAACCTTGTTTGCCCTCATGTGTGCAAGTGTTGGTGCCATTTAAAATGGAAGACACCCCTGGGTGAACTCGGGTGCATGATAGTGTGTGTTAGGCCATTGGTATTCCATCACCTTGAGCGATCCATGGCCAAACAGATCCCATCATGTTTGTGTTAGGAGAACAAGCTTTATTCCCCCTCCACACACACACACACACACACACACACACACACACACACACACACACACACACACACACACACACACACACACACTCCTTGCATGCTGATGCTCCTTTCAGTCATCACGGGTGGGTTGCAGCTTCCAGTTCTCAGGCAGAATCTGTGCTGACAGTCCGTACTCCTGGTGATGTTTTGGAGGTTTGTGAGAACGGCGCGCCTGAGAACTGTCTCCATGACAGGCGAGTTCATGCTTCAGTGCTTTCAGAGGCAACTGAATGCATTGACCTGGGAGCAGTCTCTGTCACAGCATGACAGTGAGGGTGACAGCGAGGTTTATAGGTATTAAGGCAAGATATCGACACTGTTCAATAGTTAATCTTTAATAACTCAGGAACAGAAGATATGAAACTGAACAATTTTTTTTTTTTTCACAAATATCAACAGAATGGGGTGTTGGGGGGGTTACACAGTGGGCAGGTCACCAGTTCATCATAGTGAAAAATGATAAAACATATATATTTTTAAACAAAATTCTGAAAAGTGAATCACGCATTTGTATTTTGTACACACTATGTGTAAAACCACCTTTCACTGCAATTTCTATTGTAAATCTTTACTAGGTTTGTACATCTAGAGCCTGAAAATTTTGACACTTTTTTTTTATTGGATAAAGAGTAAATACAAATAGCAGTTTTCAAATGATGGCTTCATTCATAAAGAGAAAAAGCTATCAAAACTACCCTGGGGAAAAAATAATTCTCCCGCTTGTTAAATTATAAATTAACTGTGATTAAACTATGACCCTCGCAAACCTTGTAAAGTTACATGGCAATATTCCAGTATTTCCATTGTTCAAACTGAATCACTGCCTCTGATATGATATGTGTCAGCATCCAGCCTCTACAATGTGAGTCTGAACTGAATAAAGTCAGCACAGACAAGATGGCAGATAGCAGCATCATAATCATGTACTGTTCTAAAAGAGCAGGTTTGTGCAGTTGCAGGTGTTTAAGATGGAGATCTTTTTTTATTTTGTATAGAAATCCAGTTTATTATTTTAATTATTGATCTGTCTGTTCATTATTTTCTCAGTTTACCAACAGTGTTCTTTGTTTCTGTCAATATGTAGTCATGTTCAATAAATTAGAATATGCGCTCCGATGAGACTCGTTTGTAAGATTAAACCTTACCTTACTTTATCTTTTGAAAACAACTTTAAGCAGGTATTAAACATACTTTTCATTAAGCACACATTTCCATTTTTAAAAATTGTTTTTTATTGGTCTGATGTAATATGCTAATTTTAAATGACATCTTTTCATTAACTGTAAATTAACTGCTAATCATCATTAACAAAAATTAAGGCTTTGGCTTTCAAATCTTTGTGAGTAATAAATCTATTTAATGTGTTTCACTTAATGGCAAAGTTCCTGAAATAAATGGACTTTTCAACAATATTTTAATTTCTTGAATGGGTCTGTATACAGTGAAAAGCTTCACCTTCACTGATTTTGTCTTAGACACTCAGTTCCTCTTGCTGGTTGTTCTGGCAAACAAATGCACTTTTTGATATACTTATTTATAAATTCTTATTCTATTTTAATATTTATAACTGTTATAAAATGACATTTTGTATTAAATGACTAGTTAAAAACTTGAAATTTAGAATTTAGGACTTACATTTGACTGGGGACTTGCTTGTCTTGACTTTGAACTTGATTTAATTGGGATTAAGGCGTGAATGGAGAAACAGCAGATTTGCAAAACAATGATTCAGCCCCAATTCTGTGAGGGAGCTTATTAAAAATAATCACTGCATTCACTGTCAAAATAAAGGCCACCCTGAAATAAAAGGCAGTGTATCGAGATTTTCAGATTTGTTTCATTTAGATGTGATGTGAGTGCCAGAATTTTAGTTCCTGCCCACCATGTCAGTTCATAAAGCTGACCTTTATCTTCTTTGACTGCCCGATACTTAGCAAAATGCCACTTTGGAGTTAACATTACCTTGTCACTTCCTGTTTCATTCACTGAGGTGCTCTGAGCAACACCCAGCCCAGTTAATGAGATTTTATTCTGAGTGTTAGGAATTTAATTTGAAAGCTTTTCTTAACATCAGCAGTTTCTGTCATAAAAATTGTGCTGGGCATCAAATCTAGCATTTTAAAAGTTAAAATAGACTTTTCTAATGCAACTGGGCTCCCTTGGTTAACTGTAGAAGCGGTCGAGCTGCAAAAAATATGTTCACCTCTAAATTTTCTAGCTGTTGTGTTGTATTTCTGCAATCTGTTTTACTGATGAGATGGCTCACAGGTTTCTGCAGACAGTGGCAGAACCTGGAAGCGGATTATGACCTTTCTGCTGTGCTTTTGGGATGCAAGGTGCAGAATAAGAAGGCCAGTTTTTTGATGGTGTCACAGACCTCTATAGTATTTGTGCTTTTGGAACACAGTAGGGTTTATCCTATTTTTTATTATGATTTTCCCCATTTCAAGGAGCATTGCATGCTCAGATTTAACTGGACACAAACATTCTGCGGTGTTTGTGTTTCTCAGGGTGAGTGCACTTCGCCATTTTTCTAAAATAGATGAGAGGTCGAGCATCCCCCAAATGCATGATTGACCTTGTGAATCCTTTTTCCCCATTCCTTCCTTCATCTCTTTGACTCTGTGTCTCTCGTGTTGTCTCTCTGGGTTTCTCCACACTGATACAAAGTGAGTATGACATTTTCCGCTGGGTGTTTTTCTCTATCGGATGCTGTGTTCTACCTCCACAAGGTTCAAACAGTCACAATATTAGCAACCTTTTTCTGTGCAATTCACATCTTGTCTTTGTCTCTGACTTCAATCAGAGACACTCACCCGTTTCATCAGTCCCTGGACACTTGATCATTAGTTATAAACTGCAGCTGTTAGCTCCTTAGCTTGCTTAGCTGAACGCACGTCTTTGGTAGTTTGGATTTCTGTTTAACAAGTGTTATTTTTGCCCAGCTAGGAAAACAGAAGAGCAGAGAGTAAGCCTGCTGGGGGAAGTTAAACTGTCTGGAAAAAGGAGTTTCATATTGAGGGGAAACATGCTGATGTCCATAGATTGGTTTAAGTTGCTGTTCATAGCAAAAATAATGTCAAATATGGCAGAATGTGAATAAATTAATAAATAAACGAAGAATATATTGTTATACCTGATTTACCACAACAAGGTTGGATGATTGGTTTGATTACTTATACTGGGTTAGCAGTATAAGCTAGGCTAAAATGACTTGAATTTTTTCAAAATTAGGGCAGTGAAGGAGTGGGGTTTGAAAAATAACCCATAACCTGGATGACTAAAAACAAAACAGTAATCTTTAATAAATTAGAATATTTATTTCAGTAACTCAGTTGACAAAGTAAAAACATTATATAACTGATTATACCCAGAGTGATGTTTTCATACCTTCTGTTAATTATGATGATTTTCTGCTTACAGCTAATGAAGAGATGAGATTTAAGATTAGAATACATCAATGCAATTAAAAAACAATATTGTTCTACAGAAATGTGGGCATAATGGAATTCATATTTTAATTTACTGAAAATGACTATGACAGTCACAACCAATAGCCAGAAAAGTCCCAACTATTAAATTTTAGTAAATCAGAGTATGTAAATTTAGTTTTCTTCAAGAAAGAAAGGATGTAGGCAGTAAATATCTTACCCGCAGGAGATACTCCACTGTACTCTATGTCAATCCAGACTAGTTAATCTTGAATGATTAAGCTAAGAGCCATTCCAAAAGGGGCCAAGAACCAACGAGATATCAGCAGACTTAACGTAACTTTCAAAAGAGTCACAGCGATTTATAACAATGCTATGTTATGAACCTTTAAACCATTATAACGAGCCGAAGAACAGATGTAAACGGCATGAATGGACAGCATGGAGCAGCATGGTGGTGATGATGTACTGGAGGGGGAGGGTCAGAAAGGGTAGGAGTTTCTTAAAGAGACAGATCAATTTTAAGGTGGCAGATATGGCAATGATGTGAAGTCAAACTTCTTTTATGTCATGTTTGATATATATAGCATTTTCATTACAACTGAAGGTAAATAGTTACTTGGTCATGGTATAAAATGGCATTATGTGCCTGCAAAGTTCCCCTCACCCCCTTGAAACAAGCTGATCAGCCTTAACAGGGGAACTAGAGATGTAGGTGGGGCTCAACTCACGGTCACCACTGATCATGGCAGTCATTGTTGTGTAAAACACATGTTGTAATGTTTCTGTAAAAATCTCAGAAGTGACACAGCACAGAGGTTTAAGAAGTTTATTAAAGTCAGTGAACCAACTAAGTAGAAGAGACTGAGCAGGACCTACAACTTCAGGCAGATTTTCCAGCAGGAGGCAGAGACCAGGGAGGTCCTCAATGATTGCTGCAGGAGTGCTCAAATGGTCACCAAGAAGATCTCATTGAAATCCAGATCAGGTTCAGTATCTGACATTTCAAAGATTAGGTTGAGTAAAACTCCAGAACCAGAGAGGGAAAAGAGGAACTTATAAGTCCAAGGAGGGGCAGAGTCAGAAGACAGAAAAAAAAAAAAAAATGGTCAAAGCAAAGAAAAATGGAAGACTATGACAGGAAGGCAACAGATTATCTGGCAAGAGGCTGAAGAGAACAGGGGAGTTAAAAAGAGGCAGGCACAGGTGCTGGTAATTAGCAGAATGAGGTGGGAGGATGCACACATTCACTGCAAGCTGGGAAAATACAAAGCAGGCACTAGCTTTGACATGTATTGACAATGGGACATGTAAAGAGTTTTTTTCACTATTGGCACAAAAGTGTTCAATTAAACTACTTTGATAATTCCTTCTTTTTATGCTGGTTCATTTTTATATCAGAGAGTTCACTTTATAATAATCAACTTCTGTAAAACAATAACCTACCAATGTAAATGGGATGACAGTTTTGAAGTTCTTGAAAAGCTGTTCATATAAATCATTACGATATTTTAAAAACTGAAGCTGTTTCAAAACAGTAAGGATCCTGTTTCAGTTTTAGCTGGTCTTGTCCAGTAGCTTCAGCCAAGAGAGACCAAGATATTAACTCTTTATAATCATTTAAAAGAACCAGTTCACCCTTACAAATCTGTCCACACATATTCAAAGCAGAAACAATGACAATAAAAATTCTTTAAAATAACAACATGAACATGTTTTGGTTAGAAAGCTCTGTTTTGAAATGAAACATTGGGTATTAGGTTTGATGCTACTGTAGGTTTAGCAAAATAAAAATTTCCCCATGCAATTAAGTGATGAAAATAATCAATCTGAGGTTTACATAGCCACCTTTTACTTACTCACCTCCAGTGGTGAAAAACTTGCAAACTTTCAGTCTTTTAAAAATGGGACAAAATTAAGGGGGCTGACATTTTAACATCTCATAAAGGCAGCTGGCTTACAGTGATAAATGTGTGACTAACAGGTGGTGGGAAATCACACTGTTAGCTGGAGTCTAACCTAACAACTAACTGGGACAGCTAAAAGTGGATGACTAATCTCAATGCCAGGAATAAAAACCTCTGCCTTGGCAGGCTACCAACTCAGACACATCTTTTCCCTGCTACAGTCTCAATTAGATTAGGCTGGGTGTCTTTTTCTAAATCAGAGGCACATTGGCAGAATATTACCAGCTGTGAGCAATTTACCTTTATAACAATGAGGACTTTTATGTGCAAAAAGAGACTGTCTAAAAACACAAGTTTGATTGCATTTCTTTAATGCATATTGAACACGAACTAACGTTTGTGCTTTTCTTTAACTAAAAACAAAATTTTAGTCTGAAAGTCTGTGTTCCATGTTTGCTGTACTTAAAATTAACATCTACTCAATATTATTCGATTCAGTCAATATTTTATGCACTCAAAAATAATCAGGGAAATGTTTTGACATAACAGTTTGTTCTCCACAGCATGATTCTGCTACCAAGCAAGACAGTTAATATGCAACATGTTGATCGCAAAATCCAGGTCCATCTAAAGGGGGAGCTATTCTTGATGAGATTCCAGGTCAGTGAAAACTAATGAAGTCAAGTCATGCAGCCGTTATAAAAAAAAATTTAATAGATAGAGATTACCAAAAGAAAAAGTAGGAAAAGGTTATTTGGGAAAATGGAAAAAATATGAGGTGCAGCAAAAATGATCAAAATATTCAAAAGCAGGCTAAATGATGGTTCTGTGAGGCAAAACAGTGGCTGTAGCTACAGTGATAACTAGTGCCTGGGGAATATAGGTTCAATAACTCTGGTGTGAGACAGTAAATGGATTAACCAGCAGTCATTTATCATGGATATGTCTTATTTTGTTCCTGATTGGTCTTAAAACCTTGCGGTTGTTGCAGTTTGGTGCTCAGTCCTGTCTCTGTACTGTCAGTCTCCTGTTTTCATGGTGCAAAGAGTGAACTTTAGAGGGGCAATAACACCATTTCTACATCATAAAATGCTAAGAAATTAAGTTGTTGTGTAGCACGGAGGAACAAGTTTGAGCAGGAACAAGTTTGAGTACTAAATAATTCTTATTTAGCACTTAGTCTCCTGTTGCCCCAATAACAATCTTTTTTGAAAAAGTACCTAGAATTTGGTGTAGAACCTCACAGTATCACCAAACTTTTCAGAGTCTGGACTTCTTGAACCGTTTCACATTTCATGATGCTACAACCAGAAATTTGAATGCATTTTTATTAGGATATGTGTTATAAGCCAACACTAAGATGTGTATAATTGTGAAGAGAAAGGAATATGAAACATGATTTTTTTTAGACCATTTTAGAAAGAAAATCCAGAAACTGCAGCATTTGTATTCTGCCTCTCCACACATAAACTTCCCACCTCAATCCCAGTGTCAATACTTTTCTACAATGAGAGACTAACATTTTGACAATTCATCTTTGCAAAATGCTCAAACTCTGTCAGATTGAATGCAGAGCATATGTGAACATTTCTTCTCAGGTCTTGCAACACATTCTCAATAACTGGACTTTAACTTGGCCATTCTAAGACATGGATAAGTTTCGATCTGAACTAGGGGTCTCTAACCGCTATTCCTAACAAGTTTTATTTCATAGAAAATATAAATGGTAAAGTGTCTTGTCCAAGGGCACAATGGCAAAGTGACTCCAAAGACGCATGGAGTGGGGGTTCAAACTGGCAACCCACTGGTTACAGAATGAAGCTCTACCTCCTTCAGTGGTTCAGTACAGGATTGCCCCGTATTTAGTTCCATCATCCAACTTCACAATCCCCAGTCCAAGGTAAAAAAAAAAAAAAAAAAGCTATCCCGCAGAATGATGCTGCCACCACCACATTGAAGTGTTTTCCATTCACCAAGTGATTTGCATATTGACCAAAAATCTGTTCATCATTCTTCATGCTGATGTTCAGTATTGTTCTCTAATAACCCAATGATGCTTTTGGACCTGCTCTACACCCTCAGCAGGGTTCTGAAGGGTGCACGGGAGTTTGCCCAAACAGTTTACATGTGTTTTGTGGACTTGGAGAAGACAAAAACTGTTTGACCATTTTCCTTAAGGGGTCCTACAGAGGGTACTTTGGGTTGATACTGGTAGTTAGATCCATGCATGACCGGTGTCAGAGTTTGTTCATATTGTCCACATTAAATCGGACTTGTTTCTGGTGAAAGTTGGACTCTGTTATGAACAGAATCATGACAAAGGGTAACTTTGTCATGATTCTATTCATAACCTTTATGAGCAGAATTTCTTGGGACAGCCAAGGTGTTTAGGGGATCCATTTTAGTGATCTCAGATTAGGGTCTCTGTATTTTGTAGATGATGTAGTTCTGTTCAGTTTAGTACAAACGGCACCACATAATTTGGCGGTGCCTTAACACCTGCTCATACAATGCACCGCTTACTTACCCAAAGGTCCGCCTTGGAGCTTCAGTCCCCTGCCGAGCTCTTGCCCCACAAAGCACTCCTCCCCCACGCCTCTCCCACACAGCACCACTAGATTAGTGGCAGCAGCAATTAGCAATCACCTGGTGGAACTACAAACTACAACGCTCTCAAAAACGGTTGTGGTTCTCCATGGCATCAATGGATGGCATGGAGAAGTATTGTTGTGATGGCGTATTGAAGGAGGTGTATCAGAAAGGGTAGGGGTTTCTTAAAGAGACAGAGGCCAATTTTGAGAAGTTAGATGCAGCTATGATGTGAAGTCAAATTTATTTTAAGTTATGTTTGATATATACATCATTTTCATCACTACTGAAGATAAAATAGTTACTTAGTTGTGGTATAAAATGGCACTATGACCTGAGACCAAGGTCTAGAGCAAGGAAGAGGTAGAGTTTCCTCTCTGGGTAGGGGGATGAGGTCTTGCTCCAAGTGGAGAAGTTTAAGTTTCTCAGGGTCTTGTTCACAAATAAGGGAAAAAAGGAGCAGGAGATCGATAGGTGGATTGGTGAAACGTTTGTAGTGATGCGAGCGTTCCAGTGTATTGCGGTGAAGACAGAGCTTTGCCTTTCAGTTCAGCTTTCAATTTACCAGTCGACTTATGTTCCTACCCTCATCTGTGATCACGATCTTTGGGTGGTGACCAAAGGAACAGTATTATGGATACAAGCGAAAGAAATGAGTTTCCTCTGCAGGGTGTCTGGGTTCTTCTTTAGAGATCCCTCTCTTACTTCCCACTGGGAGGAGACCCAGAGGAAGACCCAGGACATGCTAGAGGGACTGTTTCTTGGCTGACCTGGGAACGCCTTGGGATTCCCCTGGAGGAGCTGGTGCAAGTGGCTGGGTAGTCTGGGCTTCTCTATTTAGGCTGCTGCCCCTACGACCCGACCCTTGATCAAGCGGAAGATGATGGGTGGATGGATGGATGGATGGATGGATGGATGGATCACAGTAAATGTTTTTAGTCAATTTCTTTACAATATAATTGATTCCTTTCATTCCACCTCAAAAGTATGCACTGGTTTGTGTTGTTCTATCACTTAAAACCCTGATAACATTGAAATTTACAGCTGTAATATGAGGAAGAAATAGTTTTCAGAGTACTGTAGACTAAGCTGCATTTATGGATGTGATCAAGTCAGGACAGAATTCCCTCCAAAGCATGCAGATGTTTAGCTGACACGAATGAAATAATGGCACTCAGACACTCATGCGCTCAGAGCATCATTATGAGCAGCTTGCCGTTTCTTGTCAGGAATATAACAAGCAGAGTCTGGCTCAGATGCATTGTGTTTTCTTATCTGGAAGCCAATGGGAGCATCACTGCAGTTCAGTGAGTAGTAAGCCAAAATAAACCCCCCTGTATACAGCAGAGATGTTATAGAATTCCTCATATGACATGTCACTGTTGGCTAGGCCATTATAAGTTGTCTTCAGAGAAAAGGCAACAGCGATGGGCACATTCTCAGGAGGCAATCTTTTCTAACTGGTAATATCAGTATTCCACTTTCAGCAACAGTGCCAGCAGAAAGTGAATCAGTGAGCTGAGCTTCACAGTGAATTACTTTTGTTGGACTGTGCAACTGAGGCCAATTCAAAAGGAGTGCAGATGTGTTCAGCTCTCTCTGAAAGACTCAAGGAACAACCCTCCTTTATGCGCATGCTGTATATTATCCAGTGATGAGTCATTTATCTGTACATGGACAGAGCCAGTGATGTTAATTATCCAGCTCACATTATTACCACAGTAAAGATACATTAAGAGGAGGCTCTTGCAGAAGTAGAGCCCCATGCTTGAACTTTAATGGAACTGAGGTCTGTTCTTCTTACAAAGCACACTATGCTCAGTTATAATAGAGAGGAAAAAGTTTCCAGCAGAAAATCACTTCAGCCCCAAAGATTTCAGAAACACTGCTTGCTGTTTGGATATAAACAAAACAAAAACAGCAGCATTATTTCATGTGTTAAAAAGAGGGTTGGGAACCTTGCTGCCACATGGCGGCTACCGAGGACAGACAAACAGCGTGAGGAAAGAGAAATGTTGAAGCTCTCCAGCAGGAACAGAAAATCCACAACAAACAGGATGGCTGCTAAACCCTAAAACTAAAGAGAAAGACTGCTGAATACACTCCTTAACTATCTCCAGCTGAGCAGCGCTGGCTCCAGTTAGGTTCTCCAGCAAGTTCTGGATATGCTCAGTCAAGAACGAAAATCAGAAAATCTGCCCTGTCAGAAAATAGATTATCTTATATAACTACCGTAGTTTAGGCATATACAACCTGTTTAAGTTCATGCCACAGCTTCTTAGTTGGATTTAAGTCTGGACTTTGACTAGACCAATTCAAATCCCTATCTATTTAGGAGACCTTCAGAGGTAGAATTGCTGCTGTGTCTTTGATCATAGTCTTGCTGCATAACCCAGGTGGGAATTAGCTCTATGTTACAAAGTGATGGTGATGATTCTGCAAGAGAGCAGAACTCATGACTCTATCAGTTAGGGAAAAACATTGAGTTCTAAAGCACAAAAATGTCACTGTATTTGATTGTTGTTCTTTTTCTAAAATGTGGTGTTAGTTTTATGATTGGATGCAACAGGATTCCAACTGCCCAAATCTTGGATGGGAGGTGATGTGTCTTCAAGAAACAACAGTCTTATATTTCAGCACTTGTTCCCATCTATGGAAAAGGTTGCACACTTACAAATTTTATATAGGCTCCGTTTTGAGACTGAAATAAGCTTAAGTTTTAGAAGCAGTGGTCAAAACTAATGGTGTTTTCACACCTGATAGTCCGGTAGACTAGGTTCGACTGGGGACCAAAATTGCAACATTTGTTATATTTTCAGGTGGTGCAGTTCACTTTCACACTGTGTCAAACGATCCAAACCCTTTGAAAAATATGCCCCCCCACCTGTAATGGTGCTGCACCAAGAACCACTGAAATAAATGACACGAAAACCTCCAGAGAAGACTTGAGAACACTTCCTTCTTCATGAAATATAAACAGCGGTTTACATTTCAGTTGTAGGATTTCTCTTTTGTCTTTAGCAAAAGACCACAAACCATTTCTCCAACTAGCATTAGACTCTCACATTTGTTTAGGTTGTATCTACCCAGAATGCCCTGCCCTATATTTTGCTTCCTTCTTTTGGAGTGCTCGCTATTCTGCTTGCATCCACATATGCATTCGAACCACGCAAGAGTTCACTTCAACCAAACCTAGACCTAGGTGGACCTGAGTTTGATTACGCATTCACACCTCCCCAAACAAACCGGACTTTCTTGGCAAATGAACTAGAGTTTGATTCAAGCAGACTAAACAAGGGTGGCTGGTGTGAATGCACCATTAAAATGCATTTCCCAGGTTCTCAAAGAGTTGCCCTAGCACTGTGTGTAATGATGACTATGAGCTGTGGCTCATAGGATTAAGAATAAAATTTTACAATAGCCAGAACGTGATTAATGAAAAAAAAAGTGATTTCAAACTTTCCACATTTATCTGTGAATTCTGAAGATAATAGCTATGCTGGTATCATTGTGGTAAGATCACTGGGAAAGTAGCAGGGATTTGGTGAGTATTAAGGGCACAGCATCCCCATGATTGCTTTCACACTAAAATAAGGTTCTTCAAATTTTCTAGTATCCAGACCTGTCAGAAATATAATATGTCAGTCTGATGAGAAGGGGGGCAGAAAGCTAAAGATTGATATGTATTCTAAAAAAAAAAAAAAAAAAAAACAGTCAGTGAAGAAGGATATATTATTAAAATCAATATTTAACAGTATTTCTTTATTTCTCTGCATGTTCAGATTCTTTTGAATTGTATCCATAGATTCTATAAAGGATTATATCAGTGTTTTTATCTTTTGGACACCCTCAAACTGTGGTCAAGCCATAACAATGGCATTCAGGCATAAAGATCTATTGAAATATCTCAGAACATCCCCGACTGATTAGTTGCAGCGCTATAATCAATAAAATTCTCTTATGTAACATTTTATGTAAATTGGTCTCCATGATCATTCAGGACCTGAAGGGTGTCTCTAAAAGTGCCTTTGGCTATTTAAATGTAATGAAATGTTCCATGAAGCTGCAGCCATGTATTAACTGCACACTCTGTATCGTGATGCCTTTTATAAAAGCCCAAAAGGTGGTTATAAAAAAAAACAGTGCTTAATGTAATTCATGACTGATGGGACTCAAAAAGTGAAGAAAGTACATTAGCTTCGTTACAAGTAATATTTTATCTATAGCTTTTTACCCTATTTTTTTTTTATTCATTTTATAATGCACCAAATAAAGTTTGATGTATTTTATTGGGATTTTATGTAATCAACCAATACAAAGTAGAGAATAATTACAAACAAACATCTGAAAAGTGTAGCTTGCATTTGGATTTAGCCCCCACATTTTTACCTGTTGCCCTTTGCAAAGCAACTCAAGCTCAGTCAGACTGAATGAAGAGTGTCTGTAAACAGCAGTTTTCAACACTTGTGACAGATTCTCAATTGGTTTTATGTCTGGTCTTTGACTGGGCCATTCTAGCACATGAATATGCTTTGATCGAACCTATTCCATTGTATCTGTGACTGTATGTTTTGACTCACTGTCCTGCTGAAAGGTCCTCCGGGAATGGGCTGTGTTTAGCTCCATCCATCTTCCCATATACTCTGACTTGCGTCCCCATCCTTGCAGAAGAGAAACATGCATACAGCCTAATACTGCCACCACCATATCTTACAGTTGGGAAGCTGAGTTGATGTGTATTGTTAGTTTTCTGCACACATTGTGTTTTGCATGTAGCAAAAAAGTTACATGTTGCAATTTTATGTTTGCTGCAAAAACCTAGAAACTGTTTATAGGTTTCATCCAACAACAACTTTTGCCATGCTAATCTTCCATAACAACTAGATATTATGTAGTGTATTGTGTAGTGTCCTTTTGATACATTCATATCATAACCTGCTATGATATGAATAATATTCATACATAACCTGCTGTTGATCTCTGTTGCTCCTCCAGAGTTACTGAGGAGATCTCGTCTGCTTCTCTGATTAATGCTCTCCTTACCTGGGTTGTAAGTTTAAGTGTGTTTTCACACCTAATTGTTCCGTAGACTCGATTCGATTGTGTCATGATCTGGTGAGCATGCGGACCCAAGTACACATAGGAACACCTCCAGGCTTGCAAAAACGGAGAACTTTTATGTCTTAATTCTCACGAACACAGGGAAACTGGTACAGACACAACGATCACATGATGAGAAACATGACTATACAAGACGATATAAGATGAGACTCCAGCAGGGAACTGAGGCACAGGTAACAACTTAAATACAAACAGGGGATAATCAGGGGGATGACAGATAGCTAGAGTAAATTAACAAGGGAAGGATGAGACTACAGAGAATAACAAGGTAAATTATAAAACATGAACCCGGGATTCTGACAGACTGGGGACCAAAATTGCACATTTGTTACATTTTCAGCTTGTGTGGTTCACTTTCACTCTGCCCTGTGTCAAACAAACCAAACCCTTTGAGCAACCTGTTTACTTCCTCACCTGTGGTGGCGCTGCACCAAGAACCACTGAAGAAAGCAACATGAAAACTTCTGAAGAAGACACTGAGCTCAACTTCCTTCTTCATGAAATGTAAAAAGAAATGGAGTGGTGTCAGATTTTAGCTGTTGTGGGATTTCTCTTTTATTTTTGGCAAAAGATCACAAGCTATTTCTCCTGCTAGCACTAGACACACACATTTGTTTTGGTTGTATTTACCCAGAGTGCCCTGCGCTTTAGTTCACTTGGCATTCACATATGCATTCAAACCACACCAGAGTTCACATCAACTAAATTGAGGCATAAGTTTGCAGATGGATCAAAGTTCCCTTCTTCAGTCCACATCAGAGTTCTATTACACACTCCCACCTCCCCAAACAAACCAGACTTTGAAGGCAGACGAACTGGAGTTCGATTAAATCTGACTGAACAGGGCTGGTGTGAATGCACCCTAAAAAGATGACCATGTTTAATAAGTTTAAAGTTCGGCCATATGCTCTTGTTTTAGTTGAAAGGGAATTCTAAGAATTACAAGTAAATTTGAATTGTATTTTAATTCATTGTAATGTATATCTCTATTTGAAATACAGTATTTTTGAGTTTTTAGGAGTCTAGAATCTCTGGCCTCCAGTAAAACTAATGGAGATAGTCGTTGCTTTGGAGACTCAATTTTCCAACTCTGTATTCCTCCCATGAATCATACTTTCACCACTTCTCTCAACCTGTCAGATTTTATCTTTTGGCCATTGTTATTGCTTTCATTCAGCTGCTGAAGGTAAAGAAACCAGAAACTGCACATCAGAAATAGCTGTTATTGGCATGTACTAGATGGATAATCATAATTTTTCCAAAATGTATTTGCCCACATTTGATGTATAATATTAAACTATGATATTGAGACCTCATGCATCATGGATTAAGCGTTTTGCATTTATGCTTCATGTGGTTTCAACCATTTTATTAAAAAGTGCCCTTTATTGTTTCTGTACAAGTCCATCACACTTGTAGAAAGGCTGTTATAATTACAGTATTTGCTCATTACGCTGTTGGATGGACTGAAATGAAATAAAGCTGCAGGACATAATGACAACTGCTGGTGGCTTGCACAGTGGTGATGATGATGGTAGAAGTGTTGGAAGTAATGATGTGCAGGAAATAAATAAAATCGATAAGACAAGCCCAGCGAGTGCTGGAGGTGATAGCTTGAATTTTCCGCTGGTTGTGGCACTTCAATCTCTCTCTTCCCCAACATTACTTTCTCATCTTCCAATCTGCAGACGAGTGGAATTGTCCCATCACTTCTGCTGAGTGGGCAGCCATTTCAACGTATCAATTGGACACGTGTCAGAGGAACGTTTTTGCTGCCAAAGCAGCACCTTTCAGAACACATGAGCCCTCCTGAATGAATGAATTGTCCGCTCTGTCTTCCCTGTTCCTTTTTGCCCATCTCGTTCCTTTCATTCCCCCCGCGCTGCAGAGGAAGGAGGAGTGCTACGGCAAACAGTTTGAGTGATGAGAGAGATAAGTGGCAGAGATGCTTTGGAAGTGGGGACTCGGCACTATCGCAGAACAGTGTGTGTGTTTGTTTTGTGCGTGCAAGACAGCATCAGTGTGTATTCAGAGGTCAGAAAGAGATGGGGGCGGGAAGAAGGAAGAAGGGAGACTGAAGGTGACAGATGTCAGTTGCCTGCCAATTAGGAACATGATAAGGAGCTTTCCTGTCATTCAGATGTACAGACCGCAACATCCATCAAGTAGGCAGTTCGCCCAAAACAGTTGTTTGTACAAGTAGAGTCCAAAATAGTGAGTAGAAAGCAACATGAAACCACTTTTTGAAAACCTTTTGTTTAAAAATTCTGGAGGGTTTTTTTTGTTCATTTTGTTCTGCAAAACAAAAAAGGAGTAGAAAAAACATATATGAATTCCCTGCTGGTTATTTTTTATCCAGAATAGGAGAATAAGAGGTCTGGACTTGTTCATTCAAACATTTTTCTGTCTCAACTGAGGCACTGTGTGCTCTCCACATCACATTGATCATAACAACACACACACACACACACACACACACACACACACACACACACACATATATATATATATATATATATATATATATATATATATATATATATATATATATGTATATGTATATATATATATATATATATATATATATATATATATATATATATATATATATATATATATATATATATTCAGCAGGATTTGGTCAATGTTTCTTTCTTATTTATGATCTCTTCCTCTGTCATTTCCTTTCTATCTTTTTTTTTTATTAAATGTGGAAAATAATATATAATATTTATGAAAGAAGGCTGTTTCGGCGCTATAATGTGTTAATAATTAATCATCAATCTGATTCTGTAAAAGTCCTGGTATGGCAGCTCCTACATGGTGCTGTGTTGACTCAAGAGCTCAATGCCTCTAACTTAAACATTGAATGTAGGTGGATAGTTACATCATCTAATCTATTGCTATGCTATGCAGATGTTCTGTCTATAATGACGAAGAATGACTCACTTTCTGTTTCAGCTACTGATTATTTGACCATTTTGGGAGGGGATCATAATCTGTGTAAATTGTGTAAGTATGAAGAGAAAAACATCACAACTTAAGTAACTTTGATAGTGACTAACAGTACATTTTACACCTTCACTGCGGTACACACAAAATACATGAAACATTGGTAAATCGTAAGTGACACACATACTGTACTTCATCAATGTTTCTGTACTTGATGTTTCTTAAAAAACACAAAATGTCTTCACAGTTAGTCCATATTATTGGATCAATGCGGTGTATGCATAGCATTTACAAAAATTCTGTAACAGTGGTGCCTGTCCGGGATATATGGTTGTCCAGAAATGTGATGCTCATGACAAGAATTTTAGTTGGCCTATGATACAGTACCAAAGCCATATAAAAAATATGCTGGAGCACAGAAAATGGAAGATAGATATGCAGTTGGTTCTGGGTCGTAATCCCAAAAATCTTTCAATTCCCTTAAACCTACAAAATTAGCACAATTCAGTACAGACAGTGGACACAGGACTTTGTGAACTTGTGTCAGTGCCACCACCTCCTGATCAATGCGCGGAATATCAATGAGCTGGTGGTCAGTTTCTGCAGGTGCAGACCCACCACACTGACACTGGTGAACATCCAGGGAACTGACATTGAGATAATGGACTCTATTAAGTACCCGGCTGTTCACCTGAACAAATAACTGGATTGAAGTCACAACAGTGATGAAAGGGTCAGAACACACTGTGCCTCCTAAGAAGACTGAAGTCTTTTGGAGTAGATGGGGCACTGATAACCTTTTTTTGACTCTGTGAAGGTATCAGCCGTCTTTTAATGTCTAGTATGTTGAAGCAGAAGCTTATCTACAGCTGAGAGAGAATGGTTAGATAAGCTCATAAAGGAGGCCAGCTGTGTCCTAGGATGCCCCCTCAATCCAGTGCAGGTGGTGGGAGACAGAAGGACTTTAGCTAAGATATTATCACTTTTGAGCAATGTCTCACACCCCATGCATGAAGCTGCTGTTTAACCGGAGAGCCGCTTCAGTGACAGACTGCTACATCGTAAGTGCACAAAGAAGCGTTACCGTAGATCCTTCCTCCCAGCAGCTGTTAGACTTCTCAACTGTCACTGCTGCCAATAAACTCAGTAAATCTTTGTAACTCTGCTTTCATGTGCACATCCATATTTGCAGTTTTTCCACTTATTGTAAATACTTTGTTGTTTTTTATCTACATATATATCCATGTACATGTTGTACATTTTTCTTTCTCTAAATGATCCTACTCAGCTGCACATTTCTTTTAATCTGAGGAAGCTACTTTTTAATACCCATACAGTATTATTTTTCTTATATTGTAAATTTACCTTTACTGTACAGTCTCTTATTCCTATATGTATATATCTTTTACCTTTGTGTGAATATGAATGTTCCCACTTACCTTAATTTGCTGCTATGACACCTGAATGTCCCTACTGTGAGACCATAAAGGATATTTCTATTCTATTCTATTCTATTCTATTCTATTCTATTCTATTCTATTCTATTATTTTGCTTAACTTATTACTTGCTTGTGTATCTTACTCTGTATGTATTACTCTCTTAAGCTTACTGAGGCACTATAAGTGTTTTTTTGATTCATGCTAGTGATCTGACAAATAGCTTTGTGACTGTAAGAAAAGCATTTCAAAATCTAAAATGTGTTTGGCATTATTTGCCAAACCCACATTCTCATTTGAAGCCTAGATATATGTTTTGGAATAAGGTAACAAGTTTTAGCAATGAATGGCAATCTGACTGTTGTAACAAACAAACTTTGTCCATTTTAGAGTCCCACATAAAAGTCACCTTCTTTCTGTAAGGCATCAGTGCTCAAGAATATCTGCCTCCAACCCAAAAAAGGTGTGTGCAATGTTCCAGGAGATCCAAACCAAAAGGTTTACAGGGAAATATGTCTTGCATTCCAGCCATAACACCACACATTCTGTTCCTATCCCATGAACCAAAATTCCCCTAAAGTGCATTTTTCTTATAGGAAGAGAAAACATCCTGAGCACTGCAATTGACTTTTTTCAGCCTTTTATCCATTATTGATTCAAGCCAGAACTCATCCCAAAGGCATATGTAGCATATACAGTGTGCTATACCTTGAATGTCATGGCATATGATTAGCACTTGGAATGACTGCTCCTTAGCCAAGGTTCTCATTTGCAAACCAGCCACACATGCATGATTTCTTTTCCTTCCCTATTATTTGTAATTCTCACAAAAATAGGCCTTAAATCTAATCTCCTCCTACAATAAATATATACATACACCTTGTAATATCTCCCAGGCAGTAATTTTCTTGCACCATAAAATGAGTCATTTGTCTTCTCTATATTTTTTCCTCTTAGTCAGCCTGTGGGGAAGGAGGAGCAAGGTGCAAGAGCGTTGCTTCTGAGATTAAAACCTGATGGAGGGTGTCTGAACACTGCAAGTGTGATAGTGAGTGTGTATTCTGTATTTGTTTGCGCAGGAGACAGCCCGAGTGAAGGAGGGAGGGGGAGAGAGAGGAAGCGGATTAAACCTCCACCTTGGGGGTCTCTCTTGGATGTCAGGGAGGTGCTGGAGTGGAGAAGTGAGAGTGCTGACAGGGCAGTCTCACTCTTGCATGATATGGACACACAAATACTACACACATACGCACAGGAAGCAGATTTGTCTCTTGCATTATTTATGAAACACTGCCATTATCTCTTGTTTTACACCTTGAATCGACTGAGTGCCAGGAAAAGAGCACACCCCAGCACAGGCATGTGTCTGTTCATTGGCAACACTAAAGAAAATCATAAGTTTACACACGAGCAAGGGATATTTGAAAACTTCAGCTGGAAAAAAAGCAAAAATGTCAGGGAGCACATAGATTTTTAAATTTGACAGCGAAAGTGGAGAAATAAAGCACACATAGTTGGAAATACAGAACTACTGTAAAATTTAAAGTTTAGTGTTAGGGTTAGTAGCTATATAGAGTGACTATTTTGGTTGTTCATAGTTCATAGTATATTTTATAGTATATTAAGACTGTCATCCTTTTTCAGCTTATGTAATTTGGCGTCTCTCAAAATGTTTTTGAAATAGGCTTAAACATGAAGAAAAGCAGTGCATTTTTGTGAAATATCAAGTCCTATCACATCTGTAAATTATGCTATTATTTATGGTACGGT
The DNA here is from genome assembly GCA_014839685.1 of Anableps anableps. NCBI lineage: Eukaryota > Metazoa > Chordata > Actinopteri > Cyprinodontiformes > Anablepidae > Anableps > Anableps anableps. The sequence continues at coordinate 7,732,536 of CM026079.1, forward strand.
CCCATTTTCTACATTGTGTGGGTATTAGGATGAAGGGTGTTTTACAAGTAGAGCTTCAAAAAATAGAATACCATGAAATGTTCAATATATTTTGTCACTCATTTCAGAAAGTGAAACTCATATTATATAGATTCATTCCACAAAGTGAAATATTTCATGCCTTTATTTGCTTTGATGATTATGACTTACAGATAATGAAAACTCCAAAACTTAATAACTGAAAATAAGTTTACATTTTCTGTTTTTTTTTCTCAAAATTTCAGGTGAGAAATAAATGAGGTCACTGCCATGTTTTTCGTAATTAAAATGCTGAAAATTACACATGGGGATATCACATCAGGAGCACCTCACTAGAGCATCCTCATTCTACATTTTAAAAGAGGTTTGCCTGGTTTAATTCTCAGACATTTAGTTTGGTGTGCTCTTGGTTGTTGAAATGAGACTGAACACCATGTTGAGATCTAAAGAGCTGTCTGAAACCCTCAGAAAAAAGACAGTAGCAGTTTACAAGGCTAAATATACTATAAGTGGAGGACATAAGTGGAGAACATTGAAAAACTACCAACATACCCAGATCTAGCTGTCCAAGCAATTTTACTCTAAAAGCAGACCACAAGATGCAAATAGAAGTGTCCAAACCCTCTAAAAAGTCATCTCAGCAAGCTCTTGCTACTATTTATATAAAAATGTGTGCCTCTATGATGAGAAAGACAATGCCCAAATTTTACTTTTTATGAAAAACAGGAAGGCCAAACCAAGACAAGGAGAACTAGAATAATGAGATAAGATGAAGCTTAAACTGAATTATTTGGACACCAGAACAGAATAACCTCATACGTACAGTGAAGAATTCAAATTAAATTCAAATGGAAAAATACTTTATTTATCTGAAAGGGAAATTAAGTGCTGTCATAACTCATATCATCCATGTGTCTGACAAGAGTTGTTGTGGATGGTGATGCTGTGATCTCCGGTAGCAGTAAGTCTTGCAACAAATCTGAAGAGGCCTCTGACTGAAGACACCCTTGCTGTATTAAAGTTCCATGACTGACTTGTCATGACATGCCCAGCAGCTCAATATCTTTAAATTTCTGCCCGGCCGTAAGGTTGGAAAGCCGGACAGAGAGACATTGGGGTCAGGGATATGATCCTTGCATTTTATGATCAGTGGAAGAGTTGTTTTGAACTTCCTCCTTCTCTCTCTGCTCTTTGGTCCTGCTCTGCATCTATGAAGCCACCTTTTCAACTTCTCTGGGATTTTGAGTCATAGTTAAAGTATTATTTGAGCTTCTGAGATGCTAATTAGCTGCTCCCAGTTGTAAAAAAAAAAAAAAAAAAATACATTGTTGTCATGGTGACACATCATAACACCTGTCCAAATTTTAAAAAGAACAAAAATCCTTTTCAGCTACACAGCTTCCAAAACCAAGGGGAATAATTGTCCAAGCATGAAATGCCTCAACCCAAAAAATTATGGCCAAAGGCCACCAAAAAAAAAAAAAAATCCAAATCCGAACTAACATAACAAAGCTACTCCAACATGCTGCCACCATGAGCAGTGCAATACTAAAATGGACACCTCCAAGAGCTGTCGTGGCTTGGGAAGGCTTTGCTGACTTTTGTTTAATAAGTAATGCCACGCCAATTTCCGTTGTTTTATTCTATTTAAATCACTTTCTTTTCCAGAGGAAAAAAAAAATTAGATCAGACAATGTCATGTCTGCCTTTCTTTTAAAGAACTGAATATCAAAATGAGATGTACTGATTTTTTTATGACTGTACACACAAGACTATATAGACTAGTCAAACCTTAACAGGATTGTTTATCACTGATTACGGATTCTATATAACACAGTTGATGTTTAACTCCCATTTTCCACAAAATATTCTTGAAAATCTCTCCTCTTGTGAACCCAATATGATACATTGTCTCATTCCGTGTGCTGATCGTAACATCATAACATCCTCAGTAATCACAGCATTGGCTTCATATGAGTTTGAAAAGTTTACAGGTCAGTGTTAAGTGGCTTATAAAGACAGAAAATATACTTTTCAGAAAACAACTATGAGAAACCTCAAACATATGTTCTTTAAGAAAAACTTGAAAGATTCCAGGGAACCTGGATTTGCACAAGTAGCAAGCAAACATATTAGAGGCGCCTCAAAGCATTTGCTTTGAGGAAGTTGGACAGGATTATGATTGATGTGTGTCATAAGAGCTCTGCATGTTTTATAGCTCTCACAGTTGTGAGGCAAAGCTGTCAGCTTTTGATGCAGCAGTTGGATGATGATCAATACCAAACATCAAACTGAAATTTGACTCATTTATTAGACAGAAGCAATTAGAACTAAAGGAGTTCATCTAAAAAAGAAAACCCAGTTTAGCACATCATCTGCATCAGGGTAAAATACCAGCCTTGGAAACTGTCAGAGAAAACACCACTGATAGTAGCACTTAAGCTAAAGGCTAACCTAAAATGTGGAGATTAATGTGTGCAGCATTAAGAGGTTCATAATTCTTCCAGAAGCAGCAAGAAGCTTTGCTTATTTCAAAATGTTCTTAGAATTTTCTTACTTTAGCCCAACAGCTTTTTGTTATTTGTCAAACTTCTCAGTCTTTTGATTTTTGAACCAGTCTGTTTATACACAAAATCTATTAAGCAAATTAAAAGTTGCAGAGTGATTTTTATTTGAGCCTAATTATGCATAATTAATGACACAAACAACAAGTTGTTTTTTAAAAACCTTCAGAGAAAGTAAGAGAAAAAAAACAAGATTAAGAGTCTCAAGCCACACAAGCAGATATCTCAGGCCATAATTGGCATGCTGTTCCTTTGAACTAACCACTAATGATGATTATCTATGTTCTTGTTAAGTAGCTTTACATCTTAAACACCCCATCTTAAGTAATCCTGAAGGGCATAAGCAAATTTTTCAGCTCAGATTTTGTTTTATTTTGTGTACTTGTGAAGTGAACAACTCAATCCATGTTCCGGCATGAAATGAGAAAAACGTAACCCAACACCGGGATGAGATTCCGATATAAAACCAGTGAAGTATAACCTATGAAATTTCTATATGAGGAATTTAAAACCATGTATCACTTTTATCCCTCTACATTAATCATGTATTAAGTATGACAAAATGCTAAATACTGTAGTACCAACAAATCTAAGCTGAATGACAAGACTCTTTATTGACATTACAAACTCCCGGTGCTGGTGTGTTCTGTCTTTACAATGACGTATGGCTTTAATTTCATTTTTGCATTACATGCCCCAATACCACTGGTGGTTGGATGCGCGCCATCAATCCATACCCCCCAATGCTTAGCCGACACTTCTTGCCACTGTCCTATTTTCAAATGTTGCAGGTTGTGAAAAGAAAAACATTTTATCCAAATCATTCCCTACTTAGACCTTTCAGCAACTATATTGGCACTTGTTTGTTTTTTAAGCAGTTGTGCTCTGTCAGAAAAGTGTTTGTGAAATGATTTCAATGAAATGTTGAACTGAAAAAACCCCCCCATCACATACAAAATCAAACACTGTGTGTCCAGAGAACAATAAGGCAAATGTATCAGTCTTATTAAAAACTTTTATGTGCTGTTTCCTTTTCCTTGTGCTCGAACATTTTTACATAAAAGAGCAATTTTAGTAAGTCAGACAGTGGCAGTTCTCATTTGAATAACACCCTGGGCGGACACCTTCTTCTGCCACCCACCCAAACCAATTAAAATGAAAGAAATTAGATTCTGGGGACACCAAGCACATGCAAAAAAGCAATAAAAATGCATTCATGGTAACCAACTGTTATACACATGTCATGTCAAATGTACATAACACTTATCTGTCAGTTTTGCCACGGAGACTAGCCACAGGCTGGTGGACAGTCATTGTTGCCTACCAAGGAGCTATAATTACTTCATAGGCCACCTACTGTGCTGCTTTGGCATCATGAAATGTTGCAGGTGCTCCTTACCAGTACCTCATTAGTTTCCTCCAAATTAAAGAAACACAACTTTGTTCCACTGCGTATCTTTAATGTTAATGCAGCAGTATTGCATCAGACAGACCTGATAAACACAATGAGCCCATAAATAAATGGACACCAATGATGTTAATGTGCTTAGTAATACTTTAGAGTCAGGTGCTGAAAAAAAGGAGAAGAGGAGGTTAGGAAACGGGATGACTTCAGAAGCACTCATGGGACAAGAAAAGAGGACAAGAATCAAACACCAGCAGCTATCACACTGCACGATTTTCCCAGATGCCCTGCTGGGGAAACTCATTTCGGCCGCTTGTATCTGGAGTCTCGTTCTTTTGGTCACCAAAATAGATCCCCTCAACACCTTGACTGTGCCTAGAAATTATGTCCATAACAGTCATGAAAACTCCCACCAGAAAAAGTCTAGCTTACTGGCAACAATGCAGACCAAGCTCTGACAGTGGTCGTACAGGGACCTACTGGCCCTGGTACCCTGTACTCCTGAAGTACCCCCCACAGGACCCCCAAGGGACACAGTCGAACGCCTTCTCCAAATATACAACACATGTAAACTGGTGTGGCAAACACCCAGGCACCCTCCAGCAACCCCCTCAGGGTGTTGGAGAGTGTTGGTCCAGTCTTCCACAGCCAGGATGAAAACCACACAGTTCCTTCTAAATCTTAATTCATCACTTCATATGTGATGTGATTACTGTGCTGGTGTTTTACAGTTCTTAATGAACAAATTGATGTTCTCTGCAATATGCAGTTCTCTGCATCCAGCCATAGGTATGTGTTCTACAACCTTAAGCAAAGCCCCAGAAACTGTGGGGTTTTTTTAGGCTTGTGCCAGTCTTGTGTGAAACATTCAAATGATATATCTCTAAAACCTCTTCAGGTAAAACAAACACCCTCAAGGCCTGAAATAAGGTCTGAAATGCAGCCTTGAATGAGAGGCAAACATGTTGCCTTTCGTTTTCTACACACACAAACTCAAACACACAGGCAAACACAGAAGAGACAATGGGAAGATTACGATGGCTCATTTTCCATCTTAACTCAAGGGGAAGATTACTAGAGTCCCACAGCAAATTAGCCTAAATGAATGGTTCATTATCAGTATGAAACATGGCAGTGGAGGGATGTGAGCATTCTGGCCGCTCTTGATTGTAATCACAGAGATGAGTTTCTATAAGCCTTAATACTACAGTGGCATTGAGCACTGAATGATGATCTGAATGATGCCGCCATCCACAACACTGGCTTTTAATCATTTGTTTTTCTTCAGAAATTTTTTCTCTACACAGCAGAAAATGAAATACGGATAGATGGATTTCTACCAGCGTTCAGCTGTCAGCTCTGTGCTTCCTGACTCTGTATCCTGTTCCCAGAGATCTGTCTCTCCCAGGTGTTTATTTACAACACAAAGACACCCCTTTAATGATGCCTCTAGCTTGTCGATATAATCAGATAGTGATCCTCTTCATCTGTTGAAGCTGTCAGAAAACAAAGGCCTACAAGTTACACCTAACAGCGACTGCAACATGAACCAGCACCCACGCTGAAGCTCCTCTTCGAAAGCTTCATGGGGACAAAGAGACAAACAAAAAGCTCTGTCAACACACTTTGACATTGTTACCAGATAAATCCCTCAGTGTGTGGTATGTTTACATCCGCTAACATAAAAAAGCCTCTCCGAAGCAGCCCTTAATGATCGCAGATGATGACAGATTTCTGCGCTGAAATTGCTCAGAGATCAACCATCTTGTGAGTAAAAATAGACACCTGATCCTTGAAGCTATTTTGGTTATTTTCTTCTGAATAATTAAAGCAGTGAGTTTGACGGTGTGCACACATGCAGGCATGTGTGTGCATATGTAATTACTGGCATTTGCCAAAAGAAGACTCTCTCATTACAGAGAAAAAGCTTGCAGAGAGGACAAGGTCAAAGCACTGTGTGATCGCAGGAGTGTGGATCCTCAGAACATGAAAACAGATGAAAACCTGTTAATTTTCTTTGAATGTGCATCTAACAATAATGAGTAAAGCATCCTTCTGGATTAATTTGCTCAAATTAAGCTAAAGTGAAACAAATCAATTTCTTTTCACTTTTTTAAAAATGTGGATAAACAAAATTGTTGTGTATTAAATACATACATACATTCAAAGTTCCCCATAAAATTCATTTTCTGTTTTTGCTTCTTTGTCAAAATGTTTCAGGTTATCAATAAATGTTATGATCACTGAAAGATAACCTGAGTAAATATGAACAGCATTTGTCAAATTATGTTTTTATTTAAGGGGAAAAAGCTATATGTACCCTTTGCAAAAACTGGCAAAAGGGAAAAGCTGATCAAGAGTGCATGTAGAGGTGAATCAGGGAATGGGAAACAGCTGTGAAGGGGAGGACACTGGCAGGCTGAGAGAAGGTCAATAATTAACACAAACGACTGAACTGAGAATCAGAGAAACGGCAAATAAGGGAAAAGAACAATATTGTCAAAGGGAACAAAATCCAACAAGCACAAGAATAGAACTAACGAATAAATAAATTAACATAAAGGAATAAACTGATATGGCAAGATCTAAACTGATATAAACAACAAGGAAATAATTTAATTACAAGCACAGAAGAAAGCCAAAACCCAAACACCCCAGGATCATGACAGACAGATAGGTTTCATTTTCTTTGTCTGTCAATTTCTCTAAATTTAAGCATTCGGTGTTGCTTTTTTTATAATCTTTTAAAATAGGTTCTTTTTCATTTATTTCAGAAACTCAATTTGTGATGTGACTCAGAGACTGATGTTAATTATGATGAATTTCCACTTACATCTGTGAAAACATGACATTTAAGATCAGAACATAACATCAGACCAGTAAAAACCATTTGGGCTTCTTGAAAAGTATTTTCAATAAGTGTTTCCAAAAGGTACAGTTAATCTGATGAAAAAAGCCTAATTGGAAATACATATTCTAATTTACTGAATATGACTATGTAGTACTGAACACCTCAACCTTTGCCTTAGTAAAATTGGCATGAAATTAACTTAGACATCAGTAACAACCCCAGTAATTCACATATTCAAAGAAATCAAAGCAGATAAGTTTGTATATATTAAGTTATGTGTAGGAAAGTGGAACAGTAAAGGTAATAAGTATTGAGTACATACAGAAAAAGATGTGCAAAAAAAGCATAGCAAACATCTTTTTACCATTACCCAGCCTCAACCAGATGTTCCTTGCAATATTTATGCCTGAGGAGTCAAAGGTCAAGGGGCCTAGAAACTAGGGCTTAGCAATAATTCAATAACAATATATATCACGATAGACATGTGATCAATATTAATAGAGAACATGTCCAATAGAATGGTTAATAATTTCACTAAAGTCTGATGCAGAACCGCATAGTATTCTGCTGGATGTAGGCAGAGGAATGACTTGAGCTGCTCAATCTCTCATGGCCAGCTAAGCAAAGTGGGTGGCATCAACTAACTCTCTCTCTCACACTGAGTACAACAGCTCAACAGGAAACTGTGGATAAAACAGGAAAGGTGATGTCACCAGTATTTCAGATATTTAATACAAAAAACGAATCAATAATCGATATGGACTGATCTGAAACCCTTATACTGTGATACGTTTTTCAGCCATATCATCCAGCCCAATAGGAGCACTCACAGAGAGCGTTAGAAGCACCTGGAAAAAGCAAGTTCAATTATTTCAATGAAAACATAGGTAATGCACTCAACCATAATGGCCTCTATGCACACTCACAGCACAAGACTCTACTGCTGAAGAAAAACATGCTAAAGCTTGTGTAAAGTTTATTGCTGTAGATTTTACCAGGTAAGTGAAATACTGAGAATACATCTGCACATAAACCCAAAAGAACAATGCCAAAAGTGATGTTTGCAGGTGGGAACCATGTTTTCATGGTGTGGGCTGTCTTACACCATATGGCACAGGCAGATTTCATAAACTGAAGGAAGGATGGATGTATGGAAAAATGTAGTGGGACATTCTTAGTAAGAATCTAAGGTGTTGATCTCTAAGTATAGACTAGAATGGGTTGCTACAATAGTCCCAAACAAGCAGGCATGGAAACTCTCTTCCAGTCACAGAACATTGGAGTACATAAAAAGGATCCTCCTAGAACCTTCAAGATTTGAAGATAATTTATGTGCAAAAATGAGTCAAACTCAGATCTCAGCAGGTGTTATTACCAAAAAGAAAGGCTTTTCCACAAAGCATTTATTATGTTTCTGTCAGTGTATTCAATACTTAGTCCCTCTGTCATTCCAATGTTTTTGCCTGTAACTGCATTTGGTGACTAATTTGTCCGGATGTTTTTGTATGTGGAGATTATTTGGGTTGTTATGGACATCTGTTGTGAATCTCATGTCAATGGTCCCATTAAAAATATTTAAGCAAAAAATCTGACATGGTTAATACTTATTTTGCCCACAGAAAGAAAATAGTTACTCACTCAAACTTGCCCATATCTACAGTCAGAGTAATAATTCAACAGTTCAAAACAACTGTAACTGTGACAAACAAGGTCGGGCAAAGACCCAAGTTTATCTTATTGCCGCATACGGTGAGAAGGATGGTAATGGAGGCAAAGAAGATTTTTTCAGTGTGAAATTATGCTAATGCAATAAAAGTACTTAGGTTTTGCTTGAAAATGTTCTTTTTTTCAGTTGAAGGGAGTGTGTGGAGTACCCCACTGAGCACAGCCAGTAGATTACCTTTTGTTAATATGTGAATGGTGTGTGCACTTTATGCTATGCCGAGGAGACGGCAAAGATAAGCCATGCGAGTACAGCACTGAAATAACCTCTGGGATATTTGAACATTAAGACATTAAAAAACAAACTAGATGAACTTACCTAATTAGCTAGCATATTACTTCACTGTTTATTGTTTACCTTCAAAACCAAATATCTGGAAAAAAAGATTAATATACAGAGCTTATTTTTCATAATATTGTAAGTTTGCTATACATAATAAGTCGCTGAGTTAAAAAAAATAAGTAAATAATAAGTTATTTAAATTATATAAAATAAGTGTGCATATTTTGAACAGTTTTCACCTAATCACTGGAAATATTTTTGTGTGCATGCTTTGAATGTTTGAGAACAGGAAGTCTACATCTGCAGTCAGACCATGCCTAACGAAATAAAAATTAAGCATTTATCAAGTTTAATTTAAGGCTTCAATACCTTGTGAGTGCCCCTTTTTTCATTGCTTTGTTTCAAAGCTATCAATTATATCAAACAAAGTACTGGAAAATAATTATCTCAAGCCATTAATACTAAACTAAGCTAATTATACATGCTAACTGTAAAGCAGCGAACATAAATGTTTTCATTTGTTCGAATTCAAAATTGACAGGTTCATTGTAAATAAGTTTGTTGTCATTGTAACAAATGGTGTTGGTTTTACCTGAAAAGACTGGGTTAGTGAAACTATAAAAGTATCAATATAACTTAATTGCTGTGAAGATGGAACTACTTAAAACATTTGTGCATTGTTTTTTAAAGCCAGTTCATAATGTTACAATATTTAAATGTCAGCATTTATTTTCAAGATGCTGCAAATGTAATGTAATATTAGTGTCTGCTGCTGGAGTTTAAATGAAAGAAAAAAAAAAACAGTTAAACATTATTGTTTTTACAATGCATTATGATTTGATGTAATTGATTCGGAAGGAGCTAACAATTACAGAGTAATCTCAGTAATTAACAATCTTTGTATTAATTAAATTTATTGGCAATCTCACAGAAATAGAGATGATAAATAAAACAGAAATATAATTAATAAACATACAGTACACATATACTCACACTGCATTTCTGCAGCATAAACTTAGGTTGAACAGAATATTTCATAACATCACGCTAAAAAGTACACACCTGGCACATTAAATGTGTATATGTTGTGGGGGTCATAGCTATATATATATATATATATATATATATATATATATATATATATATATATATATATATATATATATATATATATGAAAAGAAAAAAGAAATCTAAATTTGTTGGTTCACTGTTTGGGAAAAAAAACAGGGTGATTCCTGAAATATTAGATAGAGTTTTATTGCAAAAAAGATACATGGCTGTTTTTCCATGTTGAATATTACCTACTCCAGACTCCCCCTAGTGGTCTGGAGCACTTCTGTTTTGCGGCGCAAGTTTGGAGCTTTTCATATCTGCAGTTTTTGCTATTTGCGGCATTTTCCCTTTTGCTTCTATTTCCTGTGGTTGCAGCATTTTGTATATGGCTGCAATATTTTGTTTGTGGTTGCAGCATTTTTCATTTGCTGTTTTGGTAATTCTAAGTTTTTGCCTCCTTTTTCTGTGATTCCAACATTTTTTTGTTTGCAGCGTTTTTCTGTTGCTTTTGTGTTTTTGTGTCTTGTAATTTGCATCATCCATGTGTTTGTAGCATGTTTCGTCGTTTGCTGAGCAATTTCCTGTTCGCTGTGTGTTTTGCTGTTGCTGTGGGTTTGCACCTATAGGGCACTGTAGGTAATATACTACAAAGAGTCACAAACATGGCAGAAAAGGGTACTTTTAGTTTTCAAAACTATTTTCTATTAGCTATCAACCATTGCTTACACCTCTACTCCATCCATTGATTTTGTAAATATGCCCAATATTTGCAGCGTCACTGGTGCCAGTTGTCAATAGGTGAAAGGCAAGTGGTGGATGGAAATTAGAGTAAGCATATATGTCATGTAAACTACATCAGACCACCTCTGATGGGGTGTTTTTTTCACAGAAAACATCATATAGTGAACTTCTTCACCAGGACTACAAAAAAAGATGGATGCCTATTTTTGTACAAGCCCATTGACAAGCTTAGAATAAATATTTGTAATACATTAATCTTCTCCACTTCTCTGAACTATTCTTTCCACCATTGCTCCCATCTTCATTACCAACCACATGCCTGCTGATAAATCAAGCTGTTCCATCTCAAGGCTCCAACATCTTTACTGGTCCACCGGAGTTTTTAACAGCTTCTGCTGAATCAAAACCTGCAGGTTAAGACAAACACTTGATGTTATGTGATAATTGGAACTAATTGGACAAGCATTATACAGTCAGGGTTGGTGTTTACTTTCCTCGACTCATCACCTCAACAGCTTGTCATCTGATCACCTGACGTTGTCTAATATTGGTGCAAATGAGCTCATTCCAGCTGTGTACAAGAATCAGAAATGGGAGTTAAGAAGTCGAAATCGTGTTTTGCCATGCAACTCTCCCAGAAAGTTCCCCTAATTAGGTTCATCTAGGTGATTAATAAATCAGAAGAGAGGGGGGAAAAAAAGCTAAAGGGCCCCTGTGTTGGAATTCTCTGATCTGAAATTAATAAATGATGAAATATGAGACAGACAGAGCAATTATTAGCTTTTCTTAAACATCGTTTACTCACCAAACAGGCTCTACATAATGCATTTTAATGATTTTAATGGTGGAGATCAAAGCAAGTGAAAACCCCACCAGTGCCACCCTTAAACTGACTGCAGTTAAGTAAATCACAAACAAACAAAAGTCAAGGAGGAGACGGGCCCTAAGCATGCGACTGAAAGATTTGCGAATACAATAAAAATACAGATAAAACACAACACCTTGCAAAAGTTTTCATACCTCTGGAACTTTCCCACAATTTGTCACATAAGCAGACTGCAGACAGCTGCAGCTGATCCAAAATGCTGCTGTTCGCGTTCTCACTAAGACCCAGAAAATAAAGCCCATCACCCCAGTTCTAAAGTCCTTCCACTGGCTCCCTGTAGCTCAGAGAATAGACTTTAAAATACTTCTGTTAGTTTATAAATCACTGAACGCCTTAGCACCAAAATACATTAAAGACCTGTTGTTGTTGTATCAGCCTTCCAGACCACCCAGGTCTTCTGGTTCTGGTTCTGCTCTGCATGCCCAGAACCAGAACCAAACATGGAGAAGCAGCCTTCAGTTTTTATGCACCACAAATCTGGAACAAACTCCCAGAAAACTGCAAAACAGCTGAAAAACATTGAGTTCCTTTAAATCAAGGCTGAAAACCCACCTGTTTAGAGCTGCCTTTGATTAGTAGTCTGGACCATAAATCTGCAAACAAATCTGGATAAAATAAGCTTGGTTTTCCAAAGGGTGGAAGTTTTAGTGTAAATCAATTAAATAAAGTCAGTGAATCATTGATCAATGTTTTTGCAAATGATTTTGATTATTTTCATGTGTATTTGCTTGATGATTTTGCTCAATGATTTTGATGTTTTGATGATTTTGCTCTATACTTGATTGATGTTTTTATGATGTAAAGCACTTTGAACTGCCTTGCTGCTGAAATGTCCTATCCAAATAAACTTGACTTGACTGCACATCTAAATACATTTTAATGAATTCTTCTGAAACAAAACAGTAGATATATCAACTGTCTGTACCTGGAGGGCATGGCACAGAGACATACAGGACAAACAACGATGCAGAAGATAATACATGGATGTGACAAAGAGTTTTGTGTAATTGTATTTAGCCCCCCTGAATCCACAACTAACTTTTGGTTTGGACTTTAACTGGGCCTTTCTAACACATAGCTATGTAGGTCATTGAAGAAGACTTCTGCAGCCTCTGACAGAGTTTCTTCAAACATTTTCCTATATTTATCTCCATCCATCCCATTATTAACTTTTGCCAGCTTCCTTGGATTCACTGCAGAAGAAAACCATCCCCACAGTATCATGCTGCCACCAAGTTTTACAGTGTGGATGGTGGGATTTACTTTACACAGTTTTTTTTTTGTTTGTTTGTTTTGTTTTTTTTTTGTTTGTTTGTTTGTTTGTTTGTTTGAAAACAGGCCCGAAAGTTCGATTTTGGTCTCATCTGAGCAGAGCACCTTCTTGTGTCCCCTACACTGTAAAACATTTGAGCCGTATTTAGTTGTGTCTACTAACTTATCTCTTTAAATCAAATAAATCTTGCGAGTTTTAGATTTTGAACTTAAATGTGTGAGTTTGTAAAAGATAAACTTACAGTAGTAAGATGTGTTCACTTTTTATTAATTTTGTCATATCTCTAAGAGTTGAGTAAACGAAGGTTTTTAAGTTAGCACTTAAGCAATTGTCAGGTTGTAATGGTTGAGGGTAATAATGAGAGTAATATGAAGTGCATGTGTAAACTGTTTCTGAGCAGAATTTTTGAATCAAGAATTGAAATTCTTTTAATTTAAATAGTAATCTAAGCTTGATGATGTAGGTGAAAATAATACAGAAACGTCAACTTGTTCAACTTGGTGAGGGAGGTTTTCTTGCATATTATGAAATAATAATTTATTTAAATTACAGTGTTAGATCAAAACAACTCACAATTCAAGATTAATGAGCTATCAGAACAAAAAAAAAAAAAAAAAAAAAAAAAAAATTTTTAGACAACTTGCCTCTTGTTAAATCAACTTGATGAAATTCAAATTCTGAGTTAAAACCAAAATAATTTTTTTGTTGACTTTACTTGCATTTTCAAGGCAGCAAGTGAAACTTTATTTTCAAGTTAAACCACCTTCAAATGTTTTACACTGTACACGGCTTATGGAAAACAGCAACAATTAGGTGGATGAGTGTGTCTTGGGAGGTTTGCAGGTGTGGAATACTTTTTTCCTGTTTTCATAAGATGGATTGAACAGAGCTCTGTGAGATGTTCAAAGTTTGGGATTTTGTCTCTATAAACTAATGCTAGTATAAATTTCTCTGCAACTTTCTCTCTGATCTCTTTGTTGTTTCTTGGTTTTGATGTTGCTGTTTATTCACTAATGTTCTCAAAGTGTTAGGGCCTTCACAACATTATAGAATTTATTCTGAAATTAACTTGCTCAGGTGGAGCTGAAAGTGATCTTTGGCTGGATTCATATCAATAATAAAAAGTTACAGGGGTATGATATTTTTTCCAGGGCGCTGTAAAAAAAAAAAACAAAAAAAAAAAAAACAACAAAACAAACAAACAAAAAAAAAAAAAAAACAGAAAAATGATCAGTTGCACAGATTTCACCCACATTCACACATTATCTAGCTTCAAAACAGCCCAGAATTTAATCCCAGCCTGGTGGCTATTTCTCATCACTCAGACTTACAAATACATTTTTTTGTATGACAATCAGCTGGCCCGCCTGCCAGTCAGCTCTGACACCGCAGCGATTACTCTACCAGCTCATTCTTCTCTGATGCCTTTTAGTTTATCGTCACCATGCGAGCACCGAACAGGAGAAATCTCAGAGATCAAGAGCAAGCGAGTGCATGTGCACACAGTTTCCTAATGAACCAGAGCTTTTTGAATTCAACCCCTGTGACCTTTCATCCCACTGTAGAGACGATGCCAATAAGTAAACCCAACACCATCACTAAGCCGACACGTCTTCCCTCTGGTTGTGTGAGTGTGCGCCAAGATGACAGTTCGGGGATTTAGGGAGTGGTGAGTGAGAGAAACGAGCTGAGTTGTGAACTTTGAGCTGTGGATGCATATGTCAGTACATGCATGTGCTTGTTGGAGTTCGACATGGTTTGAGAGGTGATGGGGGTTTGATACTACAACGAAGCTTTCAGTTTTTTATTCTTCAAAGCAGCACCAGTCCTAAACATCCAGCACCCCCATCACCACCACACAGCGCCAATTATTTTCTTCTCTAACAACGTGAAAGTTGAGCTCATACAGAGCATACAGTACAGAAGCACATATGTCTAACTCCCCACCACCCCATCACCCTCAATCAATGAGACATGACGTTTCCTGTGCAGCAGCAAGATGTCCTCGAAAAGCAGGATTCCTGTTTTCTCATTCAGAGAGACAAGCTTTATTGTTCCATTTTTTCTGAGATGTGATTAAAATAATTACAGCAGACTGTCACAACCATTGTGTGACAGTGACAAACAAATCATGCTGGGCTTCATGGAATAAAAAACATGTCGAACAAATGTGCAGTCCCGTATGCCTGCAGGATTCTGGGAAAACACAGACGGGAAATGCACTGTGACCACATGCTAACGACTGATAGCTTCTGTTGTCTAGCCTAATTACGCAGACATGCTGTAGTTTTAAAAGCTAATGCTGGAAGTATTTACAGAGAACGCTAAGTATATTCAGGGATCTCACTTGGAGCTCTTTGTATCTTTCTCCTGCATGGTTGAGTTGTAGTGTAGAAGGAAACTCTTGTTCTTACTTAAATATGAATTACCCTAACATATTTAAACACAACCCTTATTCATAATGAAATGCTGCACAAACTCCCAACATTATATAGTTGTTTAGACATTATTTTATCGTTTATTCCCTTGACAGTCTTCCAATGTCAGGTTGGTTTTCATATAATATTAATTCTATAATTCTTTTGCAGAATAGCAGTTGCATGATTACCTAACCCCAGACTCCTCGCTTCTTGAGAGTTCCTTTGGGAGAAAAACAATTAAATAGTTCTTTGAAACATCATATAATCATAAGCAGGTATTAAACATACTTTTCAAGAAATCCAAATTTCTGTATTAAAATGTTGTTTGTTGATCTGATGTAAATATTCTAATTTTAGCTTAGCATCATAATTAACAAAAATAAAAAAGTTTTAACCAAATGTTTCATATTGTGAATTTTGTTGCTTGAAAAATGAACTTTTCAGTTATATTGTAATTTATTTAATATGACTGGGTATATATATATATATATATATATACATACATGTGTGTGTGTGTCTGTGTGTGTGTAAAAATTAACCATGCCTTTTATATTTGTGAAATTGTCACCTAATCCACTGTCAAGTGTGAAGTGTAACAGAATAAAATTAAGATGCAGTTTCTCTGCTACAGCTGTGTCTTCCACCTAAAAACAATGCAACACTGTGCTTTGCTGTGTAAAAACACTCAGTTTAATTTGTACATTTTGATGGCAAGAGCATAAGCCTTCAATATCTATTCTTACGCTTAAAAGAGGAGCCCAAGGCATTTAAATGAAGTTTAAGTGGGGGTGCATGTATTTTAATATAGGGTCCTCACAAAAACTGCATAAAGTGCCTGTATACGTGTGTAACAGGTGAAAAGATAAGCCATTAAGGTTGCTTTGAGGGGAAAATGTTGGTCTTTTATGCATAAATTATCAAGTGTAAATCTTTGATTCACCTTCAAATACAGCACAGCTAAACAATGTCTTGATTAGGTTGTGCTCCTTGATGTTTGTCATGTAAAAAAACATCATGTCATGATGTGTGAAGCAGTAGGACCCAAAATGCAGGATGTCGAAGTCAAAATAGTAGTTTTAAGGAAATAAAGAAACACTTACAAATGAGGCAGGAAGGTAAGTAACATGGAGAACAAAACAGGAACACAAGCAGCTAAGGAGAAGACAGGGTCTAACAGCAAACAGGGATAACGGAGAAATGAAAGAGACCAACAGGGAATGAATGTAAGTAAGGAACTTATATACTGGTAACTTGATTACTGGATGAGAAAGATGTTTGAATAGTAACAGGGTGCAGCTGAGAGAGGGGAACAGACAGGCAGGCTGAGAGAGAGAGAAATGGCATAGGAGGAGATGAGGTGCGAACAGAGGTGCTGACAAGATATAATTCTAACCATAATAAAAAATAACTAAACACAAAGAATAAACATCAGATCTAACCTAAATAAACAATAACCAAGACTCTGGTGAAAAGAAACACAGAAACTAAGGCTAATCTAAAAAAAAAAAAAAAAAAAAAAAAAAAAAAATCCAAGAAAGTGATCAGAAATACAAAGGCTGAAAAAAACAACCCCAGGATACAATACATCACTCAGTTAATTTTTTAAAGTGAGCTCTACTAATGAATGTGTGTACAACAGTGATAATAACACTACTAAATGACATTTCACACTATGCAAATACACTATCTGATGATTTGATGATCTGATTATGATTCTCCCCCTTCAGCATGCCAGGTGCTTGAAACAGAAAGTAAAACTGACGGCATGACCTATGTTCTGATAATCAGGCTAATAATTTTCTGACCACATGGGCTTCACTCAGAGACCATTAAAATCTTGAAACTGAATGATGTCACTGTAAAGGTACCCTGTTGTGAAGCTACTTAAACACTGTAAATTCCACACCCTTGATCCAAGTGCACTTTTCAAACTGGAAACTCATTAGAAGCAACACATACTTCAAAGACGACACAGGACTTGATGTTTGACTGGTTATACTTAACTTCCTCATGTTTAAGCCTTACCTGTGCAATGTATTTTTCAACACACCACAGTACATCGCAAAGGAAACACTGTGAAAAGGCTCTGGTGTCCTTTATTGAACAATAAATGGACAGGAACTAGGGAGTCAAGTAAACTCAAGTCAAATTTATTTGTCTAGCACATTTCAGCAACAAGGCAGTTCAAAGTGTTTTACATCATGAAAACATAAAAACATCATAAACACATCAAACAGTCACCGGTTGTGAAACCAGTAAATATTTTATCAAGTGAAATCATTAAAAACATCAATACACGTCAAATGTGATGGTCAATGCTACTGTTAATATGGGTCAAAAGCACCCCTAAACAGGTGGGGTTTTAGCCTTGATTTAAAGAAACTCAGTGTTTCAGCTGTTTTGCAGTTTTCTGGAAGTTTGCTCCTGATTTGTGGAGCATAGAAGCTGAATGATGCTTTTCCATGTTTGGTTCTGGTCCTGAAGATACAGAGTTGACCAGAAGTAGAGAACCTGAATGGTCTGGATGGATGTTACAACAACAGTTCTTTAATATAATTTGGTGCTAAGCTGTTTAGAGATGTGCTCTAGCTTCCTGGTTTTAGTGAGAACACAAGCATCAGTGTTCTGGATCAGCTGCAGCTGTCTGATTTATTTTTGGGGTAGACCTGTGAAGACACTGTTGCATTAATCAATGTGACTAAAGATAAATGGGAGGAGAGAGAAGGGGAAGAAATGCAGCTAATGGCTCAACCACAGGAATCAAATCCAGGACGACTGTGTTGAGGAGTACAGCCTCTGCACATGGTGCACACACTCTACCAACTGGGCAACCCAGCGCTCCATCATGTTTTATTTCTAAACAGAACAAGATAGGAGCAAAAGAAATGCCATATAGCTAGCAAAAAGTCCTAAAAGTTGTTTTATCTGATAGTATTCTAAATATTGTAATCAACAATATGCCAAAATATAACAAAGTATGATGAGAAACTCCACATTAACTTGATGAAGATTGGTAGGTATACACTCTACCATATGTTTCCAGCATAAATGCTTTTTTTTGTTTGTTTGTTTGGTTTTTTTTTTTGTTTTTTTTTTTGAAGGAATATTCATCTCAATCTAGATAACATTATAGTGTATCATTTTTGTAGCACTTTTCTTAAGATAGTTGTTGAGAAAGCATAAGGTGAATTTGATATGTATACAACGAATAGACATGGTATACTATTATAAAGCTGCAACAATACCAATGCGTAACAAACACTGAACATTAATGAGAACTAGCATTCAATGGAGAAATGTCAGCTAACAATGTGCTATAGTACATACAGCACTATGCTTTTAGACCTGCTTCACATAGGCAGCTCCCAGTGACCTTCTGTTTTCAGCTAGAAAAAAAAAGAACCCTAAGCTGAACCTACATTGTGCTGCCTGACCAGAAGCAAATGTCACATTGACAAAGTTAGCTACTTTTAGTGGTGGAGCAGCATTTATCTTCTTAAGAGCCTGACATTTCCCCCCCCTCCAGAATCAATGGAAACTATAAAAAGAAGTTCAAGAGAGTGAATAATGGACTTAAAATACTTTTGTAGCCAGTGACACAACTCCAAGTGTGGATATATGGTGTGTCTTCGGACCATTTGTAAGTTTAAACAAGAGTACGCTAATGGACTGTTAGCACAGGTTTAAGGCAATAATAAAATGTGGGAAACTGTTTTAATTTTGTTGGTTGTTCTCAAATAATGATACAACCAGCTACAACTTCAATTCAGAATGCAAAAAAAAATCTACCAACTTACTAAGTTAAAGCAGCTTAAGACAACAAATTTAAATGTTAACTGTAGCATAGCATCATTTATGTGGCTTCTGTTGAACAAGTAATGGGAGAAATAAATTTCCATTACAGTATTCCTTAGCAGTCTTGAGGAATCCGGAAAAGTCTAAAATTTTATTTCAGTATGTTTCAGGGTCCAGATATATATATATATATATATATATATATATATATATATATATATATATATATATATATATATATATATATATATATATATATATATATATATTAGAAAAAAAGGTATGGAAAAATACTTGTATTTACAGACTTTATTTCATGTAATTTTGTTTCCATACATACATACAAATCCATCCATCCATTCATCCATCCATCCATCCATCCATCCATCCAAACCTAGATTAAGAACTGGACTGAGTCTGTAAAATCATGTAATTTTGTAGGAACCATACATTTATAATTTAGCTTTTTTCAATTTTCTCTCAAAGAATCAATATAAAATGTAATGTCACCAACTTTAAATGCATTCTTTTTCACTTATAATTTCCACTCTTTTGTTGACATATTTCTCAGTGCATTGCTGGCTACATCTTAAATAAGCATCCTGTGGGGACACAAGAAAAGCTTGTAATGGAAAAAAAGAACAAAGGGACACATATACAGAGCATCTACGGAAGCCCACAGTGCCAAAAGAAAGAGCAATCAGGGGTGATACATTGGCAAATGTCAAACAAGGATTAATGGATTAATAACATTGTTAAGTATCCTCAGAGTGTTGTCTCTACTGAAGCTTCCTATTTTTACCAGGCCTGCCTCTGTCCTCTCGCTTCTTCACTGCACTAATAGGGAGTGTGAAGGGTGCTGAGGACGTTAAGAACCAATCTCACAGACAAAAAACTCCTGGCAGAATTTAATCTCTCCGTCCTCTTTCTGTCTCTCTCTGACAGCAGTGCTCCCAAGCTTCTCACTGTGTGTGTGTGTGTGTGTGTGTGTGTGTGTGTGTGTGTGTGTGTGTGTGTGTGTGTGTGTGTGTGTGTGTGTGCAAGTGTGAGGTAGTGGGGTGTTCTGCAGTCTGGGTTATTGGGGCTTCCATAAAACCACAGTCAGCGTAATCAGCAGAGAATTATGTGTGCTTGGGGCAAAAATTCTCTGTAAGCCTTTTCTAGGTTTGTGTAAGTATATAAATGTAGGTGGGTGTGTGTTCATCTGCCCATGTGTGTCGGTTTGTTGCATTTAAATGTGTGCACTGTCTGTGTCGTTGTGTGTGTGTGTGTGTGTGTGTGTGTGTGTGTGTGTGTGCATTGTGTGAAAAAAGAGCATTTTCTCCAAATTAGGATTTCATTTTTCCACAGAGTGGACTTGAGCTGAGTCCTCTTAAAATAGCACTTTGCTTAGGCCAATTAAAATATTCCAGGACTAATGGGGCTGCTCCAGCTTTTCAAACCATTATCTGAAAAACACCTCACAGAGACACTATGGACAAAGTGCATGGGCGGAAAGCGCTAAAGTGGCAATCGTTTATTAAAGTGTCTCTCCAGCCAAGATTGGTTATTTTTTTTTATTTTTTTATGTGCAGTTTATCAGCTTTACTTTTATAGACACATCTCACACCTCTTGATGCCATTTTTCTCACTTGCATCTGAGAAATGTTAGTCTCTGTAGAAAATTTTTAGGCATACCTCCTTTCTCCTGTATTTCCTATCATAAGATGTAGTACTGCTTGTAAAACATACAACCATAAATATGTGAGTGGCTTGTTCTGCCCTTACTGATTTTTTGTTTGTTTGTTTTTAATTGAAAGGTCTGCCCTAACTTCCACAGGGAGAAGTTATTACGTTTTATTCCAGCTTTTTCAATGCTTTCCTCATCACAAAACATTAAGGGTGTTTTCACACCTGATAGTCCGGTAAACGCAATTCGATTGGGGACCAAAATTACATTTGTTACATTGTGTCAAACAAACCAAACCCTTTGAAAAACCTGTTCACCTCCTTGCCTGTGGTGGCGCTGCACCAAGAACTGCTGAAGGAAATGACATTAAAAAAACCTCTGGAGAAGACACCGAGCGCAAATTCCTTCTTAAACAAAATGTAAACAACTATGGAGTAGCATGAGATTTTAGTGGTTGTAGGATTTCTCTTTTGTCTTTGACAAAAGACCATGAGCCATTTCTCCCGATTATGCTACACTCGTGCGTTTATTTTGGTTGTATTTAACCAGAATGCCCAGCGCTGTAGTCCGCTTCCTGCTTATAGAGCAGTCTTTGGTCCGCATTCACATATGCATTCAAACTGCCCCAGAGTTCACGTTAATCGAACTGAAATCAAGGATTTTAGGCAGACCAGAGTTTGCTTTTTTGGTCCGCATCAGAGTTTGATTGCGTATTCACACCTCCCCAAACAATCAAGATTTTCTAGGCAAACGAACTAAACTTAAAGCTGACTAAACAGGGCTGGTGTGAATGGACACTAAGTTCTACAAAAGTTTGACCTGTAGCCCCCCTCCACACTGAGGTGAAACCTCCCAATGGTCTGCAGAATCTTTGAAGACCATTGAACTTTGCAGGATTTTAACGAATTTGAAAAACCCAATTTTGGGATAATTGTAACCACCACAATCTGTAGGTTTATGCACCTCCACCACCAGTTTCAGCTTTGCAGTGGAGAAGGAAACACTATCAAATTTTTATCCACTGGTCAGCTTCATAAGAGAAGAAAAGTGCATCATGCATGGAAAAATTTACATTGTGAGACAAAACTTAAGTTTCAGTGATCAGTCTGAGCTGGTCTCAAAGAGGTTAATTTCATCTTCCTCATGATTAAGTCCAATTCCAGGCCTTCTCTTTGACAAAATAGCTTAAAACATTTCTCCCATTGGACTGTAGTCTAACAAAAGATCAAACCATTCTTTGTTGTCCTAGGAACATGCCCATCTGTGAAGTTTCATGGTGTATATGTGTAATCAAGCTGGTGTGTTGGTGTTATACAGCCAGAGATCCTTTGAACAATAAGGAGCACATGAGTTAGAACCCAAGGACAAAGCAGAGAGTGGACTAACTTTTAATTAATTTTATTTCCAGTAAAAGAAAGAAAACTAGTAAGCAAGTTAAGAAAATGAGATACAGATTAAACTTGCTTTTACAAAGTTCCTTGTCCTTAAGAACTGAAGAACTGAACCAGAATTTCATAAAAGCCCTCAATTAAAAAAAACCCCAAAACAATAAAATCTGTTTCATTTCTTTTCTTTAAAAAAAAAACATAACTATACCTATTTCATTCAGGACAACAAGGAGGAACTTCTTGTTTCAAATCCACCACCATCTTTCATCATTTTGTGTAACTATGGTGGACCGAACCCCGTGGTGATCCTCAGTTTGCATCTCACACCCATCACAGAAGTAGCCTCACTGACATCGCCACCCTGTGTCGAACAACTCTCTTCTTGGTGAGGTTATTTTTGATGTCGTCACAGCGGTTAGAGGAGCCCATGTGCATACAATAAATGAGGCATTTGGAGCAATGGAGCAGGTTGTAGCGTTAGCATGAGGCCAGTGTCTTAAATTCTCAGATGTCTATGAACAGGTGTGTGTGGGCCAAGTGTAATGGATAAGCAATCACTGCTGCTCCTAGGCCCCTTTCACACAAAGATCAGAACCCAGTAATACCACCACCATGAAAAAAGACCAACATAATCTCACCACAGAAGTGAATCCTCAAAACAGTATTGGAACTCTCCTGCTTTGTCACTTATGGGGAGTGCACTATGCTCTTGATGCAGCCCAGAGGACCTGCCCAAGACTTTGCAAAGACCATCCATGTTCTGACTGACTTTTTCCTGTCACAGTGTAGTCTTAGTTTGAAGTGAGGAGGAACAAAGTAAATTTTGGATTTTACAGATGAAACTTAAGTTCTATTGTGACATATAAGTGTAACTGTCTTTGTCTCACCCTTGATAGCCTATATAATTCTCTAAAGCAGGTAACAATAAATCTCTATCTGTTGTCATTTCCTTTTCTAACATCATAAGTAAGACCGTAGCTCGATAATGATGATTGGAAGTCAGTCTGCGCTATGAATCCCAGATGATTAGGTATCCTATTTGTATTCAGCAACTTGTTACTCAATGGAAATAAGAATCCACACCTCAATCACTGAAGCCGTATGCCCATAATAATTACTCGAGAAGGCCATTAAGACAAAAAAAAAACCAGAGTCATGTGTTTTGCATACTAAATGTATTGAGGAGATGGATAACTGTGGAAGAATGATATGCTATATTTCTGGGAGCTGGCACTGGTCTATTACTCAACTCCCTTCACTCATCCACAGGGAAATTAACTGTGTCGAAGCAGCATTACATGAATTACTAAAGTAATCCTGTACTGACACTGCCCTAATCTTCACAGGGATATACGGGATCAAATCACTGCCTGCTTATTTCACTGGATATGTAAAAATACACGCAGGTGGTTTGAGAAATTGGCAATGGAATAAAACCTACTGACAAGGGAGGGCAAAGTATTAAGATTCTGGTGGCACAAATCTATGGTAATACAGCCTGTCTGCACCTTTGTGAGAATGTAGTGGTGCACTAAGCTACAACCATATCTCCACAAAGTACTTTGCATTAAATATGAATACAGCACACTCACACACGAAAGCTGCTGGGTAATTCCTTTAAACAAAAAGTTGAGTTTAGGTTGCTGGGACAGAGGTTGGGTAGGTTTAAGGAAATGTTGGGTCAAAAATTGGTACCCAGTTTGTTGGTTTAAAGAAGGGACTAGAGAGAACGTCATCATTCTTCATAGACCTCATTTTTGTTATAACTTTACTGCATCTCTTCTACTGGATGAACCAAGAACTAAAATGGTAAATGCATAATTGGATAATAATGTTAACATCAGTAAGGAGAATTACTGATTTTATTTCACACTAGAGAATGAGTTTGCTTACACAAGCTAAGTTTTAATTGCCAAGTAGCTAGCTCAAGTTCGCTAAGATTCATACTAAAAAATCTCAACTAGTGGAGCTGAATTAGGTAGAGATTTTTTGACTAAGATATTTGATGAATGTCTGACATTAATTAAGACTAAACCTTTTTTATTTCCTTAAAATTAAAAATTTAACATACATTTTTTAGCATTAAGTAGAATAGCATTTTAAATTGTATGACTTGCCTCTATGAATATCCTTTCACAAGCTTTTCACTCCAGACTGCTGGAAGTTTGGCTCATTCCTCCTGACAGAACTGGTGGAACTAAGGTTTGTATGCCATCTTGTCTTGGGATGGCCCCTCCAAAACATTGACTTTATTGTCCTTAAACCACTTTGTAGCCAATATGGTGGTATGCTTAGTCCATCTGGAAGATGTATTTGTTCAGAAGCTTTTATGTCCTGTATAATGTCTTCAGTGATGCTTCAATATTTTAACATATAGGAGTGTTGTTTCCTTGAGGTGTCATTTATTACATTAAGTACACCACCCACAAAATGGTGTTTCCACTCTCATATTTCACACTTGGGAAGGTGTTTTCAGGATTCCAAGCTACCCCTTCCCCCCCTTCAAATATAATTATAGTCATCATGGCCAAATAATGATCCTCAGACCAAAGTCTGTCTCCAAACATTAAGCTTTTTTTGGTTGAGTGTATTTATGAATTGTAATCTGACTTTTTAGGTTGCATTTGGAGTAATGGCTGCTTCTTCACTGAGTGGCATTTCAGCCCATGTTGGTACAAGAATAACTTCACTGTGTATGGTGACACTCAATTAGCCATTTCGACCAGCACCTTCTCAAGGTCTTTTTCTTTTTTTCTGGGGTTGATACACATGTTTCATACCAAAATACTTTTTTATACCTTTGCGACACAGAACTTCTGGGAAACAATGTTTATTGTAGCATATCAATGTGTGAACCAATAAATATGGCACCTTTAGGCATCTGAAAACTGTTCCCAGAAATGAACCAGACTTGTAAAGGTTCACAATTCTCTTCCTGATTTCTTGGATAATGTTTTGCTTCAATGATGTCACCTTATAAAACATCCTCAGGTGTGCCTCCGTTTAAGTCAAATGTTGTAAATAATAATCGTAGTGTATGTAAACTGCTGTATCTGAAGAAACCGTTAAAAATGAGCTCTGTGTTTATTCCGGAATTAGCTAATAAAATGATTTTGATCATTCTAGCTGATTTAATACATGAAAGAATTTGTACAATCTTATAAAACTGAAGGTTAATTCGTCACTTATAAACTGTATTATTTAGCTATTTTCCTTTAAGCTGCTGATAACAATCTGGATTTCAGATTTCCTACTACTTGACTGGCACTGAAGCTGATTTTGGTCCAGCACATTTTTCTCACCACCTTACTGGATTCTGTCTGTCTGTCTATCTGTCTGTCTGTCACCAAAAAAATATCTTACCATTTATTTCCATTTTCCATCACAGGTAGTATTTTTTAGGTTTGGCATATCCACTTTAAAGATCTTTTTCTATACAGAGCAAACTAGCATCCTTTGAGCAGATCTCAGCAAAGTACACTCTTCCAAAAATTAGCTTTTTATGTCCTCGCTGCTCAGATATTTCCTTCAACCACTTGCATCTTCTTGCCATCAGGGAAAGTTGTAATCTCTTATTTTGAATAAAATATGTTGAGCAACTCAAGCCCTCCTTGGGAGAATGTGGATGTGAGAAAGTCTTAAAGCTTTCTATTTCCAACAATGTTTGGGATTCTGTCTTACTTTTGGAAATTTAACATCACTAGTTCTAAGTTCAGTTCAAACAGTTGAAACTGGAACAATTCATGTTCATAGTTAAGCACCTAAGCAACCTGAACTAACCTCACAGACTCAGTTTGACATGTTTCAATCTTTTTATGAATAAAATTTCATATATTATGTAGATCACAAGATCAAGAACCTGAAGGTGCCTTCTAACATCTGGAACTGTTCTTAATAATAAATCAGGCTTTGTGCAGCTCCACAATTCTCCTCCTGATATCTTGGCTGATTTCGTTTGACTTTCCCACCATGTGATACAAAAAAAGCAGTGTGTTCAAGGTGTGGCCTTGAAATATATCCACAGGTGTGCCTCCAGCTAACTCAGATGTGTCAGTTAACCTATCAGAAGTTTCCAACGGCATGACATCATCATCTGTACCTTCCGTCATTTAAAGAAATAGTAATCATTCTGTATGTAAACTTCTGATTTTGAAGACATTAATAGATAAAATAATTGTGGTAATTCTAACTGACCTAAAACAAGAGAAGTGTGGTCTGATTTATCTTCAGACATTAAAAAAGATGTATGTGTGTTTTTATTTGGTGTATGTAAACTTCTGGTTTTAACTGTTGCATTTAAATTGAAGGAGAAGATGTTGTTATTTACTTTAAAGTGAGGGGAAAGGGAAAACATTATCAATAACAGCTTCCATACAGACAGAAAAGTGTATGCACAATAGCCTGAACATTGCCCGGACACAACACTCATACACAACATTCACCATGTTCTTACCTTCAATGGCGTCACAACTCCACAAAGTAGTAAAACCTTTTTCCTGAAAACTGATCAATTTACATCTATGGTTCATTCCTGAGTTGAGCCAAAGAAAGCGGCACTCAGTTCAAGTCTGTCATGTAAAAAAACAAGCACTGACAAACTTCTCTGTAGAAAGACAGCAATATATGTTTGTTAAACTGAAATTGGCATTCCTGTCATGCAGACAGAGGTTCTTAGCTGTATGCTGTGAAATTAAGTTTTTTAATGCAGCAATATTACCATGTCTTTCTGCCTTTAGCAAAGATTGATGTGTTAATGATTAGCCATTCTCAGCTTCTCGATCAATAGCAAGAAACTCTTGTCTCTTCTCCTCGAATGAGGCAGTCCTTGGCCCCCTGCCTTCCAACTGATGGACATCAATTCTGGGCTAATACCATCAATGGCCTGAGGCAATGGCAGCCAACAGTGCAAGTGTCAATGGATGGAATCAAACAAATGTGAAAGTTTTGTCTGCCTGCTGTAACGAGGATCTAAGGAGTATTTTTGAAGTAAAGTCGTTGAGAGAATGAAATGGAGTAGAGAGACATGCAAGGACATTATCTCATCTTACAACTGTAGGACTGATGCTGATTCAGGCCCAGACAAGAGGATGGGGGAGGATTACTGGAAGCTTTTTGAGTATCTCTTAAGAAAGCTCTTGAAAGAAGGTTTTATACAAAACATCAAGCAATATCTAAGTGCTCTTTGTAAAAGT
Organism: Anableps anableps; assembly: GCA_014839685.1. Taxonomy (NCBI): domain Eukaryota; kingdom Metazoa; phylum Chordata; class Actinopteri; order Cyprinodontiformes; family Anablepidae; genus Anableps; species Anableps anableps. The sequence continues at coordinate 7,759,797 of CM026079.1, forward strand.
CTAACCAGTGCCCTCCTCTTTGTAGGACTTTGTGCTTCTTCTCTCTGCATATCTCCCTTTTTGTCGGATCACTGGGGAGATTCCAAGCAAGGTTTTGTCAAGGACGTTTGCTAATTAACATTCTCCAACAAAACCCGAAGCAGAGGTGAGGAACTCATGTGAAACAGGTGCAGCGGGGCGCCGGCTAAGCCTCGTCGTCAGTCTTGAGATGTTTGTCTCTGCCATGGCTGCGTGGTTAATGATGAATGATCTCCTCTCTGTCTAAATGCTTGTTGTCACATCCTTGTCAATGAGGCTGCGACTTACAGTCTTGCAGGAGTAATGGGGTTGGCACGACTCCAGCCCTTCGACAAACAGCTGAAAGCCGGAGGGAGATAAGGGAGATGGAAAAGGGTTTAAATTGACAAACGAGTCAACAACAGAAAACCTTCTTCCATCCACCGTTTTCCTTTTTGTTTTAATAGGTAATGCACTTATTGAATGAGATTTGCTCAACTAAGATAATCCTTTTCAGAACTCTATGCAATTGCTAGTTTACCTTTCACAAAATTGTTGTATTACTTCAGAGAGAGATGCAGCTGCACACTAAGCACTGAGTAACATATGGCTGTCGTCTTTTTTTATTCGGCCTTTTCATACTTCTGCTGAATACCACAGCAGCTCAGCAAAAACTCAATGATGTTTACCATGGCTTTCTGATAACACTGTTTGTTTACTGCTTTTTTATGCACTTAAATGTTTCAGATCATCAAACTAATTTCAATATCAGATAAAGATAAAATGACCAGAGATACAAAATGCATTTTTAAATTGATGATGAGATGATGATTGAGAGTGATCAGTAAAGGAAAAAAGTTATCCAAACCAGCATCACCCTATGTGAAAATTGAATTCTCCTCTTGCTAAACCATGGATCATTTAAAATTAGCCACCTTTTTTGGATCAGTTTGAATAGTCATTCCCATGTCTATTTACTACCACACCTGTAAAAATGGAGCTTAGGGGTAAATTCAAACTGGAAGACTGGAAGATGTCTCTAATCCTAAACCTAAAAGTTCATCCATGTTTATTGCAATTTACAGTGTATATGTCTTCTATCGGGGTCCGAGCGCCAAAAAACCTTTATTCATGTCAATAAAACGTTTTAATTGCTGCTCCTTTTTTGTGAGTCTCTCCAAGTTGAATTGAGATATCACTTAAAACTGCAGTATGTAAGTTTTTAAAAAATATATATTGTTCTACATATTTGTTGAAACTGCCAGGAGGCGGATCTTAGCGCTGTCAATCACCGTCTGTGTGGTGCTGCTCATCCCTCTCCTTCTCCCTCCACCCCTGCTCTCTGCTGTGCTGCAGACTGTTGTGAATACTCAGGGTAGTTAGCATGACCACCAATGATGATGGATAAACAGTTTTCCTGTAATGGTAAATTGTTTCTCTGCCATTAGCACATTCAGCGGCAAATAAATGAGGTTGACTGACAGCGCTAAGACACTCCTCCTGGCTCCAATTGGTTGGTTTTGGTCAGAACGATTCGGGACGCCAGTAGTAGCTCAGGGAGGAGGTGGAGGAGATCAATCTTTTCACAGATTGTCTGTCTCATACTGTAACGACATGGTGACAGTTTTAAAAATATGCAAAAAACATTTTTTAACAAAAGTTACATGCTGCAGCTATAAACAGAGCCTGGCTGACAGCATGAAAAACTCTCAAAATGCAACACATAGTGGCCTGATCAAAAGATATTCAAGACCAGAAGAGAAACACAGTCCTTGACATCTACTAATCTCGAAATGGTTGCAAAGCTAGTTCTAAGGCCTCGGAAGTTTAGTGAACCACAGTTTGAGCTATGATTCACAAATGGAATTAATATTGAAGATATGTCAGCCTTCCCAGGAGTGGCCAACCTACCAAATTTACTGCAAGAGTACATCAACAACTCATCCAGTAGGTTACAAAATAATCCAGAGAAAACCTGGAAGCCCTACTGGCTACACTTGCCTAAATTAAGATGAGTATTCATGACTCAGCATCTAAGGCCAGAACCACTGATGATTTACTTGAGATATCTTGATGAATTATGTGAACTGATGAGACAAAAGTTGAACACCCTGTTAAAACTTGTACAAAGAAGCACATTATTTTTAGAGCATAATATGGCACAAACCCCTGGACTATTTCTCACTAAACCAGACCACACCCCGTGGCTTCACATACATTGAGAAAGCTCACCCAGAGGGGTGTGGAGGTAGTGTTGCAGCTATACATAGAAAGGACTTTAAAAAGACCTCGAACTCCATGCCTGATGTTCCTTCATTTGAACATATTGCTTTTAAGCTGTCTGGTCCCTCTCCTCTAGTCATTGCAGTCATTTATTGACCCCCAAAGACAAACCTCTCATTTCTCTCTGATTTCTCTCACTTTCTGACCCAGCTATGTGCCATCTCACTTTCTGTCCTCCTTTTGGGTGATTTTAATTTCCAAATTCATGATACAAACTGAAAACCTGCTACTGAGTTCCTGGTTCTGCTACATTGCCTCAATTTCACACAGCATATTAACTTCCCAACTCACTCTCATGGTCACACCATGAATCTTGTCTGCTCTTCCAGCCTCACAATACATCAGTTCTCGAGCCTCAACCTCAACATCTCAGACAACCTGGTAGTCACTATGGAAATCAACATCCCCATTCCCATCCCCAAGAACAAATCCAAAATAACCTTCAGAAACCTCAAATCTATCCCTCACTCTGCCCTTTCAGCTGCTCATAGCACCAAAATGTCCTCCTCCCCTCCTCTGTCATCTGATAACCCCTCTGACCTTGTAACTTATTATAACCACATACTCTTCTCATGTCTTGATCAGCTGGCTCCCATCAAAACTAAAACAGTCACTTTCAGGCATTCTGCTCCCTGGTACACCACCGAACTCCATCAAATGAAGTCCCGTAAGTGACAGCTGGAAAGACCATGCAAGAAAACTGGTTTAACTGTCCATCACCAAGCCTACACCGACTGCCTTCTCCAATACAAAGATGCTCTTAACTCAGCTTGGTCAACCTATTACGTAAACCTCATACACTCTGGCTCATCTAACCCCAAGGCTCTTTTCTCTACAGTGAATTAACTCCTTAAACCCAGTGACAACATCTCCAACTCCTTCACAGTAAATAAGTGCAATGCCTTCTGTCATTTTTCCAAAACAAAATAGACACAATTTACAGTAATCTGAGTACCACCATCATCGTCTCAAACTCCTTACGTCATTCCCCACTTTGCAGCACTCAGCCTCAATCTCATTTCTCTCCCATGACCCTGGTGGAGTTGTCCAAACTCATTGCAGGCATGCAAAGCTCCATTTGTGTTCTGAATCCCATCTGAGCTTGTAAAGAACTGTCTCCCTGTCATTTCCCCACTCATCTCTGACATCATCAACTCCTTCCGTTCTGGTTAAGTCCCCCAAACTCTCAAACTGGCTGCTGTGACTCCCATCCTCAAACAGCCTAGACTAAACCCTGACACAATGAGCAACTTCCGGCCCATTTCCAACCTCCCCTTTCTATCTAAAATACTGGAATGTGCTGTTGCCAATCAACTCAAAACCCACCCCACTTCTAATGACTTGTATGAACCATTTCAGTCTGGCTTCCATTCAGGTCACAGCACAGAAACTGCTCTCCTCAAAGTCACCAATAATCAACTTCTTTCCTCAGATTCTGTCCATCTCAGCATTCTCCTCCTCTTAAACCTCACCACAGCCTTCGACACCATCAACCACACCATTCTTCTCTCCCGTCTGGAATCCTCTTTCAACATCACCAGCACCGGCCTCTCCTGGTTACAGTCATATCTCACAAACAGGCAATAATTCATCAGCATCAATAACTGCACCTCCTCCACTGTTATTCTGTCACAAGGCATCCCCCAGGGTCCGATGCTTAGCCCTCTACTCTTCATCCTGTACAAGCTCCCCCTCGATTCCATCATTCGCAGTCATGGTCTTCACTTCCACTGCTATGCTGACGATGTCCAGCTCTACATTTCCACCAAAACCATCACAACTGCAACTCACTTCACCATGGCCATCTGCCTCACTGAGATAAAATCATGAATGCACTTAAACTTCCTCAGACTCAGCTGTGACAAATCAGACTTCATCATCATCAGTCCCAAATCCCTTACCAAAACCACCACCAACTTCAGTCTCACCACTGACAACACCACTTTGTCTCCTTCCACTCACGTCCGCAACCTTGGAGTTATCTTCAACAGCAACCTCTTCTTTGAAAACCACATCAACCAAATCACAAGTACTGCCTTGTTTCATCTTAAAAATATTGCTTGTCTCTGCCCATCACTCCCCTGCACGACTGCTGAAATTTTCATCCATGCCTTCATCACCTCCAGACTCGACTACTGTAACAGTGTTCTTACAGATTCATCATCCAAAGTCCTCAATAAACTCATATAAAACTCTGCTGCTCGCCTGCTCACCCACACCCGCCCCCCTGACTATATCACCCCAGTTCTCCAGAAGCTCCATTGGCTCCCTGTACCTCAACGCATCCATTTCAAAGTCCTCCTTCTTACCCACAAAGTCCTCCATAACCAAGCCCCATGCTACCTCACCAACATGCTCCACAATCACAATCCTTCCCGTGGCCTCTGCTCCTCTGATGCCAACCTCCTGTTTCCACCACTGAGAACCAAGCACCGGACCTGAGGTGACAGAGCCTTCTCCATAGCTGTTCCCACCCTCTGGAACACTCTCCCCAAATACATCTGTGACTGTACAGATCTACCCACATTCAAATCACATCTCAAAAACCCAACTTTTCAGAACAGCTTTTAATGTATGATTAATGTTCTGTTTTATGCTTATCCTGTTTTTTTTTTAATGTTCAGTGATATGTATTTAAGTGTTTTCCTTTTATGATTTTGTTAGATGGACTTAACTATTGTGTTTGTAACTTTGCTTGATTCCTGCAAAATGTCTGAGTTTTTAAAAAAGCATTATTCAAATAAAATGTATAATTATTATCATCTTACCTGGTTAAACAAGGCCTAAATGAATGGTTTAGATCCAACTGAGATGCTGTGGCATACACTCAAACAGACTCTTCATGTTTGAAAACCCTCCAGTGTGGCTGAATTTAAACAGTTCTGCAAAGGAAGTTGGGTCAAAATGCCTAAAAGACTTCTTACCTGCAAGAGTAGTATCTATAAGCCTTCTTGCAGACACTTGATGGCAGTTTATGGCACAATCAGTTGTTAGGTTTAGGGAGTAAGGTTTTTACTTAGGACCAGGTTATTTTGGATGGCTTTATTCCCATGGCAAATGAAATCATTATTTGAAAATTGCTTTTTGTATTCATGAAGGTTATTTTTGTCAAATTTGGAATAAGTTTGATTATTGGAAACATTTAAGTGCAAAAAAGAACACGAGAAATCTGTAAGCGGGGAAACAGTTTTCACTCCTCTCTATTTGCGGTCTAAATTTCTGACTGCTTTGTTAGAAAAAACAATAGATAATTTGGTAACATATTAATGTTTTGGTCCTACTTTTGGCAAGAGGATGTCAGATCTCATAGTTTTTCATAATGAATAATCAGCACATTTGTTAAGACTTTTTACATTTAAGTAAAAATAATCTTTTCCTCCAAACTGTAATCTTCTGATTATTTAATTATAGATACGTGCAGAATTTATTGGGATAGTAATAATCTTGTAAAAAGATGATGAATTAAATAAATGTTTAATCTTTATTTTCACATTTAATTTATTGAATTTCTGCTGTTATCTCGGTCACATGGTTGCCCAAACTAATCTTGTTGAGCAAATGGTTTTTGATAAGCATTATCATTAACATCCCCACTGTGCGGTATAACGGTTCTTATATATGATGTAAGAGAAGGTTTAGGTTGCACATTTGATACAGTAATGAAAAAAGTAAAAAAGAAAAAAAAACTAGTGAGGAAACACAAGTATACATCCATTAAAATACATGATTTACTTTTGATTAAGCAATATCATCACATCAGCATTAATAATGAGATACATATATATTTCTTTTAGTTTTTATATTTGTTCTTCATAGTACATCATGTGTTATTAACTTTTCTGCTTTCTTCTTTGTCATTGTTCAGTCTATCTCTACAAATGTAAATGCAATGCCATTTAGACTCCTTCAGACCACAGATTCTCAAACTCTTTAGAAGACATCCACAGTCCCATATCACTTGAGATGTTAAAATAGCTGCCCACCAACAGTTCGCTAAAGATAATCTCTTGAGATATCTTATTTCATCATTTCAAATATTACTTTAAACCGATGGCTGTATTTTATTGCTATTTTATATGATAGACCATCAATGTAGAAGGAAAATGGTTTCATTCAGCCTTGTTTACTCTGATACCCCTAAATAAAATCCAATGTAACTAACTTTCTTATGAAGTTACCTAATCAGATTTTTTGGAGAATATATTGGTGAGAGCATCATGTTATGAGGATGCTTTTTCTTTAGAAGGGCAAATAAGTTGATGGGAAAATGTATGAAGTTAAATACAGGACAATCCTGAAAGAAAAGCTGTTAAAAGCTGCAAAAGACTTGTGCATAAGATAGAAGTTCCTCCAAAACAATGAAAATAAACATATACATCAAAGTTATAGTTAAATAGTTTAGGTTAAAGCATACTTATGTTTTAAATAGTCAGACCTAAATCCAGCTGAGAATCAGTGCCAAGACTTCACAATTGATGTTCACAGACCTTCTGTATTCATTCTGACTGAACTTGAACTAATTCGCAAAGAAGAATGTAGAAAAGTTTCAGTCTCCAGATGTGCAAAGCTGGTAAAGATATAACCCAAAAGATTCGCAGCAGTCATTGCAACAAAGGGTAGTTCTACAAGGTATGAAAACACGGAGTCTTCGAGCAAATGCATGTTGTACTATTCAGATATGTATTTTAAAAAAAATGTTGGGGACTATGTATCTTTTTCCTTTTACTTCACAGTTATTCACAACTTTGTGTTGGTCTATAAAATTGCAGAAAAATACATTGAATTGTGTGACTGTAATCTGACAAAATGTAGAAAGGTTTCATGGGTATGAATACATTAGGAAGGGACTGTGGTGTCCAATAAAAAAATCCCCATCCAACCTGTGCTACCTGTATGACGGAATATTAGGGCCAGACAAAGAGATTTTTTTTTTTTTTTTTTTTGAAACTATGAGAATAAAGTCACATTATTACAAGAATAAAGTCATACTATTATGACAATAAAGTCATAATATTAACAGAATAAAGACACAGTAATACCAGAAGAAAGTTGTAAAATTACTAGGAAAATGTTGTTTTAATGAAAGCAAAGCTTCGATAGAGTTATCAAGATCTGACGTGACCAGCTCGTGTAATCTGTGATTCTTTCTTCGAATTAGACACAGTAGTTTACTCGATCGTTTCAAACCCTGCGACTGATGATAATTTGATGGTGATGTGTTAAAAGATTAAAGATGTCCTATTTGTAAAACTGATACCAAAGTATAACTTCACAAGATGCTCAACATTCCTAGTTTTAATTTTTTATTATTTTTTGCTTAGGAGTTATCATAAAATGAGTTCTTCATTCCACTAATATTATGGCTTTATTCTGGTAATATTATGACTTTATTTTCATATCATTATAACTTTTTCTTGTATTATTGCAACTTTATTCCCATAATGTTATGAATTTTTGTTGTACAACTTTATTCTTGTATTATTATTACTTTTTTCTGGTAATATGACTTTATTCTTGTAATATTTCAACTTACTCTTGTACCACTTAATTCTCACTTAATGACTTAATTCTTGTTCAACTTTTTCTTGCAATATTATGACTTTTTTTTCCTCGTATTATTATGACTTCATTCCTGTTATTTAATTTTTTTTCTTAGCTTGGCCCTAGTACTCTGTCATAATCCTGAATGTTTTTAATAAAAACTCACTTCCACTACATTGTAGGATAATTTCCTGTCTGATTTGTTTGATTTGTGCCTTGGGTATTCAGTACGAACTGAATAACTTTAATTACAAACGTATTTGTTCTTTGGCTACAAGATGGCGCAGTTGTTCACACAGTTTCCTTAAATCACAAAGATTAAGGGTTCAAATCCCAACTAAGTGTATGGAGTTTAAATGTTCTCCTTGAGCATGTGTGGGTTCTCACCATCTCTGCTTTGTGGAGTTGTGACCCTTACCCTTCAAGGTAAGAACGTTGTGTATGAGTATTGAGTCCAGGCGGGGTTCAGAGACATTTCTGTCCATGTGGAAACTGTTACTGATAATGTTAGCCCTTTGCCCTCACTTTAAACTAGACTACAACACCTTCCCCTTTGCTTTAAATGTAACATACAGTTAAAACCAGAAGTTTGCATACACCAAATAAAAAGACACACCTTTTTTCAATGTCAAGATAAGATGCCCCCTTGCAAGGATATATAGGTAGGCTACAGGTGGACATTTATTCAAATTTATTTCAAATAAAAATAGCAGAATCCATCATAATTTGGTTTCAAAAACCTCCAGTAATTTGAAATGTTACTTTGTTTTGGCACCCGTCTTCATCAATAAAGCATGAATGCAAAGTCCCATTTAATTATCTGACTTGTGAAGCAGGACAGAACTTTACATTTCAAATACATGATGGTAACTAGTCCGTGACTGGCTGCTGTGATCGTCAGCCTCTGTTGGCAGGTCCAAATTGGCATAAAAACCATGCAACTTTTCATCTCTGACTAACACTCTTGAATAAGAACCACTCTGTGATAATGAATAATACCCAGAAGAGGAGGCAAAATAAATTGAGTGAGCACACTCAAGCCGCTATCTTTCTGCACGCAATAACAGTAATCGGCGCAGTATACACTTCAGTGAGAAAAGGTAAACAAAAACACATTCAGGAGGTTATATTTCAGTGTCATTCACTGGGGGATTCAAGACTGAACAATATTTTGAGAAAGAGTCCTGAAAAGATGGGTCACACAGAATAACAAGCCTGCATTTAAAACAGACTCTCTCTGGTTCACGTAGAGAATAGATACAAAATAATTTGTTTTTCTTTACCGTGTCCAGAAAATGAGTGAATTCAATGTTTTTCAATGAAGTCATCTTGTGCACCATGTGTGTCTGATCACAGGATCAGGTGGAATCTTTAAAGGATCCTTGATGAACACCCTTTTCTGGGTCAAAGAAAGAAAAAACAGTGAAATTTCTGTTGGCCCCATGAACGCCAAGAGTCTTTAATGAAGACCATAAAAGGTAACAAGCTGTCTTAACCTTGAGGCCGACACAGGGGGCGGACACTGTATGCCGCCCAGATGAAGGTGATCCCATCTGTCTCAGACCCGTCCTCACCCTCCTCCCCCCTCTCCAGGAACTGAGAGATGTTTCTGCCATCAAATAGAAAGACACTTGGGGGGGGGGGGGTCAGCCGCTTCTCTGCGAGTGTCGCTCTCAGTGATGAAATGAATCTCGAGCCTTGCTTTGGCTGCACTCCTGCATTCAGAGACTTCACAGTTAGTCCTGTGATGTGCAGTGGTCACTGCAATTGACAGCATGTTAAAAGCCCTAAAAGCTTGTTTGTGTGGGAGTTAAAATTATGTGTGCAATGTGTGCATAATAAGCCACTTCATTGGAATACAGTGTATCTCACTATATACTACCCCCTACTGGTCACCCAGTGTACATTCACAAAGATTTCTATGAACATACATGGCTGGGCAATCAGACAGAAAGCCAGAGCACCTTGTGATTATTTTTCCAATCCTTCTACATATTTGATACATATATATAAGATCTATACAGGTAAAAATAAATATCAATAATATCAACTAAGAAATATGGACCAATATAATTGTTAAAATCTTGATGTACTGGTTTTATGTTGGGAAAAAAATTACAATTAATGATGTGTCTATTTAAGTGGACATCATGCAGCACTGCTGTGATTTAGCTAACATTTTTTACCAACACAGATGCTTTACTGTTCTTAAAGGTTTCGCAACAACGTTGTTTCTAAAGTACAAAAAGAACTTATTTCTGTCATTAGACATTATTTTTGCTGATCAGTTTGGTTGTGAGTTGTATGATGGCACATTTGTTTATATGGTTGCCTTGCAACCAGAAGGATGAATCCAGACTGGATTCTTTGTGCATGGAGTTTCTTTTCATGCATGCGTGGATTCTGATTGGATACTCTTTCTTCCTCACACAGTCCAAAAAACATATGTGCTAAGTTGGTCTCCAGTGTGTTTCTGGTGTACCTTCATTTAACTGAAATACTGTGAATTAGACGACGAGAAGCCATGACACCATCATCAGGGCTTTCACAAATTGTTTGAAAGTCCAGTGAGTTTAGTGTATGTAAACTTATGTAACCTGTAAACTGTAAATGTATGTAAACTGTAAATTTTGAAACTTAATAAAAAGTGTCTAATTATTCTGGTATTTAACAAATAGAAATAATTTTGATGATCTTAAGCGACCTAAATCAAGAAAACTTTGGTCAGATGCAATATCAATGTTAAGTTTCAGTAAACTTTGTGCATTAGTTTTAAGTAAGGAAGATGTGAGTCAGCTGAGTTCCTTTCTGTACAATTTCTTAGAAAAGTCAGGGCAGATTACACATGCTTAAACAAGGGCACAGATCCTGGGATAACAAAGGCAATAAATTCTAAGTCAGGATCAGTTTTATGCAATACACTGACATGTCAGGAAGATCACAACGGTGGTCTCTTTTCTACCTCAACACTAGCCTGGTCATTGCCTTCCTACACAGTTCAGCTCGATTCTAATCTCGCTTCACGGCTCAGTCTGGGCTTTCTCCCATTGACGAGGATTTCTCCAGTAGAATTTTAACCTGGCCAATCAGCGAAAAGAAGGAGAAGTTGTGAACAATGACGTTGATTTTGTGTGCTGTTACAGAATTGTAGTCTGCCTGTAGTTTGGCATCGGCAGTGGAGGAAGTGCATTTAGTCCGTGTTGGCCATGTTTCCAGATACTGAATTAACATTTAATAACCGCCTAGTTCCACTTCACTCTTCACAGTGGGATATGGTTGTTTACAGCGCAGGCAATTTCCTGTAAGCTTCATAGCATCAAACTGGTGTATAACACATGTCACGGGCGACCATTAGCAATTGGGTAATATCAAAAACCTTGACAGAGTCCACGCCTCCAGAAAAGAATCGTTTCTCAATAGCCGAGGGTCCAGACCCTCTGAATGAAGCAAAGTGTAGAACAAAGGGCTGGTTTTTACCAGGCTACCTCAAAATCTGATGATAGAGAATAAAGGTTATGTTTGATTTGATATATCATGTTTCAGCTGTATAATATTAATCACCTACATAAGTCTGAACACAAACTGTCCACCTGTGAGGAATAGGTGAAAAATTATAAAAAATTCATGTTAAGAATAAAAAGGGTTTTTTTTCCATGCCTGTAGATGACTGAAGATACTGAAATAAAAACCTGGGGTTAATCAAAATTCATACATGAAAGGGTAATTTGCCACAAATAAAGCTAAGAAGCAACCCCATGTCAATTGTGATGTGGTGAACTGATTATTGGCCTGAAGGTGTGTGTTTGGGTCAATCTCCCCACTGTTTTAAATTTCTCATTTCTCCTTTCTTCATTCTTATTTTTAATCTTTACAAGGTATTGATCATAATACAGAGCACACATTGAGTCTGAACCCCTACCATGCCTCCGCAACAAAGACTGGCTCCTCCGGAATGCTTCCAAGACAAATGATGAGCAGAATAAACAGAAAAATATAGTTCAATTTCCTTGATTCTGTTAGAAAACTACATTTGACTTCTGCACTTGATACGGAATATTTTAGTGTGCATTGGATTAATTATTTATAACAAAGAATTTATTATGGCTGCTGGCTCCCTAGAGTTGATTCCACCGCTGATGTGATTGGAAATAAAAGCGGTTCCTGAGAGCTGACAAACCGACAAGACTGACAGTGAGCAGAGAAATTAAGTTTTAAGTGATGGGAGTGAATAAATCCAGCCGGGAACCTTCAAATCTTTATAAGACAACTTCAAAGCAGAGACAGCGGCTGAGCACATACGTACACACACGCCAACTGCTCTTGTGTAAATCAGCATTCTGAGCCGATTCTTAATAATTGATGTTTGTCGAGTCTAGCACACATCTACATCCCTCCCAGATTCTCTCCCTCAAGACAAACGCAAAGCAAAAGCGCCCGAATGAAAGCCTAACCAACCCCCCCACAACTTTCTGAGAGTCGGCGAACAGATGCATAGTCATTCAGCTGAGCACATACACACACCAATCCACTTTCCTACACACACACACACTCACTCACAGATATACTGAAGGCAGGATTCACTCATGAGGAAGAGAAAAACAAACACAACCCAGCAACAGGCGAATGTACAGGAATGCAACTGTATGTTGTCAAACCCACAAATAAAGCTGCTATTTCTGTGCATCTGTTACACACATACACACACACTCAGAAAGTTGTCCAGATGTAGGACCAACAAGTCATGTCGACATATTTATTAGCTTGGATGCTGTTTTGGGGGATTTCAGTTTCTGGGACAAACAACAACACAAGCTTGCCTGAGGAGATGACTGCACGGATCATTCCCTGTGAAGCGCTTTGATTCAATATGTTTTAAGGATTTCCTTCGAGTTTGAGAAGGTGCCAACTGCTTTAAAAATAGATATAACCAAAATTACTCCCTCCAAAATATGCTAAAACGAGCACAGAACCTCGACAAAATAATGATGCTATTCCGTTTTCAAGGGGGAAGAAAAACCTAAGCTGGATTTTTTTTTTTTCTTACTAAAAAGTAAGTCTGTCTTAGCTGTATAAACATGTGTCAGTTATAAGTATGTCTCTTCGATCCTCATGTGGTAAAAAGTCAACAAAGTACCTGAAGAAGTAAGAACATTTTTGATACTTTTAACTCACTATTTCTAAACAGGTCATGATGTGTATTTCACTGACTAAAACTATCTACTAGACACTGGACCTAAAAGTGTATTTCACAATTGTTGACTTAGGCTTCCTTCCTCCTCTTTCTTCAACAGCATCATACATGTTAAATGATGACAATGGGAAGTCTGGGCCACCAATGAATCCCCTCTCTTGTGTCTCTCTTACATATATTGCATTTGTATTGAAATGACAGGTGTAACATTGTCACGTCTGTCACATTGCTCATGACAAACATTTGACTTGCAGATGTCCATCTTGGAAGACTGAGGAGGATTCTAAATGCATCCTAATAGGTCTGTACAGTCTGCTACAATTTAGGGACAAAATTGGTTGCCTGATCCCACTCTCTCTATTTTGTTGTTGTCATTTTTTTCATAGCAGCTTGGAATGAAATTTCAATAGTCTGGACACATCCTACAAGTGTCCCAAAGTGTTCAAATAACAACTAGCTGAATTAATCAGAAAATAGGTCCAACTCCCCTGTCATGTTTATAGTGCAGTTTTAGTGCCATACTTAAGACTATTGGGCACCCAGTGGTGGCTTCTTGTAGAAAGAGGATATATCCATTCCAAAGCCAGCTACTGATCTGATTAGTGGATCTGATCAGAGGGTGGCACTAGCAAATGAAAAGGAGCCTACTCACTTGCGTTAGCTTTGGAGAGGCTGATGACTAGCATAGCTGGGCTGGTCACACACCGGATTGCCTTCTTCCTCTGTTGTCCATTAACATGGATAGGCTAGCGTTAGCACTGGATGTAGCAGGGACAAATATCTGCAGGATATCTGGTATATCTTAGCTGTGAAATACATGGAACTGAATTTCTTCAACATCTTCAAAAAATCCCTGGCAGCCTGACTTAGCTGGAGGTCAAATCATGTATGTATGTATGCAAAAGTATCAGATGGATCTTGATTTACCTGAAGCTCGATTTGATATTACTGTCAGCTACCATTAAGAAGTAGAATAAATAGCTCAAATTGGGACATATTTTTCAAATTAAATTTTTTTATTGCCACTACAGCCATTATAAAGTGTGGCTTGATGTATACTGATGTGTTTTGTTTTATTTAATCATTATTTCTTCTCAACAATTTTTTAAAAATGTGGGAGAAAAAAAGTAATTTTCTACACTTCTTTGTTTGAACTATTATTATCACCAAGTAAAAAAAACATTTGCTACCACTGTTGTTTGCTGTCTTGACAATCATCACATTGCTCTATTCCTTAACTTGCCTGTCGAGCTTAATAACTGTTTGCCTGACATTTTTGGACAAGTTGTGTCTTCTTGTGTACAATATCCCAGTGGGTAATACCAGAAAATGAAATTTTGGCCCCACCAAATACTAAAACCAAACTAATTTTGCTGAATTTGTCTAACTTTTCTGTTGTGTGTTAAGAAGTCAGGAAAAGGTATACCCACTATGAATCAAAATGAGAAATAACTGTATTTACTCCAGAGATGGAGTTTTTAAAAATAAATAAAAGCAGAACAAACCTTCACATTAAAATTTCATACTTTGAAATAAACATATAAAACTATCCAGGACAAAAAATTTATTTTTTGTTACAGTGCAGTGTCAAGTACTGGGTCTACTGGGAACAGGAGGGATATTGCACAAACAGATTATTGCGCTCGGGGCAGAGGATAAATTATAAATGATTGCACTCGAGCGGTGGGAATAATAAATAAAGGGACCACACACAGTGTCAGATATGTAATTATTGCACTTGAGGTGGGCTAGGCCATGTAATAAAAACCAGTCATAATGGTTAAAATATAATGCAGGCAGCCACCAAAGGTCAGCATGTATTAAGTGTGTATTTAATGTGCTGCGTCTCAGGTCGAGTACAGCGTAGAGGTTTCTGTGGTGTGAAAGCTGCCTCTCACCATGGTCGTACAGAGACACAACACAGGGCTATGATAAATTTGCCACACCGCAGAAGAATGAAGACACCAAAGCTGGGGTGGGATGCATCTCTGCAGATGTTCATGACTTTGCAGCTGTAGCTGAAAGCTGTGAGCCAATCATCCTCTGAGTCATTTTAATGATGCGCTGGAGAGCCTTCCTGCTCTCAGAGGTGCAGCCAGAGTGCCACAGAGTGATGCAGTTAGTGGCGATGCGCTTCGTGGCACAGCTGTAAAAGTAGATCGGCAGCTGTTGCAGGGGTTGTGCTTTCTTCAGGCTCCTCAGGAAATTAAGCCTCTGAGGACCTCTCTTGGCCATCTCTGTCGTGTTGACAGACTGGGTTTTGGCTTATGTGGAGCTCAAAAAGTATGACTGGTAACTGCTTCTGTTCTCTGTGGTGATGCTTACATTATGAGGAAAGTTTGGTTTTAGTGCCTGAGACCAGTTTTTCTGTTTTAATTGTGTTGAAAGCAGCTTTTCTGTCCTAGTTACAAGCTCCAAAAGTTCTCAACTTTGTTTGAAACTTAATATTTTCTTCCCTGAAACTGCTGTCCCACAGTTTCCTGTCTTACCATATATGTTGGTGTATCAAGCAACAACTGTACTGTACATGAGTCGATGCAAAAATGTTTTTAAATTCCTCATGCTTAAACATCAAATTCTCTAACATCTTTGCTGTTTATGACGCTTCCCTATTTTGTATAGTTTGTATTGATTGGGATGAAGGGTGTGCGATTTATTGTGTCAGAAGGTAGGTTGGGCTGCCATCAGTTGGAGTCACTCCAAGCATTCAGCATGCTTTGTAAAATAATCTTCTAGCATATTTGTGGGAAATGCACTTGTCCCTGATTTGCAACACTCATATAGGACTTTTTTTGACATGTCCAACTGAAACTGGTGATCAAATTCTGTCTGCTGCTGTATTTGATGCACAGGAAGGTGACCCTGGAGTATTATTTACCTAAGACAGGGTAGTGTGACAGGGTAGAAGGGATCGTAATTAGGAGTATCATCTTTGGAGTGACAACATCAAAAAAAGGTTTAAAATTTCTAGTTCTCCTCAGCTGAAAGACAAAAGACCATAAGCAAAGCTTCAATCTGTCATTTTCTCCTCTAGTTCCTTTGTTTTGGCCAATAAAACTATTTAGTTAGGTTTGAAAAAGGTCAGTGTTAAGAATTTCCATTATGAAGCCTGGGTCCTTCTCTATGATGTTTGCAAGTCGTCTTCTTGAATGCATATTTTTCCCCCCACCTAAGTCATTCAGTTTAGTCCAAAGACATGCAAATTAGTTTATTGGGGATTCTTAGTGTGAATCTATGTGTGAATGGTCACTTTTCTTGAAAGTCTCATACCGGTGATTTCTTCAGCATATACTCTGCATCTACCATCTTGCTACCTTGAGAAGGGCACCAGAAAATTCCCCCCCACACACACACACACAAAAACACACACATTCCACACCCTTCCTACCTCCTTTGCTTTGTTTGTCTTGGTAATATCAACTTCACCACCACCTATCATGTGGACATCCAGCCCTATAGCCAGTGGCGTGCACAGACATTTTGAGGTTCAGGTGCTCAAGGGAAAAAAAGGACACCTTGTGCAGCACATGGAACTGCCAGCTGACTTTGTAGTGTGAGATTTTTTATGGGCACAGCATAAATATCATGTATATATACCAGTTTTGACTGTCAATAGTAGTGAGGTTCGATACCACCAAATTCCCTGCCGATCCAATATTGAGTGAAAT
The DNA here is from genome assembly GCA_014839685.1 of Anableps anableps. NCBI lineage: Eukaryota > Metazoa > Chordata > Actinopteri > Cyprinodontiformes > Anablepidae > Anableps > Anableps anableps. The sequence goes on from CM026079.1 coordinate 7,776,477, forward strand.
TCAAGCTGGTATCAGCAATACCGATCCGATACCTATACTTTGCGCAAAAACGCCTAATGTGTCTGGTAAATCTAAAAAAAAGGGGTGTAATTCAAATCTTCGCTTCATAAAGAACACAAAACAACACTCCAGTGTATGTTTTTTACACTCAGAAGTACCTTGAGATAGCAGCCTTATTTACTACAGCCAGGCTAATTTAACAACAGCAGACAATCATACAAAATGTGTAAAAATGGTGTTCCAAACTAAAAAAAAAAAAAAAAAAGAAAAGTAGAAAAGTAATAGCCCTGTTGAAATACATCTTTGTTTCATTATCAAGAACTACTACTAAATGAAAACTTACATCCTAAGTGACATTACAAAACATGTTAATTTGAAAATACTGAATATGTTAATGAAACTGCAACAAATACATCCATATTTGAAACCTTCCCTCATTCACATTCACATGTTTGTGTTAAGGAACAGTAGCATATTTACTGTTTTCCCCTTTCGTCTGTTCTGTTTTTTGCTCAGAACCTCTCCTGCTTTTGAAAAGACTCTCTCTGCTGGTACAGAAGTGGCAGTAATTCCCAGGTATCTCACTGCTAGTTTGCTCAGGGTTGGGAAAGTTAGTTCATGTTCTTGCCAACAAACCAGTGGATCCCTATCTCGGGGAATCACTTTTTCTTCTGAGAACCAGCGTACTTCAATGAGCACATCACTGGCAGCTGACCAGTGCTGTTGTCCTGACAAAACCTGTATGCCAAAATCAGTCCATATCCCTCCTTTTGATACAGCTGAACCTGAGGGGGTAGGACTCTGATCTGGCACTAAGTCAGAAGGCCCTGACGCAGAAGGCCATGAGGTCGAGCTCACAGTAGCTGTTGAACTTGGGGCTTGAATGTGAGCTGCTGGTTGTATCTGATAGACTTCCTGCATTTCAGAGAGGAGACATTTTTTTCATTACCGCTACGTCGTCTTTGTCTCGAAAACCAAAATGTTTAAATCTAGCATCCAGCAATGTACTAGCAGCTAGACAGTGAATGCTCTCAATACCCCTGAATCTGCGCTGACATTGCTGTGCCAGTTGTGCGGCAAGGGAGCTGCCTTGACGTTCACAGGCTGCTACAGCTCTGTGAATGAGTGACACAAGTGGAATCACTTTGAAGACTGAAACATACGTTTCAGCTGAAACTTCCCGTGTCACCTCTTCAAATGGCCGTAGTGCATCAACTGTTTGCTTGATGAGGGATAATTCCTCCTTATTTAAGCACATAGCATTCCTCCCTAAAAGGCAGAGGGCTGTCATCACAGCTTCATTTTGCTCACAGAGCCTCTCTAGCATGTAAAAAAAATTGAATTCCAGTGGGTATCTACTGATTGGATTAGCTTGTGCTCTGCCACTTTTAACTGTTGTTGAATAGCCCTGAGCTTCTGTGTGGCCTGTGTGCTGTGGAGAAAAAAAGGATACAATCGCATTACATTTCTCTAGCACTTTCACAACTTCCGGGACAGTTTTTAAACTATCCTTCACAATTAAATTCAGTGTATGTGCAAAACATGGATGATGCCTCCATCCAGCCTTGTGCACTGCAGCAACCATATTTGCAGCATTGTCTGTCACAACTGCAACAACCTTGTCAGTTATTCCCTATTCTTCTGCGATGTGTTTAAGTGCTAAAGTGATATTATCTGCTGTGTTTTGCCCAAATTCCTTCATTTGCCAGTTTTCAATGAGATGACGTTACAGTCAAATATGCCTCTGTAGAAACTGAAGTCCACATATCAGTGGTTAGTACAACACTAGAAGCATTTTGCAAAAATGCCGTTACTTTGCGTTGGCATTCATCAGACATCTTTACAAGAGTCTCTGTCAGTTTTTTTTCTTCCTGGGAGTTTATATTTTGGGTTAAAAGTTCTCAAAAATCCTTGGAAACCATGGTCTTCTACTATGGACAGAGGCTGGAGAGCCATTGCAGTCATCTCTTCCAGGGATCGTGTAAGTGTTGATGCTCTTGGAGAATCATCTTAAATGAAATAAAGGCAAAACACAGGGCAAAACAAATGATGGGGTTATTGTGCACTGACTGCTTAGTCTGATTTAGATTGAACTATATATGCAGTCTCTTCAAATAGCCTCCAATACCAGAATACAAACACTTGATGTTATAACACTGGGTGACTCAAATTAAAATTGCCAGTAAAACATTTTAATAAATAAATGCCACAATAACTGCATGTTTGTTGATATACCTATATTTTAAAATGATCATTTAACAATTATCACAATGTAGACTGATAATAAATAATATATTTTATTGATTAAATATTTTATATATATATATATATATATATATATATATATATATATATATATATATATATATATATATATATATATATATCTACATACAGTTTTTTATATAGTTTTTTTCTCTCTTTCACCACATCAGTTTTTATCACAATTGCTCTGTATTATTTAATGACACCTATGCAATCCACTTTCAATTATCTTACACTTTAGAAAAGCTTAATTGAATAAATCTAGGGTTTGATTTTTTATTTTTGTAAGCTTATGTAAGCTATGTAAGCTTATCTCACATAGGCATGATACAAATATTACTCCAAACTGAAATCATGCAGCTATGTGTTGAAGCATGTGCTTATTTTGTTACTTATACTATCTAAATTAATCTGTCCAACTCAAACAGTGACTGTGCTTATCGCCCCTAAAAGCTTAACATTTTTTTTTTTTGCTGTACCTGGATAGTGCCTGCCTGCAATACCGAAGGAATCCACCAGAGACATCTGTCTTGCCCGAGCTTCAGCACCTGACACTTGGCTCTCCTCCTCAGTCTGCGTCATCATATATGCCTCGTATTCAGTATTGTGGTGTGTTCTGAGGTGTTTAACGAACTTCTCACTGTTTTCCCACAAACATCACAGATCGCATCTTGGGCAGGCTATTTGTGGAGCTGAAATAGCTCCACGCTTGACTTCTTTTACAATCTGCCATTGTGTCCATCTATGTCTGAGTGAGTCAGCGACTGAGCAGCAGGTAGCAGCACCACGCTTCACTGGGCACTACATCCTTATACACTTACCAGGCGGAAGAAAAAGTAGTTCCCGTCTCATTTAGGCAAAATCTCAATAATTCAGTGGCTTTCTAACATGTTCTTGTTAAGATACATTACCTCAAATGACTGAAGTATTGAAAGTATTGATACTTAGGTTTGAAGAATAAAGGCATAAAGGTCTGGTATCGGAGGTATCGATATTTCAGTATCAATACGCACATCACTAGTCAATAACCATATGCTGTCTGATGCAGATGTTTAATAATGCTCAGCACTCTACAGGTTGGTTTCTCCAACAATCAAATTGGAAACAACAGAACAGAGTACAGCAATGGAACAGCACAGAATATAACAATAAGAATAATCATCAATGCTTCTGTATGTAGCCAATGCAATATATGACATAAATTATTCTTAGAGTTAAGATTAATGAGATTAACTACAGGCCCAAAGAACTGAAAATAAAATTTTGACAGGCAGAATTGCAAATATGTGAGGTACTGGTAATATAGGGACTTAAATCAAGAAATATTACCTTGGACCACACACTATACACTGTAAAAAAAAAAAAAAAAAAAGGAAAAAATATTTCCGAGGAGCACTTTTGTTGTCTAGAAGATAAATGGCAGGTGCTCTAGCACCTCCGAGGGTCTATCTGTGCATATCCCTGCCTAAAGCTGTCCATCAGGGAATAATTCTGGTCAGACTGAGAAATTCCGTAGTTGGGAGTTTTCTTATTTAACTTATTTTGACCCTCTTTAAATTCTATGCAGTAATCTTTTATTTCAACTTCCACTGCTTTAAAAAGTATTAATAATGTATCTGAACAATGCATGAAAGTTGGTTTGACTTCTTCTGGGATAAACAAAGCTATTTGCATAAATAGCTTTCAGTGTTCAGGTTAAAACCAGGTTCCTGTTTTTATAAAAATAAATTTTGCTGATGAATTTTGCATGTTAAGATAACAGTCAACAGCTCATCTATAATAACTCTGGCATGGGAAGTTATAAAAAATACCTAGAGAGATACAAAATCAGTCATGCCGTTCACTTTGAAACTGACAAAACAGCAATTCTGGAGCTCAGTTTCTTTTTTACATGCAGATAAATATCAAAAGGCATCTGTATCCTTTCTTCTACTAGAAATAAAAACATTATCTCCTGTCAAAGCTGTTGAAACTCCCTCTAACCACACACCTTCCATCATCTCAGTTGCTGTTGTAGTGTCAAGCAAATATTCTCACAAGAGCATTAGTTTCCGCAGGAGGGGATGTTGGAACTTCCTCGAGCTATTTAGAGGCATCTCCTTCAAGGCTTTCTATTGTGCACCAGGCAAGAACTGGGTTATGGTTTGCGGATTTAGCATTGCTCATTTTCCAGAGCAAGGAACCCATTCAAATTCTTCCCTGCTATGACTTAGGGATAAGCTGCTGGTGAAGGAGTAGTAATAGGCTTTTTGAGGGCTGGGTATGTCAGGGTGTAATGGGGGGTGGTTGTGGTGGTAGGGGGGCTGTTTGCCTCCACCCTCCACCTCTAACACTTTCCAGAGATATACGTTCTTGCGGTTATGCAGAGCCGGTGTTAAATAGATAATCTTTGGGTAATTAACAAGCCTGTGCTTTACATTTTCCTTTCCCCTTATCAAGGACGTCTTACAGTCTTGGGAACAAAGGAATATCTTATTCAAATTTAAATCCGCCTGTGATTGGAAGCATATTGCCTCCTCAGCTTTCATTGGAAGTCTTGCATTCCCAAGCCTCCCTGAATCCCTTTCTGCTTGTATAATAAATTTTTTTTCACCTCCACCCAGCTGTTATTCGTTGCCCTTGTCCTCTACAATTCGAGGAGTGCCTTCGTCAACCAGAACCCAATTCAAGTAGGATTTCTTTCACCACCGCCTCAGCTTTTCCATCGTCAAAAATCTGAAATTTTCATCCATCTCTTCCTTACCTTTCTTTATTTCCTGGACTGGAGCCAAGCAGCAAGTCCCTTTCAATTGAACTATTACTTTTTAAACACCTGACTGCTTTCCCAGTTTTCACTCAAAGTTTTCCATTCCCTCCATCAGTTTCTGTTTGTATAATAAAACAATTCTGCAGAAATGTGGAATTTTATTCTCCTCTCATCTATTGCCTCCTTACCTGTCTTTCTTTCCTTGACCCCATCAAAAAAAATCCTACTAAAATCCTACTAAAATATTTAATTTCAAATACCTGACCACTCCCTCTACTTTTACTTGAAGATTTCTAAGCACACATTAAATTATTTCTGCTTGTTTAATCAAATTTCTCACACCTCCACCCAGCTGACACTAGTTGCCAGTATCTTCCACCATTCACAGAGTGTCCCCAATCAGCCGTCTTCCACTTCATTCAGCCTTTCCTGCATCAGAAATCTGCAATTTTCTTCTTCTCAGTAATATATCTCCTCCTTACCATTTCTTATTTCCTACACTGCAGCCTAACGGGTATTTTTGTCTAACCTTACTATTCACATTCAAATACCTGACCTCTAATACCTGATCTCTCTTCACTTCCCACTACAGTGCGTCCCCCCCAACAACCCTTTAGTTTGAGAAAAACTGCTTTCTGCTCTCTCATCCCAGGGCACCAAATGAAATTGCTGCTCCAGACTCATTCCACTTTAACTTCCCCCTCTTGCGGACAATCTCATACCGCCTTTTACCTTCATTTTTCTATCAGGTCTCTCCCCACACATCTCTGCAACAGGGTCCCCCCACCCCCATACACACACAACATGCATTTATTTCTCCTCCTTCATCAACACGATTCTTCTTTCCTCGTTCCCCCACACCTCCACCGTCATGTCTTACGACTTTCCCCCCTCCAGCACAAACGAAAAGACCCATCACTTTAACTATTTCTCTATCCCAATTACGACGTAACCTCCTGCTGCGAAGGGACCCTTACATCTCTGCCTTGTTCCTCTCACTGACCTGAAAATGCCTGAGCTACCCCTACCCTTCGCTTTTCCATCCATCCTTTTTATGAAGCCCAGACTCACAGCAGCTGAGGGTGCCTGATGTTTGATAGCTTGTTAACTCGCATCCAGAGCACACTCTAATTAATTCTGGCATTTCAGAGGGAATTATTTTGTATTTGCCTCCATGTCCAACCCCCACCACCACTGTTGCCATATTTTTTCTTAGATAAATTGCAAGGGAGGCCTTGATGTTAATATGAGAAAAAAATAAGTTGGTGATGTTAGTATATACCAACCTGGGCAATTGGAGCTGACAACCAGAACTCTGAGATGAAGATCAGACGGACTCAAGGCATCGGCATTTGAATATTCAGGTTAACAGGACTGGACAAAAGCAGGAAATTGGCATCATAGATGAAGGTAGGTAAATGAAGGTTCTGGCTTTTCAGATGCAAATTCCAGTTTTCATCTGAGAGGAAGACTTTTTACATTTCCAGCAACCCAAAGAAACAATAGGTCTAAAAATCGAATATTTTCAATAATATGGTAGCTACAACTCTTCACATAACAAACAAAAATGCAAGTTGTTAGTGGCCTTAATGCATACCACCTGAAAAGTTCTTGCACCTGTTTCTATTAAGCATTATGATTTACTTAGATGTAGCTATTTTTATCTTTTCCTTTGCTTCCACTTCCAACATATATAACGGTTTATTCATTTTTGTTTCATCTTTTGTCAACTTGGGGTTGGAGAGAGGCAGGGGTTTTGCAAACCTCATGAGTAATATGTGTGCAAAACTAATTAGCGACAGTCATGCTGTGAAGGAAACCCAGGGTGTTTTTCAAGCAACCGATTAAAAAAAAAAGATGAGACGTGTCACAAAGCTCTTTGGCAAAGCTACTCTTTCTAAATGAGGGGAAGCAGTTCCTTTAAAAGTTTTGTGAGATGCACTTGAACTGCGGAGAAGCTCCTCGCTGTTGACTTCGCTCTCGTCTTCCAGACCTCCAGATGTCATTTTTCAAAAGAAAAGAAAAAAACAAGAACATAAAGCTATATATTCACTGGTTGCGTAGTTAGATTCAGAGAATGCTAAAAACTTTCATTGAGTATTGTATTTTAGTTTAGTTTGCAAGTGTTTTTCCTGATTAAGAGTTTTATATGAATAATGTATATTTTTGTTAAGACAACTTGGGTTTAAATTTGTTTACTGTTGGTGTTTAGACATATAAATAATAGATAAGTACAACTCAAAAAAACTAGAATATCGTGCGAAAGTTGTACATGTTTTGTCAGTCATTTCAGCAAGTGAAAGGTGTATGTTCCATGGATTCATTACAAATAGCATGAAATATTTTAAGCTTTTATTTCTTGTAATGTTGGTGATTATGGTTTACGGATGAAAACCCAAAATTTGTGTGTAAGAAAATTTTAATATTGCCCAACATCAAACAGAGATTTTAAACATAAATGCCAGTCTTCAGAAAAATCTGTTAATTTCTATGCACTCAATACTTGGTTGGGGCTTCTTTTGCATGAATTAATGCATAAATACGGCATGACATAGAGGAGATGAGCCTGTGGTTCTGTTCAGGTGTTCTCGATCCCCATGTTGTTTTAATAGTGGCCTACAGGTCAGTGTGGTGTCTCTCATCTTCCTCTTGAGGAAAACCCCATAGATTTGTAATGGGGTTCAGGTCAGGCCATTTCACTGACCAATAAAGCACAGCAACAAGCTGGTGATGGAACCAGCTTTTGGGACCTTTACTAGTGTGGGCAGGTACCAAATCTTGCTAAAAAAAATTAAATCAACATCTCCTTAAAACTGGATAGGAAACAAGAAGATTCTCTGGTAAATGGCTCAATTGACTGAGGACTTCAGAAAACACTGGACCAACACCAGCAGAAGATGTCACTGACTGTGGAAACTTCACACTGGACTTCAAACAATGAGGATTCTGTGCCTCTCCACTCTTCCTTCGGATCCTGATTTCCAAATAAAATACAAAGTTTACTTTCAACTGAAAAAAGGACTTTTGGCACTGGGCAACTCCTTAGCCCTGGTAAGTCACTTCGGACACTGTCTCTGGTTCTGGAGTGGCTTGACACGTGTAGTGGCTTATGATCCATTGACTCCATCCTCAGTCCACCCCTTGTGAAGTTTCCCAAAATTTTAAAATGGATTTTGCTTGACAACACTCTCAAGGCTGTGGTTATCCCTGTTGTTCAGTTTATACTACATATCACAATATTAAAATTCTCTGAGACACCATACATTGGGTTTCCATTATCTGTAAGCCACAGCCATCAAAATTACAAGAAATTAAGGCCTGAAATATTTCACTAAGTGTTCTGAATCTATACAGAATATGAGTTTAAGGTTTTGAAATAACTGACAAAAATATTGAGATGTACCTGTATGCAAGGGTGAGATGAAATCCAGTCAGCTGACCAAAGTCCCTCCATTCAACTTAACAGTGTCTCTTCAAAAAAGGTAAATCCTTCTAACACTTAACATCCACAGACATCTTTCTATGGCTGTTTCAGATGGATCCATCCCTGTCTTTATTTAACCCAATAACAATGCTGAAATCAGCCTTTTTTAGGCCATATTCTGTGAAGATTTAGCCTAAACCATATTGTATCAGTGCCTCATACGGGGGCACCAAAAATTTTGGGAACTGGAATTCACATCAGTGTTTTACTTATGTAGTTATCAATAATTATAATTAATGATTTATAATTAATTAAATTAATAATAAGATAACAAAATAGCCCAACTTTACAGTTTAATTATTCTGTAAATAACTTTTTTTCCCTAACTACTAGCATGCAGTCTGGCTGCTGATGAAAAGATAAAAGGGACATATATATTGAATGATAAAATGGGAACAAATCAGATTAAACAAACTATGAAAAAATGAAATGGAATACTGAAAAATTAACTTCAAAACTAATTAACTAATTAAAACAAAAAAGGAAATCAGATTTGCAGAACCACAAATCAGCATAACAGTGTCGTAAAACAGAGTAGCGCCCCCCCACCTCCCCCCACCCAACGCCACCTTCCCTTGTTGCTGGATGTCTCCAGCACAAGGAATGCAATCTGATCAGTTTGTGAATAAAATGGAAGGAACTGTCAACTTTTTTTAAAGAAAATTATTCCTTGGGTAGGTGACACCTGTCAAAAGTGGAAATGTCTCTGCAAGTAAATTCATCTAATTTTACTTTTCCCTCTACTATTCAACTGAGCTACATCGAAAACCCTGGGTTTAAATTCCTTCAACCAATGCAGCTTTTATATTCCCAATCCTGAAGCCAATATGTTGGGGTTATTTTATCTTTCAGTGTTTTTCAACCTGGGATCAAAACTTTGCCAATTACTTTGATATGGAACAAAATGAGGTGGCTGGAGGATGGCTTCTCTATCATTCTGTGTCTCGATAGATTTGGTGGTGTAGATATTCCAGGTGACTCACCTGCATCATGTTTACATTTGCTCCACTACACATGTATCATTTGAAAAATACAGAGAGATACTCTGTTTCATATGATAATGTAAGAACTCCTGACCCTGAGACCCATGGACAGGTAGAAATGTGCTTGCTTGCAGTGCTTACTAAGCTACAGAAAGTTTTCACAAACCAGCAGTTAGAAAACATATTAAAGTGTAACTGTGGCAAGTCAGGAGTTCAGAATAACAAGCGTGGTGAGCATTGATGATAGCGTTATTCAGCTTTACAAATGTGTGATTTATTTGCAATAGGGACATGGAGTGGAATGGGTTTCCTCTGCTCCAACTATTGGCAACGGTATGCTGCAGGACAGACGGACTGCAGTGCTTGGGAAGCGGAAAATGCTCACGCCAGTTCTTTCTGCTTACTCAGGAGATAGCAGGATGGTTACAAAAGATTCCAACCACAGAAAAAAATTGCGGGTTGATTTTTTTGATAAAAAGTTGCTTGAGGTGTCTGGAAAATCGCTAAATATAGCGACAAAGTTTATAAGTACGCAACAGTGCTTATTTTTTTTCTGACCACAGCCCTGCTTACCCCTTCCACTCTGTGTCCACATTAAAAATAAATCACACTTGAGCAAAGCTGAGAAATGCTATTGATCAATGGTCGCCATGCTTGCAATTCCAACTCCTGACTTACCACCGGGGGCATGTGTCGAAGTAAGATGCTTTTGTACCTGAACGCGGGGCTGGGTGATGTGAACGCTAACCAAGCTGTGCCATTGTAAGGAATATGAAAATTCAACTGAAGTACCCACCATTGAGCCAAACAGGCCAGCACTGAGATGGTGTTTGGCAAAAATATTGCAGAATTAAACAAATTTACACAAAAATGTCAAAATTTGCACAGAAACATAAAGATAGCACCTTTGAGAACCAATCTGGACAGTTTATCTACTAAGAAAAGTTTATTTGGGGTTTAGTTACTCTTTAAGTTTAACACCACAACACACACACAGACAAACACAAAAAAGTTGTGATTGTGAAAATTTGATGACTGGAGACTGGATAGGTAAGTACCTGGCATTTTATTTTGACATGCAGCACCAACATTGAAAGAAGGTATATTGTGATCAAAACCACTATTATTTTTCTGCTTTTTAGCTGTTTTTATCCATAAATCCTGTGCCTTGCTGTCTGAACCAAATAAACTTTGATTCCCAAATTAAATCAAATTGCAAAACTTAAAATTACAACAGACTCTTACAAGATTTAGGATGTGTCTTAAAAGGGGAAACTCAGATACTCAGGGCTCACCGTTTTGCATTTCTGGATGTATTCTTACATGAGCTGGGATAAACCACTTACCTCCATTATAGAGCAACAGCTACATTACATATATCCCTCTTAAGCCCATTGCGTTGGCCTCATTAGTGGTATTAATAAGTAATTCAGCTCTCTAACTTCTCTTTCCTTTTCACCATGTTCTATCACTGTACTACGCCTGTGGATCTCCAACCTTTAGTAGCCCATTAATTGCTTTCCTTTCGGAATAATTCCCCCCAGCTAGCAATATTGCCGGACACATTGTCACTAGTGGATATGCATGACACATAGCTGGTGAGAAGTTAAATGGGTAGGCTAAATGATGCTCCGTGGCCGGGGTGATGATTCTGACGATAATGACCGCAGTGATAAAGGACGCTTCTCTAGTCTAATAGTGTTTGATTTCCCCGTTGGCCAGCGAGGGGAAAGATAGGAGGTATCAGGGTTGTTCATCCAGTGAGAATGACCTTTAATTTCACAACAAAGCCCCGCAGATAGCAGACGCATCTCTCTCACTTTTTCTCTCTCTTTCTTTCTACAAACCCTCATTAGATCACCGAGGCAGGGTGCAGAAGTGAAACTTTACTTGGCTGCAAGCTGGAGAAGTTTCCAAGGTCAACCGTGATCATTGGGCGTATGAATTTCAAATGATCTCTGTCTCTCTTGACAGCATCATTTGTGGAATAACTGGGGAGAAACATATAAAATCTGTAAGTGCGTGGTCTGAAATCAATATTTGATCTTTAAGTGAGTCTGAAGGGAAAGTAAATCTGAACTATAATAGTCTTTTGAATTCTGAACCACAAACACCCACACAGCCTTTCTTGAGAGCTTCGCATAATGATCCAACTGTGGACACCTTTCGTCAACAGTTAGCACAAAGTTGATTTTCACAGAGGCTGAATATGGCAACTATTTTTTTTTTTTTTTACTGAGATGTAAAAGTTTCTGGCACAATTTCACCGACTTCCAAGGTTGATTGAGAGGGACAAAAATCTGGTGAATTGAAGACTCCAGCAAGACTTGAAATACAAAAAACAACTTTATTTGTAGACCAATTTGTTTAGGCTCGGAGGCCTTCATCAGGGTAATTATGAAACACTAAACCATTTGTGTTTAAATAAAAAAGTAAAATGCAGAAAAAAATTCAAACAAACCAATTATATATTTACACTTAAACAGGCTGACCAATCAGTATTCAAGGGATTGAAGCACTTCAGATTTAAAGGGGAAATTGCCTCACATATCTACAATTAGTTTAAATTGCACATAGCAGTCACAGGAATGCTAAAATATCAATTCCATAATAAAAAAAATAATAAACTAGATAACAGCCATTAACATCACTATTAAAAATGTAAATATATTTTTAAAAAAATCCATATTATAAAATCAAATTAAAAACAAAAACAAAATGGGATCAATCACAGAAAATTACTAATAGCTGGATCCTCATTCATGCCTGAAGTAAATAAACTTTTTAAATAAAAAAAATATATACATAATGACTTTTATGTCTCTTCTCTATGTTCACCTTGTGGGGCTTAATGGCTTTAATTCCCATGCAGAATTAAGGCGAGCGACAATGTATTTCATGAAAATGTTTTGCAGCAGAACTGGTTAAATCATTCCTCTTAATAGAACTTATGTTCGGCAATTTGTTTTTTCGAAGAACAGGATATTTTCTCTCTCCTATATATTATATATATATATATATATATATATATATATATATATATATATATATATATATATATATATATTGCATGGAACCAGCCACATTTTTAGCTTTGCAGGTGCTAAGGCCTTTTACATCAAAGCTCTTGCCACTAATAGGGTGTTTAAATAAAAACCCCTTCTTCTTTAAAAACCCCTTGTAAATTTGAGTCACTTTGAAGAATGTTTTAAAATGATTTCTTTAATGTTTGTGTTTTTTTTGGCATAAAGGTTTTGGACAAAACAAGATTTGGTTTAGATTTTAGAGGTTTCTTAGTTTCTAAATAAAAAAATCCAGATTTTTTATTCCACCTTGTTTTCTGCAGATCTTAGCCAGTCCCAATTTCTTTTTATGAAATGTTGTAACATCTCTTCTTTGCTCTTATTGTGTTCCTTATTCAACCCTTCATCATCTCCCTTAAGATCTTCTCGAACGCTTATTGGTCAGTCAGTGTGTGAATGTGTGATTGTTTTATCTTTTTTTCTGTATTATACTTTTTTATTTAAACAAAACTGTTTTGTGTTTTGTAATGACCCTGATTAAAGGCAACACACTGGTCTGTTAATAAAATTGTGTCGTGGTATTTCAAGAGTTGCAATTTTTTTACTTTAACATTTCTGGATGTGACATTAAGGGGTGTTGACAGGTTATGCCAGTGAACACCAAGAAAACATTTCTCCACAGATTTAATCACAGAACAGTCTGGATCAAAAATTACCTTTTTCTCCAGTTTTTTTCCCCCAGAAAACTGCTGTCTGTGAGCTGCCAGTAGAGGCTCACAGACAGGTTCTTGTATTAATAAACCTAGAACTTTTCTCACGTTATCATGTTACACCCAAAAACTTTTAATGTGATAGACCAACACAAAGTAGAGCGTAATTTTAAATTGACAGTAAAAGAACTCAGCTTTTTTTTTACCATTAGTAAAAATCTTTCTGCTTTGTACAACCACATCTCTCTGCTGTTTCAGCTGAAAGTCTTTTGGTGTATGCCTCTGCCAGCTTTGCACATCTAGAAAATGAAACTTAGCTCAAGCTCAGTTGGAATGGCTAAAGAGCACCCATCAAAAATATTACCACAGGTTCTCAACAGAGTTTAGATCTGGACATGGATTAAGTCATTCAAGCAGATGATCAATCATCCATGGGAAGTGTATCCTAAGATTAAGGTCATTGTCCTGCTGGGGGTGTCAAGACTTTTCTAGCTTCTAACAGATTTTCTCCCAGTATGTAGCTCCACCCACCCTCCCATCAGTTTTGACCTGCTTCTCTGCCCCTACTAAAAAACTTTTGTTTAAAAAAATCCCACAGCACGATACTACCACCACTATACTTCATAGGGATGTGTTTATGGTGATATGCAGTGTTATTTTTTTTCATCGTGCAAAGCAGTTGTATGTAGGCCAGAAAGTCTGATTTGGTCTCATATGACAAGAGGATCTTCTTCCGCATCTTTGTTGTGTCCCTAACATAACTTGTGGCAAACTGCAAAGTGTACACTTTGATTCTCTGACCTAAAGATTTTTACCTCTTGGCTGTTTCTCTGATGAATTCTGTTTGTTAATTAGCTGACTTCTGAAGGCAATTAGTTATATTGGATTTAATTTGGGTGTGAAGGTAAAGGAGTTATATAAATATAACATCAATGTGTTCAGATTTTTTTTTGTTAGAGGAAAAAAAAGACTTTACAACATGTATTGTTTTCCTTACACTTCACAATTATGTGCTACTTTGTGTTGAAGTTTGTGGTTGTAACATCACCAAATGTGCATTCAAAGGACACAGTGTGCTGGTTTGCTTTGCTCCACAACACCAGAGCAGTGAATGGGGGCACGAAGCTTGTCTCAATCTTCCATTTATCCCCTCGCCTGTTTTGACAAAACCCAATACCTGCCCAGTGTTCCAACAATAAGCCTCAGATAGGAGGAAAAAGAAGAAAGAATAATACTCAAGTGCTACGAAGGGAATCTGTTGTTATCAATGCAGCGCTCCAGAGGACAGCTGCAACAACATTCCCACTGGCACAAGGCTGTCAAGTCAATGGGACTGAAAAATACAATTTTTATCTCCTTCTTACAGCTGCCCCTATTGACCCCCTCTTTGGCGGAGAAACACGAAAAATACTCACCGATAAGAGAGGACCCACAAGGGGAGGATGAATCCTAATCACTTCCAAACATGTGTTGCTGCAATACTGTCATGTTCCCTGGGAAGCGGTAGTTAGTATTACAGCACAATCCTGGTTGGACTCCACAGGAATTCCTATATAAATATGACAGTGTTGTTTATGCATGAGCCCCTGCCTTTTGGCGGGGAGGTGAATATGCAACACTAGTGCTTCGACAACACCTGGTCTATTTCCAGATAAATTTTTACATGAGCTATCTGTCTGTATGAAGCTGTCAGTTTCCAAATTGTGTTTGGTTTCCTGCTTGTCTCTGCTGCTTTTCTTTCAGTCCTTGCCTGTATTTCTGGGACAGTTGATCTGTCTCCTGTAATGTCACACCATGTATGAGTGGAGAGAGAACAAAACCTTTTCTCTCTCTCTCTCTTTCTCTCTCTCTCTCTCTCTCTCTCTCAGAAATGCTGCCAAAACGCAGCATCACTCTACTTCACCACTGCGATATTCTGTTCCTAATTTTTCTCATTCAGTCTCTGGCTCCTTGTATATGAAATGCAGTTCAAACCAAATATTTATATACAAGGCATGAAAAAAAACCACACAACCTTTGTTATTTTCACTGCCAATAATTTAGTAATGTTTTATTCTGTTTTAGTTCAGTTAGAATTATCAAAAATATTTACAGTATATTTCCTAAATGCCAGAATACTAAGTAGATGTGAGATTCTTTTTTTAAGTTTCTTTAAATTCAGGAGTTAACATTACTTTCCTTAGTGTTTTAATGAACTTCCTTTTAAATTCGGTGACTTTTTGGACATCGTTCCTTAAGCTTTTCACAGTAGTTTGATTTGAATTCTGGCCAATTCCTCCTGACAGGACTGCTGCTGCTGAGCCAGGTCTGAAGGCCACCTTGCTCACACACAACATTTTCAGGCCTGCACAAAGATTTTTTTTTTATGTGATGGATAACAGGGCACCAAGAAACACTGACATTGCTCTTCTTTAGTGACTTTGTAACTAATTTGGTGGTATGTTTGGGGTCTTTATACATAAGGAAGGCCAATTGGTGTCCAAACATTAACTACCTGGCTGGTGTCTGGAGATGTTGCTTTAATATTTCTACGTAATGTTCTTTCTTCCTGATGCCATCTATTCTGTGAAGTACACCAGTTCCTCCTGCAACAAAATGCCCAGATTGCATGATGCTGCCACACCCCTACTTCAGACTTGCAATCATCCCTCTTTTTCCACTCAATGTAACTTTAAGTTTTGCTTTTGAATTTATGGCTTCTTCCTCACAGAGCAGCCTTTCAGCTCATGTTGGAAGAGGACTCATTTCACAGTGGATAATACTTCCCTCAGGAAGCTTCTTTACAAGTTCTTTTGTTGCTCACTTTTCACTTCAAAACATTCCTGGGAGACAGAATCCATCTCCTTATGGAATAGCACAATGGCTGAACATTCCCACAGTGTTTATACTTCCATATAATGCTTTGAAAAGATGAGGGTGGCACTTTCAGGAGTGTAGGAATTGTACCCAAGGATGGACTAGACTTATTGTGGTCGACAGTTGCTTTCCATATATCTTGGCTGGACTCTTTGAATTTTACCATGATGTTACACAAGGAAGTAAGGTGTTTAAGAGGTTGCCTTAAAATACATCCACAATCAAAAACTTAAGGACACCATGATGCCATGCCGTTACCCAAACTGTTTAATGGCATGGTAATTTTAGCATATGTAAACCTCTGAATTTGAAGAAAGTAATAAAAGATTCTCATTACTCTGTCATTTATTATCTATAGAAAATAGAAATATATTTTGGAATGCTAACTGACCCTCTGATTTAATGTCAGTGAAAGTGAAAAAATAAACATTGGAATGTATCTTTTTACACAGTGCATGTAAATGTCTGGTTTTGCTGTGATTAAAACTATTTGGTAGCACATGAAGGTCTCTGTTCAATTAGTGCTCTGGAGATGCTGGTCTGTTCCCATTTATTTAAGGTGGAATGCTGACAGAGGAATCAGACGACTCTGATGTGATGTTCAGCTCCTCCAAAGGCTCAATCAGTCACTGTGGCGACAAGAAGCAGATAGAAACAGGAAGCGAGACGGCAGCAGAGGCGAATGACAGACATGGTTGTTGGGTAATCTGACACTGTCTGATTGGGATGTCCTCCTCCACCTCCTTCTCCTCCTGCTGTTAGTTACAGCTGTATCAGCTCCCCTCTCTGTCCTCCTACCTGCATCTGATTGTTGCACTTACTGTTAAAAAATGCTGTAATTATGATCTCATATGAATCTATTTGTCCCTCCATAGAAGGAGGTATCTCTCAAAAGGCATGGCAAGAACAAGAGCGCATAATGAGAGCAGAGACCATTAAAAAGCTCGAAGGGTTTGAATATGATAAATTATACACGGCTTGGTAGACATACTTACATTCTGCTTGCTGCCCGCTCGTCGCAGCCAACACACTTAGGCTCGTAATGCATGGTTAATGGGACAAATGGGACCATTGCGAGACAAAGGAAAGGCATCTGAAAATAAGCACTTGTGGTTTAAAAATGTATGTTTTTCGCTCACAGAGGTCAGCAGCCCAGGATTCATTTATCATGTTCAAAATGTCAATTTACAGCACTTTTTTCATTCCTGGAGGATTGGTGGGTCCTCTCGTGAAATTGTTCAAAGAAGAACAAATGAAGAAAAATGAGGCTCTTATGTCAAATATTATCAGGTGCTTTACAGCCAGACAAGTTTTTATTATTTATTTATTTTTTTAACGAAAATGCACCTATTCTAGTACAGTATTGGCTGCACCTTAGTGTGTGTGAGTCCAATTCAATATCTCATTACTTTTGGTGTGAATAGGTTGAATGGAGATGATGGTCGGTGTGTCTTGACGATACGCCAGAGTACATACAATAAAAGGCCAGCGCTTCTGTCTGATATTAAGTATTGATTTGGTAAGATTGATCTAAACAGCGGCCATATTAAAAGAACACTGAAAGAGAACCAGTGAAGCACATAGTCTTAAAAAAAAGAACTCTGCTGAAGATGAGGTGGGAAAAGGGGAGCATGGGGGGGTAAGAAAATAGGATCAACAGCAGATACCTGTGAATGCGCCTGGGGCTAAAAAGATGAGAATTAAAGAGGAAGACTAAAGAAATGGAAGGAGAGCATGATGCATAGAGAGGGATGTTTCATGCTCAGGGTGACACTAATTGGAAGGGCTGGTAGTGGAAGCTCAACATGGATTCCCATACATCTGCAGAGCCGGATTGTGGAAGCTTTCACATTGCTGTGGCAGGAAGATGTCAGGAATGTTTGTTTTAGTGTTGAACCCTTCGCCCTTTTTTCGTGGCTCCAATTGTTAACAAGAACAGCAGGATGGACGAAAAGGTGGGGTTTGGAGACAAAGTGAGAGCTTGGCAGATATCCTCTTCAGATCCGTTCTTTTCTACAGTCTTGCAAAGGTTTTCACACCCTTGAACCTTTTCACATACTGTCATATTACAACACTTAAGTTGAATTTTATGGATCCTTTTTTGGAAAAGTATGTAATAAACCAACTTCAATTAGAACATAACTGTGGGGTATAAGGATAAAGGTGCTGAATACAAATGTGGGGTACATTTGTGTTCAGCCCACTTTACTCTGACGCCCATAAATAAAATCTGGAGCAGCCTGTTGTCTTCAGAAGTCAATCAATTTGTGATTACAGAAACACCAGTTTCAAGCCTCAATTAGTTCTAGGTCTGCACTTTTAATAGAACATTCAAACACATGAATATGCTTCAATCTTGCATTGCATTGTATCCTCTGGTTGTATGTTTAGGGTTGTTCTCCTGTTGGAAGGAGATCCTCAGTTCCAAGTCCTTTACAGCATTGACCTATATTTGGCTCCACCCATCTTCCCATCAACACTGACTCATATTCCTGTCCCTACTGAAAAAAACACTATGTTCACATCATAATGCGACCACTACTATGTTTCGTGGTTGGGATGGTTTGTTTCAGGTGATGGCTGTTTCTGTGATTAATTCTATCCTTGGCTAAGTTTGCATTTGTGCTATGCTCTTTCCATTTTCACATGATGGATTAAACAGTGTTCTGAAAGTCCTTCATCGCTTGGGATGGTATTTTTGAAACAAATATCAACTTTAAACTTCTTCACAACTTTCTCCCTGACCTGTTTGGTGTTTTTCTTGGTCGTCTTGATGCTGTTTGTTCGCTAATGTCTAAAAAGCCTCTGAGGTCTTGAAATGCAATTACATGCTGATTTCCTGTCATACTCTCTTTGTTAGGGTCTCTGCGTAGCAGGTGCACCTTCTCAGCTGAGTTCCATTAGCTTATTAACCTGCTGGTTATCTGTGCCTTTTTTCCCAGAATCTTGTCAATGCCAGTTTAGTGACATTGTTCTAGGCTGTGGCCTCATCCTAAGGAGGAATGACTTTTCTTGCCTTGAGACTGTCCTGTCTGACTTACCCTGTACATTCTATTTTCAGGGAATTCGTCTTTACTTATCTGTCTACCCTGTCTGTCTGTCACCAATCAGTCAACTCAGTGAGGCTGTCTTATCTGGCTGCCAGTAAGCCCTCCTTTTACCCATCAACCGAGCTGGCTTCACAGTTTATTTAAAACTCAAACTCAGCTGTTAGCTTAGTGCAACAGTTTAGCAACCTGCCTAAAATCTTGCATTCCCTTAATAAAACTAAGATAAATTTGGGCAACTCTGCCTGTCCATCATGATAGACTGAAGAAAACATTAAAGGAAACACAAGTTTCACGAGTCCCATTATTCTGTTGAGCCACTTCTGTTGAGGGCTGCCGTCAATCTGAGGTTGTCCATTACAACCGTGCTTCAGGTCCTATGAGACATGAAAATACTAATGTAAGATGAAATTCGAAACAGCACTGAATAAGTGACAAAAGCAACTTGTCGTGCTTCAACAAAGAATACCCAGAGATGGATTTTTAGAGGTGTGAACTGATGAAATAGGTGCCTTTTGCTGGAGCAGAAGAATGTGACAGTGGTTATGTCTCTAAAAGAGACATTGTGCCATGCACTTTCATTATTTTTAGGCATGTGCTAGCTGGAACCTTTGAAGCTGAATACACCAGTTAACTCCCCCTTTCCCAAACCCGCTGCCAGTTTTTGAAAGGTGCTTTCAATTCAGTTCAATTCCATTCAATTCAATTCAAAAATACTTTATTTATACCAAAGGGAAATTAAATGAAGGTGTAGAGAACAAGCTTTTTGCTCTCTTGCTATGGTGACAGTGTTTATTACCCCTCTGTATGAGGTTTTATGTCTTTATAAGGTCCATGATCTTTGTGAAGGATAATCCTATATCCCATTTAAGTGCTCAACTGATTATCTTGCAAGCAAAGACCTAGAAATGGTTTAATTCAGACCAAGTGGTTTTCTTATCTTATTTTAATACTGTTAAAGGACTTTGTAAAACTTTAAATTTATGAGTAATGGTAATTCACCACCTGAAAAATGATTCAGTTGGAGAGATGGTAATTATAACATGGGGAGATCAAGAAGCTAAAAAACTAGTTAAAAAGGTTTAATAAACAAGTAAATATTGGTAATTGTATTTAAGAAGCCAGAAGTTTTATTTTCCTAGTTTCTGTTATTAATTATTTCTTACACTGAAAACACCATTCTCAGACTGCAGGGATCCTATATTTTTTTTAATGTGTTGTTTATTTACTTTTTAAAATCCTTTTTAAAATGATTGATTTAGCTGGCAAGCCATTTTGGTGTGCTTTGGATGGTCAATTTTTTAAAAACCGTTGTCTGTTTTCATATGCACGGCTTGTAACTCTGTATGCTAGGTTTAAAAATCTAAGGAGGGATTCTTAGCAACATCAATCATACTTGTGTACACCGCTCAACATGCTAAAACCGTTTATCCACTGCCATCTATGGCCATGCTTACTAGCCTGTGCATTCACAGCAGCCTTCATTGTGAAGAAGCAGCTGTAGCCTAGCAGAGAGCAAAGGGGAGGGTGTAAGCAGTGTGTATGCAAGCTTGATTGACAGAGCTAAGACCCTCCCCCCTAGGTCTGATTGGTTGCTTCTGACCAAGAGCGGTGTATTTCTGCAGATGGCAGTAGGACCACAGGGAGAACACAGAAGAGTTCAGTTTTTTTTTTTTTTGTTTTGTTTTTTTGTTTTTTTTTTATTGTTTATAAAAGTTATCTACTGCAGCTTTAAGTGCAACATGAGTCAGAGTCCTAAACCCAAGTCAACATTTCTGTTACACACAGACCCATTCAATAAATGTGAATATTATTGAAAAGTCCATTAATTTTTAGGAACTTTATCACTAAGAGAAACACATCATATTAATTACATACAGATGGATGTTTGAAAGCTTTTACTTCTGTTATTTATGATGATTTTCTGCTTACAGTTCATGAAAACTTGACATTTAAAATTAGAATATTACATCAGACCAAATTCAAACTCAATTTTTAATACAGAAATGTCCCCTTAATGAAAAGTATGTTTAATACCTGCTTAAAGGTTGTCAATTTTCAAAAGGTAATTTTAATCTAATAAAATATGTCTCATTGGAATCCATATTCTCATTTATTGAATATGACTGTATACAATACAACAGGTAAAGGCTTGAGGTTTGATAGTGTTTTGAATTGAGGCTGTGTGGTGCAGTGGGTAGAGCAGGTTTCCCATTTATGGAGGCTAGCAGCCCTCAACATAGGTATCCTGAGTTTGATTCCTGGCCTGGGTCATTTCCTGCATGTCGACACTATTACTCTACCCTCTTTCCTGTCTGCTAAACTGTTGAATACAGACCATCATCTCACAAAAGGATTGGGACTGACTTGGGGCAATTTTTCTTCCACAACAAAATGTTTCTGGATGGAGAGAGTTTGCTCAAATTTTTGTAACACTGTATCTGCTCCAGGAGTTCACACATCAGAGCGTAGCGCAGAACTGTACCATACACCGTTTTACCACTTTGGTATCTTCTGTCAGCTCTTATAGATGCTCCATGGAAGTACGTGTGAGTAGGAAGGATGCACACATGCCGTCCTTGGGGAGCAAACCTAGCTATGCGGGTCAGGGTGGCTGTGATCTGAATGGAGAGCATTAATATTTAAACACAGGCTCCTGAGGGAAAGAGACTGTAAATGATTCATGATTTATACCATGAGCTCTGCAGCAAAACCTTGACGCTCCATAATTCACTGATTCCTCCCTTCTTATGTGTCTACCTGTGCCTGTCAGATGTGTTTTTCCTTACGACGAATAATGTCCTCTTCACTCTTTCTCTTGATTAATATTTTTTATGCACCAGTTTCCAATTACTCTTTTTAGCTGTCAACTGTTATTTTTTTCTGTGCATACATGCCTTTATACGTTCAATGCACCATTACTTTTTGCAGCTACTAAAAAAGAACTTGTGGTGAATGTCCTTTAAACATTTATTGTAGGCATTGATGTGCCAGATGAAATAAAACAAAATATCTGTAATATGTGCATATTTATTGACATGTAACACTGAAGTTTGAATTCTTACTTTCTGTCATTCTATGGGCAGACAAAGATCAAAAACAGACAGAACAAGTTTTTATTGAAGAGACAAAATCTTAAGATATAATATTAATATTAAACCAACTGAAGAGTAGAAGTGTAACTATACATGCAGCACACAAGACAGGGGATTTCAGAAACAAAGTGAACATTTCACTGACGACAAGCTTTGTTTTCACACTTGTTTGAATTTAAAGTGGCAATGATGACAAGAAAAGCATCAAAAATGCAGTTTTTTTTCTGTTTCATAAAACGGATAAAGATTTATTGAATCCTAAAGTATGTTTTAAAGAAGAATGGTATAGTTCATGCTTGACCAAGCAAGGCGTTTTAGAGATGCTAAACTGCAATCAAGAATCAACAAAAAGCTGTGAAATTGCTTTTAAGTTTAGCCATGTAGAACCTCTGAAGCAGAGACAAATGCGATTAATGAGTCAACATATTCTGAGTGCTTACAACTGATTTGTACCTTCATTGTCACTCAGTTTCTATTCTTTTTTTCTAGTAAGAACCCAAAATGCTGCCAAGATTAGCAGTTTCTGATGTGGGCAATACGGCTTTTCATCCAGGGCACCAATGTGTCAAGGAGCGGCATGAGTGTTCACAAAATAAGTTATTCATGAGTTGCACATTCTAATCACTGTTAAAAAATATGGCTAAAGTCCACAGCCAGCTAATGATGCTGAAGTTGGTACTTGACTCAATTTTGTAAATCAGCGCTAAATTAAAGGGTCATCTTACTGTTTAGTGGGTTTTTTTTTAAAACTGTGGTCTGAATTTGATTATCCAGAGTTCAAACTGAATCACTGAAAGAGACTTTTAAAACACAACTTTATATTCATAAAAGGTTTATATTTTTCTGAAACATGCAAAAATATAATTGTCTGCTTTTTTGGCATCAAGATAAGTTTAGAATAACAAAAAACATGAAAACATATAGGCAGGTCAAACCTGGAGTGAATGATTCTACACACATATTAAAGATTTATACAAATATCATTTGGGTTTGTAAGCCTGTTTTCCCCCCAAAATAAAATGTAATGATTAAATCTCCTGTCACATTCTTGCACACAAAAGAAGGGGCTTGCCCAGTGCGGCATTTGGCACTAAAATCATTTAAAAGTCAAAAAGGTTACACGCCATCAGAGTTGTATGTTCTACCAGTGTACAAACTGAATGGGTGAATGCTACTTGTAATGTGAAGATTAAATGATGGCAATATATATCAAGTCCATTCTCCATGATTTGTTCAAGAAAGGCCCCTTATTTTTTTCCTTAAAAATAGTAGCGTCCACAAATCAATAAATAAGAAATGAGAGAAAGATCAAACCCCACCACTCTAAGACTGAGTGGGAAAAAAAGGAGGTATTATGCAGAAACACATCTATACACACAACTGAACAGATGTCTATGTGGATTAATAATGTGCATGTTTACTGTATATCCGTGTAGATAACTTATTGCTTATTTGCATTACATGCATATGGATGTGCTTATGCGTGTAGGTCTATTGCAATATTTGTATTAGCAAAGATGAGTCAATACAGCTGTCCAGCTACCAGATAAAGAAAAATCTCATTTTAAATATCACTGCTGGCAATAAACTAGACAAGAATGATTAGCTTTATTTGTATGCATTTATAATGAAGGTAAATAAATCTACATTATTAAATTATTCTCTAATTTAAAAAAAGAATAGACACTGTTTAAAGTGGGACATATTTAAGCTCAATACAATTACAATTTGGGTCCATCAGTTTTTACCATTACTCCAAGTCCTGCAGTCATGAAGGGATAGTTAAGGATTTTTGAAGAGCTTCTGTTAAAAAAAGGTTGTAGGCAGTGAATATCTTACATAAGTTTTTTGAAAGCTTTACTTAGCATAAATCCGGATTAACTGGTCCTGGAGGCTGAAGCCACTGGCTCGTCCAAGAAGGGGCCAAGACCAAAATGAATTTCTGATGTCTTTGCAGTTTAACCAAAAGCTGTTTTAAAAACTTTAAACTGTCATCACTTTTGTATTGGGCGAACATTTACAAAAAAAAGTGCACATGATTATTTTACAAAGAAAATGAAAGTTTGAAGCAGTGCATCACTAGTGATATTTTTTGTGACAGACTTGCTAAGAATTGGAAATGTCCAATAAAAAAGTTAAATGTTAAGTGCTCCTCATACCTTCCCCCTTGCTCTGCTATGTTACAGCTAGTTCCCCTCTATGGAGCCTGCTATGAATGCTCGTGGCCATTGATTACGATGGATAAACAGTTTTCCTACAACGATAAGTTGTTTCTCTGCCACTGAGCAGTGCATGCACAAGCATGATTAACAGTGTTAAGACCCTCCTCCTGGATCTGATTGGTTGCTTCTGTTCAGGAGCAGTGTATTTCTGCAAATGGCAATAGGCGCACTGGGAGAAGTTGGATGAGCTTGGTTTTTTCACAGACAATCTGTCACATACTAGACTGTCACCACATAGGGATAGTTTTAACAAATATGTAAAAAAACTTTTTCTTAATTAAAAGTTACAAACTTTAGTACATTTTAGTATACAGAAACATCATTGGTAGTGCACCACCTCCTATCTACATTCCTTGTGTAAAAGGTTCATAAAATAGCTTTTGCATTAACTGCTATGGTGATGTTGAGACTGGAGTTGTTTCAGTCTGGTCTGGGCCTTTCTGGATTTAAATTAAATAAAGATACCATTTCCAATAATGCTGAACCACAAGCAGAACATAGTCGATAAGAGAAATGGGTGATTAATTACAATTTGAAATGGCAAGCATATTCCTTTGGGGGGAAAGTAAAAATATAAAGACAAACTGAAGAGGTAAATTTTGGACAATATTGTAAGGGTGGCAAACATGGAACCAATAAAATTTGGTCTCTTTGTCCATGGCCGGATCTGCTCCGGCATAGCGGGCTACTGACGGGGCATGTGGGTTCATCACTGCGGCCCCCTGGGGCTTCTACATTGGGGCTTCCAAGGGGGATGCCCGGTGGTGCGGGGGTTGGGTCCGGTTGTTCCTGTGGGGGGCT
Organism: Anableps anableps; assembly: GCA_014839685.1. Lineage (NCBI taxonomy): Eukaryota > Metazoa > Chordata > Actinopteri > Cyprinodontiformes > Anablepidae > Anableps > Anableps anableps. Next base: position 7,801,709 of record CM026079.1, read on the forward strand.
CCCACTTGGTGTCTGTGACTCTGGTCTTCCATTTGTCATCCACATGTCCTGGGAGATGAGTCTGTGGGCCCCTGCACCTACTATGAAACATTCTTAGGGAGAAACCTTATAGACACAAGCACACACACACACACACACACACACACACACACACACACACACACACACACACACACACACACAGGTGTCTAGATTTAGGTGTTCGTCAGATACACTCAGTTGGGCTGTAGCTGCCACTAAATACATCTTGTATTAAGTTACAGAATACTATCATTTTTCTCAAGACCTGTTTCATTAGTTTGTTTTTTAAAATGTTTCTGTTGAACTGCAATTCAAAAGCATTGTCTGATTTTCACTGGGTAATTTTCAGTAATATTTTTCATTATTACTTTTGTCCATTTCAAGTTATTTCAGAGACCATTGTGGGTTTTCGTTCATTTACAGAGAGGTACCAACAATACCTTGGTATGTGTTAATATGCACATTGGAAACCATGTTAGCAGTACCTCAGACACAAACATCTGTTATCTTCTTTGTCTCCAGTCTTGGGGATCCAGTCAATCACTGCCAAGGAAAATATTTGGCACTCCTGGATTGGCTGCTTTCCATACATCAGCCAATAGTGTGTGAAGTAGTATTGTGCCTAGGTATTTCAATTTCCCAAGCCGCATTTTCTTTTGAATATTTATTTATTTGTATTTACGAAACAAAACATGAATAGGCAAATTTTCTGCAAAAAATTTGGAGTTACAGTCCAGGGAAAAAATAGATGAAACCATGAATAGGCAGAGGTCCCCTGAAATGTCATTATCAGGTCGTTGCAATGACATTTTAGCAACGTTTAAGTGAACTTTACAGGAATGGTTTATATGGGCATCATATATATTGCAATTTTTTAATTTAGATGTCCAAAAACTTTTTCAAACTTTGCAGCTTGGCTTACCTGGAGATTAATTTGCATACATTATAGTATTAAATGCCTTGAAAGGTGATACTGGAGCCTTATTTACTTAAAATGGTGTTTCTCAGCTCAGTGGTTCGATTCGTCATCTTGCAATCCAAAAGTTGTGGGTTCAGTTCCAACTTCCTCCTTCCAGACAGAAGCTGGATTTTGACAGGTGGTTGAGTGATGCTGAATTCTGATAAATGGCCAATAAAATACTTCAGGGGCACACATTTCACCTATGTTTACCCCCTCTCTTTTTGTCATTGTAGTCATATGTCTGTTCACCAGAAAAGAGATGGAGAAAGAAAGGCTGAATGAACTGTGTCCAAGAAGGAGAGAGGAGAATAAGGAAAGAGATGCATGGACAGACAGGTCTGAAGTGGCAGCAGTCGGCCTTGATGGAGACTGATAGGACAATGAGGAGATAAGAGTGGAGAAGGTGCAGGAGCGGGCTGCTTTCACTTTGTCAAGAAGGGCCCAAGACAGATCGAGAAACGGACAAGAAGAAAATGAATCAGGGCTCGACAAAAATGATGAGCATGCCTCCTGTGGCAAAATGGAGGCAGGGAAATAAAAGGCAGAAGGAATGAATGTGGCAAAAAGGGAAATTTATGGTAAACGGAAATTACTGGGGGAGAGGGGGGGCAGACTGTGTGAATTAATGAAGGAGGAGAGTAACTGTGCTGCGTTTGTGGAGCGGGGGAAACAGGAGATGGGTAAGGTTCCCCTGTGCTTCCACAAGCACTTTGCTGAGCCACCACAACCACTTAGGTCTATACAAGCTCAGAGCCACTCAGCACTCTCTTGTCCATTTCATCGTGTCCACAACAATTATTATCCAACCTTCACTTACTACTGTAATAACACAGGCAGTGCAAAGCTTAGAACAAAGCGGAAAGCAGATATACAATGAGACTAAAATAGCATTATCATACACTCAGTTAGAAGATCCATCGCAATGTTTTCTGAATACAGTCTGAACTCTCCTAGTAACATCTTTCTGGATTTGAAGAACTAAATGGCATAATGAACTCTGTAGGAATGTAAAGCATGGATGTTTATTTATTTATGTAATCAGCCAGTTTCTAAAATAAATATGAGAATTAACATCAGTCATTATATTATGACCACCAACAGATACTGGACAACAGTCATTCTTCATCATGGCAACTGTTAGCGGGTGAAAAAGACACTGCCCTTTCAAAACGAGTACCTGGATTTAACAAAACAAAAAACTATAAGGATCCCATTTAATAATTTATGCATGGAGGCTTATCTTTCAGCTGGCAAAGTGTCAGAAAATAAATCCTATGGCTGTATTCAAAATGCGATTCTGTTTCAGAAGGGTCAAATTATTGGCATGCATCCAGCAAAGAAAAAAACTAAAATCTTTTTTGATCCCATCCATAAAACATATTAATGTGACAGACCGTGTAGCGCCTTATAGTTTTTGTAGTGCAGAAGCAAAAACTTGTGACTTGAATGAATAATGACTTATTTTTTAACTTATTTTTCAAATTAAATTAATTTATGTCATCTAGACCTTACCATAGACATAAATTCTTAATCTTTCCATTCAAACATTCAAGTAACAAAGAAAATAGAGAAGTTCTGTAGAAAACATTGCATGGGATTTGCCTCAGACAGCTTTCACATGGTAGTGGGTACCTCCATCAACCTTGTTCCACCACCTTCTATTCTCCTGATGGAAAATTGATAAAAAGGCAAGGTGCATGTTAATGAATGAATGTGAATGTTACAATAGACATAAAAAATGTCTAGTTTCGGTGTCATTATAGCAAGATGTAGCAGGAAAATGACCTTTCACAGCATCGCAATGAAACATAAATTACATTGTGGACTACATTTTTCCAAGATGACTCATTGAGTTTTTAACCTGCAAATCGTTTAATTTATTATTTTCATTTCTGTGTAGTATGGGTGCGTATTTCATCATTAATATTAATTATCTTGCCTTCTGATTCTGAGCCGTTTCTATGACTTCCAGTTCCTTTGATATTAATGTTAATCCATGCCTCAGCAGCTTGTAGTTTTTTCTTGTCCAAACAAAATAATGTCATAATGATTTGCTTTGTTAGTAAATAGAAATTGATAGGAATGCATTCTAATTCTTTCTGTATCTTAAGGATCACGTGCCGTATGAGATAACTGCTAAAGAGCTACTGAGACAGTGGATGCACTTATTCACTACAGATTTGCACCAAAGTTTGAGCATTAACCAAGTTTATGAGCTAAACTCAGAAAGAAATGTCAAGACATAAAAGGTCCAATTTTCAATGACCAGTGCTGTTTGGAACATCATGTCAGCATGAACTATTTTCTTATTCCCTGATACCTGGTGGTACCTGTGATGCAAGTAAAGGACAAAACATAAAACAGCCTGCCACTCTGCTGCCTTTCTAATTATGGGGCAATCATGACATGGAATATATATTATAGCTTCTTTTTTAGTGAAGTATTAATTATACACATATAACATATGTGGATTAATACTGCTGCAGAAGATTTCTAAAGTCTGTACAAATTCCCAAAGCAGTGCATAAAAACCTGTCATTACTATGTGGTTTCAAGCATTTAAAGAGATCAATTACTCCTATGCTATTTATAGTCTAGTTGTGCATCAAATGCATCTTATTGATTTAAAAATGCAATCCTGACCTTGCATTGTTACTGGAACAATGAAGTGTTGTTCTTGCACTTTTAGGGAATGTCTCATTACTTCATGCATTGAGACCAGGAGCAGTGAGGACATAACAGTCCCTCTTTCTTTCAGTTGTATTTAAAATTTGAATTAAGGATTCAAGAACTCTGATTTAACGCAAGAGTGGAAATAATCATATACAGTTTGTGCTATTTGTTTATCAAAGATAAAGCAGATAGCCCGTGAAAATGATGTGCAGAAAAATTGAGCAAATTTGTCTTTGAAATGTACAGCCAGAGCTACAATGGGATGGTTTATCTTTCGTGATCCCATGATGTACCTAATGGTATAATAACTATTAAGACAATAATTAAGAGCCTCTATATCGTTGAGGTCTTTGATGCTTAGCTTCAGCAAAAAAACTTTTCTCCCTTTTGTTGTCGCTCCTGTCTTCTTCTTCGCTATGAATTAATGCCAACGAATTGCTGAAAATGTTAATTTTAAGAAATCCATCTGGACAGCTATTAACGCTCCAGGCACAGAAATGATGCAGAACTCACAATAGTGCTATTTTCTGTCTAATGGTGTGAATAACACAGTGAATAAATGTTATAATATAACAAGAGGCAGATCGATATACTGTCAGCTGGGAAAAAAAAAAAAAAAAAAAAAAAAAAACACGCACAGCTGCAGTGAGTTCCCTGGGTGTGTCTAATGCTCACATCTCAATAAAAACAATGCTGATGAGCAGGGAGAAGGCTTTTAAAGTGCATGTGATGTTCATTACGATGGAGTCATTCCTTTAATGGCACACACACACACACACACACACACACACAAACTCATGTTGAAGGTTATCACCAACATTTTGTTCAGAGTTCACATTTAAGGTAAAGAAAATGTTTTATGCATCCCATCCAAGCTGCAGGCTTTTTGTGACTGAAGTGAGACAGCCTCTTCTGTGATTAATGAGTCTCTGTGAATAGAACACAGGTTTTAAAGCATTGGACTGATGCTTTGACAATTGCCAGCGCCCCTGCATGTATCACTCAAACTTCTTATTCCACTTTCCAGACAGGTTTAGTTTCCGGAACAGTGGAGCCTATGAGTAAACGGGTTAGAGATTTTGACAGAAATGAAGAAACTGACAACCGAAGCTTTTCATCTGACCAATTTCCTAACTAATGCTGTCAATATGAAACATCTAATGACTCCAAAAAGTTGAGATCTTTGTTTACTTGATCATCAGTATTATGTGCTATTAGATGCTCACCCGTCCCCCTCCTCCTTCTCTGAGTGATACATTGTGTGTTCGGAGTCACTGCTCTTTGGCACCTGCTTCCATCTATAATTGATGGGCAGGGCCAAAGGACATGTCAGAGCCACTCCGCACAGGCACCGACTGACAAGGCCACACAGACTGGCAGGGAAACACTTCGTTTCCTCAGCCCATCTACATTCGCTGCACACTTCTCACGTTCCTGCACTTCGGGGATGGACAGTCACACTGGGAGATGGAGGTAAGAAATGAAACAGAAATAGAGGAGCAAATATGTTGACTTCATGTCCAGATTTTTAAATATTTTGGATTTTTCTAATATCGTTGTGCTCATTGTTCCTCTGGATGTCTGTATGAGTGCTTAAGATTTATACATGCATGCTCGGCATAAGGGATTGCTGTAAAGTCAACAACACAATGCTATGCAGTCGCTACATGCTCGTCCAGGAGGAGTGAAAGCTGCAAGTCAATGACTCGATGCTCTGCTGGATTTCCTTAGAAACTGTTTGAACTACTTTGAATAATTAATTGAGCTTACTGTACTGTTTGATAACTAGGATCAATTGGAATGTATGCATGATTGAATTTTTCTTTTTTTTTGTAAAGTGCTTCAGGACATTTGTTGTGAATTGGCGCTACATAAATAAACTGAATTGAACTGAATAAACATAGTAAGTATGTACATACAGATATTCATAGAGTGTATAGTTTGACTGTAAACACTGTAAATACAGAGACTGATGAAATGTATTGAAGGTTCATTGGTTATCTATAAATATACCACAGAGATGTAAGAATGAAAACTCTGGTACACAGGCTTAGATGAACAGAAAGAGGATTTTTATTACATGCAAGCCGATGTTACAAACCGGTGCACAAGCTCTGGGGGAAATCAAAGCCAATAGAGAGTTTTTCCCAAAGTTTTCTATAGTTTTCCTGTTACCCAGCGTCCCCATTTCCATGTCCCAGTTTCCCAAAGAGCTACAATCACTGTGTCTCATTATAGGTTACTGACAACACACAAACAACTTCCCATATTTGGCATAGTAGTTATGTGTAACTATCACTTGTGTACACTCAGTCTTCAGTCAGTGGTCTTTAGCATCACACACCTCCATATATGGCAGTCTGCAAAAACCTTTCCTTCCTACCTTTCCTTCTTGGTCACTCCAAGCCTAAAACATTTTAGATTCGATTTGTAACTAAGACACTGACAAATAACAGACAAATTTTCTTTTGGTACTAAAAAGTAATTCATAAAAAAACAATTTTCTTATATATCTGCATACTCCTAATATGTGACAGACTAAATGACATTGTGAAAGGAAATCATTTATGTTGGGTTTTTTTTTTTTTGTTTGTTTTTTTTTGTTTTTTTTTACAATAACAGGCTTAAACTGTCAAGATTTGTTTGTACCCCTAAAGAGACTATTAATCGTTGTGTTATTTTCCTGTTTTACCATGTTTAACCTTATTTAAGATGCTGTAGCATCGTTTGCCATCCTATATCAAAACATGCATCAAACTGTTCTAAATGTGGAACATCTTTACCATGTTATCATTTTTTATATGTAGTGATTCTATGAATGTCAGAGTATGAAAGATCTAGCCACAGTTTATGAGTGTTCCCAAACGGCCCAATAGTTAAATATGAAAGCAGGCACTTGAAAGCCATCTCAAGCACTCAGCTTGATGAGTTGAGTAAATCTTCTTTGGTGCAGACAGAACACCTGCATTGCGTTTCACGAGATTGAATAAAGTTAGTATTTAATCATAACTGCTTTTGGGTAGGTTCTAGTCGTAAGAGTGAATGATATGAGCTTCAAATTTTATCACAATGTGTTGCAGTAGTTCTGGTGACAACAATAAAAATGACGAACAGTATTCACAACTTTTTTTTCTTATTAGGTAATTGTATGGCTGTGACAGTATGTCAAAGCTCCACAAACACAAATACTGGTCTTTAAAAAACAGCCATTTTGAAATAAGTTTCTTAAGGACAGCAGCTACATAAAGAAGTAACTTATCACTAAGCTTCACAGTAACACAGGATGTCACTCTTTGCTGCAGTTTTCCAACATTAACCTTTGGAGATTTTTTTTTTTTTTACCTCTCTCACTATTTCTGGAACTATGAAATAATACAATTTTGAGAAAATTTCCATTTCTGACCACTTTTACTCCAATTTCACACCTCAGTATAAAAGATTGTATTCCTTAGCTTGTATGTCCAGAAACGTCCCATCCTCCTCCTCTCCTTTCAACTCCAAAGAGCCTTGTTTTTCCACCAGTACCTAGAGGGGTTCTGGCTTGTCCTGCTTACTTGTAAAGCCACCATGAATTGCAGATAAATGTCATCAGAGCTCCCTCCATTTCCATTTGCCCCTTGCCTTTATCACTAAGTGTGGTCTACATTCACAAATACTTGCTGTGAGTAATGGAAAGATAAGGGTCCTGTTCCAGCCTTAAAAATGCTAAAAAAAAAATAAAAAAAAAAACAGGCTCCTGTCTAATGTCATATTTATATTACAGGGAAATAGAAAGTGGTGGATTATTAAATACAAGTTCAAAGAAACTGATCAAATTAGGGAAAAAAATGGTAAAACAGATGTAAATTTAAAAATGTTTCAGTTACATTTATTTTAAAGAGATTTTTAGAGCTACTGGTAATTTTCACACCATTGATTTATTAATAAACAATTAATTCTTAACCCTCCTTTTGCCTTCAGGTCATAATGACATGAAACCAAGTTTGTTACCTTTACTGTCTTTGGGTCATTTTGACCCGAAGACAATATTTGACAGCCATATTGTATTGAAATCACAATCACAGAGTCAGTTACACACCTCAAAGATGTGGAAATGCTTTAGTTATATCTAAGATTTATCAGTAGCTGACAAAACATGACAAGAAATGTGGTCTTCTCTAACAGAATGCACAGCCTGTACACTGCCTTGATTTTGCAGCCAAGGGGGTGCTACTATAGATGAGGTTGTCTAGAAATGCAGAAACATAGAATATCATCATGATCGAAATGTAATAATATTGCCACCTGGTCAGTATATGTGCCTTTTTGCCATCCTACAAAGGGCAAAAAGAGCAGGAAAGTAAGGCAGAGGGAAAGTACAGGTTCTCGTGATCAAAATGTAACAATATTGCCACCTACACAAAAACTAATACAATAAACAGTGTCATACAAACAAGTGGTATCTCCTGAATAAATGCAGTCTTTTTGTCATGTGAAGAGGGAAAATTTAGGCATTCACTCCATTTGTGGTGAATAGCAAGTTGTTCCTTCAGGAAAAATATAAAAAAAAAAAAAATCATGTTTAAAATTCAATCAAGCTATTTACAATGGGGGTTTAGTGAAGCCGGGTCATTATAACTCGGTGGACACAGGGTGTATACAGAATATGAGGGCCGCAGACAGGTTACATGGGATTCCTTACCCCCTGAATATGTACACAAGTTAAAGGCTTTCAACATACAGAGAACAAAAATATAAATGCAACACTTCTTTTTTTGCCCCCATTTCTATTACATTTTCTATATACATAAAATAACCATTTCTCTCAAACATTGTTCACAAATCTGTCTAAATCTGTGATAGTGAGCACTTCTCCTTTGCAGTGATAATCCATCCCACATCGCAGCTGTGGCATATCAAGATGCTGATTAAACAGCATGATTATTGCAAAGGTGTGCTTCAGGCTGGCCATAATAAAAGACCACTCTGAAAGGTGCCGTTTTATCACACAGCACAATGTCACAGATGTCGCAAGTTTTGAGGGAGCGTGCAATTGGCGTGCTGACTGCAGGGATGTCAACCAAAGCTGTTGCCCATGAATTGAATGTTCATTCCTCTACCATAAGCCATCTCCAAAGGCATTTCAGAGAATTTGGCAGTACATCCACACCAATAATCACACCAGCCCAGGACCTCCACATCCAACATGTTCACCTCCAATATCATCTGAGATCAGCCACTTGGTCAGCTGCTGAAACAATCAGTTTGCACAACCAAAGAATTTCTGCACAAACTGTCAGAAACGCTCTGCACGCTGGTCATCTTCCTCAGCATCTCGACCTGACTGCAGTTTGTCATCATAACCGACTTGAGGGGGCAAATGCTCACATTTGATGGTGTCTGGTACATTGGAGATGTGTGCTCTTCGTGGATGAATCCCGGTTTTCACTGTTCAGGGTAGACGGCAGACAACGTGTGGCGTCATGTGGCTGAACGGTTTGCTGATGTCAACGTTGTGGATCAAGTGGCCAATGGTGGTGGCGGGGTTATGGTATGGGCAGGTGTATGTCATGGACATCAAACACAGGTCCATTTTATCGATGGGATTCTGAATGATATACGAGATACCGTGATGAGATCCTGAGGCTCATTGTTGTGCCATTCACACATCACCATCACCTCATGTTGCAGCATGATAATGCACGGCTCCATGTTGCAAGGACCTGTACACGATTCCTGGAAGCTGAAAACATCCCAGTTCTTGCATGGCCAGCATTCTCACCAGACATGTCACCCATTGAGCATGTTTAGGATGCTCAAGATTGGTGTATGCAGCAGCGAGTTCCAGTTCTTGCCAATATCCATCAACTTCGCACAGCCATTGAAGAGGAGCGGACCAACATTCCACATTATGCAAAGGAGATGTGTTGTCCTGCATGAGGCAAATGGTGGTCACACCAGATACTGATTGATTTTCAGACCCCACCCAATAAAGCAAAACAGCACATTTCAGAGTGTTTTTTTTTTTTATTGTGGCCAGCCTTAGGCACACCTGTGCAATAATCATGCTGTCCAATCAGCATCTTAATATGCCACACCTGCAAGGTGGGATGGATTATCACTGCAAAGGAGAAATGCTCACTATCACAGATTTGAGAACAATATTTGAGAAAACTTGTTATTTTGTGTATATAGAAAATGTTTTAGATCTTTGAATTCAGGTCATGAAAAATCGGAGCAAAAACAAAAGTTTTGCGTTTATATTTTTGTTCAGTGTATGTCACTGTGAGATTATACTGCTGCTGTTCATTGAAGTGGCATAAACTTCACCTGCACATCAGATAAATAATTTTGGTGTTTGACACTTTCATTCAATAAACTGTTTTCCTTTAAGAAAAAAGTTCCATTTGTGTAATTTTGTTCAAGTTGAGTGTAATATGCTTTTTTAAATTACCCCAGTGTACATATTGAAAAATTTATGGAATCAGAAGACTCTCAGTTACAACAGTTACAAATGTTAAAGTGAGACTCTTGAGTTTTTGAGCTCTAAATGTATAGGCTGAAAAGTTGGGCTCACTAGCTCTACTATGTCCCCTTTCCCCAATGGAGAATGGCTTCCCCTCAGTTGAAATGGACCAAATTACTGGAATGATTCTTGTGCAGGAAGAGGGTCCATAGTTTGAACAAAAATGGAAATCCAAGAAACTGCAAGGCTTTAAATTATCCATTGTGCCTCAGCACATCGATGGAAATCAGAAACATCAGCAGAACTCCCTTTGCCACAGCCTCAATCTATCTCTTCTGCACAAAGCAGTGAAATCAGGACAAAATATGCTGACACAGCAGAACAGCTTTCCCTCCCTTACTGCCTAACAAGGATTATCCCATGACACAATTTGAAAATGTAACTCTGAAAAATAAAGGTTGTTCCCTATCTCATAAGTCAGTTTAGATAACAGCATCCTCCAAAATCATGGAGAAAAGAAGAAGGCAATAACTGTGCTTTCACTCACTGCCAGGCAAATCTGATGTTTTGAAATATTACTAAACAGAAACTGTTATGAGCAACATATTCTCTCCCCTGGTGTGTTGAAAAAGATACTGTCATTTCTAAGTTATGCAGATTCCATTTTATAACAGCCTGTGATGCGTCAGCCGAGTCATTATTGGACACTGACAGCAAATTCCACCAAAGTCTTCCTGGTAGGGGCATAATGATGAGACGATGCACCAAACTGAGCCGAACAAGATGAGAATTTTGTGGAAAACAATGAATTCCCATCTTTCACAAGTTTAAATCACTGTAGAATATGTCAGCCAAGGTTCGACAAAACTGGAGGTCGCAATCTCAGTTCTTTTTGTGAAGTAATTTGAGTCACTCACAAAAGTTCTTTATGTGTTGTCTGTATGGTGCCACCTGTTTACTTAGCGTTGCACTGTGGTTTTTGGACAGTGTTGGTCTGCTAATTGGACTCACCATCCTGAGTCAGTCGAGTGATCTAAGTCAGTGTTTTTGGTCGGGCTGCTAACCAAGTTAATAAACCTAAAATTGTTCTGATCAATTCTTCTTCTGTATTCAGCAGAAGCCATCAATATGAATTATTATTATTACTAGGAATCATATGTTCTGGGTTAGTGGAGACCGCAGAGTCACATTTACTGGTTCAGTATGAAGATTCAAATTATTATGTAATCGTCCGGCCCTAGACAACCAGACTGTAATGTGGGTTTTTTTTTTTTTTGTTTGTTTTGTTTTTTTTCCTTTTGCTTATGTCAGTCTAAGGATGTATTCACACCAGGAACGTCCTTTAGTCCACTTGTTAGGTCCGGACCAAAAGTGGACTTTAGTTTTTTCATCTGGTACAGTTTGCTTTCACAGTGTGCTTTTTTGCAAGTGGACCATAATTTGTAAACAAAGCCATGATCATTGCTCCCATTGGACAGAAATGATGGGGGCGGTATAGAGCACACATTCAAAAAAAAAAAAAAGCAACAACTTTGGAAGTCCTGCTTGCGGCATTTCTGTTGTGCACATTTGTGCTGTTATTACAACTGCAATGTCATTTTGAATGACAAAAGCAGTTCATACAACGCAGTTTTTCTATGTGATATTCCTAATTTTAGAACCATGTCTGCAAATACATGCTGCAAGCTGAATGAGACGAGATGCTCTGCGTGCCCTGACCTACAACATGCTGGCATCAGCATCACTAAGCAGAAAACGGCAGATCAGGTTTGATTTCAGTACAATCAATGGAGTAGTAGCTTTAGCAACATTTAAGGGCTGAATAATGTCGTAATGGTAACTCATGAAGTCCAAAAAGATGTATGGTTCAGATTGAGGTTGATCTATATTCACATAAGAATCGAACCGCACCAGAGTTTGTTTGGAAGCGGACTGAGACCACCTCAAAAAGTGGGCCTTGGTCCAGTTGTTTGGTTTGCACCAGGGTTTGCTTGAGTGTATTCACACCCGCACAAAAGGTCCGGACCAACAGGGAAACAAACTCTGGTCCATTTAAAGAAACCAAATGCATCAGGTGTAAATACACCCTAAATTGGTCCCAAGTTATGGTGGAGTACGAAGGTTAAAGCATCAGAAGTACTTTATAAGGTTATATAATCAAAGCTACAACTGGGTCAGATGTTCATGTTGAAACTCAGTGTTTCTTATATTCCTGCCATCTGACTTTTAAGGCTACCTTCTGAATCTCAAAATTCTATCAGTACTATCAGTATATGAGATGAAACGTATCAGGACTGCTTTTATTTTCTAGTTGTAGTGAATAAACAAAGGGATGTAGTGTTGCCTGAAGGTGCTTCTATGGCAGGAGTCTTCAACTCCAGTCCTCAAGTCCTGCAACTTATAGACATGTCCCTGCTCCAACACACCTGAATCAAATGGCAGAATTACCTCCTAAGTATGCAGTCAAGTTCTCCAGAGTCCTACTAATGACCTGATTATTTGACTCAGGTGTGTTGATGCAGAGACACATCTAAAAGTTGGAGGACACTGGCCCTCGAGGACTGGAGCTGCAGGCCCCTGCATAAGATACATAACATCTGGCTGTGAAAAAAGAAATTTGGAAAAAGTTGTAGCTGCTAAATGGAACAAAAATGCAAATCATTGATACTTGTAGGTCACTGGATACTCATGCATTTTAATACCCACTTAAAACTCCACATGGTCACGGGGGATAGTGCTTGTCTGAACATCTAAAGGGAAGGGACAGTTGGAGCTGAAACATCCAGTTTATGAGATGAGATGATAGAAGAGATTTGGTTCACAAGGACAAGACAGGATTAAGACTTCCCAATTTACTGTCTTCAACATTAGCAGTAAAGGTTCCATGAATTACAGACTGTGAAACTGTAATCAGTGGAGAATAATTGAATAGGTTAAAACTAGTTTACAGCCTGTTTTGTACTTTACCAGTACTGTGACATTTTTATGTTTTCACCAATGTTGTCACATTGTTTTATCTGTTCTTATTCCAGTCTTTATTTTTTTTATTCCTGTACTAATGGAAAGTACTTTGGTTCAGCAGTGACTGTTGTAAAGTGCTTTACGAATAATACTTGGTTGACTGAATTTGGATTCTATGGGAGTGCTACTGCAAACATTTAAAATGCTCCCTTTGTATGGAGTATTGTACAGTTTGGACTAAGAACCACAACAAAGCTAAGGTTGGGTGGTTTATATTTACAAACAATTGAATTTGCAAGTTGGTCAGCAACAGCATCTTCAGTTTTGGTCACTCTACAGAGGACATAAACTGGTGAATAACTGTCAAAGTAAATGGGAGGAATTGCACAATCAGGATGAAGAGGATTACCTGAAAGGTGGTTTTCCTGGAAATCCTCTTCAGAGACTCAGTCCTTGATTAATTTGGATCCTTTTGAATGTAACTGAGGATTAGTTGGTGTCCATTAGCTGGGAACAGTTTCACCCACAGAACTGCTTCCTCATCTGCTGGAAACCAGTGATGAAGTCACAAAGTACAGATACTCTGGTAACATGGTAAGTGAGTTCACACACACACACACACACATCTACAATTATCATATCTCAACATACGATAACGGGATGATGGCTTGGTCCACAATCCAAAGCTCAGTAGAGAAGTTTATATAGGCATCAGCAGAGAGCAGGAGCAGAGGTACAGGTGAGAGTAATTAGTTAATCAGCAGGTAAGGAAGGGGAAGTGAGCAGAGGAGCAGCATGAAAATGGCAGAAAACAGGGAAATTCTGACATCTCTTTGGGGTTATTAAACTGTTTTAATGAATTTCTGTTCAGTGAAGAGATACCCTATAGACGTTTCATTAGTGTTTAAATTTTTTTAACTACAGATGAATAAATGCAGCTCAGGTGCATTACCAAACTGTGAAATAGCTTTTTATTTTGGATTTGGTGCCATCTCTGGAGCCTAACAGTAGCTGCATTTCCATTACAAAGATGTGCAAATCTCTGTCGATCTTCCATTGATGTTGATAAAACACAATTTCACAATTGCAGTATTTCCATTAAATAAGAAATGAAATTAAAATTACATGTGAATAAGCTTGTTCACACGATAAGTCATTAAAAACATGCGGTGCCGTGATCCTCCAACTACTTCCTGTTATCATCTTCTTTATGGTTTGCACCAGTAGCAACATCCGGTTGTTGATCATGTGACTTGTGTGATGCGAAAAAAGTATTTCCATTGCAGTTTTGTGACATAAACGTATTTTGATACAGCCAAAAAAAACACCTCATCCTAGCACCAAAACTTTTTCTCGAAAAAGGAGAATTTTTTCGAAAATGGCGTGTTTCCTTTAAGCAAATTTCCTTTTGTCATTTCAAATTGTGCAATTTCAAGGTTAATGGAATCGCAGCTAGTGTCCCCTTGTCTGTCACTATGTCACTATTTGCATATTTCATCAGGTAAAATGCTGCAGCAAAAAAAGTGCAAGGGTTTTTTTTATTGTGAGTGTTGTCAGCAGGCACAAGTCTAGTCAACAGGGCAACTTAGGAACTACTTTAATTTTTACCTTAGATTAAGTTTAAACTTAGGCTACATTCACACTGCAGGGAAATGCGGCCCAAAACCAACTTTTTGTGATGTATATTTGATTTTTGATATCATAATAATATACACAAATCAGTTTTATTTTAAATGAGACCCAGACCACATTCATATGTGATCCTAATTTGAATATGTATCTGATATCTTATAAGAAATAAGTCTGAAAGCCTAAAGTCATTCAACTTTTACGTCGTTGCCTGTGACAGGCTCACAATTTTACGCCACAGGAAGCAGCAAACTGTAATTGATTGGGCGAAACAAGCATGACCAAATCTTTCTTGTAGATGTATTTTTATTTATATTACATACAGTTATTTATAGATCCATATTTTAAGTCTGTCTTTAAAGCACAAACATTCAAAAACCAATGGGAGGCTACATAACCTGCTCTTTAATTTAAAACATCTAGGTTAAATAATGTTACCACATAAATTGGAGGGGGATTCTAAAATGCTAAAAAGCCAGAGTGTAATGCTTTGTAGCAAACACAAAAAACACAATTGAAAAGGGATCTCAGCACTGCTTAACAAGCTCATAATATTCAGCAGGGCCATTAGAGGTTTCAGAAACATTATCTTCTGAGAAGCCTTTTTACCATTTTAATATTTCAATATTTTAAGTCTCACTGTCTGATCAGTAAGCCATTCCTGCTCCGTCCATCCAGCTGCAGGTGATTTTGCCACTTTGTGACCCCATATCATCCCAGTATTTTGTTATTTCCTACAACCTTCCGACTTTCATTTTGTAGACATAAACAAACCATTTCATAGCCATGTTCCTAACTTTTGCATATGTTTTGTAACCATTCGTCAAGAAATATAATCCTAAAATATTCAAATCTCATGTATAATTTAATTCAACTGTATATTATTTTGAGAAGCTCTTATATTACACCCTGTTACCATTGATTGTGGTTCTAAAAACAGTTTGAGCCTGTTGACTCTATTGAAATAGAAGACAGTATTACCATTTGTCAAACCAAAATAACTCCTGCTGGTAGTTATTCAGAGTCACATAGCCTTGTTTCCTTACAGTAGACTATCCATAGTTAATACATTACTTCTAACTGCCGGTTGTCAAAGCAGGGTGAAATGTCCCCAAAGCAAGTATGAACTGGCACCTTCTTGGTACCAAATGTCTCATAGAAGATGGCTCCATTCCAAACCCTGGTATGAAACAACCAAAACTCCAAGGGTACGAAGTGGTAGAAAGGCAAAATGACCAGTTCTGGGTAAGGTAACGTAGACATTTTTGAACTTTCGGAGGACACCAAAGATCCCGAAGAAGAAACAACAATGCACTGGAAAAAAAAAACTCTTCCAGGCAGAAAGGCTGGGAAGAATAAAACTGGACAGCTTCTTGGAGTCTCTCACTTTGTTCCCTTGTTTTATGCCTAGTTTTGTTTCTATTTTGTTTTGTGTACGTTTTCTTTTTATGTATTCTATTTTTTTGTTCTTCTAGGATTAGATTCTCTTTGTGGTGTTTCATTATTGGTCTCAGTTTCCCTGACCTTCTCTCTGAATGCTATCTCACCCCCTTATGCTTCTTATTAACCCACCTGCTGCTACTCCCCTGCCATAGCACATATAGTTGTTGGCTCGCTCTGCTGTTTGTCAGCTCCTCATTGTTTCCTGCATGTTTGCCTGATCTTGTATTCAGTCAGCTGAAGATCACATAGTGCCTATTTTAATAGTTCACACACCAAAAATGCCTTAATATGCATCAATACGCATGGTGGAAACCATCTTAACACTACTGCAGATGATGATGATGATATCTACGATCTTTCTTATTTCCACTCTTGGGGTTACAGCCAATCAACACCAAGGGAGAAAATGGCACTCCAGGAAATCTGCCTTGCAAACACCAGCCAATAGCATGTCAAGTAGTATTGCACAATTGTACTTTAGCTCTCCAAGCTGCATTTTCTTTGGAATATTTTAGATATAATCTACAAAAACACACTGCAAATAATTGGATTTTCTGCTAATAATTTGGATTTACGTTCCACAGAAAAATCTGTGAATACTGAACTGTGAATAGGTGGGGGTCCACATCACAGTTTGTATGAAATGAGACTCTAGCACACAGAAGCAGAAAGACAGAGTACAATTAGACAAATTAAATTATGTCTGTTAACATAACTACCAAACAACAAAGATTTCCCTTTGTATTACAACATCTGAATTCTTTAAAATTGTAAATAAATCTAAATCTGAACTTTAAAATATCTGAATTCTTTTAAAGTTGATATTCAGATATGTTTGGAGGACATTTCAAAGTAGTTTCACTCTTAAGAAATAATTATGCATTTCCAATCTGAGATTTAGTTTCTGTGTAAGCACCATGCAGTGTTGCGGGCCCCTTCCTGGTCGAGGCTGTGGCAGCTAGGTTCACTCACACCTTGGGCCGGCCACGCTTGTGTTCTTATTAGTCTGACCTAGCCTAGCATGACTTGTGATATTTCATCAGTGACCTCTTATTTTTTAAGAGCTGCATTTGGGTCTTATTTTGATTACTTGAATTTTGTTGTTGTTGTTGTTGTTGATGTTGTCAAAAGGCATTAAGACTTTAATTTAAAAGTGATTATTGTTTCACTGCTTCATTCAGAGCTGTCTTGAGATGGGTAGAAGCATTCACAGCCTGATTTAACGCTGAATAATTTTGCATTACAATGACAATATCATGGCCTTTTCAGTTTAACATCTTTCATTTTTATTTTAGCATAGTTTGAGCTTTTTTTTTTGGCTACGATGAACGATAACCCTTTGTGAATATGAAAATATCCACATAATACCATATGAAATAGGATCAATGAAAGGTAAAGCGTGTTCTACTTTATTGTCTCATTCACTATTTTGCCATGACGTCAATACATCCTATTTTTCTCCTATGGCTTTGTTAGACTTTCACACATGCACAGTGGTGAAGAGTAAAGGCTACCTGGCAAGTTGTTTTCCAGCCCTGTTATTCACAAAATTGTAATCAAGAGCTGATAATGTCCATTTAAGGAAATCCAAGCCATTTTATGTTACTTGCTTTCATCTTTTTGCATTTTGTCCAATTCATTCCACTGATGCCTGGGATTTTGAAAGACCCATATGCTGCAAAGTGATTACTTATATAAAGACCTGGGGATGTGATATATACAGCCTGTGAAACATTATTCTCTAGCTGTGCAATAAATTATAATTAGCAATATTGAAAAGACTGCGTAAATTAAGAAAATACAAATGTGATTGATGGTGAGAGGCTGAGACTGAATTAATTCCACCCTTTTTATTTTCATGGCTTGTTTATGAGCTGTTACTCAAATCACATTTTCACTGCTTTGCATGCTATTGTTGTTTGTTTACAGCGTTGTGCAAGTTCACACCCCACAAGTTCCAAGGAGTGGTAAAATCAGATTACATTGATCAAACTGAAATAATTGTGTTCACTGGTAATTGCCTAAAAATTCTTAATGAAATTCATTTTTCTAGCAACTAGTTTACTTTTATACTGTATCAACCAGATAGTCTGCAAAAAGTTAAATGCTGGAAGGGAACACCATTAGTCAATTAGCAGATTAGTTGCATCAATATATGGAACCATGGCCAACCACATTTCTTCTCTTATTCACCTCGTTGTGCTGCTGTATGATTGATTCCAGTTAGAGAGCAAATGTTGCATTAAACATTCAGTTTTGGTTGCTAATCATATCTAAGGAGCTGTATTTTTGAAGCAAGCACCAGAGAAGAAATGATGGTGTCTGAACAATATTAACACAGCCGGTTGCAGATCAGCTATGATGATAGGTTTAAGAAGTAATGTGTATATATATGAAGATATTTGTGTTTTCCTCGATGAACCTAAACATAAAATTGCACTTGAAAATACTTAAATGCCTGCTCTTTGGAAAATACATGTTTAATATACCACTGGTTTTCCAAGTTTTCCCACTTAAAAAGAATGGAGAGAAACTCAGGAAAATCATACTGCATGATTTTTACATGATTAATTAGCATTTTATTACAAGAAATAAGTTTCTGATCACCTACCAACCAGCAGTCACTCTGGCTCTCACAGACTTGTTTGTTTGTCTTTAAGAAGCCCTCCTATCCTCCACTCATTACCTGTATTTACTGCACCTGTATTAACTTGTTACATTGTGTAAAATATACCTGTCCACACACTCAATCAATCAGCTTCCGATACAGCTGTCTAAGGAGACCAGGGACAAAATTGTAGATCCACAGAAGGCTGAGATGGGCTACAGGACAACTAGCAATCAGCTTGGTAAAAAAAACAACAAAAAAAAAACACCTGTTGGTGCAGTTACTAGAAAATGGAAGAAACTCAAGATGACTGTAAAGTTCCCTCAGACTGGGGCTTTGTGCAAGATGTTACCTCATGGAGTATCAGTGACCATGAGAAAGGTGAGGGATCAGCTCAGAACCACACGGGAGGACCTGGTCAATGATCTGAAGAGAACTGGGACCATTGTTTCAAAGGCTTCCATTTGTAACACACGACGCTGTCATGGACTAAAATCCTGCAAAAGCGGCAAGGTCCCCCTGCTCAAGCCAGCACATGTCCAGGCCGGTCTGAAGTTTGCCAGTGATCCTCTGGATGGCCCAGAGGAGGTATGGGAGGAGAAGATCACATAGTCAGATGAGACCAAAGTACAACTTTTTGGTATGAAACTCCACTAACCATGTTTGGTGTTAGAAGAAGGCTGAGCGCAATCTGAAGAACACCCAACCATCCAAACCATGAAGGATGAGGATGGAAACATCATGTTTTGGGGGTGCTTTTCTGCAAGAGACAGGATTACTGCATTGTATTGAGAAGAGGAGGGATGGAGCCATGTATCATGAGATTTCGGGCAACAACCTCCTTCCCTCAGTAAGAGCATTGAAGATGGGTCGTGGCTGGGTCTGTTAGCATGATATTGGCCCGAAACACACAGTGGCTCTGTAAGCAGCATTTCAAGGTCCTAGAGTGGCCTAGCCAGTGTCCAGACCTCAACCCATTAGAAAATTGTTTGAGGGATCTGAAACTCCATGTTGCACAGCGACAACATCGAATCCTGAAAGATGTGAAGATGGTCTCAACCCCTAAATGTTTGAAAGATGAAGGTATACAGCTTTAATAATTCAGTTCAAAGTGTAAAAGTTGATATTCCTATGTCTTTTCATCTTTTTCTTGTCAGTGAGAGACTATTTGTTGACATGCAAGAATACTGGTCCCATAATTCTTGGAAAACGTAAAGGTTTATAGGAATAAGATGGATTTTTTGAGGTTTACGATCATATTTACAATGAGGCACACACTAAATCACAGACATTTCTGCTGCTGTTGTTGGCAGTAATGTTAAAAGTCTGCAGTTATAGCTGCAGTCATTTTGTATTAATTTTTTGTATATAATTCTTACAATTCGTATTATGCATTGGATGTATTTATGTGTATAAGACTGTATCTGGTATATGTGTTTTTGCCAATGTTACTT
Source organism: Anableps anableps (assembly GCA_014839685.1). NCBI lineage: Eukaryota > Metazoa > Chordata > Actinopteri > Cyprinodontiformes > Anablepidae > Anableps > Anableps anableps. Next base: position 7,821,904 of record CM026079.1, read on the forward strand.
TGCTTCATGCAATGCACAGACTTTGTCTTTTGCATCTGACCTTTTAGCAGAGTTTTTTTGCTATTTGTTTGGTTTTTTTATGAAAAGCACATTGTATTGTCCTGACCATAGTGCTACATAAATCAATTTTGACCGTGTTTTCTTTTATTCCATTCGTATCCATTATGTATTAATAAATAAAATTACACTTCTTCTGAATCAGTAATATGGGCATTCCTTTCACATGCTTCACAGAGAGACAGTTGTTTTATGCATGTGCTGTGCAGTGGTTTTGCTTCATTGCTTTTGTGTGTTTAGAGTTGGGTAAAACATGAATTTCTAGCCAATACAAGACTCCCTAATTGCACTGTTTCCAAGCATTTCCTTGACTTCTCCTTTACTTTCTAATTCCAGAGTGCAGTCGTGATAGGTTATCTCATTTGGAAGTCTCTAAGTTACGATGCAATCAAATGAGCCCCATGGGGACAAAACCAGCCTTTTCAGTTAATGATATGACAGTCAGAGTCATCCCCCCTCGAAGTCTATGCCAAGTCTGTCGGAAAACTCCTCTCAGGGTCAAGAATTAAGGGCAAATAAAGTAACTGGTGGTCTTCTTATTAGTGGGTATGAAGCTGATGGCAGAAGAGTAGATTTGACTCTTGGAAATTGTCTCCATCTCTTAAAAGTCCTGATTTGCTTTTGTTTTCAGTTTTCTGTGAAAAGTTACAACACAGTTCTTACAGAATGGGCACTGCACTGCTTTACCATTGATGAAGAAATACACTGAGGTTTAATTAAGGTTGATTTGGCATTTGGTCTGCTTTTCCCAGAGGAACCATACACTGGCATTAAATGAATGGAGTAGAGCTGTGTCCGAACTTTCCTGTTCTAATCATTATCCGGTGCACTGGAAAAACACTTAAAATAGCATCAATTATTTAGATTGCAAACAATTCAATTTGAAAGTCAGTAATTGAAAACAATATTTATGAAGCTACTTAGAACTCTAGCCATTCTTGAACACGGGCATAATTTTTGTAATATTGTTTTTTGCAATTCAACCATCACATCAAAAGGTAAAAACATTGAAGAAAGTGGGTTTTTTTTTTTAAGACTTGATGTTACATAATGAAATGACATGAAATACAACAATTCACTCTAAGGCCAGTTTAGGAAAAAACAATTGCTCTAACACTCATGTTTTTGGACTGTGAGAGGAAGCCAGAGTACCTGGACAGAACCCCCATATGCACAGGGAGAACATGCAATCTTCATGCAGAAAGACGCCAGGTCGAGATTTGAACCCAGGACCTTCTTGCTGCAAGACAACGGTGCTATCAACTTTATTACCATGCAGCCCACTAAGGTGCATTATATAAATTATCTAATGATCTATCAAATGCTTGGAATATTGTACAGACACATTCAATAAATTACAATATTATTGAAAAGTCTATTTATTTCAGAAACTTTATCACTGAGTGAAACACATTATATAGATTAATTACACACAAATGGATGTTTGAAAGACTTTATTTATGTTAATTATGATGACTGTCTGCTTACAGTTAAGGAAAACATGACATTCAAAATTAGAATATTATATCAGACCAATATTTTTTTTTTTCTAAAAACAGAAATTTGGCCATAATGAAAAGCATGTTTAATACCTGCTTAAAGGTTATTTTCAAAATATACTTTTAATCTCACAAATGAGACTCATCGTATATTCTAATTTATTGAATACGACTGTGTATAGTGTATATTTATATTACATATTTTATGTTGATGCACTTGTTTTCTTTTTTATGTTTTTTGTGTCTAATTTATTAATTTTAGGCAGTTCAGGCTGTAAAATCTGGCAAAAATCCCATGAAATTCACATGTGGTTCCCATTTTCTACATGTGGGTTATATTCTCCACATGATCAAGTATTTTGTTGATGTGTTCCATGTTCCATTCACACGTGGAACATCACATATTTCTCATATGTGTAAACATGTGGAAATATTGAGAAACCCATCTTTTTTTACATGTGTACATGGGATTTTTCATGTCTTTCACATCATTTCACATGTGGTATATGGTTTTCACATTTGAAATTCATGGAATTTTTTTGTAAGGGAGGGGGACAAGCAATGGAAATCAGCCCTGGCTGTAATTAGGTGCTTTTACATTTGTGTTATTTGAAATGTTCATCAATGCACAATTTCCCCCTTCAGTAAATACAACTGAAGTTAAATCAATAAATGAAATATTTCGCTGGTGTGCCTGTGCATGAAATAAAAAATAAATTAAAATAAAAAACAAAAATTGAACATACATTTTATACAGCACTGTTCATCTGTCGGAAATTGTTAAAATGCTCTGTTGAAATGTTCTAAACTACAGTTTCTGGCTACTATCTCCACCTTTCCTAATTACATTCACTGTGATATAAGAGTGAAACAAATCTGTGAAATGTGCTGTGCGTGTTTTCCTTGCAACCAAAAACTGTGGAAGAGCACACCTTGGGAAAGTGTACATCTCAGCATGGGTATGTTTCGGTTTTCAAAGAAGATAGGAGTGGAAAAATATCAATGTTTCAGAAAATCTTTTCTTTGCTCATTTTTTATATTCTTTTTCTTACTATCGTTCTGCTTTCAACATCAAGCATTGTTTTTCAGGGTTCTCTCGGATAATTGCATCAGCACTGTCTTTCGCCAGTAACCACTCAAGGGTTCCTTTGTAAGGGCTACGCAGGGAATGACTTTTACATGGGTTTCACGTAGTCCTCTGTCAATACCCCCACTGTCCACTCACACAGTACATGTTTTCCCACAGGGCTTAACTCAACTAGACACAAACACACACAGTCCAGCATACGGATGCTAGAACACAGGACTCAGCGTGACCCTTTGAGTCAATATGCACACAGACACTGAGTTTTACAGGTATCCCTTAGAAGTATGCAACATTTTCAGAATACAAATAGAATGCCCCGGATCAGAGAGGACGTGATGCCTGACTAATCTTTTATTGATCATAAACAATGGTACGCAACTTCAAACTGCATATTTTATCCATCCATCATCTTCCGCTTAATCTAGGATCGGGTCACGGGGCAGCAGCCTAAGTAAAGAGGTTCAGACTTCAGACCTTCCTCTCCCCAGCCACTTGGGCCAAATCATCCAGGGGAATCCCAAGGTGTTTCCAGGCAAGCAGAGAAAGATTCCCTCCAGCGGATCCTGGGTCTTCCTCTTGGTCTTCTCCCATTGGGACGTGCCCGGAACACCAGGAGGCATCCCAACCAAATGCCTGAGCCTACTCAACATGGCTTTTCTCTTTGTGGAGATGCAGCAGCTCTACTCTCAGTCCCTCACAGATGACCGAGGTTCTCACCCTATCTCAAAAGCACAGCCCAGACACCCTGCAGAGGAAGCTCATTTCAGCTTCTTCTATCCACAATCTCGTTATTTTGGTCACAACCCAGAACGCGTGACCATAGATGAGCGTGGGAATGTACACTGACCACTAAATTGAGAGCTTTGTCTTTTGGTACAGCTCTCTCTTCACCACGACAGAGCGGTACTGCACTCACATCACTGCAGACGCCACACCAGTCTGTTTCCATTTTTCCCTCATTCATGAACAAGCCCCCAAGAAACATATTTTATCAGTGAACAATATATTTTTTTATTCTGTGATGGTGTTTTCCATGTTTTGTGCTCAGCAGCATTAAACCTGCGAGCTGAGATGAAGTTCCAACCCAGTGAAGAATCTCCTATGAAATCTTTTGTTCTCTTCTATAGGTCTGGCAAGGCAGGATTGCCTTTGTGGATTATTATCAATGGCACAAATAGTGTCATATAGGAAAACACTAAAAACCTTGTTCACTGATTGCAGGCAGCTGCCACAATGTATCTTGCCATGTTTGCTGACATCAAAAAACACATTGGGGGGCATGATGAGAGATTTAAAAAAACAACAAGCTATTAAAAAGCAAAATTAAATTAAAGCTCGGAGTGGAATGTCGCTTTTTGACAACCACTCAATAGATTTGAGGCAGAAACCTCATGAAACAAGGTAAATTTCATGAGATTTTAGATATTAAGAGCAAACTCAATGCCCAAACTCCCAAAAATGAAAAATAAACCTGCAAAAGCACTTATTTTTCAAGAATAACAACTTCTGAGAAAATAAACACCCCAAAAATATACATTTATCCATGTATGATGGGGATAAAAAAAAAACAATGAAAAACCCAAACAGAATTATTTGCCCCAACTGGTATGTAAGGGGTCATAAATAAAAAAATAAATAATAAACTGTGACATATGGTAAGGATGAAAGTTAATAATGACATTCAAGAATGGAAAAAAAGATGTCGATGCATGACATTTTTTTGGAAATCTTTAAAAGAGAGACAAAAGTGGAGCAAAAAGTGACGGGATCCCCAAAGTTTTTTGTTATACATTTGCAGTTTTCAGGCTGATGGGTTCCATTTTATTGGTCAGTTGCAATGTGTGTTATTGCCAGAAGACAATAAAGCTTATATCTACAATTTATTATCAAATATATACTTAGAAATGTTGTACTCAGCCAATACTCCCTGACAACAGGAAAAGTTTGTTACGTGACCCTTTGGGGTCCTGTCACAGAGTTGTTATGCTCAAGCTGCAGAATTTTAAACACATATCCAAAAATCTGAGACAGCCACACTGAGCTGGAGCTCAACTTATTTATGCTACAGTATCAGTTGCATACAAGGGCTCTGCTGGAGCGCTGTTTACCCTAATGTAGTGTATCTTCTTACATAATTGAAGCACAAGGTAGATAATTCTGTGATGGGGACAGGACTGAGCTGAAAATATACATGGTCTGGTTTCTAAATTACAGTGCTGTCACAGAACAATAAATTAGATGTGAGAGCTTATACTGTAGGGATTCCTGTGTGTTTACCACTGAAGGCTACAGCCTTGGGTGTCTGGTCTTTAGTTATGCAAGAGAGCTGTTTACAAAACTGAACTATCTGAGATTAGCAACTACTTGGAGGTCTCTGGTGTCTGCTGCAGCCCTAAACTAATAAATGTGTGTGTTCAGATTATCTGTTCTATGTGTGTTCGATTCAGCAAATGATAAGGGGACCAAGAAAACCACAAGGGAGAACGGGGGAAAGACAGGAATGTGCTGAGTGATAATACAATCTAAGTATTAGACTAGTTTAGCTAGATGACTTTTTTAAGGCAATTCTTTCTTTTTCCCTTTGGGATGAAATGCATTCCCTGATGAAACAAGAAGTAGTCTTGAAATGCTTTGTCGAAAATTTAAATCACATAATTCAAACGAGTTAAATGCACGAAAACTCTCTAAAGCTATAAGGGCTTATTGTTTTTACTTTTTAAATGGCATTAGGGAGGATAAATCCTGTGGTTCAATTTCCGTGTATATTAAGAATTCAGATGAAATTATAGTTTTCATGATCAAAAACATATATTCTTACAACTGAATGAACATTAATATCATGGCTTGCAAAAGTTTTCATACAGGTTGAACTTTCCTGCATTTTTTCACATTCATTGTATTTTATCAGGATTTCATGTGTTGTCATTTTAAAGTGACAGGAAAGAACACGTTTTTCCTTTTTTTAAAAAAAAATCTGAAAAGTGTAACATTCATTTGTTTTCAAGCTCCTCTGAGTGAACAGTTTGTAGAACTGTCTTTTCATGCAGTTACAGCAGCAACCCTTTAAAGATATGTCTGTAACAGCTTTAGGTCAAGCTCAGTCCAAATTGGATGGACAGCATCCGTGAATTATGTCGTAAACACCAATTTTATGATTCCTATTAAGTTTTTTGGTCTGGACTTTCAGGAGAGGATTGCAACACATGATTATGCTTTGAGCTAAACCACTACATTGTAGCTCTGGCTGTATGTTTCAGGTCATTGTAGCACTAGAAAGTGAGGCTTTCTTTAAGGATGGCCTTGAAGATTCAGGGCTGATCAGCTTCCCTTTCCTTGCAAAAGAAAGGCATTCTCACATCATCTTGATGGTTTTTGATTCTCAATTCATAATGGCTTTTTTAACTTCCACTTTGAATTTGTGCAATTTAAGGGAGATGGGTCTTTTAGGAGGATAGTGTCATGGTTTTGGAGTATGTATATGCTGGATGGGTGAGTGTTCTTTTTCCAGAGGAGTAGGACTACTATTTGGGGTTTGGCTATGGCTCATAGCTGCAGTCACATCTGACTGCAATCTGTTCATGTACCTCAGAGTACTTAAGGAACTGTCTGGCAATCATCCGACGCCTGATGGTGAATAATTACCACTAGTAGCAAGACAAGTAAAGTCAGAGATCTTTCCTCAGATTTCCTTGAAACCCTTTCCCCCTGTCTCTTTGGTTATTCGTGTTTTCTATCTTTTACTCTCTTACAGAATGGACCTGAGGGAACACTTACCCAACCAAAGGTCCTCAAGTGAATGTCTTACCAACTGCAACTGCTCCTGGTCCAAGATGCTTCTTCCTTCAAGCCCATCTCTCACCTTCCGAAACCTTCATCAGTCTCCACAGTTGTCATACACAGGTCCTTCCACCTCAAGTCCTTTGCCTGCCCACTCTCCAACCAACCTTCTGTACCTTCTGGAAAGCTCACTCTCTGGATTACAGCCAGCAGCTCATCTCTAAGTCAGATTCAACCCTTTCCCTCATAGCAACAGCCCTTGAGTCATTGGAGAGCATACTAAAAAACATACCGGCACAGCATTCCAATGAATGAGAAGTTCACATTTTTGAGTGCAAAGCGCAGAATCAGGTTGTGAAATAACTCAAGTGATGATGTTTGTTGCTTTAAGCTTATGTTGTAAACATCTTTCAGGATTGGATTATACAAGGCCACAGTAACTGGAAAAAATAAATTGGGTCAATAAATAACAAACTACAACTTTTAATAAATATTAGAAACCTGGTTTGAACCACTTGTTTAGATCCATGGAAGCTCTGATTGGATGGAGACATTTTGGGAACAAAGGATCATCATGTTCGTGGATATTTTGCATATGATTCACCAGAGACATCCACTTGGCCGCTTTCTCTGATCCACTTGTAGATGAACACGCTGTCCATTACATGTGGCTTTTTATACCAGGCAACCATTTCTTTAACATCTTGCAATCTTTTTTTGGTCAAAGATTCCATTTTTTTTGACAAGCGTACAAAACTAACATGTTTGCACTTTTGTTAGACATTCAAACTCAGAGCTGTAAAAGCTCTTGGGGAAGGGTTAAGACAGGTTATATAGTATAACATGTAATTATGCTTTGCTATAGGTATTGTAATTATTTTTACCAATAATACCATCAACTTATCAAGTTCAACTGTTAAACAGAAAATGAAGTTTATACCTTTCACCACATGCCAAATGTCATAATAGTGAGGCCTCTCTCTTTCTCAGATATTTCTGTACTTGAGGATGCCTGTCCGTCACAATGTGGTCCAGTTGTACTGACTTTGCCTCCAGCAGATCAAGACTCCATTTCAGTCCTTCCTTCTCCACATTCACATAATTGGTTGCTGTGAGAAGGAGATGCAAATATTCACAATTGGTGCAGAAACATTTTAGCATGCCATGCCGCTGACAATCTATGTGGTAAGAGTTGTGGCTGTTAATTAGTATCTAATCAAAGGCTGTATGTAAACAGTGGCAACAGGAACAAACCTACACAAGTTGAATGTCAAGGACCAAGTTATCTTTACACTCCATTATTGTATAGCTCCCAAATTTTGCTGAGTGCCCTAAAGAAGAAACTTTTCATGAATAAATGCAGACAATATTGTTTGTAAAATATTTTTTTGTAAAATAATGACCTGGTGGATCATTGAACAATATTTTTGAACTATATTTGCTTGAAGATATTTGCTTGATGATCCCTATGATTTTGATGCATTGATATTTTTCCGATGATTTTGCTGATTTTCATGTGTATTTGCTTGATGATTTTGCTCAATGATTTTGCTGATTTTGCTGTAGACTTGATTGATGTTTTTGTGACGTGAAGCACTTTGAACTGCCTTGCTGCTGAAATGTGCTATACAAATAAACTTAACTTCCTCCCCCAATTACAGGTGAGGCCGTTTAGATCATTTGCCAAATACAGATTTTGCAGGCGTTGATGAGAACTGTGGTAAAGACTGTTCAGTTCCTGTGCCTCTGCTTGTAGTCTGAACAGTAGCTTGTACACCTATGAAAAAATATAATTGAACTGTATGATAGCTGCAATGACTTAGCAATAAACATTATATTTACTTTTACTTTTCTAGTGTTGCAGCCTCAATGTTCCAGCTGACAATTGTGTAGACACTGATCTTGTAGTATAGGTGCAGTGTTTTCCAAAGCAAAGCTTATGGTTGCAGGTGGACCCTTACAAAGAAATAAACAAAAAAGTAAATTAAAATATCAAACTCCAAACTTATTTTGGGAGACTGGAATCTAAATGACAAGTTTGATAAGTTCAGTTTTAAATCATATTATTATTATTATTATTAATATTAATATTATTCCATAATACATAACTTGACTGTTGCTGGAGTTTGAATGGAATGTTATAAGTTTCCATGGACATCTTCCATGTTTCTGGTGCAAGGTAACATTTTCACTAAAATTTGCTAAAAAAAAAAAAAAAAAAAAAAAAAAAAAAAAAAAAAAAAAAAAGCAACAGAAAGTGGAGAAAAGATACATGGAAAAAAATGCTAGTCGTTCCTGTTAAATACATTTTCCATACTGTAGCGTCCAAAGACCTTTATGTGAACGATAACTCCAATATTTTACATTATAAAATCTCTATTAGTTAGCAATGGAAATAGTAAAATACATTAGCGTTATCTTTCACATACCATTGGGATGCTACTGTTATGAGTATTTACCAGAGGTGAATTGGCAGCTAACAGTTTTTCCACAGATGTTTAATTAAGTTTTTATACCAATTTTAGCTTCTGTGAGTGAAAATGTGGCATTATACCATAAACATGGCAGAATATGGTACAACTAAATTGTGGTGTAAGCCAGCTAAAGAACAAATATCATAATATAAGTAACGAATGCTAACCATAAATCACGCATAGATCAAACAACAATGATGCTAACAAAAAAATGTGAGTTGTTTTTCAGCTTACCTAGGCAGATGACAACAGTATTTGCATACTTCTGTGTTGGAATTGCACCATCTTTTAGTTATAAACTTGCTATTAGTTGACGGTCAAATTCCCTTTGTTCACAAAGCTGTCATCTGTAAAGTGGTGTGCACAAATATAACAAATTGTTTTTCGTTGGAGGGTTGCTTCCAAAAATCCAACCATTTTTTAAGAACCGTGTCATCCTTGGGAAGGTTAAAAGTAGGGTAATCTCCTTGACATCCAGAAATACATTTCCTGAAAGGCTTTTTAATCAGAAAAGGACTGGACTAAGAAGTAGTTAGTATTACGAACTCAGCAGACAAGTGGTTTAACCAGGTATTTGCTAATTGTTGCAGCTGATAGCCTGCAGGACCAGCGGATAGAGGGGTTCTCTGTGATGCGGAGGCTTGGCTTGGAGACTGCAGCCCAGGGAGGAGCTAGGTCTAAAAGGCAGGGCCAGGTCCAACCAGCCATTTTTGTTCTCCTGTATGGCTGCCACAAGACATTAAAGGATTTCTCAGACTGAATGGATCAGACTGAACAGACACTAAGCATGTCTGCTTGCTGTTCTTATTCTTGCAAGAATTAATAAAGTGCTGTTTGAGTGAAAATCTCCAATCTCTGCTTGGTAACTAAGAGTGACAGTTCATTAGGGAAACTCTCATTTTAAATTTTTTCTATTATCAGAAGCCTTTTCTGGTTGAGACCCACAGCTCATTCTGGCCACTTTACACTCCAGGGTCACCTGCTCCGGAATAAACGCATCTACAAAAATCAATGAGTAGTCCCTTAGATACCCAAACCAGACACCCGACTCTCCACCACTACACCTTGAGATGCTGTAAACACCATAAATAGGATCATTGTTAATGGGCCCCTTATCTAGGTAAAAACCAAAACTGAACTGAAAGTGCAGACACTGGTCTTGCAAAAGTGATACAGCGACCAGATATATCTTTTTCCATTTTGGTTAAACTTCAGTTCAATTATTGTATTCAAGAAAAATAGTTTGTTTTAAGCATCACTCAAAGATATTTTTTCCAGTCTTCACAATCTTTAATTGAAGTGAACCTGCTCCACATCCAAAAGACTGTGTAAAGCCCCTTGATGGCATGTCTTGATTTTGGCAAAACATGCCTTGACTACTTTAGTGGTACCCCAGCTGTAAACCCTGGACTCAAACAAAATCTGTCAATATCAAATATTGCATTTAAACCAGGAGGGGATTCATCTCAGCGCATACCTCGCTCGATTCCTCGGATTGCGAAGGCTCCCGGGATATCAACAGAAAATAAACACAGGCAAAATCCAATAATTTCAGAAACGCAAACAACTTTTGGCTCATTATCTTCATCTATGCCTCACTGTATTCCCTCCTTTGCGGGTGCTTGAACCCCCTGATTCTCCGTTTTGAAAGGTTTCGTGTCATTTTCCAGAATATAGCGGATATTTATATAGAAATAAATAACTGTCCAATACCTTGTTTCTGCATCACGTTCTCTGTCATTTCCTCGCTCTATCTTCCTTCATTTCTAACGTTCATTTCTAACGTTGCTTCCTCACTCCTCGTTCCCTCTTCTTCCTCCTGTATATTGCACCTGTCTCTCAAAAGCTTTAGTTATCTCCAGAGTCCTCTTTATCCTCCTCCCAGACACCCTCACTGTCTATCACTATTCTTGCTTCACTCCTTTTTTCTAAACCTGTCTTTACCTGACAGAGGTGTAATGCAGCAAAGGTGGCTCTCAATCTCCAAGAAGTCACTTTATCACGTAGCAGTCGGCTGCAGGTAGGAGCTGCTTTAGTGAGGCCTGAGTGCTCTGGCTATACCACTGGAGTGTGCATACACTGGATCACTCACAAACGTGGTAAGACATACATGCATATGACACTCCACAATCCTTCGTTTTAAATCCCAGGCCATCCCATGTGTAGCATCATCTCCCCTCCATCTCCACCTCACTTCCTCTGAAAGACAAGCTGAGATTGCTGCACACACACAACCCAGCACTACATCCCAAAGCTATTAGTTCCTGACAGCATCCTCCATTCAGCCCTGTCTGCACCCACCCGCTCTTCCCAACTCATACACATTCACACACACACAACTCTCAGGGCTCAGCTCTCTGCACGGCACACCGCACGCCTTTAATAGCTTTCCACGCTGCAATCTAGCTGCTCGCCCGTCGAGTCAATTGGGTGTATTATATTTGTAATTGGAGGCTATTGATTGACAGACTCCAAGCGCGTCACAGGACAAAGCACGGGAGCTTCCAACACTGCACATGAAAAAACAAAGCTCAAAGGGGTTTCTATTTCTTCTCTTCTTTTTTCTTCCTTTTTTTCCTCTCAGAAACCACAACAGGCTTTCACATGTGGGAGCTTGGATTCTCACACAGACACCTGCACACACATGTAGACAGTCGCTAAAATGAAACTTTAAAAAAATAGCTTTCTCCTCAGTCCAAGGTCAGTCCATGAAGTGGGGATCAGAAATAGACTGGGAGGCAGGAGGGAGGGATGTTGCCAGAGACAAAACCCAGCTCAGCACCCATCATTATGATCAGTTTGTAGTCTTCCAGAGTACAAGCTGCATGAAGGGAGCCGTTGAGCCAGATGTACCTGCTTACAGTGCTTTGCAAAATTTTGAACACCCCTTGACAATTTTCACATTTTGTCAGGTTATGAACTACAAACATTTGTCAGGTTACAACTACAAACTCCCCTCTCTGGGCTGCCATGGTGGAAAAGTTTGAGTGTCTCAATGATCCTAGGAACTATGTTGTCAGGGGCTTTATGCCCCTGGTAGGGTCACCCAAGATAAGTTAGTCTTAGGTGAGGGAACCCAGCCCAAAGACCCCATATGACAAGTGCAAATTTTGAAAACAGTGTTCTCTCACCCGGACACCCTCCTGGGGACTCCCTTGTTCTGCTGGGGGACCTCACATGGGCAATGACAGTGAGACCTGGAGGGGTGTGTTTGAGAGGAATGGCCCTCTTGGTCTGGACCAGTGCGGTGTTTTGTTATTGGACTTCTGTGCTCGTCATGGATTGTCCATAACGAACACCATGTTCAAACATAAGGGTGTCGATATGTATTTTTCATATTTTCCCAATTGTTTTCAGTCTTTTCAATGTGTAGAAGAAGAGCACTTGTTGCCTATTGTCCTTATGGGGCTCAGCATTGCCCTCTATCAGTCAGGCACTGCCTCACCCTGCGTATTTTCACTGCACATTTATAGCCTGTCAGAAAGACTATACATGTCACTCACATTCATTAAATATATTAGACAGACTGTGGAACATCAGCATAAGAAGAACATGTGTAATTAAACAAGTATATTGGCGACATAAAGACAGACAGCAATGGGCATGCACCAACTGCCTGCTTCATTCAATATGTGTGACACAGTGCCACCAGAGGTGAGGCACAGCACTGCACTGCCTCACCCAGGACTTCTCCCATGTATTTCAACAGCCAATATGCAAATTCAGCGATTTTTTTTTTTCCATATGAATGTTCATATTACCAATAAAAAAAAAATTAGAGAAAAGTCAAGTGGAAAAATTGCTTTTCTCTCATCTTTGTTAGTATCTATTTTACATCTCATGTACCCCATTTACTTGTCTGGATTCCCCTGACCACATGTCACTGGTTGGCTCCGATAGTGGGGGAGGATGCCGGTCATACCTGACAGACCCAAACGGATTCTGAGGTTCTGCTGGGAGCACCTGGCAGTCTCTCGTGAGACAGTTTCATTTCCCACCTCCGGGAGTGCTTTGAATATGTTCCTAGGGAGGTGGGGGACATTGAGTCTGCGTGGGCCATGTTCTATGTTGATTGTGAAGCTTAAGGTTAATAACATAATTTTCCAATCATTGTAGAAATAAATATTTGAAACGTGTGGCATGCATTTACTAAGATTTTAGTATAAAAAATGAGAAGTCATAGTATTATGACTTTATAGTCATAATATTAGTAGAATAAAGATGCAATATTACCAGAAGAAAGTCGTAAAATTACGAGAAAAAAGTTGTTTTAATGAACACAAAGCTTCAGTAGTTATCAAGATCTGACGTGACTAGCTCATCAAGTCTGTGTGCTTCTTTCTTTGAAATAGATACAGTCATTTACATAATCATTTCTAAGTCCTGCAACTAATAATAATTTGATGCTGATGTGTTGAAAGATTAAGTATTTCCTTTTTTGCAAATCTGATTTCAAAGCATAACTTCACAAGATGCTCAACATTCCTTATATTGATTGTTTATTACTTTTCTTGTAGGAATTCTCATAAAATTGCAACTTCATTCTCCTAATATACGACCTTATTCTAGTAATATAACTTTATTCTGGTAATATCATGACTTTATTTGTGCATTATTATGACTTTAGTCTTGTTTTATTCTGACTTTATTCTGGTAGCATAACTCAATTCTCATAATATCACTTTTTTCTCATATAATTACGTATTTATTTTTGAATTTTTAGGACTTTATTCTCATAACACTATTACTTTATTCTCGTAACAGTATGATTTTATTCTCGTACAGCTTTTTTTTCTTAATATTATGACTTTATTCTTGAATTGAAAAAAGATCTTTTACTCTGATACTCCTAAGTCATGTGCCACTAACTGCCTTCAGAAGTTACCCAACTAGCAGACAGCACATATGAACAGATGCATTGTAGCTTTAATTTATCCTCTAGCCATTAACTCCATGTTGTTCCCAAAGAAATCCACTATAACTTCATAATTTTCAAATACTTGAATATTGTTTATATTCGTGAAACTCCTAAAATAATACAACTCACATAACTTGGGCCTCTGAGTTTTATCTAAAGTTAAATTTTTGCAAAACATGCATTCATTAAAAAAAAAAAGAAAAAAAAGTCTTTGGGCCCCACCAAAAATTAGGGCCCTGGGCTACTGCTCCTGTAAGCCATTTCTAAAATCTGGCCCAGCTGTAGAGGAGCTGCAGAGACCCACAGCCCATGCAGAGGACACAACAATTATATGAATATGTTCTGGCCTACAGACAAAATGCTGTGTGGCAGAAAAGATACCAAATCATGATTTGGGGATGCTTTTCTTTAGCAGGTACAGAGAAGCTAGTCAGGGTTTATGGGATGATGGATGGAGCTAAATATGGAGCTAAATATGTTGCAAAAGACTTGAGACTGGGCAGAGGTACACCTTCTAGCAGGACAATTCAAAACACACAGCAGAGCTACAGTGGAATGGTTGACATCAAAGCACAGCCATGTGTTAGAATCCAGCCCAGTGAAAATCCAGACTTAAAACCAATTGTAAACCAGAAGGAGCAACGATTTCTTTAGGTAAGCAACGCTGGTATAAAGATACTGCAAAAGCCTTGCAGCTGTAATGGCAGCAAAAGGTGGTTCTACAAGCTGTTAACCAGGGTGATGCTGGGTGGGAGTGGAGAGTGGGTGGGTCCGTGTTCCAAAAATGTCAAATTTCCAAAGCAGAGATAATTTCATGTTAAACGACTCTGACATATCATCTTTTGCTCTGTATGCTTACACTTTGCCTCGCTCCTCCCAGCTCCCACCCCCCACACACTTCTAATCAAGATTCATCGCTCCCTCAAGTCTCGACGCTATCAGCATAGATGCTTGTGAATTAGGGCTCTTCACAACATTAATGCGGCGTCCTCAAATACAGCTCACTTTTCATCATTACTCAGAGGAGTTCTTCTGTAATTCCATTCACAGGGTCAGGCCTCACCGGAGGTTGTCCAGATAGATGGCTGGCTGATTGTGAAATGTTGAATTGAAGAACCTTGGGTGCACATAGAAGAAAGAGAGACTCACTGCAGCTGTTTTATTATCAACACAGAAACTGATGTTCAGTGGCTTTACCTTGGACTCCTCACCTGTAAATATTAGAAAACAGTCTGGAGTGAAGTGGTCTCAAATAATATAAAAAACGGGGGGAAAAAAATAATTTTTGCTCTCTTAACATTTATTGCAAGTATTTTCATAGCTACTGTGAGAATGTGAGTTTTACTCCATGCAAAAGAGTGTTCACCTGTACCAGTGATTGCTAGTCTTTCACAGCTTCAAAAAATGTGATGTTGGATGGATGAATGATATCAATATGTAGGTATAAGCTTTTTGTTGTTTAAAAACACCATGAGGTTATGCAAAGATCCTCCTGAATGTATCAGTTGAATATTTGGATAAATTTAGGATATTCCTTGAATAAACATGAAATTTTGGTATTCTCCTAACTTGTCTATCTCAAATTTCCACACTCTGCCTTTTTGGAAGCTTGCAATTTAGCTAATGCCTAAATTTCTTTTGACTATTGCACTAAAATTCCTCACCACAATGCACCTATGAAA
The DNA here is from genome assembly GCA_014839685.1 of Anableps anableps. Classification (NCBI taxonomy): domain Eukaryota; kingdom Metazoa; phylum Chordata; class Actinopteri; order Cyprinodontiformes; family Anablepidae; genus Anableps; species Anableps anableps. The sequence continues at coordinate 7,837,398 of CM026079.1, forward strand.
ACCTCTGGTGTCTTTTAGATCTGTACTTAGATTTGCATTTAGTACTTTATGTCATAATTGAATCTAGGACCTTCTTTCTCAGAGGCAACAGTGCTAATACCTGCCCCAACAAAGCAAACATTGAAGGAGAATAAAAGTTTTTTAAAAACTTGGAAAAAAGACACACACCTTGCAAAGAGAATCCATATGGACCTAAATAAAACACAGATATGAGTCTGTAACTGTAAACCAACTGTGTTTTTTTTATATTGTTTGTCTTAATCTCTTCAGGGAAGGGGTGAAAACCAGGGCAGAACAGAAGTGATCATAGGCCATCATGTGGTACTGTTTTTATAAACAGCACCATCTGGCACCCCAACAGCTCAGGACTCAAACACCCCTGGTCATGATGGTATGGAAGAGGCCTTGGTACACAAGGGATTGTTGACACGGATATCAACCTGATGCAGTGCCAGGGAGCTACAATGGCCCTATTGTAAACTCTTAGATATTCTGTTATTTTAAAATGTGACAAAGTACAGTAATGCAAGATGACAGCCTAAAGCTAAAAACACATTTTTTTTTTAGGGACTGGGTATAAACAAGATGCATAGTGCTTCGTAAATCCTATTATAGACTTTTGGGTTTTATCCAGATCTCATCTAAATTCCTCTACCTGTAAATGGAAAACCACTCAGAAATTTCAATTCAGTAACTTCAATATTCCCTTTCATCTGTGCTTAGAGTGGCATCCTGAACTCACAATCCATCCAGCATATAACTGAAATGAAACAAAGGGAAAAAAGAAGAAAAAGTGGAAGATTTAAGTTGGGTGTTAACTGTCAATACAGTATCCATGTCAGAGAGAGGTGAAGAGTATCAAAGAAGGGATGCTGGGTCAATTTACTGATGCTGCCAAATTAGCCTGAGGCTCTACAGAGGTTACCTCCTTTGGTCCAGATTGATTCCTCTTGGGACGATCCTGAGTCAAAAACTGCCTTTGTTGAAAATCTAGCTTCAGGGAAGTCTTTACTACTCAGCCCCTCCAGGTGAAGAAACTCTCAAAAGAAACAAAACAAAACCACAGCGAATTGTAGATCTTCTGTGCCTTGTACTCCATGTCTTTTGCCTTAAACTCTTTGTCTTCATGTGAGAAAACCCAAATGTTTCAGACTGCAATTCGTAGGCATAACAATGACAGGGGGATCAATAGTGACTAGTTTAAATTTGGTAAATTAAAGATGCTCAGGAACTGAGAATCGAGAGGCATGGACACTTGGATGTTAAGAGGTTTGGACAGAGGAGAAGAAGCCATGATTCCCAGGTGACAGGGAAGGGAGGACTGATTGACTGGTGGGTGAAAAGGTTACCATCAGCTGACTGAGGGACAGCAGACAGGTAGGTGAGATTGGACAGGTCCAGTGGACTGATCACTGGAGGGCAATAGACCACAGACCTCACTAAATTTGGTTGAATTTTTTCATGGTAGATAACTATTAAAGATGTGGTGACATCACTGTATAAACTATCTCATGTAGTAGTATTCTCCAAAGAATATCATTTAAAAAAGTAATGTCAGCTTTTTATAGGGGGTTGTTTTGGCAAGCCAGATTCCCCTCTTTGGTGAAACGGTTGGGCACGGTAATGATATGTGGCTCTACCATAGTTGACTTCACTCTGATTGGCGACAACCATATTTGGGAAACTGGTCAAACACGCCCACCCACATGCCTTTGCCGCCTCCATCCATACCTTTCTTCTTGGTGCAACTTTCCATCACAAATCCATTATTATATTATGGCTCATGGAAGTTTGCTGCCATATATGTTTGATCTGAGGAGGATGAAGAAGACACCCTGCCTGCACGACGACGCATGGACATGAATGATTTCTGTCAGTGTTGTTGAATTTTGTTTCAAAATCAGTTTGTTTGAAAACCCCAACTTAAATTCACCCATGTTCAGGAAACAGTCTTCAGTAAAGTCTGCTGAACATAGTCTCAAATTGGGGTTATAATTGGGTGGTACTTCCCCATAAATGAACTTCAGCCACTTTTCTCTTGTTCTCTCATCCTTTGGGAGTAAGTGGAAACTTCCATCCATTTTGGAGCACCCTCGGACATAACAGCTCCACTTTTTAGTAGCCATCCTCTTAAGTGGAGTAGTCAGAAATGCTGCTGTGACTAATGCCCTTAAATTAGCTGGTGTATCAGCCGAGGGGAGGGGAAGGGGTAAGGCTTTTTGCTTGATGGTGTGCTCTAATTGGAGAACATGAATTACATAGAAAGATAACCTACACAGAACGATAAATTGTTCTCTGATTCATTCATTTTTGAACAAAGAAACAAAGCTGACCGTCTATGAGCAGGGCTTTTGATGCCAACTCTTGAAATTCACACGGCCTCATCAGTGCACAACAGATCATAATATACCCCTAAAACCACAGAAAAATGAAATTTGTTATCATGACCCCATTAAGCATACGTGAAATTATTCTAGCAAATAAAAATTTGAAAGAAAAGCATTCAAAAATTGCAAGGTACAAAAAATATGAACTTCCTATTCAGATTTGGACAAAATATATATTTTTTAAAACTCAAGCGAAAAATAAATGTTTCTGCATATTGAACATTTGGGTGACCCAATGTCAGAGGGATATGAGAGGAGATTGTAGATGGTCAGAGTCATTGTAAGCAAGGAGGGCATACACAAAGGTCAGAGTTTCAGGGTGATTTAGGGTGCATTCACATCAGCCCTGTTTAATCCGCTTCAATCGAACCCTGGTTTGTTTGCTGAGAAAGTCCGGTTCGTTAGGGGAGCTATGAATGCGTAATCAAACTTTGATGTAAACCAAAATTGTGAACTCTGGTCTCCCTAAAAAAGTAGGTCTTGGTGTGGTTGAAGTGAATTCAACCACATAATATGCGGTTTGAATGCATATGTAAATGCCAAGCAGACCAGAGATCCCTCCAAAAGCAGGAAGCGGACTAAAGCGCAGGGCATTCTGGTTAAATACAACCAAAACAAACACGAATGTCTGGTGCTAGTGGGAGGAATGGGTTGTGGTCTTTTACCAAATACAAAAGTGAAATCCTACAACCGCTAACATCTGATGACACTCCATTTTTGTTTACATTTTGTAAAGAAAGAAGTTGTGCTCAGTGTTTTCTTGTTTTCATATTGTTTCCTTCAGTAGTTCTTGGTGCAGCACCACCACAGGTGAGGGGGTAAACATATTGCTCAAAGGATTTGGTTCCTTTGACACAGGGCAGTGTGAAGGGAAACCGCACCAGATGAAAATGTAACAATGCTGCAATTTTTTCCCCAGTCGAACCGAGTCTACTGGACTATCAGGTGTGAAAACAGTCTTAATGGTGCCAGTAAACACTATGCTAGATGAGTTAATGATGGCTTAATAGCTTTAACATGGATTCGGAGGCATTTTCATCCAGTCACATGGATTTGTTACTTAAGGAATACATTTCAAACAGAAGAGGTGTTCCTGGTGCAAGGGCTTCAGCCTAACATGTTTGGGCCAGAAGGTGGATCAGATGGTAAATCACGTCTGATTTAATATTTAAAAATGATGTCATCAGACAAAAAGTATAAAGCTATGCGCATAGTTTGGTATTTTAAAGACTAAAATGAAAATAGTGTTTTCCAATGTTATTTTTCATGTCCATGTTAACCCCCTGAGGCTTGAAATTCATAAAAGTGGCTCCAAGACACTTTGAATTTTACTCATGTGAATTTGATTTAGAGCTGGGTTTGTTCTTTGTAACTTCTGTACAATAAAACTACTGAGTTATAGATCGATAGACAGATCTATATAAAAGTATCACCCACGTTTTTGACCCATATTTGTTTGACAATAAGGAGAGTGCCGGCACTTATTTTCCTCCATTTAAAGCACTGGTTATATCATTCTGTTTCACCAGCTTTTCACATGAAAGCTGTGAATATAATGAGATGACGGACGCTTTCTGAAACCTCACAACAGCCATTCGGCTTTGATCTGCAGCGGGCCATCTCTACAGCGGAGTATCTCATCAGTGATCGCTCACTGCACATTTCACCCCTTCCTATATGCTCACCTCAGCAGGAAATGACCAAAGAATGTCTCCTTTCCTTCTCTACCTATTCTCCACTCAGATCCTTAAAGACCACATTGCTCAAAGCTCTCAAGTGCTCTCGTGATAACCAGTTTGGTTTCCTAATGTATGCTCTTTAAGTGTTGCTGTTCCCATAAATGGGCTGTTGAACTGGAGTAATGTGCTGACTCACCTTTGTTGTGCTAAAGCATGCAGGTGGCAGAAGAGCTGAGGGAAACATTAAGTGAGATTCAGCTTATGGACATTAAATAAATAACATTGCAACCACAAACTTAAGTGTGACAGCCCAACACAAAGTAGCACATAATTATGATCTGAAAGAAAAATTATGCATGATTTTTGTATTTTGTATTTGTTTGCACAATAATTAGCTGTCATTTCTCCATTATTTGTTTTTGAGAAATTTTGAAAATATTTACGAAAAGCAGTACAGGTAAACCTTAACTTACTGAACTGCTCTCAAAAAGGGCTAATATTAGCAACCTCTTGATCATTCATGAGTGTTAACTTTTCATTGATAATTTTCTGAGGGGGAAGCATGTCTGTGTGGTTTGGGATAAAGATTTAAGATGAATTTTACCCATGTATTACTGTTCTATTCCTTAAATTTTTTAACTGCCCAGTGGAACTGTGAATGGAGAACTTTCTGCATTACTGCCCTCTTGTGGTAGAGCAGCACAGATACCATGATGTGCTGATGAAGAAAATGACATTGAGACTCAAAAATGCTTTTACGACCTGAAAATGATTACTCATCCTTAATGGAAATGGCTGAGTAACAGGATGGCATCCAGGGTTCTGAGACATTTCTCATGTTCAAATTCCATCTACAGTTATTTAGCAAACTCAAATTTCCATATTTCTCTTTTTTTTTAAAGATGTCTTTCAATAAATTTCTGACTGTAAAGCATTAATGTGAGGACCCGTAAATTTAGTCACACAACAGATAGCGTAATTATGAAATGTGTTTACTGAACAATCAATAGAGATAAAGTTTGTTATATGGATCAATCATATCAATCATCATTGCGGGGTAGCCGCAGCTGCGATGATGTCAGAGAAGGTGGATGCCTGATACTCACATGGGGAGGGATGGTACTGGTGGAGGATATTCACAATGCTCCTCTTCTGTCTGTGGTATCCTCATTTGTGAGTGTTGCAGTATTCTCCATAATCCAAAAACATGCTCAGAAGACAGGCTCTGGTCATGCATAGAGGCAGGTGTCAGAATACTCAAGAAAAGGAGTAGGCAAGGTTTGTGGTCCAGCTGTCAGAAAAGCAGTAGACATCCAGCGCTATGAGACAAACAAGAGCTAGAAATGCACACTAGAGTTCTACTAGCACAGAGTGATCAATAATCTGGGATGGAAGCAGAGACCGAAGAGAGCTTAGATACAGCAGTGCACAGGTGAAGGCAGGGTGACAATCAAGCTGGGTACAGGTGGCTTGAAAACTTCTAAAGAAACATGTTATGTTATATGTTTTCTTGGAAATTTGTTATAAAAATCTTTTCTGATAAAAATCAGAAAAGTGTGGTGTGCATTTGTATTCGGTCCCCCTCAGTCAACATTTTGTAGAACCCCCTGAGTGAAGTTGCCCCACCCCCCGCCTCTTCTCTACCTTTTTCAAATCAACCAAAATTGGTGTCAAATGTTTGTGCAGCTAAAATTTTCCTGCACAAACGTAGCACAAACATTTGACACCAATTTTGTTTGATTTGAAGAAGGTAGGGGGCCCACATTCACTCAGGTCCTTTCAGTCTAGTTTTGAATGCCAGGTCTTGAGAGGTATGTTTCCAGCTACTTTGTAGAACCAAGTTAAAATTTATGCCTCCTTAAGTGTCTGTAAAAGCAGTTTTTAAGTTTTTTAACAGGTTTCCAGCTTCCTATTCGCTCTGATCATCTTCCGTGTTCATGCTGAAGAAAAGCACACCCATAGCAAGATGCTGCCACCCTCATGTTTCACCGTGGGGCTGGTGTGTTCAGTATGATGTACAGTGGGAGTGCAAGACGCTTGTGGTTATGGCTTGACAGAATGTGGAGAAGCTAAATGGGAAAAAAAAAAAAACTTTTGGTCAGCGGTGATGACTAAACTCTGCATTGAGCATTAAAAGTACCAACAAGGTATGTTTTCAACATACATCCTACACTTTCACTGCCTGTGTGCATCTGGAATAAAGGTAACTCAGAGTCTCATTGCTATTCTGAATTTGTACTTGACATTTCTTTCATTCGTTCCAAATCTGTTAGGGCTACGCCTGGTACGTCCTGGTTCTCATCATGGTCATGTGAAAGGGCACCAAAAAACGAACCCTTTTTCATATTCAAACGAATCACCAAGTAACCCTTTATCTACATTAGATCTGCACGCTTCCTGAAATCAATGCAGATGAAATTGCAGGGAAAGGTTTAGAGGTTTGGGCCTTGCTATTTAAAGTGCTTTTTTTCCTGATCAAGGCTCAGGAGAAGAAGGAAGCTTGGTATCAGATTGCATCACGGCCTTTTTGTCTGGTTAAAACGACAAATGATAAAAGATCATCCAGATTATTGCACATCTGTTGGCATTTTAACAGTCAAAAAGATATGAGAGGTGTACATCAAAGAGTACACAAACATTGGTTTACTCTCTCCCAATTGTTTGAAACTCATTTTCTGGATGAAAACGCAGGTTTTTATTTGACAAATAATATTTTCAACATTTGTCTAATCAAGGACAAAAATAGTAAGCACAAAAGAAATGTAGAAGAATGGACACAAATTAACATGTAACAGTTTCTATACAAGTAAATCCACATTAAAGATACTAATCATATGTAGAATTTACTGTAATTTCAAAGGGAAAATAATGAATTATTGGCTCCCCTTTTTTCTTTAAAAAAAAAAAAAAAAGGGGGGAGCCAAAAAAAGGTGTCAAAATAAATTCATCTTGTTTGGTGGTTTCAGTGGTTTGGAGTTCTTGAGATGGAGATCTGGGGGGAATGATCCAGGATGTATTGTTTGTCATAGGTCTTAGGTTTAAGGCGGGAAATCCAGAAGGCGATCACAAAGGCTTGAATCCTACAGGAGTCATGGAGGGTTACGTTGGAAGGTGGCACAAGGAGAAGGTTAGTGAGGAGAACTCCTACAGATTTCCATCAATCTACTTGACATTTGGTCAGTTTGCTATGTTAAGGTACAAAAATTATAATTCAATAGGGGGACGCAGGTGCCTGTAGAGGAGTATGAGTACTTTTCTAAGTGCCAGTTTAACAGAGCAGGAACATGAGGAAAATCAGCTGTGACTCAGTGGTTTAGATAAACACAACCAACTGGGTCAGACCAGACAGAACTACAGCCGATAACTAACCAGCTTATCTGCCTCCGCCCCAATGCACAGCAGAGAGAAAACTACTCATTTTGTATTGTTCAGAACAGTACTCAAACAATGTACCCACCCACCATGTAGGTCATACAATGCTATATATCAGAGAAGTATCTGTTTAGGACACCCATCGCTTAGGTAATACCATGGATTATACTATGTACCAGTGATGGATATATTTAGGGCAGGAAATAACTATGGAAGTAACGCACTATGTTTAACCTTGTTTGATGTCATTCTAAAGTATATAATTAAAATCCAAATGTTAAATCATTACCCTTTCTACCCGGGAATTGGTCATTGCTTGACCCTGAATCACCTGGCCTGATGTTCCTACTAAATTTCCGGATAGGAATCAGCCGACTCGCATCACCTTAATCAGAAACAAATACAACGTTTTTGAAACTTTAACAGCTCATAAGGCATGGGGGATCTAAACATATCAAAATGGTGAGTTTTTGAGTATGCTGAAGGGGCATGGCCAGACCTCAAAATCTGACATCTCGCCATGAAACAAGAAAATCTTATATCTTGTGTACCAAAATTCACTAAGACACCAGACCTTCTGGGATTGATCCACATCCAGTCCCCCACAATACTCAATAGTCAAACCGCAACATTATGTAAGCCACGCCCCCTGACAATAGGAAGTGTAATGTTTTTCTTTGAAATATCCACATCTGATCCTTGTGACCAAATCAACATGACAGTGTGCCCAGTGACAAAAGACATGTTGGTGTAATTTGTCCTCCAGCACTAACAGTTTTCAGTAGAGGGTGTGGGCGTAGCAGTGTGGTGAAGTCAGACGTCACGCCATGGCCATATGTATGCCTCTAATTTCCACATATGTTATCCGATCTCCACCACATTGAATATTATGTATGTTAATCCAGGTGTCAAAAGATATGTGGTGACAAATTTAGTGGGCGTGGCCAAATCACTCTACCGCGCCCTCTAGAAACATTAATAACATCGGCCCCAAACCATGCTTTCACTAAAGATTATGAAATTCGGTACATGTGTTACTTCTCAGGACTTATGAAAAAGTCTCTTGGAGCCATGGTCCAAATCCCACAGGAAGTCAACCATTTTGAATCAAAGGGTTTGGGTTTGGACCATGGCTCCACCATTTTGTCTCTTTTACTCATGTTGTATCTGAGCGATCTCCTACAGCTTTTCACATGCGGAATTCATAATCACTCAGCACAGTCTTAAAGCATTGGAAGTCAAAACTTATGAATAGCTTTCTGCTGCATCAGAGAAGGTGGGCATGGCCAAGCCTAAAAATCTGACTATTTGCTATGAAATATTAACTAAATAATAACGTAATAATGTCCTCTCAAAAGAATGAATAGTTTGCAGCATTATTCATGAAAATATTTAATTATGAGAAAATTCAAACTAATCCACCACGGTTTGAGTTAGGGGTGTCCAAAATCAGTCCTCAAGGACCAGTATCCTGCATGTTTAGTTCCCTCCCTGGAGGTAATAACTGCCTCCTCAGCATGTCAATATTCTGCAGACACCTGCTAACAAGTCATCATTTGATCCAGGTGTGTTGAACCAGGGAAAAACTAAAGCATGCAGGATACCGGCCCTTGAGGACTGACTTTGAACACCCCTGGTTTAAAGTGTAACTAACCCTCAAATCAACTTTTTTTGCTGATAAACTATCTAAATAGGTTATTTAGGGTTCTATCTTTATGTTTTTGTGCAAATTTGTACATTTTAGTATAAATTTGTTTAGTTCTGCAATATTTTGCCTAAAACTGTCTCAGTACTGGCCTCCTTCAGTCAAACGGTTCTTACGCAGTTGAATTTTTCTATTGGGTACAATGGTACAGCTGGTACACTATGTCTTAGCCCCGTGTTTGGGTATAAAGCCATCTCACTCAGACACACAGCCCCGCTTGCCCAGTGGCGAGTTTGACCAAGTGTGAACACAGTTCACACAGTTCACACTCTAATGATAGTGTTACTCAGCTTAGCAAATATGTGATTTATTTACAGTGTGGACACGGAGTGGAATGGGTCTCCTCTGCTCTGACTGTTGGCGATGGTAAACTGCAGGATGGACGACTGTCAGACTGACTGCAGTGCTTGGGAAGCAGGAAGTGCTCACTGCAGCTCTCTGCTGACTCATGACACAGCAAGGCTGCAGCAGAAAGAAGCCGCTAGACTTGTCACTTGTTTATTTTTTTTTATTAAAAAGTTGCTAAATATAGCAAGTTTATAAGAAAGCAACAGATCTTCTTCCTGACCAGGACCCGCTTACCCCCTCCTCTGACCCCCACACTCCGTCTTGCCTCTCAGTATCTCTCGGCTCCGCCCACTTTGCTGGAATTTTTCAAAATGTGTGAGGGGCGAGGGTATGCTTTCACAAGGGCTGGTTACACTTTAAGTACATCGTACAAAATGGTTTTGTTCACAGGAACAAAATGGCACTATGTTGGTACGAAATCAAGGCTAAATGCAATTGCATACCAAAACTTTTCAGATTTTTTAAAAAAGATTTTCTTGCCACTAGTGGCCTTTATTTATTGTAAATGAGAGAGAGAAGGAGAGGACATGCAGTAAATGGCCCAGGGCCAGGAATGAAACCTGGAACATTTCCGTCGAGTGCATCTTGCATTTGCTTGGAGAACTCACACGTGCATGGGGAGAACATGCAAAGTCCATACAGAAAGATCCCAGGCCAGGATTCGAACCCAGGACCTTCTTGCTACAGGAAACACTTCTACCAACCCTGCCACCATGCAGCCGATCTCAGAAACTTTTTTTGATAAAATAAAACAGTTTTAAAAAGTTCAAGAGATATGAATGGAGGAATGCTTTGCAGAGACTATTACACTGTTATGGAGTTTTATTGATATAAATGATTCCCAGTCTTTATTGTATTTTCAACTTTGTGTGGAAAACTCTATTAAGACATCTTCCTAGGCGTGAAGTTTTGTCATCCACACCGGAAAGGTATTGGAATTGAAAAACAGAGCATGAACGCACAGACTTTAATTTCTTTTGTCTTTGTGGTGTGTGATGTGCTTGAGATTGGCCATCACTCCACACAAATCCTGCAGTGGTAAGTATGTTAGGGAAAACTGACATCTTCTCTCAGGGCAAAAGTAGACTTTTGTTTTGTTGCTGTCACATAAGCATTGGAGATACATGTTCATCTCTGACCTGTTATGTTTTCTTTGACAAGCATATTAAAAGGCTGTCTAAAGGAGCAGAATATAAATAAATGGGATGGTGGCAAAAGAGAAAAACACACAGCAAGGCCAAGCAATACAGGGATCTCTGTGATATGCAAAACCCGTACTTAGGCGTGAATATGAAGGTCTTCTCTTTGAGGCACGTCACGTAGTTGTCACACCCTGCAACATGCCAAGAAGGTTAGCCAGTTTCCAGTCTTTCATACTTCGTGGCTGACACAAAATATTTTATTAAAATCTGTTCAGAAAATGATGTGTCTGTGTCTGTTCAGAAAATGCCATGACTTTTTACTTGAGAAGAGAAATGAACAAGGGATAAAGAAATAACACCAAAGGTTGTCGCGGTTTGAGTCATGAATGACAAGAAGTTGCCATGGTAAAGTTAAATCTAAGGAACAAGTTTCTATAGAAAAGATCTGCACACATAAGAGTGATCTTAGTATTTTTCATTGCTGACTAACCCTGCAAATATGGTGGTGTTTATAAAAAGTCTTCCGATTTCATCTAAAATATTAGCTAAATTTATCATTCAGTGGTCTGTATGGGTATCAGAAGGTGAAGCTGCCTAAATATCCCTTTTATTTGGTTTAGAATTATTTAAAGAGTTACTTTTTGAATAATTGTTCTCACTTAGGGCTTTTCCATCAAAGAGGTTCCAGTTCTTAACCAAGGCTAGTGCTAAAGTTAATTCTTAACCAGTCCGTAAAAGCCACATCACTTCACCCTTATAAAAATCTCATTCAGTCCATTTTTTTAATCCTCTCTCTGTTTTATTCTGGGTTTTGGTGACGGATTATAGTGGATGGAGAAAATGTAACCACACAAATCATTTTATTTTTCCCAGTATCCCTGCAAACAGATGCTCTAATATTACCACCTTAGTTTATTAACGCTATTTTAAACAACTAGCAGTGCCCGTAAATGCTTCACGTTACTAATCAAGTGATTTTTTTATGTGCACTAGCACCTCAAAAGTCGAATATAAACACAGCTTTTAGAGCAAGCTGTATTAGCACCACCTGGAGATATTAAAGGACCAACCGTGTTAAAGAACTGAATCAAAAATGCTATTAATGGATTCAAGTCTAGTACTTTACTTGACAAAAACATAATACAGTAATCAATTATGAAACAAGCAACAAACGTTATGTTTTAGCAAAGGCTATCATCAAAATCATCAAGAATAATCATCATCAAATATACATCAGTTATATCAATCAGTGTTCCAGCTCTTTTTAATCAAAGGTAACTCTAAACAAGTGGGGTTTTAGCCTTGATTTAAAGGAACTCAGTGTTTCAGCATTTTTGAAGTTTTCTTGGAGTCTCTTTCAGATTAGTGGAGCATAAAAACTGAATGCTGTTCTCGATGTTTGTTTCTGATTCCGGGGATGCAGATAAACTAGAACCAGAAGACCTGAGTGGTCTTTAATGTATTTTGATGCTAAGCCATTCAGTGATTTACAAACTAACAGAAGTATTTTAAAGTCTATTCTCTAAACTACAGCGAGCCAGTGTAAGGACTTTAGAACTGGGGTGATGTACTCTATTTCCCTAGTTTTGGTGAAAACATGAGCACCAGCATTCTGGATGAGCTGCAGCTGTCTGATTGACTTTTCAGGACAGACCTGTGAAGACACTTGCAATAATCAATGCAATTAAAGATAAACCCATGGATGAGTTTCTCTAGATTTTTCTGGGACATCAGTCCTTTAATCCCAGATATGTTCTTCAGGTGATAGAAGACCAACTTTATAATTGCATTTATAGGTCTCTGAAGGTTCAGTTCTGAGTCCATCACTACACCCAGATGTCAGCTCTCCTACCGTGTTGTGTAACACTCACTGTTAACGATGCATGCTTGTGTAACCAGGTTAATTTAACTCTCACATTGTTACATCCTACAAATGGAGCTGCAGCAAAACTATACAGCTCTTTTAACTCATCTTGCTTTATGATGTTGCGTTTAGCCACAAGGGAGCAGCAGATGATCATTTAGCCTACTCCAAAGACAAATAAGAATCCCCTGCTCTATGTAAGAGAACGCTGAGAGTGACTAGTTTCTCAGATGCCATCTTGGATCATCACTGTTGGCTGCTGGCGTGGGAAGCAGAACTAGAAAGAACTTAAGATGAGCTTATAGTAAAACTTTGTGACGAAAAGAAGATTTGATGAAGAGTATGTGAACTGATGAATCAGAGAAGATTCTAAGATCTGTGATTCAAACTTGGATTTATTTGATTTTTGTGTAACTGATATCCTGGTGAGTTCCCATGTTGCTTACATGTTGTTAGCATGCTAAGTGAGTTAGCAAAGTGCTGAATGCTGGTAAAAGAGCTCTTTATTGCATAAAAACCCAGTCAGGATAAACTTAAAGTAAGGAAGTTAAGTTAACAAAGCCATAATATATGATGATTTGTATGTGTTTGATTACACTTGTCCTGTAAAAAATTGTGATTTCATGAAGGTAGCTTGATTATGAAACATTCCATGTGGGCTAGCTGGATGAAAGTGATAACCAGTCTTGAACCATATTGTTGAGTTGTATTATTCTGGATGCTGTTGTACTGCACTGTTAATTGCACAAATATACAAGAGTTGTAGATTAAGCAGTTTATTATTATACTGAGTCAAAAATGTTCTTTTTTATATGTGGTTATTGCATGTGTAAGTGATGTTCCTATGAGTTCAGTACAGTAAATGGGGATCTGGGAAATTAATTATTAACCTTTATATGAATCCAAATTTGTGTAGAGTTGGAGAGTAATAGTCCTGCACATCTGTGCAGGCTGATTTTTTTCTTTGGAGGTTTCAGCAGGAGTGAGTCCTTACCTGGCTGCTGCTGCCTGTTTTCATTGCTTCCCAGTGTGACTGGATCTTCTACCAAGCCACACCATCTCCCTTTGCATCACCTATCTTTGACCATTTTCTGTTTTATGGACACTCTTTGTTGAGAAGGCGGTAGGGCTTGAGTTCATTCAATTTATTTTTTATTTTTGGACATTTAGTTTGTTTGTCTGAGATCTCAGTGGTATTTTTCAGTCCTTACCTTGGTTGAATTATTTGTGTAAAAAAAGAAAGGACCTGATGGACTTATATTATTTTAATGTTGAGTCAACTTCTTATTTGTAAACAGTTTCAATATATTCCATTCATTGCCGCCAGTTTGTTGTCGGGTGTGTTATTTGGGGTGGATGTCTTAACCTTTGTGCATGTAAATAATTGTTTATTTCACTTAACCTACAGTAGATACTCCTTCTGGATTTTTTTTTTTTTTTTTTTTTTTTTTTTTTTTTTTTTTTTTTTTTTTGTACTACATAGCTCTGTTACAGAGAATAGCAGTAAAGGAGGGGTTACACTTGGTTCCCCAAAATGGTAGAAATGGGCGTCGGCTCTCAACAAAGCACTGACATTCAATGGCACCCAAACCGAACCAGTTAAGAAACAAGTTTCATTCTTTGTTTCTTTTGGTGAAAAAGGCCTAACTGTGGTTCGCTGGAATCCCAAAGCCTTAGAAATGGCTTTGTTACCTTCTGAAGATTTTTTTGTCTCTTGAAGAATTCCATTAGATCGGAGCATAATGTGATGCTTTTTAGATCTGTTAGCCTGCCTTATGTTGTCAGACAGGTACTAAATGATTTTGTGATTTTTACAGGTCAGACATTACTCAGGCCTGGATGGTGCTGATAAAATTAAATTTATGATGAATTATGATGAATAGATGGAGATTGTTAGGCTGGTTTACATAGCTTTTTCTCTCTAAATAAATAAATCATTAAATAAAAACTTTTGCAAAACTGGAATATGTTTTTACCCAAGCTTTCTGTGTCACATTAAAACAATTCACTTGATGATCTGAAACATTCAAGAAAAAAAAAAAAAAAAAAAAAAAAAAAAAAAAAAAAAAAAAAAAAAAAAAAAAAAAAAAAAAAAAAAAAAAGGAAAAAACAGAAATAAGATGTACAGGGCAGGGCTGGATTAAGAAGTATGTGAGCCCCTAGGCTGGAGCCAGTTTTGGTGCCCTATCCATAGGTAACTCTATACATCAATAGGTATAAATTCTTGCATGGTAGGTTTAATATGTTCAATAATATGTGCCAATAGCACCATGTTGTTCACAAAAAATGTATTATACCTTCATAATTTTCAATATTCAAAATATGAATACATCTAACCTGATATGGGTTGGATGTATGTATTCATATTCGTACTTTGTACAATGTTTGTACAGTGTTTGCAAAACACGTATTCATTTAAAAAAAAAAAAAAAAAAAAAAAAAAAAAGAGAGAAAACAGAAATCTTCTGAGCCACTCAAAAGTCTGGGCCCTGGGCTACTGCCCCCATAAGCCCTTTCTAAAGTCTGGCCCCGGTAAGGGGGCAAATCTTTTTTTCATGACAAGTGAATCATTTGAGAAAGATAAGAATAAAAGTTTCACTCTGCAGTATATAGTGACTTGATACAAGCAAAAGTTGTCTCCATATTAAGTACCTGCATCCCTGAAGCTATAACTCTGTAATAACTGCAACCGTCTTGGAGGGCAAGAAGTCTCGCATGCATAGATATGCAAATGCATTTTTTTTTTTTTTTTTGTTGCTGTTGCTCACACCCACCAGGCTATCCACTGACACGTTGAAGGATCTCTCTAGAGAGAAGCAGCAGAGTGGAGAAGACGCCCACAGAGTCTGCTACAGCCGAGGCACTGTCTGTTTAGCTAGACGGAGTAGAAAGCTCGCAGTTCCTCTGGCAGAGGAGTCAACCTTGTTATCCAGTGGCCGAAAAAGTAAGATCTACTGCGCACGAACAGCAGCAGGCGTGTAACGTCTAGTTATCTCCCCCGAGGACTCGCACAAATAGGGAGACACACAACCCGAGCTTGGTCTTGTTCGCTGGGTCAATATATCTGGGAGTAATTGAACCCACGCAGACAACCCGTTGAACACTGGGGACTAGAGCGAAAAGCGTGTCCCAGAGTTGGCAGTCCTGATGGGGCCAAAGTGGCCGAAAGCACACACACACACACACACACACACACACACACATGCTTCACAAGCTGTGGAGCAGAATATGAAGGGATTTTTATGAAAGCTTTGCAGAGTAATATCTGCAAAGGGCGTATTATTCAATCACCAGGATCCAGAGGCCAAGTCTGTCATGTAATTAGATGCTCTTTCATTCTCGTTTCCCTCCATCTCATCTGCTCCTGCATATTCGATGAAATGCGCACTCGCTCTCTGTGCCCAAATAAAAAGGCTGTACATTAATGAGAACTCCTCCTCCATTTGTATGAGCATTACAGCCTAACATGTTAATGGGACTTATCTTCACTCAGCTGTGCCTCCGAGGGCAATCCTTCCCCTTTTGAGCAAGGTGTCAGGCATGACTGTTGAAATGTCACCCGGATCACAGACACAGGCGAGATTTGGAGCAATCAGATCGGGGAACGCAAAAGGTTCAGAAGTGGATCGTCGAGAGCCGGGGAGAAGAATGGAAGAAAATTGGAGGAAAAAAGGTAGAAGGTCAGACGGGGGGGATTAAGATGTGAGAGGCAGAGATGGGGTCAGGCGGTTTAACGGGAAAGACAACCAAAGGTGAGGACAAGCCCAGGAGTGAGCAGGATTGATATAATGATATGAGAAAAGGTTGAAAGCCGGAGAGCAAAGCTAACCCTCTAATCTGTATGCATCACAATTGTTCGAGCAAGTCGATGTATTCATTCCGACTCATCTGAGTGTGTGTCTTTGTCTCACGATGAGGGTGCCAGAGAGATCTCGGCAAGCCAAAAAAAGGGGTTGAGCTCCATTTGGACGATAAAACCCAGAAAGCAGATTATTTCCTTCTGGGAAGCATTCAGCAATATTTTACTGTAAGTGGTGAGAGAGGAGCTGTGTGTGCTCTCCTGCAATCATGCATGAAGCCATTCACCAGCAGACTATTTCTTTGTGTGTTGATGTGTGTGGCCTTTGTAGTGGTTTTATTTACCAGAGTGGGCCTTTCAGCCTTCGACGGGGAGGTGCACTCCTTCATCCTCTCCATGAGGTCCTTCCCTGCAGAAATGGCCGTCTATTTTGGAGAAGATGTGGGGATAATAACAGTGGACGTTCCAGGGATATGACTCGCGGTTATTTTATTTTTTTGCTTTTGTCTCAGAGCTTTCCAGCAGCGAGGGTTTCTGGAGGCTGTGGTGCTTTAACTTCATTGTGTGTCTCCCAGTGGTGTAGTTTGCCCTGCAGCTCAGAGATACACAGCATCAATGTGTGTGATTTAGTGTGCGAGTACCATTTGGATGCTGATGATTTACTCTCAAACTAATTACTAATTACACCTGACTAATTAAAAAATTAATTAATAATCACTCAACAGCAAATTACTTATGATTTATTTCATGTTACCCTCCAAACCAGTTTGTCATTGACCCAACATAGAGAGGAGAAAAAACAAGACTCTGTAAAAAGGAGCTAGTTCAAGGTTTATCTTGTGAACAATTGAATTAAGATGGCATTATTTCATGCTACAAATGTAATTCAGGTGTTTCATGTTCTTTTTTTTTCATTTTCTATTAAATGAAACCTTTTTAAAAAGGTAAACTTTGTTTTATTCAAAAGTATATCCTGTGTAGTCTGATTCTCTTTTATTTCATCATCATATGCTAAGATAGATAGATAGATAGATAGATAGATAGATAGATAGATAGATAGATAGATAGATAGATAGATAGATAGATAGATAGATATTTTGTTTGATTGTATTTACCCAGAATGCCCCACGCTTGGCACTCACATATGTGTTTGAACCAAACCAGATTTCTCTTCAACTGAACCGAGACCTACGTGTTTAGGTAGGTCTCGGTTCAAACGAACTGGACTTTCTAGGCAAACAAACTGGAGTTTGATTAAACAGGACCAAACAAGGCTGGTATGAATGCACACTTCTTCTCTTGACAACGTTGTGGGGTTTTTGGAGAACTATTCCAGCTACCTTCAGTCTACTTTTGGGGTAAACCTGCTTGGATAGCCAGACCTGGGCATGCCTGTGGTGAATTTAAATGTTTTCCACCTGTAGATTATTTACCATACAGCGAAATGGCTGATTTCAAATATTTTGAGACCTCTGTAAATTCCTTACCAGACTCAAAAGCTTCTGCAATCTTCTTTTTGAAAGCTTCAGACAGCTCTTTCAATCTTACTGTGGTGTTCACTCTCAGTTCAACAGTCTGGAGAAAACTAAGCTACATATCAGAGGTTTAAACATATCCTTACAGATCCTGATTCCAGTTCTATCCTTACACTGGGCTATACAGGCTCAGTCTGTGCATTCCAACTGACAACCATACTAATATTGCACCACAGTTATTCTTTATAAAGGATTACAATGTCTTTGTCTCTCATCCCACTCTTCCTCTCCCCATCCTCCTCCTTCCTCCCCGAGGGAGCAGTGTATCTGAGGGTATTGGAGTTAGTAAATTTAATTTAGGAGTCTGTGGAGTGGAGTATTTTTCAAAGATCTTGCTTGTTTTCTTTAGCGTTTAAATCATACCAAGTCAGCAGTTTTCTTAAAGCACCAGTCCTTGACGGTGCTTGCTTTGAATAACAAAATTACACTGTTAAAGGATCAACAAAGACCTCAGGTACAATTTATACAGGAGCAAAAGCAAAGTGTTCTTAGTAAGTACATGATTCTTCTATTAAGTACTATTTATTGGTAAGATTATCGAAGTGTCATACACAATGCACAGTGAATGCAAAACCCACTTTTTGTTTCTTTAACTCACTAGATTTATACCGTTAGGACAGAGGTTGGATAGTTTTGACCTAACATCGGGTCAAAAACTGTGACTTGATTTGTTGGGTCAGAGAAGGAACACAAGATGAAAGAAGAAATGGTAAGACAGAAAAATGATGCTGTTTATTAATTGTGGTTTAATTTTATTTCACACTAGAGTTTGGTTACTTAATGTAACCTTTGACCCACCTTAAGTCCCAAAAGATTATCCATATACAACTTATTTTAAAAGGCTGAAAGCCACAAAAAGGGGATTTAGTGAAGAACATATACATTTGTTCACATTGTTTTGTTTTTTAATGAATTGGATACCATGTTGTGAAAAAAATCATATATCTTTAGATTATTATTTCTGAATAATTCAGCAAACAGATGTTTGGGCTTTGAGTTTCTGTTATTTTCTGTTTTGATAATTTCTTTATTGTTTATTTCCTTATTTCTTGCCATTTTAGTTTATCCCTTGTGTCAGTTCAGTTAGTCTCATTGTGTTTTGGATTTGTTTCTTTAGATTAGTGTTTTTTTTTTCTGTTTAGTGTTTTATTCGGTTCAAATTTCTTTTCCACTCATCATTCTTCTTGCTTTGCTCATTTTCACTTCACCCTCAGCCTTCCATTCTTCTCCCATTCCCTACTGTTAGCCATTTCTTCATTTGCCCCTACCTGCTTCTTTCCCCAGCTGCATCCAGTCACCTGTCATTCTTCTGTCCTTTGTCATTTCTACTCCGTCCTCAGGATATTTAAGCTCACTGTTTACATTATTTTTCACTGGCTCCTTCCGTTGAGCTCTGGTTTGCTCCTTGTAATCCTGTTTCCCTGCGGTCTATACTGTTTTGTAAGTTTTTTTCATCATCTTC
The DNA here is from genome assembly GCA_014839685.1 of Anableps anableps. Lineage (NCBI taxonomy): Eukaryota > Metazoa > Chordata > Actinopteri > Cyprinodontiformes > Anablepidae > Anableps > Anableps anableps. The sequence continues at coordinate 7,856,691 of CM026079.1, forward strand.
ATTAAATTTATGAAATCTATGATCATTCTGTCTTCCTGTCAGCCACATGCTACCCCTCATGATACTAACAAATATTTGATCACTTGGGGGCACTCAGACTGGGTATGTGGCTTTCTGTCCCAGATAGTGCAGGAATCACAAAGTATGACAGAGGAAAAAACAAAAGACACTAAACCATATCAAAAAGGCAACCTGAGGCAGCAGCAAGGATAAAAATGTAATATATGTACCACAAGCGCATCATAAACACTATGCAAACTTTCTGAAGGTGGCAGAGTCCGATTACAAATGGACAAATGGGGCACTTTTTATAGATTTTTGGGAATAAAACTGTGAGTATCGCAATCACTCTCATCGGACTGTTTTACCAAACGAGTCAGTTTAGCTGAACTTGCAAAGAGACTGGGTAACGTTAAAGCAATATATTTTTTTAAAGTTGAAAAAAAAAAAAACATATCTTTTAGAGAATTAAAATGTAATTTACTGTTATTTTCATGATGGGTAAAAAGATCCAAAATGTTACTATATAAATCGAGTCTTCTTCAAACAAAAGATTAAAGGAAAATTTAATTATTTTAATTTCCTCCATCATCCTTCTTAGGAAAAATTAAATGAGTGAATTTGACAAACTAATTTTTGATATGTTTCTGAAGAAAACTGGAGTTCCACTAATTTTTATTTTTATGATCTGGAGATTAATAATTTAACTGTAAGAATGTAGCTCAATCATCTTTTATTTACTCCTCAAGTTATTTACTCCACCATTTTTGGGTTTGGGATTATTGTCCTGTTAGCACACCAAAATGGGAACAGGTTTCACACAACTAACCCAAACTGTCTCCCTGAGATGAAACAAAATCACTTCAGATGTTCGGCAGCAATCCAGAAAGCTCAAATGCTCAAGCCTATCATATCTGCTGAATCACGATTGTCAGCGTTTTACATTGCCATAGAATGAGAGGTTGCTGAGAAAGACGCCATTGGTCCAAAACTGACATCTTCAAGAACAGTTAAAAATTTTCAGCTGTCTGCATGGACAGGCCAAATGCCTGCATATTTGCAGGAGTCACGGTGAGGCTTTCAAACCTCCAAACACTTTAACAATTGTCAAACATGGTGGTGGCAGCATGATGCTGTGGGTCTGTTTTGCTGACAGAGGTACTAGTGAACTGCACAAAGTGGTTGAAATATTGAAAGGTTAATATGTACGCTGCATGAGCTCTGTTTTTTGAGAACGTTATTAAGATTCTTCGGTGACTGCTACAGGATTGTCTTCCTGTCCAGAACCATCACCATCTATGACAACTCTTTGAAGAAATTTCGATATTGTGAGTTATGAAAAACATTTAATTTCTGTTTTGGGATTAATAAAGTATTTTTGAAAAAAATAAAATTTGCTTTCTTTGCAATTTACATAAACATAAATTTAAAAGGGTAGGCTTTCTCCTTAATGCATAGTTTGCACAGTGGTAGTGCCCTGAAATTGCTTCGCAAACTGGCCCATCAAGTGTCACATGACACTCATTTACGTTTGTTTCTCCACTTTAATGACAGCTCTGAGCTTATTTTGCATTTATCGTAAGATTTCTTACATTTTTATCATTTATCAACACAAGCATGACAAGGATTTCTAATGATAATGAACAGAGTCAATCCAGAAAATTGTGAAATTTGTACTGAGTTTGTAACCCATGACTCACTTATGTCTCCATTACCATGTCAAAACCCTTGTCAGTCCCAGTCTGCAAGGTTTGTTTAAAAAATGCTTTAACAGTACACCAAAGCTCAAAGAAGTAATGATCAAAAAAAGTTATATACATGAAAAGAAAATAAGGTGCATGTTTTAAAAAATCCACTAAAGCATCTTACAACCATCCCTCTCAGCTGAGAAGTTTGAAGCAGCCGTGGGCAACAGTGGGTCATCTGGGGTCAAAGAGGTGAAAAAATAATTGGTTTTCCCACATATATAATATAAAGTCTGGGGAGGTGAAATTTAATTCATGAACTACCACTCCCTTGTTTTAGGTCAATTAAAAAAGCATGCAACACTGAACATTATAAGTGTAATTAACATTTAAAGGCAAAGTTCATTTATTTTACTTAGCTGCTTTTGTGGTTATTAGACAGGGTACAATGCAACATACAACTGTGAGTCTGCAATATATGGGAGTGTCCTACTGTAACAGTGCTGCATTTGCAGTGGGACAATGTTGGAGGCACAACTGCTCCAGATCTTGATTTTGATCCATTCTTGGCTTATAATGTCAAACTCCAATAAAATGCATTAAAAATTGTCATTGCAAGGGTGCAAAAAGTGAAAAAAAAAATCAAAGGAGCATAATTCCAAGGTATTATGTGGAACAAAAATATAACAGTAACTGTACAGTCATAATCAATACATTAGAATATTATAGACAAGTTAATTCATCTCAGTAACTCATGTTGGTCTTCCAGGCATGAAGGACTGAACTACAGGGAATAAAGAGACTGGTATAAAAACTATTATTCCCACAATGTACTGCATTAACCCTCTTTCAGTTTCCAGGAGGAGTGTCAAAGCATGATCATGTGACATGGCTAACAAAACCAGTCTGCTGGTTCACTGCCAGCCCCTTTTTCATAGCTGTCCCAGGCTAGTCCCCCCTTCTGCTTCCACAGAGGGGACTTCTTTGTTTGCTGGCAAAGGGAGAGGGATATGTCACTTCCCAGAAGTCCTGGATCCAAAGTAACTTCAGGCGACTGTTAGTGCATCCAGTGTCCGTATTCCAGCAGAAGAAATAAGTCTTGACACTGGCTTATTCATAATTCTGCAAAAGGAAAATTTGAATTCTAGATTCCCCAAACAGAGACATCGTCTCTATTGCCATTGCTAAACCGACATGTTGTCATTCCTCCGAGACAGAAGAACTGCAGCTTCACCTGCATGTGGCCATGTGCCAGCCAAGCTGATGTCTCCCCCGGGACCGGAGAGCAGCATCCATAGCAGAGAGGGAGAACCACTGTCCCTCAGCTGCTAGCTGAGCAGCTAACAGTTTCCCTGACTTGATTACGTTTTACTTTTTAAACACATCTTCTGTGTCATCAAACCTTGTTGACATCCATCTATTGTCTATTCCTGTTTATTCTTGCAGGGTCGCAAGGGGACTGGTGCCTATCTCCAGGGTGAGAGCCCTGGACAGATTGTCATCACAGCACAGCTGGCTCTGAGGTTCAGGGAATTAGACAGATTGGACAGATTCACATGTTGTTTATTGTGACGATGGGAGGAGGAATTTGGATTGCAACAGGACCAAATAGAAGGGATGGAGTTAGGCGATGTGAAATTATAGGAAAACATGACGGAAGCATCTGTGTAGAGGGCGGTATTGCCAATCTGTCCAGATGTCAGACACAAGTGGCTTTTAAAGTTGTGGAGACCTGAAGTGAAGTAGAGCGGTGGTATGGTCCAGGTGAAGAGATGATGGTAGCAGGTAGCTGGGCCTGGTGGTGGATGACTGTAGCAGGTAGCCGGGCCTGGTGGTGGATGGCTGTAGCCGGTAGCCGGGCCTGGTGGTGGATGGCTGTGGCAGGTACCTGAGCCTGGTTTTGGATGGTTGTAGCATTCACCACCATCATAAACACATCAAACAGTTACCAGTTCTGAAACCAGTAACAAACTTTACATTTTGTCAAGTGGCATCATTAAAAACATCAATACACATCAAATATGTTGGCCAATGTTCCTGTTAGTATGGGTCAAAACAACTCTAAACAGTTGGGGTTTTAGCCTTGATTTAAAGGAACTCAGTGTTTCAGCTTTTTTGCAGTTTTCTGGAACTTTGTTCCAGATTTGGGGAGCATAGAAGCTGAATGCTCCTCCTCCATGTTTGGATCTGGGTATGCAGCACAGACCAGAACCATAAGACCTGAGTGGTCTGGAAGGTTGATACAGCAACAACAGGTCTTTAATGTATTTTGGTGCTAAGCCATTCAGTGATTTATAAACCAACAGAAGTATTTTAAAGTCAAGTCAAGTTTATTTGTATAGCACATTTCAGCAGTTCAAAGTGCTTTACATCATAAAAACATCAATCAAATATACAGCAGAATAATCAAAACATCAAAATCGTTGAGCAAAATCATCAAAATTATCTCGCAAATACACACAAAAAATCATCAAAATCATCGGCAAAAACATTGATCAATGATTTACTTACTTTATTTAGCTGATTTACATTCAAATTTCCACCCTTTGGAAAACCAAGCTTATCTTACCCGGATTTGTCTGCAGATTTATGGTTCAGACTACTCATCAAAGTCAGCTCTAAGTCTATTCTATGAGTGGCTGGGTAGCTAGTGTAAGAACTTTAGAACTGGAATGATGTGCTCTATTTTCCTGATTTTAGTGAGAACACGAGCAGCACCGTTCTGGATCAGCTGCAGTTGTCTGATTGACTTTTTAGGCATACCTGTGAAGACGCTGTTGCAGCAATGCAACTAAAGATAAATGCATGGATGAGTTTCTCTAGATCTCATTGGGACATCAGTCCTTTAATCCTAGAAATGTTCTTTAGATGATAGAAGTCTGACTTTGTAACTGTCTTTATGTGTCCTTGAAGGTTCAGGTGTGAGTCCATCACTACACCCAGATTTTGGGCCTGATCACTAGTTTGTAGTTGAAATAACTGAAGCTGCATGGTGACTTGTGATCGTTCATCTTTAGGTCCAAAGTTAACTTCAGTTTTGTTTCTGTTCAGCTGAAGATAGTTATGGCACATCCACACACTGATTTGTTCTAAGCATCTGCTCAGTGCATGGATGGGTTCAGAGTCATCTGGTGACATCATAATGTAGAGCTGTGTATCATCATCTGTGTAGTTATGGTAACTAATCTTGTTTCTTGTTATATCCTGAGCTAGTGGGAGCATATAGATACTGAATAGAAAGGGTCTCAGGATTGAACCTTGGGGTACCCCGCATGTGACTTTTGTTCACTCTGATGAGAAGTTACCTATTGACACACAGAAATCCCTGTTCTTTAGGTAGGACTCGAACCAACTGAGTATTGTACCAGAGAGTCCGACCCAACTCTCCAGTCACTTTAATAATATATCATGGTCAACAGTGTCAAATGCTGTGCTGAGATCAAACAGAACCAGCTGATTTTGTGTGGCTATCGACCTCAATTCAACAATGGTACCGACTAGCAGGTGGTTGATATAGATGGACTGGTGTAAGGAGACAGGATTAATCAGTGCGTCATCAGAGGTCAAAAGAATTTTCTTAACATAAATATGTACCTCACCTCGATGCCAGTTTATATTACAAACATTTTAGCAGTCTGCCTCATAGTTAGACCTGAGTCATGATTTTTCTTTGTGTATCCAGGAATATATGCTGTCTCAAATTAATTTTGCATTTGACCTTCCAGTCACATGCACACACACACACACACACACACACACACACCATGTTGGTCCAAGCCTGCACCTCACCGTATGGCAGTAAATGATCAAAGATTCTATATTTGACTTTAAGATTTCTCCAGAGGGTAGCAGCACTGCATTCAAAAGGCATTCACATTAAATGTCTCCAGCTGAATTTAATTGCTCCCCCGCTTCCCTCATTTTCTCAAAGATGGAGCTCTCGCCATGCTGTATGTGTGTGTGTGTGTGTGTGTGTGTGTGTCAGTATGTCAGCGCGATTGGGGGGGGGAAAGGGAGGTGAATCTGGGGAGGGGAAAGGAGAAAGGGGGAGAGGAAGACTCTGAGGAATATTGGCCCTGTGGTGTGGTAGATATTGCATCCCCTAATAAAAGGCTGATGCCACAGGCAGACAGGGTCTGGGCAGGGAAAGAAAAAAAAAGGAGAGGGAACAGCTACGGCCTGAAAATCTCTTCCGCTATTAAAATGACTTTGCTATCAGCTGCATAATAGAGAAGATCTATTTTAATTAAAACAGTCAAAAACAATCTAATGACAGGATCTGACCTTAAAATTAACTCTCTGACGGTAAAAGAATTAAATAACTAATTATGGTTGAAACGTTCCTAATTAAAAAGATTACATTGAACACTTTAATGTTAAATTTGATTCATCCTACCAGTGACTGACAAACTGATGGTCTGCTATGGTCTACAGTGGACCCTTGGTTTTCGTGGAGCTTAGGGACCACAGACGCCCATGAATAGCTAAAATCCGCGACTTTAATCCGACTTTAGACCCCTTCTAAAGATGCTTATAACTGCCTGGTTTAATGGTTCAAATACCAAATATACCTTAATATGAATTAACAAGCCAACATCTCCACTCTTAGGGGTACAGCCAATCAGTGCAAAGGAAAATAAATGTCGCTTCTTGACTGGTTGCTTTGCAAACACAAGCTAATAGTGTGTTAAGTAGCATCGGCTCTAGGTTTTTCAACTTCCCATGCTACATTTTCTTTCAGATATTTTAGATATGCTTTGCAAAAAAAATCTGAGCAAAGGCTGGTATTCTGCAAATAACTTGGAGCTGCAATCTGTCAATTATCAAGAATAGCATTCAGGTCATGCATTCTTCGCCAAGTTTAATGCATCTATTAAATGCAGATTTGGGTTCACTCTGGTCTGCTTTTGAGTAAAAGTCACTGGATATTTGTGGTCCTACTTACTATGAAATTAAACATAAACATAAACCATGATTATTGAACCATGAATACTTTGTGATATATATAACATTTTCCATTTTAGAAAGACTTCAAAATTTTGCTCTAATTTAAAAACAACAGAGTCTATCTATATCAACCACCTGGGTTAGTGGGCCAAGTATGTACCATTGTTGAATTGCAGTCGGGGGCCACACAAAATCAGTCTAAGGTGGCTCTCGAGCTACCTTTCAACACTTTAGACACCTCTGCTACACCGCCGGACAGGACACGCTAAACAAATAAACAAAAAAAAAAGCTCTTGTGGTTATGATGGCGGATGGGGTAACAAAAACAGGTAAGTCAGGAGGGTGGGTTGAACGAGCTGCTCTTCTTCTGGCACTGAGTGGACAGGTGAGTCCTTTTGCAGACATTGAACTGGGTTCTGATTGTTTATCTCTGAGGTCTCAAACTGTCTAAAGGAAAGAATTTTTTTCAATTTACATTTAAAGCTCAAAGAGAGAGTAAGATCAGATGGAACCTAACTTGTTCTTTTCTGTTAATTTTTGAATAACATAAAACAACAAACTGAAAAGCTCCTGCGTGGACCAAGACTAAGACTAGTTGTTTCCATCACCTGAGGAAACAATCTGTGTCAATCTGTTTCAGTTTTCCCTTTATGAAGTTAGAGAACATTTTCAGCCATCCAGTCTGAACAGAATCAAAAGTATCTAAGCAACACAAAGCTTCAAAACATCCTGGGGTTTTTAAAGATAGCACAGCAGTGATAAGAAATGTCCTGAAATGTGGTCAAAATGTACTGAAGAGGAAGCAAATATAGGCGGAACAATAAGGGCCTCAAAACTGAACCTTTTGATACAACAAGTGGAAGAAGAGCTGAACTTAGAAACAGCCACAGAAAAGCTGCAGTATGTGACTTTTACAAAAATATGTTTTTTTGCATATTTGTTAAAAGTTTCACCATGTCATGACAGCATGGTATGAGACATAATCTGTGAAAGGATCAAGCGCCTCCACCTCCTCCCTGAGCTACTATTGCCATCTAAACAAATGCACCGCTCCCAACCAAAAAACCACCAATCAGAGCCAGGAGGAAGGTCCTAGTGCTGTCAGTCACCCTGGTGTATCCACTGCTAAATGTACTAATGGTAGAGAAACAACTTACCGTTCCAGGAAAACTGTTTATCCACAGTCACTGGTGGCCATGCTAACTAGCCTTAGCATTTGTGGCAGGCTATGTTGTGGTGAACCAGCTGTAATGTAGCAGAGAGCAAAGGGAGTGCATGAGCAGTGCCGACACAAGGATGATTGACAGAACTAAGACCCTCCTCCTGGCTCTGATTGGTTGTTTCTGACTGAGTGATGTATTTCTGCAGTTAGTACTGGTAACACTGGGAGAAGGCAGAGGAGCTTGATTTTTTCAGATTATCTGTCTTATATTACACTGTCACAACATGATAATTTTAACAAATATGTAAAAAAAAAAAAAAAAAAAAAAAAAAAAGCATTTTTATAAAAGTTAAAAAGTTACATACAGCAGCTTTAAGCTTAGGTTAGGTCCCCATGTCTCAGCTATGTTCAGCTAGGTTGTGTAAAGTGAATAGCAGTCTATAGCTGTGTGTGTAAAAACACACTCTGTTTGAACCTGTTGTATAAACTGCAGAATATGTGAAAGCAGCTGAAAAATATGGAGTGCTGTTTGATTCAAAATTAAATAAATAAATTAATAAATACAGGTATTAATAAATATTCCATGAAATAAATAAACGTCCCCATGAAATTAAACAAAATTAATATTTAAAAAACAGATTTTTACCTTATTTATTTATTCATTCATTCATTTCATTATTTATTCATTTCCTAATTGTGTTTTATTTTGTGACACTTATTTTGTAAAGCTACTTTACGTATTTCACTGACTTATTTTTAAGCTCGGTTTTTATTTCAGGGTCTTTTTATGGCATGTTCTTATATTCAAATGAGAGGGCGGGGTTTTGACTGTGGGGTGGCTCTGGTCAGAGTGAAACAAACAGAGGGACAGCAAACTTCAGTGCATCTGCATGAGGGTGTAACATGCAAGCTATAAGGGCTTGAACTGACATGTCGAGACAATGAAAGAGGCGGAATATCTTTGGAGTACGGGAACTCATCTCCGTTTAATCAAAAGTTCCTTATAACCCGCTCAAATCAACACAACCTAATCAGGGCAATGGCTATCCCCGGTCGTGTCACATGTTTCAAAACAAGGGCACATGAGCATAGCTTAACTCCTCCGCTTACAAGGAAAAACAATGCCTGTCATGCCAACGCAGGGGAAACAAACTCTGCCTGGGATAACTACCTTGGCACGACAGTCCAAACCCTTATAGCTTACATATTACACCCTCAAGCAGATGTGCTGAAGTTCGCTGTCTCTCAGCTTGCTGCACTCTGACCAGCAGCAGCTCCATCCCCCTCTGATAGTACTGGTTGGCATTATGACACCTAATGTCTTGGACCTTATTAAAAAAACAGACTTTTTAAAAAAAAAAAAAAAAAAAAAAAAAAAACAGATTTTTTTCACCTGAGCTGAGCCTCTCTGCAGCTGCTCCAGAATTACCCTCAGTCTCTTGGCTCCTTCTCTGATTAATGCTCTCCTTAGACAGCCTTTAAGAATGCAATAATGGTCATGCATGGGCAGGTGTGCAGTTGTATCGTGGATTTTGTTTTATAACCTAACCCTGCTTTAAACTTCTCCACAACTGTATCCCTAACCTGTCTTTTGTGTTTCTTGGTTTGTTCTCTAATGTTCTCTGACAAACATCTGAGTTCTTCACAGAAAAGCTGGATTTATACGGAGAATAAATTACACACAGGTGGAGTCTAATTACCAACTGATGCCTGAAGGCTATTGGTTGTACTGGAATTGATTTTGGGGTCTCAGAGTATAGAAGACCAAACAGTGATTCACACCACACTTTTCAAACTTCCATTTGTTAGATTAGAAAATATTTCCTTTCCTATTCATTTCACTTCATAATTATGCACAACTGTGTTTTTATCATATCACATGAGATCCCAGTGAAATGCATTACAGTTTTTGGCTCACACAAAACATGTGGAAAACCTCATGGAGTGTGATTACATTTTCAGGGCTCTGTACCTAATGAGGCCCCCATGAGTTTACAGCTTAAATTCTTCACTTAGTTGTTCTAAATCCTGCATTTGGGGAGAGATAAGTCTTGCCCTTTAACGCTCTTGTCATTCTAATCAGAAAAATCTAGCTATTAAACTTTCAATCCATGTAAAGGCTGCACATTCATTTCCCCAATGCCCTATTGTTATTAGATAATTATGTTTTGAGAAATGCTTCCAAATATCTAAAATATGTTAGAGGAGTATTTGGGTTCCTGTAATGATACCACATTGTTAAGAATGTAATGAGGCAGAACAGCAGGTAATAAATGCTTGCATGATATACACAAGCAAGATGCCACACATAAACATTGACTTGTTTGGAGATAAAAGAGAAAAAGACGGCAGTGAGGATGCTGGGTGTTGAGCCTGCCAAGCGCTCACCCATAATTAGGTGGTGATGTAGTGGCTTTTGTTCTCTCTGATTAATTATCAGCGGCTCTCAGAGTATAAGAAAACAGCCAATTAACTTTATCCAGGTTCTCATTCAATTACTCAGACGCTACACACAAAAGGTCAGCAGGGGTTTGGCTTGTTGTGGTCAGAGTCAAAAGTAAAGAACCAGAAAGGTTCTTTTAAGGCTCGCTAAAGGGCACGGAGGCAATTTTCTAATCCACTTAGATCACTCCTCTGTGTTTTTCCCATTTTCCACTCAATCTGCCTGTAACATCAATAATAGACGGCTCGAAAAACAAGCGGAGGCAGTGAAGCATGATGGCGGCGTGCAGGAATGCATCCAGTTAAGTGGCAGACTGTCAAAGATCATTCCCTTGTTTTTGAAGCTAACTCAAAGTCATTTGTTCGTCTTTAGCCAAATTGTATTCCATGGCCATCAATTCGACACATCCAAAACTTTTGATAACCACTGTTTGTAGCGAAAAGTAACAAAAATGCCGAGCAACAAGACTTTTAATTTTATCTTCTAAATTTTACGTCCTGTCAGAAGCCATTAGGTGGCAGATACGAATGACTGACTGGAGGAGAGGCTCGATGGTTTTGGCAGCAGAGTTAATTAGATAGATTTACTGTGAGAAGGTGATCGTGGCACACCAAGATGATCAGGATCAGCTTTGGTGTTATTTACAGAGAAGTGTGGGTGCACGCTCGGATGTCTTGGGCTGCAGAGTTCGCAGGGGCACCTCATTACCTCAGCACCCTCCAATAACGGGCTGAATTTATTGGTGCCACAGGGGGAGGCTGTAAAAGCCCCTTTGTGAGGTAGTTTGGTGCTCCAGTACATCCGCAGCCATACCTTTACCATACCTGGTCACTACTTTCCTCACACTCAGGGAACCGACCACAGTTGGGACTCTTTTTAGAATAAATATCAAACAAATTCAATAAGAGAATCCCATACTAGGTAGCTGTACATGGCTAATTTAAGCTTTATTTTGAAAGTGACAGAAATTTCAAAGATTATTCAAGGTTGTTGATTCTGGTTTTATACAGAATCCATTGAACCTACTGTATTAAGTTAAATAAAAAGCAGACATGATGGAAACATGGATTGTGAAGGTCTTTGAAAGTTCCTGGCTGCTGCTGTGTGTGGGTGTATTATATCACCCTAGAAATAAAGAGATATCCTCCAAAAGCAATGCTGAGCTGTATCACAGGTAAATAAAGGCACTTTGAGTTAATAGGCCGCATTGAGCCGCTTCGATCGGGCTGGAATTGGCTTGTCAGGGTGGGAGAAAGTCCTCCCAACCCACATGCTCATCAATTACACTGTGTGTACAATAATTGTACCGTATCGATCTCTTTAATTCATCAGCACTGTTGGTTTCACCTGATGCAAGGCTGATGCAAGGCTCTGTTGTCTGTGTTGAAGGGGCAAGATAAATACACATGGACAAAAGTGTGCATAAATTTCAGGATAAGAAAAAATCAAACAGGAGAGCTTTTAAGGGTACAATTTATCTATAACATACTGGAATTGTCCTTGCCATATTAATGAAATTATTTATGAGAATCTACACTCAAAAAAGCAGGTGATGATTAATTAAGACTTTTAAAACATGTGTCATCTTTACTCTTGTCAATGAGCAGCAGGTGTTGCCATAGACCCATCCCCACGTACTCAGTGCGTCTCTTTTGGGTCACTTTTGCCAGTGCCAATCCTGAATAAAAGAGAAGGGTTGGAACTGTGACAAAGCCATGTTTCCATCAACATTTTTATGCGCATTTTGAAGTACTGCATTAGAAAACATTGATGGAAACAGCAAAATTCGAAATAACAGCATACTGGTTGTGACAATGACCTCCTATTGAATCACCAGCTAAGGACCAAAGAATAAAGTAAGAAGTTCTACATTATAGCTAATTTGCTTCATATATATCTTGTGAGGACTATGGTATTGGGGTAAATATTTTCTAACTTATTCTAAGCATAGTATATCTCCTATCCTATTTCACAGTGTGAAACATTGCTAAAAGATTCCAAAGAGCTTTAAAAAAGCACATGCTACAATTAAAGTGGACTGAAGTTTAAGAGAAATAGATTATTGTACCAGGATACAATGGTTAGGCTTAGATGTGAAAAGATATCCTACAGAATCCGCCTGTCTTATGTTAGGCACACATTTATCTTTTTGAGTCTTTTATCCTGCTGGGTGGAAATAATGCATTAGAATTCAAGTAGTTCCCACAAATCTCCCTTTCACACAAAAGGGATGATCCACAAGAATAGCCCAAAAATCACCTACTCAGCATCTTACTTATCAGCCCTGGCACCTGCTGGATGTCACAAAGTGAGGGAAAAACAGGAAGGATAGAAGACCCTCCCCCCAGTTGCCAGATTTAAAAAAAAAGTATAGGATGGACGAGGCTGAATTGATTTTCAACACTATATTATGAAGACATATCTCCTCTTTTCCATTCACACCCCACATGCACTGACACACTGCTGTCTCCACACGTTATCCTCCCCACGGCGTTATCTCTCTCACTCTTTATTGCTCTTGCACACAGCATTCGGCACAGAGCCTTGCAGATGTTCTCTCTCCCAGAGGTGGCCAAGCCACTCTCTCACATTTCAGCAGACTGGCCTTATTATCATATTTGGTGTAATTGAATTAAGCAGCAGTCATATCAGCTATGTTTGTGCTACAAGATAAGCACAATCAAAAGTAAACTGCTTTTGATGCCTCATAATTGAATTTTGAGTCCTTGATGTGATTAGCTTCTTTTTGTGCCAAATATTCATAGTCTGTGCAGACTCGTTTTTATTTGTCTGTAGGGATTAAAATATGCTCATTGACGCAGTAGTTCCTCCAACCAGTAAGCAAGCATATGCATGCCAAATTAACTGGTCTCTCTAAACTGTCCTTACATATATATTTGTCTGGGTGCAAGGCTAGCTGTTCTTGTGTGACTTTGTAATGAACTGATGACCTGTCCAGAGATTGTGTGTTCTCCCTGCGGCTGCATGGGTTTATTTCTTTATTTTAGGGTAGAGGGTGAGGGGTATTTTCATTCAGTGATCCAAAGACATGCATTATGGGTAAACTGGTTGCTTTAAATTGTTCTAAATTGTTGAGTTTCCATATCCTGTGACCATACGTGAGGGTTAAAGAATAGATGGCAAATTGAAAGCTTCAAAATCGTCTTTCTTTAAAGTGATGAACGGGGTACCGGATTGCTATAGAAAAGGCTCTAATTTATCCATCCATCTCCTACTCCATCCTACCCTACCGCCACTTGTGAAGAGGAAACCAAGGTAGCCAAGCTTCACTTGGGACAAAGAATGACTGGAAAGAGCAATCCAAAATTTTCCAGTTGAGATGCTGAAGGTCATTGCTTGAAGATGCCAATGGAATCCCACAAAAACAAGGGCCATCCCAGGGAGAGTCTTGCTGGGACTGGAAACAATTTAACTTTGTGCATACAATGCATACATAGATCTTGCTTTGAAAATACAAAGACCGAATGACTCTTGAAAGATACCCTGGTACCAAGAGCTTCATCGGTCAGGTGGCTGTCAGTCATTTGGGGGAAGCATGAAGTAGGGCTGCTGATCCTCCACATAGGAAGTAGTCAGTTGACGAAGTTCTGGCTTGTGATCTGTATACCTTCACAGCACCACCTTTTTGAGGTTTTCCAGGGGCAAATCCAGAGTTTGCTGGAGGGACTCTAAGAATCCTTTCTGACCTAAGAACACCTTGGAAACCCCTTAAAAAACTGCAGTGTCTCTGCTGAGATAGCCTTGCCATTGCCTTCCTACACAATTCTGCTCAATTTTCATCTCCCTTCAGTGCTCTGTCTAGGCTTTCTCCCATTAAGCTGGATTTAGAAGAAGTTGTGAATGATGATGTTAATTTTTGCACTGTTTTAGAATTGTAGTCTGCCTGTAGTTTTAGCAATAGCAGCGGAGGAAGTGAATGAAGCCATTTGGTCCATGTTAGCCATGCTTCCAAATACTGAATTAACATTAACAGCCAGTTCAGCTTGGCACTTCTCTCTGGGGATGTGGGGATGGTTGTTTATAGTGCAGACCATTTCCAGTATGCTGCATTGCGTCGAACTAGAACATTACATATCTCACAGCCAAATGTTACCGATTAGGTTAAAACTTAAAACTTCAACAGAGATTATGTCTCCAGCAAGCAATCGTTTCTCATTAGCCGAGGGTCGAGACCCTTTATACGAAGCAAAGCATAGAACAAGGGGCTGGTTTCCACCAGGCTACTGTTGAGAAATCATGGTTTCATTCCTGGACCTATCATCCCTGTGACCTGAATTCAAAGAGAAGCAAATGTTAATGGATGGATGGTTGGATGGATAAAAGACTGTGAGTGTGATAATCTATTGGAGACCACTGTCATACATTATTCCACACATTTCCCAAAGCCTTATTGAACATGACGTTTAAACCCCACATGTGGAACTGAGTACAATTGTCACATTTTGATATTTATTTCCACACATATACATTCATATGTAACTTGACTGACACTTCATTATTCATCTCTTGATGCTGTTGCAGCAATATTGAGGAGCTTGTAGTGAATGAAATGCAGTTTATCAATACAGCTGGCTCAGCTTGAATGGCTAATGTGTATTAATGAGGTTTTGCAGGGGACGTCTTGCTGAAGGTTTTGTTTTTTTTGTTTTTTTTTGTTATTTCATTTACAGTATTTTACATTTGTAAGGACAGAGGGTATTGATTGTACTGCTCAATAGGTCTACTGTACTTTAAGGAATGATGATGAGGGGGGACTGGCAGCCAAAGTAACCATTTTCTTCTGAGCTTCAGTTTAAAACCCTTCAGTTATACACCTCGCTTTGTTACTGTGATCTCATTACAGAGGCACCTCTTTACTCTGTGGCATTGACTAATGGGTACCCCTTGCATTTCTGTGCATAGTGTTGGCTGTTGTGTGATGTGCTTCAGCAGGCCTAGAAATGAAAAAGGTAAAGGGCTCCTAAAAGAGCCGGTGAAATCAGAGGTGATAAGCCCTGGCTATGGTGGATCCGCGGTCTGGATCTGAGAGCATTTGAATGCTGACTCCGGAGGACAAATTGGTCCTGTGTGTATCAGTTATTTGATACTGGTAGAAAAGTTGCTATCCAGCTTTTGATTCATCTCTGCACCAGCACACCTGCTGAAGGCAGGGAACACTCAAGCCTTGGTGCTCTGCTGAGCAAAGCACAATCCGGCTACAGTCAGCGAGCATGGATCCTTTACAATGCTTACACATGGCTGCAAAGAAACTATCTCAGTTATGCTACAGCTGATTTGACCTCACACACACTTTCAAGCTGCAGAGAGATCCAGTCTGACACAAATCATTTTCTCTTTCATTTGTGCAACATTGCCCCCTAAAGTTTTCTCTGGGTGCATATCCGGCTTCCTTAGGGACCCATGTCACAGGACATTGCTGCATCACAATATAGTGCAGTAATTTACCACCTCTTGCTCCCAGCAAATCGACCATAGATACACCTCACCTGTATTACTCTGTCAGCTTCAATTTTGGAAAATAAATAAATAAATAAAAAAATAAAAAATAAAAAAGCACTGGGGACCCATGGCTGTTCACAGTGTATCTTGAAATCCAAGGGAGACATACGGATACAGTTAAAAATGGAGGCATCTAAACAAGAAAAGAGGGCGAAAGGTGTGAGGAACCTTGACTTTGGAAGAAGGCTGCAACTTGTAATCATGTGTGGTTGAGCTCATCAGCCATTGTTTGACTGACTGAGTATTTTAACACTTTAGGAAACGTGCATTAAAACAGAAATAAATCTTGCAGTATCAGGGTTTTGGTCTGTGTTGTTGATAAAATGTGATGCAAAAATATTCACACTCCTTTTACTTATTCACATTTTTTCACATTACAACCACAGACTTCAGTCCATTTTTACAGGATTTTATGTAATAGACTAACACAAATGAGTGCATAATTAGGAAGTAGAAAGAAAATGATGAATAGCTTTCAAAATTTTCTTAAGAAAAATCAGAAAATTGTGACCTTCTTTTGTACTTAACTTTCCCCAAGTCAATAATTTGTAGACCTACCGTTCAAGCTGCAGATCTTCTGAGGTGCAGCAGAAACCAGATATTTACATACACAGTATAAAAAGACACATAATGCAACCATAAGGGGTCACAAACCAGTAACTCCTTGTAACTCAAGTAAATGCAGAGGGTTGTGTCAGGAAGAGAATCTGACGTAACATCCAAGCCAAATTAAATATGCAAATTGCAAACATGGATTGGTCAAGTCCCTGGTTACCAGTGACTGAGACCAAAAAAATTGGACTACTGTTGATGTTGGTCAACAGAGGAGAGGAGGAAGGCGTTTTCATAGGCAGAGAGAGTAGAGTAAATACAAGAGTGCAGAACTGAGAGTAGGGAGGTGGTGAAAGTTAGTTGGTGTGAGGGTAGAGGATGCATAGGATAGGACTAAATTGAGACAGATGATTCCCTGTGGCAATCCCTGAAGGGGCCATCTTTTTTGTGAAGTGCACCTGTCCCTCCAGCTTCAAAACACCCCACAATTTGTTGCCACCTTTGTACTTCTTTTCAGAAGGGATGGTGTTCTCAAGCATGCAAGCTCCCACCTTCTCCTCCGAATGTAAAGGCCAAATACTTCAACTGTAGTTTCAAAAAAACCACAAAATCAAATAAAAATCAAAGTGTTTGTTCCTGAAAGCATTTACCAACTGTAATCTGGCTTTGTATGTTTCTTTTTTTTTCAGCCCATATCGATACAGGACTCATTTCACTAGGAATAATAATATTGCAGTACCAGCTTTTCCAGCATTCCACAAGGTCTTTTGCTTTTATTCTTAGATTCCTTACACACAATTTGCACCAAAACACGATCTCCTCTGGGACACAGAACCTGTCTTCTTCCTGAACAGCAATTCACAGATAACCAGGGCACGTACTTTAAATAAATGTGAGGGCCCGCTTTCTGGTCTTGGTCAGCATTATTGAACACTAAGCCTGTTTTCACAAAAGGAGACGGTGTCACCTATGTAAACAGTTCTTATAGTCAGCCTTGGAAAAACGTGAGCCCAGAGGAACTGACAGCTAAACCTGTTAGTTTGTCAAACCAAAATGTGAAAGGGGACCTATAACATGATTTTGGCACGACTACAACAGTTGGACATTCCATTTCTTCAGTGTCTGCTGATTGTGCAATTTCTGCCTAAAAGCCAGTAACCATCGCTGAGCCCATTTTGGTTTGACTGTGTCTGTCATGTTTCCATTTTTCCAACACTGATATAATAGGATACTTGACCAGAACTGAACCACTCAGCAACCATTTATTCTCCTCTGACCCTTAAGTGCTCTGAAATTGCAAAAGAAAAAGACAAGAAAACAATGCTTAATTTAAAGAAATGTCAGGGTTTGCATCAACACAGAAACACTGGAAGAGTATGACTCCATATATCTAATATGGGTCTTTGACTGCATATTGCATCCTGAAGTTGGACACATTTAGGAAATCACTTGTCAAATTCTGCTTTTCTAGAGCTATGTTTGGGTAATTAGAGACTTAAAAGTGTTTTGATTTTGCCAGAATGGTATGAAATGCCATTAAGAATCTTAGATTAGGCTACTGTTGTTCTGACAATTGTTCTGAAATTTACGTACAATAGTGGATTTCGACAGCTACATCCTGCAATGGTAACCCTTACTTTTTCCAATGCAGCGTAGCATATTTTTACAGTAAGGGTGTTTAGTTAAAACAAATCTGTCTCAAAGAGGCACTTGCAAGTTCTTACAACTCCAGATGTTGACAGGAGAGACACTGGAGATTACAAAAGAACTGTAGCACACAGATGTGTTAAGATTTGAATGTCAGGATTCCTGTGAAATCCAGAAAAGTTTGGAAAAATCCAGATTTTTTTTTTTTTTTTTTTTTTTAAGTATACAGATCTAGACAGGTATAAAAATATGTTGAGGAAATGTTTGTATTTCCAGCCTTTCAGTTTATTTTAGTTTTACTTTATTTAATTTAGGAACCCTTAATACTGCAGTATGTAACTTTTATAAAACATATGATTTTTACATATTTGTTAAAGATGTCACTATGTCGTGACAGTATGTTGTGAGACAGATAATCTGTGAAAAGATCAATCTCCTCCACCTCCTCTCTGATGTTCTATTGCCGTCTGAAGAAATGCACCCCGAATGTTATGACCAAAAGCAACCACTCAGAGTCAGGAGGAGTCTTATAACTGTCCGTCGACTTCATTTACTCGCTGCTAAATGTGCTAATGGCGGAGAAACATATTTCCTTTCCAGGAAAACCGTATATCCGTCGTCATCGGTGGTCATGCTAACGAGCTTGAGAATTCACAATAGCCTGCGAGCTGTAGCACTGCAGAGAGCATGGGGGAATGAACAGCGCCACACTGACTGTGATTGACAGCGCTAAGACCCGCCTCCTGCCTCTGATTAATTGTTTCGAGAATGCGCTTGGAGCACTGGGAGAAGGCAGAGGAGCTCGATTTTTTCAGATTATCTGTCTCATACCATTCTGTCACGGCATAGTTACAGTTTCAACAAATATGTAGAACAGTATTTTTCTTATATAAAAGCTTTAAATGAATTGTACTGCAAATATATTTGAAATACAAATATGATTTGTATTGTGATCTTGCAAACATTTTTTATTTATTTTATAAAAACAATATAATGCTATCGTAATTCTGTCAACTGAAGCTCCTGTTTTACCATATGTAAAGAAATTGTCTTTTTAATTTGTCACTTGGTGGTTACGTTTTGTGTATCACAGTAGGCTACAAAGGGACAAACAACAAATTATAATGTTTGTGGTCCTGGGGCGGCCTCTGGTGGGAGGAAGTCGCTCCTATATTTTAATGTTTCCGTCTCCGGCGGACATATTGCTTACTGGAGCAAATTCTGGAAAGCTAGCGGTGGGGAAAAGGATTTGAACTTGATATACATCTTCACGGCTTACTATACGTAAAACATAAACACCATAATGGGTAAGTTGTATTTATAACTAAAAGTGTTCAGGTGACTTAGGTGTATTCTGTATAGTCGAAAGTAATAATTAGAAAATGATTCTGTGACTTTTGTGTAGCTACTTAGCTAACACGTTAGCTGTTGCAGCTAATAATGTAGCGTATGCACGCAGTTGGAAATTGTTTTACGTGTTTTAACCTGGGCTTTAATGAACGGCCATTTATCCGTTCGATCTGGTGGCACTAATTAAACTAGTTAACAGATACTAATTAAACTGTAAACGTTTCATTTTAACACCGAGAAATAACGTGTGCTAACTTGAGAAGCTAACTTGAGAAAACTTGGCTAGGTGCTAACAACGTTAGCATCGCGCTTTACCATTACAATGACCCACGTTGTTTTTAACTAAAGATCTAATAATTTTCGTGAGGATATATCCTTCTTATCGCCAATTTTATCGCTACATTTGTGTGCCCTATCTTGTCGTCTTTATGTACAGCTCAGCTAAGAGAATCACGTTATCTAGTTATTTACATGTATTATTGTTGTCTGTTATCTACAGCTAAAACAAGCTGTTGACCCCTGAATGCGCCACACTAACTTTGCAAGAGTTGCTTAATGTTTCCAGGGTGTTTAAATATTTTTGACAAAGTATAGCGATTAAAGGAATAAAGGTAAGGATTTGTGTTAGCATGTGGGCTAGTTTAGCTGTCTTAGCTCCGTCATTCAGCCTCATTTCAGAGACCCCGCACAGTTACACAACATTGAGGGTCTGGTTAAAATAAGATTGTATGTTTTTAGAAGGTTTTCACTAAGTTTCAGACCGTTAATCTGGAAGAAAAATATGCAATATGACTGATAAACTGCTTGCATATTTTTGAGTTGTCATATTTTATAAGGATAGAAGTCGGTATATAGCGCTAACTTTGCGTTAGTTTTGTGTTTTTACCCTAGGTCAACATGTCTGGTAAATACTTAATTAGGATGATAGAACTGATTCGGTCAGTTTACTGTGTTTAAATATGATCTTAAGGCAATTTAGTAATGCATTAAATGGTAATCTAACACAAAAATTAATCTGCTGTGGATAGCTAATTGCTCCCACTCTATGATCCCTAAATATTTAATATCATAACCCGAAATTCCATATCATACTATAGTTGGGATTCCCTCACAGTCTGAAAAGAAAGTAAAAATCTATATAGTCTACAGGTCTGTATTAGTATACAAAAATATTGGCATTTCCAGGCTCCCCAAAAAATGCTATCCATCTAGTATTTGTCTTTTCCACTCTGTTTTTCCATCATCCATCTTTCCATTTATCCAGTTATCCGATTGGCCATAAATATACTTGTATAAAAGGGATTTAAAGAGCTGAAACTTTGGAAATTTGAATATAGAAAGTTATAATAAAAATGTATATACAGCCTGCATGGACAACATGTTATGCTTCACCCACACTGAGAGGCTATTTTTCTGTTGTAATATGTGCATCTTCAAATCTAATGCAGAGATTTTGTTAGGTTATAATTTGCTTTGCTAGATGATGCTATGAGCAAGTCTAGTCAACAGGTTCATAACAGTTTCCACCCTTCTGCTTTGTGTACCCCAGTGTTGTCAGTGGGGTCTCGGGGAATTTCCAGTGCAGACACGCAGTCCCAGCCAGGCTATTTTTGTTCCACTTTCCCCAAACAGCCCCAACAGCCAAGCAGTTGTCACAAAGAATATAATCCAACTAAACCTGGTAGAAAAACGAGAGCAACCGGTGTTTGTCAATCCCTACTGCTCGACCATCTGTTGCCCACACTACACACTTTTTACAAGGCTGGAAAATGTGGCCTCAATTTCCAGTGCTTATTGGAATATTTAACCTTAGGACCCCCTGCTGGTAGTCAGGGAGGTCTTTTTGGCACAGGCACTTGGCAGCGTTCTGCGATGGTGGCAAGTTTCTCTGTTGACCCCCCCATTGTTCTTATGCACTCTCGGGTGACTCAGATTTATTCGCTGCCCTGTGCAGGTGGATGACTGCACGTTTCTATAAACATTGCAGTTGAAATTCATGAAATGAAAAATGTTATTCCACTCTCACTTTACTGGAACAGCTTATGTTCATGTGTGTATTTTTAGCTTGTTTTTTTATAAGCTAATTTATACAAGGCTTTCTGACCAGTCTGTCTGCTCTCTTTCCCCCGTCACAGCCTAATATTAGAGATATTACCTGGAGATGAATGCAAACTTAATCTGTCACATGTGTACTTCGTTACACATGGTGTCCTCGTCAAGCTCCTCTCCGAGGTGGAAACTGTGTTCATTTGTTTTCAGCTCGTGTCTTCATCACATGTCTGTGTTTCTCTGGGCCATCAGAACCATCAGCCAGTCCGGCCAAGGACAACTACAGGATGAACCGCTACAAGAACAAAGCACTGAATCCAGAGGAGATGAGGCGCAGGAGAGAAGAGGAGGGCATCCAACTCAGGAAACAAAAACGAGAACAGCAGGTGTGTTGTCCTCTACAGATTCTTTGTTGTTTTTCGAGCCTTTTTACAGTATGATCACTTTGTAACTCTTATGGTTCTTTGCAGCTTTTCAAGAGGAGAAATGTGGACGTTCTGAATGAAGAGGAGGTCATGTTTGAGAGTCCGCTGGTGGACTCATACCTCAACTCTCCAGCAACAGTGAGTAGCTTTTTCCCTAATGACTCTCAAGGAGCGTGAACAATTTGAGGTTTTTCATGAACTGTTTGCTTTGGGTTGTTTTTCTTGTTGATGTTGGAAATGATATCTGTGCTGTTGGTTTCAGCTACTCAGACTCCTTGTACTCATTCTCATCTAGGAAGGAGTAATTACCAGAGACATGGTTGAGATGCTTTTTTCAGAAGACCCAGAGCTACAGCTCGCCACAACACAAAAGTTCAGAAAACTACTTTCCAAAGGTTTGTACAGAATGTTGTGTTTTCATGGTATATCCAACATCTTTCCAGTGGAAACATGATGTGTTGCTGAGAAAATCACTTTTAAGCAAACTCCTTAATGTTCTTTTTGTTTTAAAAGAGTGACATTGTGTTCTGCAGACATAAGCATATAGGACTTTTGAGGTGAGGTTCTGTTAAAAAGTTATAATCAGTGAATCTTACCTGACGTATGTGACTCTCTTGGCCTCATTTAGTATAAATCCAGATTAGTTTGTCCCAGCCTCTAGCCTGTGGCTAGTTTTAAAGGGGCCAGGAGAAAAGCAGACCCCTACCCTCTTAAAACGCCTCCAGTCTCAAACATGGGGTCACACTGATTTATGTGAACAGTAGAACTGTTGTCACTTTGAATACTCTGACTTGCAACGTTAAAATATTTCACAGCAACACAATGTAAATGTGAAAACAGTTGAAAGGTTCGTAAAGTGGCATTCACATAAACTGTTATGACATACGTTTAATTGCACTCGTCTTAAAATAAGTCTGGCCTTTCCCAAACTAGCTGCAGCCTTGAAACTGGAACCAACTAATTTGAATTTATACTGAATGAAGAGGACAAGGGAGTTATGTACTGGGGGAGTTATCTACTGGGCTTATAATATGAACTGGTTATAATCCCACTTCAAAAATCCTCATCTGTCTGTTTACTGTGGAATAAATATTACGGTTGACTTTTTGTCAGCTAATTAGTTCATGTTGTTGCTTTTGAGTTACACAAAAAGCTACAATTTAGATTTCAAGTTAAACTTTTCTTTTCAAACATCATAAATATTGTGAATGACAGCACAGGTGAATGTTAGTATATGAATGTATGAAATCCTGTTTCTGCAATTAAAAATGCAGCTGATCACGGTCACAATACTCTGATCTGTGTACTGTTGTCTGCTTATACAACAGTCCTCATGATTTAATGCAGTATTTCTTTTCTGCTGAGCCGTGCCTGAGTCCAGAGTAATTAAAATATGTTTCAAGGCCTTTTTTACTCATAAAGCTGCAAATAATTAATGACTAACAGGATGTGGGAATGTAAAAGCTGTCTTCTGTTATGCAAAGGTTTCTGTTTCCAAATAGAGGATTATCAGCTGACGCTGCAAAGTGTCATAACTTTGGAACTGCAGTTAGGAGAGTCAGAATGATTCCAACATTTTACATATAAAACTTTTTATATCTTAACATATTTGTATGTGCACACATTCAGCAGTTCTCTAGCCTATGGACTGTTAATAATCTGTTAGTATATGTTAATATAGTAATATGTTCATAATATGGATTTAAATCATGGATGTAGTTGAAAAATGTTACTAAAAGCAACTAAGTGGCTGTTCTTTTAATGGAAAAAGAAAAAAACCTAGATGTGCTTTAATATTTGTTCTATTCAGAGCCCAACCCACCGATTGATGAGGTCATAAACACACCTGGTGTAGTGGAAAGGTTTGTGGAGTTTCTGCAAAAGAGCACCAACTGCACACTACAGGTCGGCTCCTAAAAACTCTAAATATTAGGATTTTAAATGTAAAGTTTGAGCTGTATCCTCATAGTTGGTGTTGTGTTTTTCTTCGTACGCGGCTGCAGTTCGAAGCCGCCTGGGCCTTGACCAACATCGCGTCAGGAACGTCCCAGCAGACAAAGACGGTCATCGAGGCCGGAGCTGTGCCCATCTTCATCGAACTACTTAACTCAGACTTTGAGGATGTCCAAGAACAAGTAACGCAGTTTTTCAGCTTTAATTTTAAAACAGGATGTTATCGTTTTGATGCCCAGTAAGATAAACTGCCCGTGTTTGTGTGTACTTCAGGCTGTGTGGGCTTTGGGCAATATCGCCGGAGACAGTGCAGTGTGCAGGGACTATGTGCTGAATTGTAACATCCTTCCACCGCTGCTGTTGTAAGCTCCTTCATTGATTTTCGTTTTTGTGACGTACCATGACCAAGCCCAAACAAGTTTCTACCTGTGACATATTTCTGTCATGATGTTATCCTTTGGTTTTTTCAGACTTTTGACCAAATCTACTAGACTGACGATGACAAGGAATGCAGTATGGGCTCTGTCTAATCTCTGCAGAGGCAAAAATCCTCCACCTGCTTTTGAAAAGGTAACATTTCCACATAAACACAGTTCTTGCACTGTTAGAGTCTGGAATTAGATTTCGTAAAAAACATTCCAGTTTCCACACTTTTCCTCTTTGTTCATCTAAAAAAATTATCTAAAAGTGAAATATAAAGATCTTTTTTGTCTTCTCTTAACCTAGTTTTTTACTTTATTTTACTTTTAAATCTGTTTAAATATGTTTTGATGTCTTTTATCTTAATGTATGTTGTTGTTAACTTCTATGTATAAACACTTTGAGTTGCCTTCAGCCGTAGGATGCTATATAAATAAAGTTGCATTGGCTGGTGGGACTCAGTAAATATTTTGAATCGAGTTAATTGCAGGATCTGTAATTAATTAATTGCATTTTAATCGAAAACTATATATTGATAAAACAAGCAACATTTTCAATTCAAAAACCAATGATAGTCATTTCCAGCCCCATCAAATTGTTTTTTGAAGTAAAATTTAACCCCCAGTGGCCCAGTAGAAGCAGCTTTGTTGTCCATCGCTGTTTGTGGATGTTGCTTGTGCGTCAGATTTACGGATGTATCAGAAACAGGCAAATACAAAGGTTTCCGGCCAGAGCCTTTTGTATGTTTAAAAAAAAAACAAAACAAAAAACCAAGCAATTATTTGCATTAAAAAATTTTACGTGTTAAAATCTTTGTAAATCTATGTAATTAACTAATCGCAGTTACCGTGTTAAAGTCTTGGCCCTAAGATTTTTACATTAATTTATATTTGAATGACATCCTCTTATTGGTAACACTAAAACCTGTATTTTTTCCCACGATTTGTTGTTTTGGTTTTTCATACGTTGAACTAATAGATAAATCTAAATTCATTCAAAAATCCAAAACTTGCTATCTCACTGCTGTTTTCCTGGTTTTATCTTTATATTTTTACCGCTAGACCATCTTTAGATCAGAGGTTTAAACTGGACCTATTGTTCTTAAACTAAGACCAAATTAGATGGCAGACAAATCATTAATACTTTCCCTTTTTTTTTTTGGATGATCACAAGCTGTGATTTCGAGATTCAGTATTTATTGTAAAACGATCCCATCTGGAGTTTAGAAGTTCAAGTGTTGGAGAATTCAGAAATGGAGTTGGTCTAAGATGCTCCAAATGCAAAAAAGGCAAAGAAATGATTCAGAATTGGGAGCCAAACATACTGTTGTGCTGTTTTATTTGTGGAACATAAAGATCTTTAAACCCAACTCAGTAAATGTTTCTCAAATGTTCAAAAAGTTCTGAAATCTGTCAGGATGATCTTGAGTTCTGTGTTTGAAGAAGTTTTTAATTGAAGATGGAAAATATGTTGGAACCGTGACTAAATGGCTAACAAACAAAAACAAGATTATGTTTCTTCGTTTTTAACTTTGCCTTCAAAAAGTAGCACAGTTAGCTACATGTTCTCTAGTACTGTTTCTCTGAGCCAGTCTGGTTGCCTTTCCTCAGGCTTGATCTTGGTCTGCAGAAACTTTAGAAGTTATTTAAAATAATCTTTTTTTTACTGTGTTGGTAAAAGTTCAGAAATTTGCTCCCACTCATCTTTTGGTCGATTTCCCCTTTTCTTTGTCAAGGAAAATGCTGAGCTCGTGTTATGTCTGATCATAAACTTGTGCTGTCTAGGTGTCGCCCTGCCTGCCTGTACTTTCCAGGCTGTTATTTAGCAGCGACCCAGACTTGCTGGCAGACGCCTGCTGGGCTCTGTCCTACCTCTCAGATGGCCCCAACGACAAGATCCAGGCCGTTATCGACTCCGGTGTCTGCAGGAGGCTCGTGGAGCTGCTCATGTAAGTTTGGGTTTCGCCCTGTCCGTTCTGCCATGCTTAAATTGGAGCTGTGAAAACATCTCCAGATTATCACTGTAACTATCTCTCCTCTTTACAGGCACACCGACTACAAGGTGGCCTCTCCTGCCTTGAGAGCTGTTGGAAACATCGTCACTGGAGATGACATACAGACACAGGTTTGTTTCATAAATCACTCCGTGTCTGAGTCGGGTCAGAACTTCAAGGAAGAAAAATACACCAACAGAGCCAGCATGTTGGGAGGAGTTTCACTTGCAGTGTGAATTATGTATTTACATTAAGTAGCTCCCTTACAGCTTGTTAAACCAGTTATGAGGGATAAACCCTGAAAGGAACAGCCTTTCTTAGTTAAACCATGTCTGCCTGGTTATTTGTTGTGTTTAGGTGGTGTTGAACTGCTCAGCTTTACCCTGCCTGCTGCACCTTCTCAGCAGTCCTAAAGAGTCGATCCGTAAGGAAGCCTGCTGGACCATCTCCAACATCACAGCTGGAAACCGAGCACAAATACAGGTGACCTTTACACATCACGGGTACAGAAACGAGCTGTGAGAACTCTCCTGGTGTCCATAGGTAGCCTTTAGATGGAGTTAGTTTGAGTTAAGTTTTTCCCCCAAATTTTTATAATTATCAGTGGGAATGAGATTTGAAAAAGTGGTGCGAATGTAAGCAATTTCACTGTTTAAGAAGCGGGGGCGGGGGGTTCCGAATCACAGCTAGGAGTTGTGTGTTTCATCACATATAAAGTTTCTTCCAAATGGATTCTCACTCCTTTTACTTTTGCAAATATTTTGGTGTTAAAATCATAATGGATTTAATTGGCTTTATGTGATAGACCCGACACAAACTGGTGCAGATCTGTGAAATGGAATATTTTTTTTTTTTTTTTTTTTTTTTTTTCAAAAATATTAGAAAAATGTGGCAAGCTTTGGTATTTAGCTCCCTAATTAGGCATTTAATTGTAAACATGAGAGGAGGTAGACGTATAATTTTCTGGCCTACATGCAATAAGGGTTGTGTGGTGGAAAACTAACATTTACATATCATCCTGAACACACCAACACCCACTGTACAATATTGTGGTGGCAGCATGCTGTGCTTTCCTCCTCCTGCTTAGGGTTAGGTCAGAGTTGATGGGGAGCTATACCCTTAAGGGGGCTGACAACAGGTGCACGCCACACTTTTCTTTTTCTTTTTTTTTTTTTTTTCTTTGGAAAATGATTTTGAAAACCACATTTTTTTTTTTTTTTTTTTTTTTTTACCGTGTGTTGCCCATCGCATGTTATCCCCACAAAATGTATTAAATGTGTGATTGGGATGTGACCAAATGTTAAAAAGTGTAAAAACTTTTGAAAAGCTCTTCGTGCTGCATGTTTAAATTTGCTGCTTTTCTCCCATTTGCCTTCCTTGAATCATTCAAACTCTTCTGTATTATTATTATTATTATTATTATTATTATTATGTAAAGGGTTTATTATCCAGATGCATTGTAATGCAGTGTTTCATTCCAAGCACAATCTGCTCCAACTCTCAGAATGATTGACAGGTCTGTTTTATTCACTGTGAAGGAAATCACTGTTGCTGTTACATCAGTAATATGACACCTCTATGAATATTTAATATATTAAGCTTAAATATTCCACATTTGTCTGTGTTACTCTATCATCTTGTGGACAAATCCCTTCAAGAAGCCGCAAGTATTGTAAAGTGTGCTTGGTTTGAGAAGCTGCCGCTGTAGCGAACCTCCTTCATGACTCAACAATGATCTCATTTTTTGTTTCTTTCTAGACGGTGATTGATGCCAACATCTTTCCAGTACTAATTGAAATTTTGCAGAAAGCCGAGTTCAGAACCAGAAAAGAAGCTGCCTGGGCCATCACCAACGCTACATCTGGAGGAACACCAGAGCAGATCAGGTAGACTGGAACGGTGCATCTTCCACAGTATATTAGCTGTTCAGTCAAACCCCAGTTTGACGTAGCGACGCCTGCTTCTGTTTACATTTTCTCAGCGATCGCTTTCTTACTCTTGTGAAGTCAGTTTCGTTGCAATCCATTGTTCTGATTGCACACTGGCAACCTTAAGCTTTAGATGACACTGCAGAAAACTTACAGCGGGGTCCTGCTGTTAATGCCACACCATGCTTTATTGTTTCTGCTAATAATGCATATGCCAGATGTTTAAAATATCCATGCACATGGGGTTATAAAATGGGTTATTTTCCTATACAAAATGGAAGTAATAAGGATAAAAAGGCGGGTTTATACACTTGAGTCTAAGTCAAGAGAAATTATGTTTAGTCGTAATCCGAAAGATGTCAACATATTAACCATTTATGTGTTGCTGTTTGTATTCAGGTATCTGGTGAACCTGGGCTGCATCAAGCCCCTGTGTGATCTACTGACTGTAATGGACTCTAAGATTGTTCAGGTGGCTCTCAATGGGCTGGAAAACATCCTGCGGCTGGGCGAGCAGGAGGCCAAGCAGGAGAACAACGGCACTGGAGTTAATCCTTACTGCAGCCTCATCGAAGAAGCCTACGGTACTCTGCTCACAAATATGAATACCGAGTCTTTATGGTGGAGGTTTATTAAGCATTTTGCCATTTCTTAATACAAGTTACTTATTTTTTGGACTGTGAACATCTTTGTATGCTTGTCTTTTTTTTTTTTTTTTTTTAAATACTCATGACTTATAATTCTGGTTTCCAAATTTATGTTTGATAAAAGAGCAACCGACTTTAATAAGATGGTGATACCAGACTATTGTTTAGACATGCAGGAGTTAGATTTTCCAAGACAATTTCCAATAAGACTTGAACCTGCAGATACTCATTTGACTGATTCAGTTTTCTCTTTAAGAACTTTAAAAAAAAAAAAAAAAAAAAAAAAAAGTAAAAACAATTATTATGCTTTCTGGAAAAATTGGAAATCGTTTATGAATATTTGATCAAAATAAAGCGATAATTCCTCTAAAACAGACCAGAGAAACAGAGAAGTGAAAGTAAAATCCTGCAGATCATGAGATGACGGGATCTATTAATACAATCCAAATAAATTAGTGTCCCTCAATCGAATTCGGTGTTTTACAAGGCAGATTTACTTGTGCTGCTCAAATATGGAAAAAATAATCACTATTTTTAAGTTCAATATTGAAACTATAATCGTCAAGATTACTCACCAAGTTTAGAAACACGTTTCATTCATTGCACCTAAAAACTAAAAAAAAAAACAAAAACTAATTTCCCCTAATTCCATTTATATTTAATGAATTCCATGCTTTACAATGTAGCTTAGTTTTTCCTATATATATATATATATATATATATATATATATATATATATATATATATATATATATATATATATATATATAAAACATTTCAACAATTTACTACAAAACCCCAAGGTCAGAAGTGTTTTTGTACAATCAGTGGCTTCTGTTGAGCAGGTGGAATAACACAAAGGGACCAGAGGTTGCAGCAACCTTCATGGTCTCTGTTTCGAATGTTGGACGAGTTTAATTAGTCAGTTAAAGCCCATAACAAAATTCCATGATGTTTGGAGTTTTATACAGGTTTCTTCCATCTGTGTTTTTCACATACTGAAAGCTCGGTGTGACCCACTAATTTAAATAGGGATCATTTCTGTTGGGGGCAATTACCGTATTTTCTGGACTATAAGTCGCATTTATTTAGAAATTCTCAAACGTGAGGGGGACCTCGTCCGTGTGGATGAAAGGTTCCAGTGACACGTTGTGTTCAGTTGCCTGCTTTTTACAGGTGTCCACGCTCCCTTTTAAAAAGTTTTTAAAAGTCTTAAATATGTGTATCTATCTAAAATTAAGGATTAAGGCCTTGAAATGTCTGAAATTCATAAAAAAAAAAAAAAAAAAAAAAAAGTAATTTGGCCTTAAAAATGTTAATCACGGGTCTTAAATTTTGTCGCGGCAGGGCTATTTTTTAAGTTTGAGTCGCGCGCAGACGTCTTCATTGCGTTCTGTGACACAAAGCCATTGAAGCTACTGCTAACTAGCTGCTAATAAACCCATAGTAGCTAGCTAGGGGTTTTTTTGCATCTGTCATGGGTAAGTGCAAATTTATCTCCAGTTGTCTGGTTGCCCACCTCTGTTGCCAACCCATACAATGCTAGGTGCATTATGTCCAAAAAAGCTTGGCGCTATGGGGGTTAAGACTGTAGAGAGCATTGTAAAATATGCAATTTTCTTCTGTAAATTTCTGTTCTGTCTTACATTTCATTCATAATGGTCTTCAGTTTTTAAAAATGTGTCGTGTCTATATAGTCACAGGACCAGCCAAACTATGAAAAAAAAAACTGTGACTTATAGTCCGGAAAATACGGTACATTCTTTGCATTATTGTTTTAAACAGGAATTGGAAATGAAATCCAAATCTGATTGTTTTCACTGCTCTAAATTAAAGGTTCATGATCCACCTCTAACCCTCCTCTGGTCGGTCAGAAATCACAACAGGAGACGACGATGTCCTGCACAGCTATGCGCTCTGTGCAGGGTGAAAGGAGGTGTTGGCATCGACAGCTGGACAGTGCACTTAACCCCAACTTACTTAGGCCCTAAGAAGCTTGTTTTATCATGATTGATCTTTTAATATTCTGATCACAGGCTTTGTCAAACTATGTGTGTGAGGCGGCAGTCATCAATACACAGCTCTGAAGTTAAGCAGAATTTTTCTTAGATTTTTAAACACAAAATGAGTAAAGTCGACATTTTAAGCTATATTTAGCACTGCTGACAACAGTCTGCGTGCGTACAATCCATCGTGTTCCATGATGAACTGAACTGTTCTAAAGGACAAAACAAAGGCAACTTTCCCGTGAACTGCTGATGTCTCGCCCCCTGGGTAAAAAAAAAGAAAAGAATAGCACAGTCATGCCACTGTAGAAATGAGTTTATTTCACAAAAGCTTCTGACTTCAGTTTTTTTTTTTTTTTTTTTTTTAATCTCCACTGCTAATGACAATAGCAGAATCTTGGAGGCTCATTAACAACTTCCAAGCCTAAGAATGTTATCATTAGGAGTCCTTTAAGCACTTCTGAACGGTTCATTCACAGATCCGAAAAAAGTTTTCTGATTGGCTGATCATGGTCAATCAAAATTCCCCAGTTCTGGCCAGCAGACAAGTGCTCAATTTATTTCTAAGATTTCTTGAATTTGAATCCAAATCTCAAACAGTTAAGGTTTATCTCAATTCTTACTACAGGCAAATCTGTTTTTTGTTGTTTTTTTTTTTTTTCCTCCCCTCATTATTGTTATTTGCTTATATTTATTTATTTTATTTTTTTTACAGGACTAGACAAGATTGAGTTCCTCCAGAGCCACGACAACCAGGAGATCTACCAGAAGGCGTTTGACCTGATTGAGCGCTACTTCGGTGTGGAGGATGAAGATAGCAGTCTTGCTCCTCAGGTGGACCAGGCCAACCAGCAGTTCCTATTCCCTCAGCAAGAAGCTCCAATGGAGGGCTTCCAGCTCTAAATCTTCTTAAGTACACCACTCACCCCTGTCCCATCTGTATACTCCCCCATTTTGTGGAAGGCCCCATGATGCCTGAGTCATGCCACTGTGCTCTCTCGCCTGATCTCTCCAAACACACACACACACACACACACACACACACACACACACAAAGCCACTCTTTGGAGGAAAGCTTAAACTGTCGCCCTCTTTAAGCCCTAAAACCGCCCTCAAAAAGCTCACAGGGCAGACTTGTTTTTTTTTTTGTTGTTGTTGTTTTTTTTTTCGCTGGCTGTTGGGAGCATTTCTCACAAACTCATAACCAAGTTGGGGGAACTGATCACCTGAAAACCCGAAGCGGTTTGAAACGTGCACACCCGGACTTCTTCCTGCCGTTTGGTAGCTCTTAGCTCCGCTTGCTGGCAGCAACCAGAATTTATTGAAATCTCTTCACCGGTAGGACATTCCTGTTTTCTGGATTACCCATGCATCCCCTCGCAGTCCACAAACAGGGGGCGCCCAGTTTATGACAGTGTGATTTTGTGCAATGCAGAATACACCCCCAACCCTCCCCCTTTTTTTTTTTTTTTTTTGTTTTTAGTTTTTATTATTTACCTCTAACCCTTATTTATCTTCTCCTTTTATAGGTATTTTTCTTTTTCTGTAAATGGAAAGGTTTTTGTTGCTTCTTTAAAGAGATCCCCTAATTGTTAGGCTTGGGGCTGGCCTAAACCCGCTGCCCAAGCAAAGGGATGACTTTTAAGTTGTAGGGGGAGGGAATAGATGAGATGCAATAGAATAAATCGAAACTAGGAAGGACTGTGATTGGGATTTTGGTGAAGGTTAAGAATTTTTCTTTAACCATTAAAAAGAAATCCAAGTTTTTTGAGGGCGGGATATTTGAATATCCTTTGTTCATTGTTTGCTGTGTTAATAACATTTGAATTATGAAGTGATCTATTAAACAAGGCCTAGTTTAGGGGTCGTGGTGCAGCAGCAAACCTAACTTCTTTTTCTATCTGGCTGAATTTAAAAAAGGTGAAAAACCTGCAGTAGTGAAAGTTTCATAGCGTTATAACTGAACCCCTCTGCTGTGTTAATGGGTTTCTGCTTGGTAGTCAGGCCCTGTGGCCCCCCTCCCCCCACACTTTAATTGTATGGTGGGGTTTCTGCATGGTGTTCCATTACTCTGCCTGCAGCTGCCGAGGATTCCTCGCCAAACACAACCTGTTGATATAGAGAGGTGAAACGCTCCTCGTAAACAACATGCGGAGTTCAACGAAAAAGCTGGACTATAACGCGATAACTTTAGGTGGTGTGAATAGTGATAGTTTAGTGACCACGGTGGTGTTTTCTTTAGTGGTAGAGTTGATTAATAGCCTCTGGCGTTCAATATCACTATATCTTTGAGGAATGGAGATGACAACCGCTAACGACTTTTGCATGGGACAGTTGTGCTTACGTGTGGGTGTTGTTCATGTAAATAGGCTCTTCCTCTGCCCAGCCGGGATGATTCTGCTGCTTCTGTGTGGGTCTAATAACAGCTGGAGGGTTGGGATAAACAATATTATCTCTGAAGATAAGTGACAAGCCTAACTGCAACAAAAGTTCAAGTATCTAAATGGTAGTATATTTGGATTTTGATGTATTTGCATTAATATATATATCTGTGTACACTTCATGCACACTTGCATACAAACACCAGCTGAAACACACCTCACACAGATGAGTGGCTAGAAGCAAAAACTAGCTTCCATTTTTTTTTTTTTTTTTTTTTTTTTTTTTAACAAAAAGGGGTAAAATGTTGATTTTTCAGCACAGACTTTCTTTAGTTCCCATTTATTCTGTAGTATTTAATATTTTGTTGAATGAATTGATCAAATGAAGAGTTTCTTATTGTTATGGAGACTTGTAGTTGTTTCTAGCCACAGGACTTCTGATGGTTGAGATTAGCTGAGTTCACCCTGACCACAGATCGGCTCTGCTTTCAGTCGCTGGTCAGTGTTGAGGCGCTCTAGATGAAGTAGAAGTGTGCTCGTGTGAGTTTTGACTGACAGGCGCTGTGTGAGGGAGTAGGTTGATTGACTCTATCAAGAATATGTCCAAATCAGTCGGTGGGGGGGACCGCTGCTGTTCTGTGGATTACTGAAGCACTCAAATGTATGGAAGATGAACACAATCAGGTTTCTTTAAAGTAACCAAATAAAACAATCTCCTGAGGATTATTCTGAGTTTTTTTGAAACCCAAAGTGGTAAACGATATTTATAATATATGTGGTTGCAGTTGGAGGTTTTTATCCACTCATGGTGGATGTGTCATATTCATTTTGGGCTTTTTAATGCTTCTGAGTTGTGGAAGGATGAAGCAATTTATGACTTAACAAAAAAAGAACATTGTTTTGATGAATCACTTAATTCTAGATTTTTGTCTGAGCAAGGCAGTCTGAATCATTCCTACAGGCTCAAATATATGCATGTACACCCCCCCCACTTGTAATTAGCAAGCTCAGAGGGATCCAGTTTATGTAAATGAGTTGGATTCCTCAGAGACCTTGCTTTTAAGCATATTCCATAAGTTTGATTTGAGAGGAAGGGAAATATTTTCGAGGTTGTTCTCTTAATTATTCCTTTGCACCATGATGCTGCCACCACCGTGTTTAACAGGTGATGCCGTATAGCTCCCTCTTTCTCATCTGACCTTCCTCCCGAATCACTTTGGCTCGTCCATGGGAGCAAATTTCCATCCAGCATGAAGTCGTCTAGTTTGGAAGAGGAAAGCGATCGACTCATTTAAAATGACCATCTCTGCCAAGACGAGTCGTCAAGGTTTCGTCTTGTCCAGAGACCTTTTAGAGAAGCATATTGGGGGGTGGTGTATGTGTAATTATGAACCTGTGTGGACAGAAAATCCACAATAAATTCCTAATTTTTCTTCTTAATGCAAACAACTTGGATTCATTTTATCAACCCAGACAGGATGAAGAATGCTTCAGAGGCATTAAAACCCAGTCACTGTGACATTCATGCGCATAATTATTGAAAGTAAACCTCTGACTGGTATTTCTCACACGTCAAGCACCATTCTGTAAGATGTGTTAAACACGATCTGATGGCTGAATCTGTGCTGAGTTTTATCCGCAGAATACGAGCGTTCCCAGCTGACCCGAGGAGTCGAATCATGAATTAAGCATCAACATCTTACCTCTACCTGACGGAAGTGTAGAGTCGCATTTAGACCCTGAAGTCTGGTTTCCTGGCCAATTCTGTGCTTGGCCTACAAATATAATGCCAGAATTGCAATATATATAAATACATATATATATATATATATATAAATACATATATAGCTATATAAAAAAAAATCATTGCATCAACAAGGAGAGAAAAAAAAAGTTTATATTTCTTAAAAATCCAAATGCACTCCTGCTCACTAAAGTGCCAATCCGACCAACAAAGACTGGAGGATCCTGCGTTTCTGTCTTTGACTTGTAGATTATTTCTTTATATCTTTATTTACTTGAATGTGCACGTTTTTGTGCGAACCATTGCTGCTCTATTTTCCTTATCTTTCAAGTTACGTTATTTGCCATTGTTTCTTAAAGTGGCATTCTTTAACAATGATGTCTAATTATCTGGGTTGGTGGGGGGGGGGACTGACACGACAACATAAAACTAATGTTTTTCATCATTTTTTTTTTTTTTTTTTTTCTTTCCCATTGATGGAACGGTTTCTATTACTCTTGTAGTGGTTTTAACTGTGTGTAGCCAAGCTGTGGATGTGGGGAATCATACCACTGGTTTCTGTTGAGACTGGTGTTGCCTTTAGCATTGAGTTCAAGTTGAGGCCCTTGTATGAAAAGTAGAACGTAGCTGCACTTGATGCAGATGTATACCTAGAAATGACCATCATAGCAGACTGATGCAGGCACCAATCTCACTGCCAGTTAGTTTACCAAAGTTTTGGCATCCTCATCGCAGCATTTTCAGTCCCTCCCTGAGAGAAAAAAACTTTTCTTTTCTTTTTTTTTTTCCTCCCAAATTTAAGCTCAGTTTAATCTAATTCCGAAAACTGCATTCAAAGCTCAGAGACGGAAAAGGCCCACCTACATAAGCCTGATCTCACGAGACTGAGGTTTGTTTTTTTTTTTTTTTTTGTTTGTTTTTTTTTTTTTTTTGGGGGGGGGGTGTTTCTGAGTTTTTAAAATGTGGGATTCAGAAAAAGTGCAGCGATTTACATTAAAAAGTGTTATAATTTAAACTATGTATGTTCTCATACATCGACAGGGATTCAAATACAATTCTAATCACTTCTGAGAAGTGGAGAAAAAAAAAAAGCCTCAATAGAACTTGTTTCAGGATGAATTAAGCGTAAAAGAAGAAGAATAGGTGGTGAGTATCCAAAAGCCTTTCTGCTTCTCTTCTTTTCCTGGTCAAGATCTGGTGATTCCTATCAGTTTTAGGATATTTGATTGTTTCAGTCAGGCTGCACGATCAGGAAGCTTGTTACTTATAGGGGAGTGAGTAAAAAAAATCTCTTCAAAAAAAAAGAAAAAAGAAAAAGTTTCAGATCTTAACTTGTCTTCCGTCCTGGACGCTTTTGGTGTCTTCACGAAAATCTAAAGCTGCGCTCAGCTCAGTGTCTCTATGCTACAGATGTTTACAATGCTCCTTGTTTGTAAAATCCTATTTGTATGCCATCACTAACCAGTCCTGATGCATTCTCTGCTCTGGTCCTCTCATTTCTTTCTCTCCTATTTATTTTCTCGTTCCTGGTCAGTACTTTTCTTTTGCTCCAAATTAACCATGTTATACTGTGACTCGACTGGACTTTACCGACGGTATGAATGAGTGACGAGAACCTAACACACTTCAGCTGAACATGACACACAAACATAAACATGGAAGAGAAAAAAAGCGCATACAGGAATCTGCAACAATATTAGAGATGTAAAGAAACTATGGAATTTAACATTGTTCAGAGGAAATAATGTACAAAACAAATAAAGTTATGTTTCAACCCTTTCATGGATGTTCTTCATTCTTATCTGGGAATCGTGAAGGAGGGGAAACTGGACCCCTGGAGAGAGATACTACTACATTTTGGCCAAATAGGACCATTGTGGTTTGCTAGAGGCAGAAAAGGACTTGAGGTTGGATCCAAGAACACTTATGTGTTAGAATGGCCCAGTCAAAGTCTAGATATGATTCTAATTGAAAGTTGGTGACAAGACCTAAAAATTGCTGTTCACAGATGCTCTCCATCTGTTCTGACTATTGAGCTATTTTGCAAAGTTTCAGTCTGTGTGGAAAGCCGGTTGACCCAAAAGTCAACTGTGAACCAGAAAATTGTAGCATTCACTTTATTTTTAATTTTTTTTTTTTTTTTTTTTTTTTTTTTTTTTTTTTTTTTTTGTTATACAAAAAATGTGAAAATCATGCATGATTTTTCCTTCTACCTCACAACGCTGCTTTGCATTAGTGTATCGCATAAAATCATAAAATACACTGAAGTTCGGCAGCTATGTCAAAATCTGGAAATGTTCAAGGTTGATGAATACTCTTGCAATGCACTGTACATTACACAAGACATGAAAGCTTTACGGAACTTCTTCAGGGGATACACTATGGCACAATTGTTGGTGGTGTTTTCTTGCAACAAGTAGATCTTGGGTCTTTCTCCAGGCATTTTGTGTATTTATCCTTACAACTTGAGTCTTTTTGGGTACTTCCTCCCATAGTTCATAAACATCCATGTCGAGTCAGCGCTATCCAAACTTCTTGTCACATTAGCTACAATTGTCAAGTCAGAAGTAGTTGCTGGCCAAAAAAAAAATTAAGTTTTATTTTAAAATGGATGGATTTCTCCATGCTTTTAGCATTGTGCAACATAGCTTTAGGTCTTACCGATTGCTTAGGCATCTGGTCAGTAACTTTTATAATCCCTCATTTCTAATAAAATTTGTCTGGAGCTGTAAAACGCAAGTGACCCTTTGAAAGAAGCGAGTCTATCAAGTTTTATGAACGCCTGCTGTAATAATTATGTTTTATAGTTTAACTGAAGAATGAGGTATTTATACGTATTATTAGATATAAACCAAGGACTTAAAAAGACTAAACAGCCTGATAAGGAAGGCTGGTTCTGTTCTGGGGATGACTGTGGAATCTCTGGAGATGATGGTGAAAAGAAGGATTTTACATAAAATCAAGAAAATTATAGACAGCCCTGAGCATCCTCTTCATGAGACTGTCAGAAAACAAGTCTTCAATCAGAGGCTTCTTCAGAGTTGCTGTAATACAGACCGCTACAGCAGATCCTTCCTGCCCACAGCCATCAGCATCTAGAACAATTTTGAAGAACCTTAAATGAGTACATGTAATTTCCCTTTAGGATTGATAAAGTATTTTTGAATTGAATTATGTAATTTTATGGTTTTAGAACAAAAAAAATGTCTAATGAGAAGACAATAAAGCCATTTTCCTGAATGAAGTGTTCCAAATTCATAAGTTTATTGGTATAGCACATTTCATCAACAAGGCAGTTCAAAGTGCTTTACACCACAAAAACATAATACAGTAATCAACTATGAAAGAAGCAAACATGACATTTTGCCATTAAGCAAATATACATCAAATATATTAATCGATGTTCCAGTTACAAGGAATCAAAGGCGACGCTAAACAGGTGGGCTTTTAGCCTTGTTTTAAAGAAACTGTTTCAGTTTGCTAATTCTATGCAAATATAGCATTAAATAACATTGAAAACATGCTAGAACTTTACCTTTTTTTTTTTTTTTTATCTTTTATGTTTAGAATATTGCTCAGGTCGTTAACGTTTTCAACCAAAGTTATGAAGAGCCACTGAGACGGGCCCAATGAACCACAGGTTGCACACCCCTGGCGGCTGTTGATGAAAACCATCCTCTAAGCATGATACTAACACCACCATACTTTTAATTTTACTATCATCAAATAAACTTTTCTGTTACTGAAAGGGTGTTTTATTTATAAACCACGAGTGAATCTTGTTTTCAGGTTAATAGGTAAGTACTTTTTTACTGTCTTTAACAGCATATATTTATTTATGTAGAGCATAACACAATGAATCCCATAGAGGGCGCCAAGCAGCCCATTGAAGCTTGAACCGTGTTTTAAATGAACGAAGAACAGAAATCCAAAGTTATGACCGGAAGTTAGATATTTCAACACAGCCTCACGCTGGTAACGAAGCCTGCTTCTTCACAGATACATTAACAGTTTCCCTCTGGAGTGTTCAGGTAACGAAGTGTGTGTGATGGGGCGAACGTATATAAACCCCTCCATGTTTATGGTGGTTGGTTGTAAATCGTTTCTGGCTCCTGTCTCAAGCTAAAGCTGCTCTAGTGGCAGTTTGAGCTAAATGTAGCTGCTAACCAGGGTTAGCCTGTGCTGGAATGGAAACTGAAAGCTCTTAATAGTGCCTGGAATTACTCAGAAATAATTCTAGTCGGACATATTTTTTTTTAGCTTGGTTAAAATATGTCGCATGTTTAAAAGTGTTTACTAACTTAATATGACATTTTTACCAGTTTATTTTATTTATTCGCTTCGAAGCAGTTGAGTCTTTAGACAAAATGTTCTTCTAAATCGATATATCTGACTGCAGTTTAAAAGTTTCCAGGTCGTTGGTTTTTTAAATAGTTTTAGTTTATTTTATTTAGATATGAAAAACCAAGACACGGAAGAGTCCCTCAGCAGTCCTGGCAATGAGGATGCTCCACCCACAGCTGAAGTCTCTGAAGCACCTCCACCTGCAGCTGACGCGGCTAAAGACGACTCGGACAGCAACAGCCCCAAACAGGCCGAATCACAGAGCCCACACGCAGAAACTCCTCCGCTAACCAACGAGGGAGGGAATGAAGGTCAGTAATTTCAATGTAAACTACTCTTTAGCAGCTGATGCGATTCTGAAACGACCCTCTACCTGCTGTGTCTAGTTGCCGAGTCTCAGTGCGACATGGCAGAAGAGCTGAGCCGGCAACTGGAGGACATCCTCAGCACTTACTGCCGAGAGAGCCTTCAGGACGACGCTGGTGCCTTGTTCAACGGTCAGTCGCACAGCCCCATGCTCAACGGTGAGAAGGAAGACGACAAGTCGGAGGAGGGCAAAGTCAACGGAGCAGAGAAGGAGCAGAAGAGGACTCAGGAGAAGAAGAAAGTGAAGGGTCTGGGTAGGAAACGGATGGCTTGTATAAAGTTCTGTCGGCTGATTCGAGTACTGTTTTATTAAATAGGACTATTTTCAATGTAATTTATCTTTGTGTTATGTTATGCAGGGAAAGAGATCACACTCCTCATGCAGACTCTGAACACTCTGAGCACGCCTGAGGAAAAGCTGGCAGGCCTCTGCAAAAAGTATGCTGACCTGGTGAGTGACTCTAGCACACTGACCTGTTTAACCAGGAATCTCGTCAGTAAATTCTGTCCTGGTTTAAAAGAAAGAATAAAATCATACATTAAGCTTCAGGTTTAGTTTGCAGACATGTATCTGAAGCCAACAGGCAAGCTAATACAGTGTATCCAGAAAGTATTGACAGGACTTCACCGTTTCCACATTTTGTTACTTTACAGCCTTATTCTGAAATACTTTAAATTCAGTTTTCCCTGAAAACTTTATACACAACTCCTCATAATGACGTGGGAAATGAGGTTTTCTGTTTTGTGTTTTGTTTTTTTTTTTTTTTTTTTTTTTTTTTTTTTGTTGTTTTTTTTTTTTGTTTGGTTGTTTCAAAAATATAAAAAAAAAAAAAAAAAAAAAAAACAACAGATCACATGTATATAGAGCATTGCCAGCCGATGCATACTTTATAGATGCACCTTTTGCTGCAGTTCCATTGCCCATATAATTGAGCAAATTGGAATTATGAAAATAAATTTGCTTAATGGAAACACGCCAACTTATAAAAAAAAACTTGCGTTTTTTGATCAAACTTTTTGCACTGGGCTGAGGTGGTCTTTTGGCCGTACCGATATTTGTGTATTTTGTGAAACTGCAATAGAAACACTTTTTTCGCATCACGCCAGTTTGTATACAGCAGCAATGTGCTTATTCGTAGGCACTGGCCTCGTTGGACAACGCGCAGCCGGCTGCACCAGATGTCTATAGCATCACACAGTTCATCAGAAGTTGAGTTTGTCATTTCAGAGTGTTGAATCCATAGGTCTTCAGTAAAATCACTGACTACAATTTCCCCCCAAAAATGCCCCCTATACAGTTGAAACCAGAAGTTTGCATACACCAAATAAAAACACACATACACATCTTTTTCTTCACTGTCTGAAGATAAATCAGACCAAGCTTCTCTTGCTGTCGGGCAGTTAGATTTACCAAAATTATTTCTATTTGCTAAGTGCCAGGAAACTTAGCAAGAACATTGTTTAGAGATTTATTTTTTATTTATTTTTTTTTTTGTAACTTTCTTTGAAATCAAAAGTTTACATACAGGTCAGTGTCAGGGATTATTGTCTTTGGGATGGTTTGGCCACATGATGATCTTCTCCAGATTTGTTCCTTGAGATTATCCTGTCTTGGAGGTCTACAGACAATCCCTTTCATCTAATGCTCGGTCTGTGCTGTGGCACACACTGCCAACTGTAAGTCCTTATCTAGACAGGTGTGTGCCTTTGCAGATTTTTTCTGATCAACTCAGCTGATCTCCAGATGAGTTGTAGAAACTTCTCAGGAATGATCAGTGAGAACAGGAAACACCTGCGCTCAGTTTTCAGCTTCACGGCAGACTGTGAATACTTATGTACATGTGATTTCTTAGTTTTTTAATGTGTTTACAAAATCCGTTTTAGAATAAGGCTGTAACTAAACAAAATGTGGAAAACCTTTCCGTATGTTCTGTAACTACAGAAAGTTACCTTTTCAGTTTGGCTGTTTTTGAAGCATTTTCAAACATATGGATTAAGGTGAGTGTAATGTTACTGTTCCCTGCCAGTTCTTCAATTCAATGAACTGAAAGTGCCTTGGAAACCTTTCATACCCTTCAGATGTTTGTTGTAGCACATTAGTGAACAAACATCATTATGGAAACCAAGGAGCACAGCAGACAGGTCAGGGAGAAGGGGAAAAGTTAAAAGTAGGGCTTGATGGTGAAATAATGTCCCCCATTCAGTTTCACCATCTGAAAATCCGAAAGAGTATAGTAGACAAAGTCATGGCTGTCCACTTAAACTGACAGACAGCACGACAACAAGCCTTAACAATACAGCCAAAGTTCCAATGGACTGGTTAAGATCAAAGAGTACTCATTTGTTAGAATGGCCTAGTCCAAGTCAAGACATCAGATGTGCAAATATGGTAAAAACAGACCCCAGAAGACTTTGACCTGTCACTTTGTTCACAAAGTGTTGAGTCAGGAAGACTGAATGTTTTTTTTTTTTTTTTTTTTTTTTTTTGGCCAAAAATTTCAGCTATGTATAATTTTCTTTCCACTTCATTATGGCAGACTTTATCTTAATCTGTCTTATAATATCCCAATAAAATACATAAAAGTTGCGGTTGTAAGATGACAAAATGGAAAAGGTATAAATCAGTCCCTCCAGTTTTTCAGGATTCCACGATCACAGAAGTTAACACAAAATCAACACATCCCCACTAGGCCTGAAACGATTAATCATGATGAATCGATTATTGAAATAATCGCCAACTAATTCCGTAATCGGACAATTAATTGGAGTATAAAGACTCAAAAAAAGTCCATTTGCTGAAAGAACAACATTCTCAGAGCAGTAATTGAGCCAAAATTGTACAAAAGTATTTCTGTTTTACCCAGAACTCCTCAAGCGGCCTAGTTTTAGCTTCACCGGTTCAAAGTCTGTAAAGAAAATCTCCTGTTAAACACCTTTTGCTGTCCAATTATTAATTAGTTAATCCAAAAATTGATAGAATAATCGGTAACTAA
The DNA here is from genome assembly GCA_014839685.1 of Anableps anableps. NCBI lineage: Eukaryota > Metazoa > Chordata > Actinopteri > Cyprinodontiformes > Anablepidae > Anableps > Anableps anableps. The sequence continues at coordinate 7,899,246 of CM026079.1, forward strand.
AATAATCGTTAGTTGTAGCACTAATCGCCACATTTTTTCGTGCTAATGCATAATTGTGAGTTTATTTCAGATTTTCTGCAAAAATGGTCAAAAACATTTGGTTTAAGTGAGTGCTAACTCCCACCTGCAGGTGGCAGTATTTCTTACTTCTTCTACACTGCTGCTACAGCCTTACTTGATGTCCAGTTGAAGTCCTTGATTGATGTTGCTAGTAACAAAAAGTCACATTTGCCGTCGCAAATATTTCTCAAGTAGCTCCACAAAATCTGATTTTGATTGCAAAACAATCACAAAATCCTGAGAAAAAGTATCTTTATTTTTAAAATCTTTAAGAGTAGCAGCATAGAAAAGAACCTATTTGACGCAAGCAATCAACCCAAAAGCATGTTTTTGTTTGTTTCTTTTTAAATCCCTCTTTTAGGTGGAAGAGCATCGCACAACCCAGAAACAGATGCGGGCGCTGCAGAAGAAGCAGAACCAGCTGGTGCAGGAGAAAGACAACCTGAGGAATGAACACAGCAAGGCCATCCTGGCCCGCAGCAAGCTGGAGAGCCTCTGCAGGGAGCTGCAGAGACACAACCGCACGCTCAAGGTACCAAACGGCCGCTTTCGATCCGTTTTTGTCCCAAACGTCCGAGCCTAGCTAGTACTCATTCCTCTCATTACGCAGGAGGAAGGAATCCAGAGAACACGGCTGGAGGAGGAGAAAAGGAAGGAGGTGACGTCCCACTTCCAGGCGACTCTGAACGACATCCAGGCTCAGATGGAGCAGCACAACGAGAGGAACGCCAGCCTCCGACAGGAGAACGCCGAGCTGGCCGAGAAACTCAAGAAGCTGTACGAGCAGTACAAACTACGGGAAGAGGTGAGCAGGAGCTTCTTCTCGTATCTGCATTCATTTTGAATCACCGAGTTGTATTTAAGGGACTGTGTGTAACCTGGAAACAGCACATAGACAAAGTGGTGAAGCACAAAGACCTGCAGCAACAGCTGGTGGATGCAAAGCTGCACCAGGCGCAGGAGCTGCTGAAGGAGTCGGAGGAACGACACGAGCGGGAGAAAGACTTCGTGAGCATCATTTAGAGAAACTGAATGCGCCCTGTTGGCTGTTTATGTGAAAACCGCTCATCCTTTCCGCTTCGTTCTAAATCTGCAGCTGCTGAAGGAAGCCGTGGAGTCTCAGAGGATGTGCGAGTTGATGAAGCAGCAAGAGGTCCACTTAAAACAGCAGGTGCGGCCTGATATTTCCACCTCAGACTTGTCTGGTTGCAGTAAAATTCAGCTCTGTAATCCAGCTCCGGCTGCGGTATCTTCCTAGCTGTCGCTGTACACGGAAAAGTTCGAGGAGTTCCAGACCACGTTGTCCAAGAGCAATGAAGTCTTCACCACCTTTAAGCAGGAGATGGAAAAGGTGCGAAATCTTAGCAGAGATGTTATTTGAGTTGTTTTCAGCTTTCTGTAACGTCGCTCTGTGGTTTTGTCCGCACGCAGATGACGAAGAAGATCAAAAAGCTTGAGAAGGAAACGGCGATGTACCGCTCCAGGTGGGAGAGCAGCAACAAGGCTCTGCTGGAGATGGCTGAGGAGGTAAAGCTGTGTGTTCTGCTCCAGAATATGAAAGTAAAGCTCACGGTTTTTTAGACTTCTCTTATATCGCAAAGAACACTATAAATCGTCGCAGTCTGGGGCCCAGGTAATGTTTGCAAGGCAAGGTTTACACCGGACAGTCGGATGCCTGGGAGCTGCCTGTAAGAAATCACTCCACTTACACTTTAGATTATCTCCATAAAATTCAACCTCTTACGTTTTGTCACCTTACAAACACAAGCTTTTATGGATTTTATGGCTAAAAAACGTATCACGATAGAATCATTTCATATGAGCTCATATATCTATAATTACTGATTAGTTTTAAATATCTGAAATGCCGCCAAGCTGGTGATGTGACCTTTCCTCTCTCATCCACAGTTTTCCCTCCATGCCGTTGTTTATTTTTAAGCAGTTATGAGGCGCGGTGGCAAAAACCTTAAACTGCTGCTGCGCAAGTTACTCAGCAAGTTGTTGCTAGGTAACCGAAGGGCGAGTTACCTGATGCAACCAACCTGACTTAGCTGGCCGTGAGAGGTTGAGCAACTAAAGTCTTTCCTCTACCTACATCCCCCAGAATGCTTTGCAGTTGTGGATCAGAGTTCAGTGAATATTCTGTATCTTGAATATGGAATCAGACTTATCTGTTGATATTGATCACCTGTTTACTACGATATATATTGTGATTGCTTTATTGTCCAGCCCTAATCAACGCATGTTCATGAATAAGCAGGAATTCTGACTTTTATGTAAAAGATTCCAAACTGTCAGTCTCTAGGTGTGCACTGTTGCCGGGTATAAACAGTTGAATGGGTTTGAAACTGAAGACCCGAAGCATCAGGTTTGGTTCTGGCGCAGAAAGCGTCCGTTTGCAGACTGATGGCTATTTTTCGGTGCGTGTCCACAGAAAGCTGTGCGGGATCGGGACTTCGAGGCGCTTCAGGGTAAAGTCCAGCGGCTCGACAAGTTGCGGCGGGCGCTAAAAGTGGAGCGAAACGAGCTGAAGAAGAAGGTCCAGAACCTCAACGGAGATACCGGCGGCGGCACCACGGGAGCCCCCACCTCCGATCCTGGGACTGACTCCCCTTCACCCCCACCTACAGACTCTCTGCTGGAGCCCAGCAGCTGCCCTGTCCCAGACACCGCTTCCTGCTCCGGCCCCTGCCACTGCGGCCCACAGCTGGACACAGACCCCCTGCAGGAGGAGGCGAGTCCCCCGCCTGTTCCCGCACAGGAATGAAGCAGAACCACTGACTCTTTCTTCCTTCCCCTCCACATTCAAACCACCAGCCTGCAAGCCGCTGCTCCTCTGTCTGACGACACTGGTCTGAGACGAGCTTTTAACAGCAGGGTTAACTTGTCTTTCCACTATGATCTGTCGACTCCACCGACTCCACGAAGCATTTAACATAGAAACTCCTGTGCGTCATTTCAAACTTTAGGATCTAAATGTGGGGGCCGGTGTTTATGTATCAAGTACAGCAGGTTTTATGGAGCCGTTTGGGTCGACACAAGTCAAACTGGTTGTTGGCAAGAAGAGTGTGTGTGTGTGTGTTCAGGGCTTTGTTTCAGTGATGGTGGAATGGAAAGGGTTTCATTCTAAAAGACACTTTCAGCATATTTACTTTTTTGTGAAGTCCTAACATCTGTAACCTGGAACATTCTGAAGGTTCTATAGAATTAATAAGGGAACCATTGGGGGGGGGGCATCATACATCTGTGGTTTTTTGTTTTTGTTTTTTTTTTTTTTTTTTTTTCATTTAATTAAAAAATTTCTTTCTGGAAACCCGTGGATACAGTTTTTTTTTGTTTGTTTTTTTTTTTTTTTCTTGTTTGTATGTTTGTTTTTTTATTATATTGCCTTCCCCCTATTTTTTTCATCTTGGTCACATTCCTGTGGGGGGGTTTTTTGTTGTTTTTGTTTTTTTTCCATCTGCATAGATCTGTGCTTGTTTTTTTTTTTTTTGTTGGGGGTGGAGGGGGTAACTTTAATTTTTCTTCCTGGCTGCATGCAGCTTTTCCTTTTTCTTCCTTTGCTTTTAGTTCTTTTTGTTTTTTCCTCGTGCTCTTATTTCTTTATTCCTGGTCACTACATCTTCACTTTTTTTCTGGCTCCATAGATCTTTTTTATTGACACTATACATCTCTTCTATTTGTGCTTTTTCCTTTTAATCCCTTTGAATGTGAAAAGCAGACTTTTTTCACTTCTTAATCATTTTTAAATTATTCTCTGATGCTTGGAAAATGACCCCCCCCCCAGACCCCTCCATCACCTTTCTAATTTCTTTTGCTCCCTCTCGGTCAGTTTTTATTGAGGTTTGTTTATAATACGTGAAAATCGCTTTGGCATGACAAAGTCCATTTTAACTAAATTTGCCATGACTACGTCTGGATGTATGTTCTGTCTGTTCCATGTTCTGATGATGGCAGTAGCTTGTAATCAGGTTTTATTCAAGAGAATGTTCAAGTACCTCTATGCAACACTTGCATCTTGGTTTTATTCTAAGGCAGTCTCGACTGACAAGCACTTAGCTTGAATGTATATTCATTTATGGATGTGTATATACTTTAAAAATAGACTAAATGTTTAATAGCAGAATGCCTTCTTGTGGGATATGGGTAAATTTGAATCCTTTACGGAAAGCTGCTCTTATCGTCTGGCTCTGAGTGATTTGTCGCATCTTTCTGATGCTTATGAAAGGTGCAGTGACTGAGCCAAGTGGAGAAAATGGCGCGTTTTTTTTTTTTTTTGGGGGGGTTATTTCTCAAATGTTTCACTCACGAACATGCCAGTTCTGCATCTATATGACTAATGATTATGAATATGTAGCTATGGTAAAGTGGTGACAACTAAACCAGAAATATCAAAACTTAACTTTCTTCCATTGTCCAACAGGACACATTCATTGTTATCCACTTCATTTGGGCATAAGAAGGAACCAAAGATGTTTCCTTTTGTCTTTTGCAGTACTCTTACCTGACCCTGTATATTTTTCTTGTTCAATAAAAGAGCGGTGTATGTTTGAGTTAATGCATGGATGATCTGTTTTAAAACTGACTTTAAACATGCCTCCCGGGTGAAATTGTACGCAGGAATTAATCCGAGGGAAACCCGCGCACGCTCATATTTGCAGATGACGTGATGTGTAGCGAGAGAACGGAGCGTGTGGTCTGAAGAATAGAGCTGTGAAATTCAGCAGCAAGATGGAATACATGTTTAATGACGAAAATAAAGAGGGAGTTGGATGAATAAGTTTAAGCAGCAGGGGTCAATAGTTCATCGCCTTGGACAGTGTTGCAAAAGAGATGAAGATGAGTGCCGGATGAATTATGAAAGGGAAGGTTTACAAGATAATACATGTTATGATGTATAGTTGGGAGATAGTAGGAGTGCAAAGATGGGAGGCAGAGCTGAAGATGTTAGGATTTTAATTAGGGAGTTACCAAAAGAATAGAAGATAGGATTATTACATGTATTTTTATTTCTTATTCACAAGTTAAAAACAGAACCCAGAAAGGAAAAAAAAAACCCAGAATAAATAGAGAAATAAAACAATATTTGAATTCCTGTCAATGGCAAGACCACAAGGTACAGACAAAAAAAGTGTTGGTAAAAGTAAAGTTTTTATGCTTTCGTTTTGCATAATCAAAATCAAAACAGCTGCATTTTTCCTGTATATTTTTCTAGAAAAGATCACTTCAGAATTCTGTCTAGATTTATAGAAATTAAAGAAAATAAGCAATGATTAAAAAACCTTATTCTATCGGTTTACCAAATGATTTTTATTTATTTATGAAAAACACAGCTTTAACGCCTCCCAATAATTATTCCACACATGAATCCCTCTAACTTAAGTACATTTGTTTTTAAATAATTGTCCTGGCCTTTAGTTTTTCTAAACTAACCTTTCTCTGTTATTTCATACTTTCTGCAGTTCATACATTCTGGAATTGTGCCGCTCAGGGTGGCAGCACGTTGGAGTAGCTCTGTTACCTTCATTCAGAGTTTCTTTTTTGGAACTTTCATTCCTGTGCTTCTGGCAGAAAAATGTCTTTATTTAATTTCCCTTTGGGATCAATAAAGTATTTTTGAATTTCAGTTCGTTTCTTTAATTTCAAACCACTTTTATATACAACAAAGTTATTACATAATGCGGCGTTACAAGCTTTGTAAATTGTCAATGCAGATCTGAGCTCCACTAAATTATACAACTTTAAAGTATGCAATAAATATTTCAGTGCTTGTATGACAATAATTAAATGCATTTATGTATTTAATTATTCCTTTAGCTTTCTTCTGAAGCATGTAGACAAGTTTGTAAGAGTTTCCCCAGATCTCCACAGAAGTATTAAAGGAGCAGTAAGATCGACTTTTTTTTAAGCTTTACATCATGTTATAATGTTACTCCCTCATCAAAAACATACCTGGAGTGTTGCCTTGATTCTTTCATGCATGCTTGAGAAATCCTATAATCACCATGGCAGCCATTCAGCTGTGCAAAATGCTTGATGGGGCTGAGCTCCGCATTCGAGACGCAGCTCCTCAGCTACTGAGCGACTGGCTCACAGAACCCCCACCCCCAACTTCCCCATTCAGCTCCTTCAGACTTGCCAGCAGCAATTAGCAAACACCTGGTGGAACTGCGCATCTGCTGAGCTCATTATAGGTGCTACGTCTCAGTGCAGTGCTGTTGTTAAAGAGTTACCTGTTGTGGTAACTTTCGAGGGGCGGAGTTTCAGAAAGAGCAGGACTTTCTTAATCCTAAATCCTAATTTCAAGGTGTTTAAATTATAAAGTCAAATTTAATATATACAGCATTTTAACAACTGCAGGTAACATAGTTACTTGATTGTGCTATAAAATTATCCTGTGTGGCTGGAAAACACATAATACTGCCCCTTTAGGCAACAGTATACCATGTAAAGTGATTTTTTTTTTTTTTTTTAATTTAGAATTTTTTTTTATCCTATTTAATATTGCTATCGGTATGGAAATTTTAGTGTTTACATTGTCAATATGAGCCTTCCAATGCAATTTGTAACCAAGTATCACTCCCAAAAATTTGATTTCATACACTATTTCAACATTGTCATCATGAGTTTAACATTTTATTCATTTATTACTAAATATTCAAAACTGTGTTTAGCCATAATTTAGTGCTAATCTATTTTTGTCATGCCATTTCTTTAGTAGTTTTAATTCTCCTTCCATTGTATTCAGAAACTGTTCCAAACTATTACCAGAGCAATAAAATTTGGTATCATCAGTAAATAAAATAAATGTTAATAACTTGGATACATTACATGTATCGTTTATGTCAAGTAAAAACAGTTTAGGACCCAGTACCAACCTTTGCGGTACTCCACTGGTAACCTTCAGTAAATTAGAATTCATGTTTTGTCTTTGCAGTTATTGAAATCTTAGATCCTGCTGGTAACTGTTTATCCAAGAATGTGCTATTCCTCTTGCACCATAATTCAATATCTATAAGGTCAAATCCTTTTTTGAAATCAATGAACACTCCCATGGTGCATTCTTTGCATTTGCTATATCTTTCACTTCACAGTCACTGAAGTGGACCTTTTAGCTCTAAAAGTCATATTGACAGTTACAAAATAAATGTTTTTCCATGAAACTGTGAAGTTATTGCAAAAGCAATGCTAGCTTTAAAACTTTATTAGTGGTAAATACTAATTTTATTTGTTTTTTATTTCAAAATCTAGATTTATTTATATCATACAACCAACATTTAAGATTTACAAACTTTTTCAGCTCATAAAGTTTCAAATAACCTAGATCCAAAATGTAGTATCTGCGGAGTAATTAGGAAAAAGTAACTGATGTAAAGCTAATAAGATTCCACATCCACATGTGATATATTCCAATGGATTTTCTTCATCTAAAAATGTTGTGCACTCAGTTCAAACTGAAATGAAAGGCGACGAATCAAAAATAAGTTCTGTGCTGTGTTTTTTTGTTGTTGTTGTTGTTGTTTGTTTGTTTGTTTATTTGTTTTGCTAGTATAGTGACGTTTATTTATTAGTAGTTTGATAGGAAGGGCAGAGAGGACATGCAGCAAATAGCCCGGGGCCGATGTTCACCTGGAATCGAATAGTTCCGTCGAGGACTTGTCGCCTGGATATAGTGTACTTGCTCTGGCATTGAGCAACCTGGTGCCCTAGGTCGCACTAACACATGTTAACGGTAGGGGGCGCACTGATACCATTTTCCTTTTTCACACGGGAGTGACGTCTATTTCCTTTTCCGCCGCTTCTCCGTTGCCTCACACACGAGTTTTCATCTTTTCTCTGTTGACGTGACGCGTAGTGAATAAACTGAGCAGACTGACAGCGCTTAACCGACAAAAATGGTGGGTATATTTATCAGGAAACCTATTCCGATATTTAGTGTTTTACTTCATTTTCATTCTGTATCTGTTAGCTTTAGTCTGGCTAGCATTAGCTTAGCTTTGAGGCTAGCTGCGTTATGGTAGGTGCTAGTAGGTGCAAGTACAGTTAGACAGTAAAAGATGTTATTGACTCACGGTAGCTTAGCGATGTTTGTTAAGCTAAATCATATCATATGATACATATGAATCATATCTATCTTGTTTCTGCTTGAATATACACCCTCTGTGGTAAAACAGCTAGCTTTAATGCTAAACCGAGTTATGTGTTCCTAGAAACCCATTCTACTGCAGGGCCATGAGAGGTCCATCACTCAAATAAAATACAACAGAGAAGGAGACCTGCTTTTCTCTGTAGCCAAAGACACGGTGAGTCCAGACGTATTTTCCTTTCATATAACCTCCATAACTTTTGGAATACAGCTGCTATATCTCCTCCTGTGATGTTCCAACCCAGGTAGCCAACGTTTGGTACTCTGTGAACGGAGAAAGGCTCGGTACCTATAATGGACACACGGGAGCTGTGTGGTGTGTTGACTGCGACTGTATCCTTCCCCATCAGGACCTACATCTACCCCCTTCTAGGCTCTGATGGATCATGTTATGCTTGTATGCAGGATGTGATTTTTTTTTTTTTTTTTAGGGTTGCTTTCTTAACTTCTCATCAGGGGACACCAAGAATGTGTTGACGGGATCAGCAGACAACAGCTGTCGACTGTGGGACTGTGAGACCGGTAAGTTCGCTGGATTTCCTGCTGGGTGCCAAAAGCTGACATCAGAGAATCTCACGGGAGTGGGTGATAATATTAATAATTCGTTTTCTGCAGCAAATCTATGAACATACCTTACTGGATTTCTGTCAGATCCATTCCAACGCGTGAATATGTCTCAAACTAAACTATGGCTGCACATGAGTTATGAAGTCGGGTTTTTCTTGTTTAACATTGCTGTGACGATATCAGTTGGGGGACAATAAGATCAAAGGAAGTAAAAGTCCACCCAAACAGCCAGTTTTGTTCTTAGCACGCAAAGTCTGAATGCACGACTCTCAAAATATTGTGTGTTTAGGGTGATGTGCTTCGTTAGTTTTCTACACGGTATTTAGCCATTTGTCCAGCCGTTTCTGACCTCATCTGATGACTTGACTTTATTCCTGCCACTTTAAAAATGGCCAGATTTGTGAATAACTAAGAGTGGTCCGATCTCCCACCTGAGCTGTGGCGCTCTGCAGCTCCTCCAGGGTACTCTGGACCTCTTCACGACTTCTCTGATTAGTTCAGTCCTAAAAAGTGAGGAAGATCCAGGTGTAAGATTACTTCTGCGTTGGATTCTTGTCTTGTTACTGGCGAGATGTCCTGTAACACCCCCGACTGTTTCTCCCCAGGTAAACAGTTGGCTCTGCTCAACACCAACTCGGCCGTCAGGACGTGCGGCTTCGACTTCAGCGGCAACATCATCATGTTTTCCACAGACAAGCAGATGGGCTACCAGTGCTTCCTGAACTTCTTTGACCTGAGAGATCCACAGCAGATGGGTACGAAAACACACGATGATGTTGTCAGTGAACCTGCGACTCTGCTGTCTTCCTTGGGTTGTTCAGTTAATCACATGTATCGTTTAGTTTTGATTTTTGGCTTCATACAACAAAAAAGTGATTTTATTAAATTGGAAGCTCAACCAGGGTTTCCAAATGAGTGAGTTTGTCGCTATATTGGGTGAATTTTCAGGTTCCTCTCGCATCTTTTTTTTGGTTTTTTTAGGGTGACTGGCAACAATTTTGGAAACTTTTCTCTGTTACTGGGAACCTTTGGAGGCTCATGGAAGCACATATTGTTCTGTGGACCTGGGCCTGTTACAATAACAAATTTTGATTAATGATAAGTTGTCCCAGAAATAATTTCAATAAATTTTCAAGTAATATATTAATAATTCCATAATATTGCAAGTTCTCCCTCTCAAAGACCAATACACTTTAATTTTGTAAAAAAAAGTTTAACATTATCACTATTAAATTTTTCTTTTTATTTGCAGTTTCATTGTTTTATTAGTTGCCTGTAGTTAATTACTTTTTCTCATTTTTTTGTATTTTAGTAATATTTTCACCATCACTTTTTTACATTATGTATTTTTTTCTATTTTTTTCCATTTTCTGTACTTATTTATTACTTTTTTAAAAGATATTTTAAATATCCAAAATAAAATGGAACCAAAAACAATAAATAACACAGATTATGATGTTCCTGTAAACAAAATTGCCCTGCAAAAAATATTAATCATCAGAATGGAAATTATCGAGCTCATTTGAGTTTATCGTGTGATGAATTGATTCATCGCTTACTGGGTTTCTGTCTGGACTTTTCAGCGCGGCAGAGGAAGTCCAAGCCTTTATCCCGATCTCCCATACTTGCTATCGAGAAAGAATTCGGATTTGCCGCGAGTGTTTACGTTTCTTTTACTTCAGTGACTCACAGCTGCGCTCTCTCTGCAGAGGACAACAATCCCTACCTGTCCGTTCCCTGCAGCGAGTACAAGATAACCAGCGCCGTGTGGGGACCCCTGGGGGAGTTTGTCATCGCGGGCCATGAGAACGGAGAGATCAACCAGTTCAGCGCTAAGGTTCGATGCCAACACTGCTGCAGCAGGCCTGTTTGCCTGTGTACATGTGGTTTGTCCTAACTGGGCTGTGATCAACCCCCCCTCCCCTTTCCCCTTCAGTCTGGAGACATCCTGAAGAAGGCCAAGGAGCACACCAGACAGATCAACGACATCCAGACATCCGTCGACCTCACTATGGTGATCACTGCCTCCAAGGACAACACCTCGAAAGTAAGACTCGTGTTTACCTTCAAACATGGCCACCGGCTTAATAAGTTCACGTTTAAACCAGAAGTGTCTCTGTTGTCCTCTTAGCTGTTTGACTCCAATTCTCTGGATCACATCAAGACATTCAAGACAGACAGGCCTGTGAACTCTGCTGCCATCTCTCCGATAATGGACCATGTAAGACATGACTCTTGTAGGGCACGGTTCATCTCCTTGTTGCCATGGCACTGTCTCTGACTGTAAACATGTCATTAAGGTGGTGATGGGAGGTGGGCAGGAAGCCATGGACGTCACCACCACCTCCACCAGGATCGGCAAGTTCGAGGCGAGGTGAGCGAAGGTTTAAGTTCTGTTGTTTTTGCTGAATAAAGTTCATGTAAGAAAATCTATATTTGGAGGATTTATTGGTTATAAGTGGAATTTGCCGCTTTAGGTTCTTCCACGCTGCATACGAGGAGGAGTTTGGGAGGGTGAAAGGTCATTTTGGCCCCATCAACTGTGTGGCGTTCCATCCCGACGGCAAGAGGTACAATCCGACTGTATTCCTGTTCCTTTTTGCTCAGATTATTTTGATTTATAAAAATACAGAAACGGAAAAGCCAACCCAGTAACGCGTTCCTGTTGTGTGGGTGCTGTCTTCCAGTTACAGCAGTGGAGGAGAAGACGGATACGTACGAATTCATTACTTTGACCCGCAGTACTTTGACTTTGAGCTGGAGGCGTAACCAAGCAGCTCCCTCAGCCAACATGGAAGGAAAACCAGGCCAAGCGCGTTTCACTCTTATCGGTCGCCTCCCATCCTTTGTACTGAACTATAATAAGTTAAACATTTTAACATTTGTCAGCTGTAATTACATCTAACCTTTGAACTCCAAATCTAATCAATAAAAGAAGGTCAAGGAAAAGATGCTTCGGCTGCTTTTTTGATGTTTGGTTTTTGTACCAAGATCAGCAGCGACACTGCCATCCAGAAGCCTCTTTAAAATAAATAACTGAAGATTTAGTTTGAGTGCAAGTCAGAGTTTCTTGGGAGATTTCAGTGGTAATTTTACCCTGGGAGGTAAATACAACAGGAATATGTCTGATTTCTACTGGCTGGACTGGGACTCCACTGTAAGGATGTGTTGGCATCAAAAATGATAAAACAGCCTTTTCTACCCTTCCATCGCACCACGTTCGTTCCATGAATGCAACCTGAAGTTAAATCAAGGGAAACTGGACTACGGACATTCTTACACAACTGTTAATTATATTACTGTATTGGTTAAAACTCATGTTAACTGTGAGCTCATACACAAAGACAACAAGTGGATCAGTTTTCTTTATTTTTTATGACAAAGATATGATAATGCACATTTCACAAGGATACAACTCCAACCAGCCACACTCTGAAAGCCCCTCACTGGCTTTCTCTGCTTCTCTGTAAAATGATACAAAATCTCTAAAATAAGCCATTTGCTCAGCAACATCAGCCTCTGGAGAGGTTCCCACACACTCAACATAAAAACAGCACAGGAAGGAAACGTAAGTTCACAGAGCAGATATGCGTGGGAAGATGAGCCGACTGGATTCATGATTTAAAATAACTTAATGAGCTGAGATTCGGGACTAAGTATTATGTACATGCTGAAGGTGAGATGATTCTAAGCATGCAATCACTGATGAATAAAGGTGGAACCGCCTGCCTAAAGAAGGGTTTTGATGCGTCATAAATACTTACAAAAATCTAACAGGAAAGTCTTGCTGCATCTCTGAAGATATTAGAACTGCAGCCCCACAAACAGGCTTTAATCAGAAATCCCAGCATGGAAACAGTTTTCTTATCACAGCAAACCTGATGTCCACAAAGAGCTCACAGGGGTTGGAGGGAATTTTACATCTCATAAGGTGGCAGGTGGGGCGGGGCGGGGCTCACCTCCCCTCCACCTGCTGCTCAACTCATGTAAACAATGTAAACCAGGTTTGTCTGCAGGAACAAAGTAAAACAAGAATACAAAAAGGTCCTCTTGTTGCGGGAGGAAAAACAGGAATCTGTGGGGTGAGGACGACAGAACAGCCACTTCCCCCACGATCGCTTCAAGTTGTCTTTATCTCCTCTTTTGGTCTGAAACAGAAACGGATTGATCAGACAGATGTGACATTTACAAACTATTAAACATTGTGATATATTTACACCTTTCTTTTTGGTTCATTTTCATGAGTGTGGCTTACAGCCAATTTAAAACAATATCAGAATCTTCCATGAAACCAATAAATGATTTTTAGTTCAGAAATCTGGGCCTGAAAAGCACATCATCATTGATTTTTCACATCACACTTTGGAGCTTTTGTCCATCTTAGGTATCATTTTGATGGTTCTTAAATTATAGCCAGAATCCAGAGAAATGTGCATTCGTCTGAAAAATCCAAGTGCCATTGAACTGGTTTTATGGCCTCTAGTCAGTCTTGGTTCGCGGTTTTAACTGGATCTGGTTTGGATGCCAAACAAAACATTTAAATATCTATTTATAGAATTGTTACAAACAAAATCAAAGCATCAACAACCAGAAACTGTGCTTTAAAGAATGTGTATTTAGTGGAGGACAACTAAGAGTTAGAGATTTAAGTTGGTCCAGAAGCAAAAACCCTGTGAAACAGCCCTTTATCAATCAAAAGCCAACTTCAGTGTTTGGTTGCTTCAGGGTTTCTGAAACACAGACAGTTTAACCCAGCTAGATAAGGGTTTTACCCCCAGGTGTCCAGATTGCAATAAAAAGCACCAGAAACAGAGAAATGTCCGGTTCTTACCCAGACGTATCCATCTTCTCCTCCTCTTTCTCTTCCTCTTTCACTTCTAGAAGACAAACAGAAGGTTATAGATTCAGAAGACCAACAAATCCCACCTTTAACCTGCCTGCTCTTACCTTTCTTTTCCTCTCCTTCCTTCTCCTCCTCCTTCTTCACTCTTTTTGCCTTTTTGTGGTTGGCTGCGTTCCTGCGGCCCCCTCCCTGCCCCTCGGCCTCGTCCTCAGAGTCGGAGAACTCCTCCTCGCAGGCTATCCTCTTGTCGTGGGCCCGGACTGTAAACACGCAGGACTTCATCAGCACCGCCCACCGAACTAAGCCTCGATCAAACGCCTGTGTGTGTGTGTGTGTGAGAGAAATCTCTTACTGGAGACGCGTTTGTCGGGGTCTTCCTCGTCCTCGTCTCCGCTGTCGGGGTGAGGAGCGTCCTCGGGGATGGCCTGCATCTGGACTCCGGGGGCGTGAGGCAGCATGCGCAGGTTCTCAAAGAGCCGCTGCTTGATTTTCTCCAGGTACTCGTTGGTGTTCTGGTTGGTCATGTTGGACGGGCTGATGTGCAGCTTGAAGTCGGGCCCAAAGTATTCAAAGTAATCGTTGTAGGGCAACTCGTTGGGGATGGACGAGTCCAGGGCCACGGCCGTCTCGAAGGTCCAGCAACGGGCGACGTTGCGGATGGTGTAGCCGCCTCCGCCCAGCATCAGCAGAGGTAGGTTGAAGCTTTTTATGTACTCGACGCACTTGGCATGGCCTACAGGAGCAAACATACACACACACACACGTCGTCATATTCCCAACACGTTAAAGGCGGCTACTGTTATTGTGAGACGATCTCTCACCTTTAATGGTGAGGTTGAAGCAGCCCAGTCTGTCTCCAGACAGAGAATCTGCTCCGCACTGCAGAACCACGGCACTCGGCTGGTACATCTCCATGACTTTAGCCATGATCTGACAGAAAAACATCGGCATTTTATTCTGGACATCTGAAATGCGAGGAACTAAAAGCTAATTAAGGGGTATTAACATGCAAAGTAACTTACAGGTTTGAAGATGGCTTCATAAGATTCATCATCGATGCCGTCTCTTAGAGGGTAGTTCACTGCATAATACTTGCCCTTTCCTGCTCCAATGTCCTGCACATATACAAACGGTTGGGTTATTGTCCACACGACGTCTATATTGTGATAAAAACGGTTCCCAGGAGAAAAGCTCCGCTGCTCACCCTCAGATCTCCGGTGCCGGGGAAGTACTCGCCGTACTTGTGGAAGGAAACAGTCATGACCCTGTCTGTGGTGTAGAAGGCCTCCTCCACGCCATCGCCGTGGTGGATGTCGATGTCGATGTACAGCACCCTCTGGTGGTATCTGGAGGGCGTACGCGATTCAACTAAATACTCATGTTCTCCAACATGACAAGCAGCTTCGCGAAAGTATTCAAACCCTTCCTGCTGCTTGCAGTTTAAACACAAACAGCAAACCCTGGTGTGAATGCTGGTAGTTTAAGTCACATTTTCACATCCACAAATGTTATTTTATTGGGATTTCATGTGTTCGACAAACGAGTAGCGCAACAGCGCCGTTTTTGTTTCCAAAGTAGTTCAAGATGATCTGGTAACCTCAATTTTCAAGTCTTGCTACAGTTGCAACTGGATTTAGGTCTGGAATTTGACTGGGCCATTAATAAACGGACATGCATTGATCCAAACCGTTCTAGTGATTCTTTTGCAGAAAATAACAGGTTCTTCTTCCAGGACTGTCGTGTATTTAACGCCATAATTCTTCCTGTCTAACCCGACCGCTTTCCATCCCCCAGCATGATGCTGCAACCACCATGTTTAACTCTAAGGATGATGCGTTTAATTGTTACGCTTTCCAGCACAAATAAAATTTGTCACGTAAACGTCTAAGCAACGTCCTCCCCCGACTCATCTGCTGTGTTTCTTGGTCTCCATGATGCTTAAATTACACTAACTGGCTGCACTGGATTACTCTGGGGGTATCACAGTAAATAGGGCTGAATATAAATGCTCTCAGTCATTTTTAGAATTTTATTTGTAACCAAAAATTAAAACCTGTATCCTGAAATTCCCAAAAAGTACATTTACGTTTGTAATTTGACATGATATGGAAAACCAGACCAACTGGAAATTAAAGAAGCGACGGCGCTCAACTCACTTCAGCAGCTCCAGGATGGCCAGGACGATGTCGTTGACGTAGCAGAAACCAGACGCCTCCGACTTCTTGGCGTGGTGGAGTCCGCCGGCCCAGTTGATGGCGATATCTGTCTGCTGCTTGTTCAGCTTCACTGCTCCAGCTGAAACGAAAGCAGTCGAGTTTGCCCCGGACCCGAAACGAAAGGCAGCCCACTCAGCGCAAGTCAAGCCACCCGTGATATTTAAGATGGTTTGATGTATTTTTCAAACCTGACAGCTGCTTAAAGACAGAGCAGAAGACCAATCACCTAAATTACAAAACAACTAGCTTACCGACTGAGCCACCTGTTGAGAGCTGGCAAAACTCAAACAGCCCATCAAAAACCGGACAGTCCTCTCCGACATTAACTGCAGGAAGAAGAAAACAGCCGATCTGAATGTAAGTGAAAGCGAGGCAAGCGGGAGCAGCCGGCTGAGAAGACAACAGGACGCACATCTCTGCATCTGTTTGCTGTACTCAGACATGTTGTCGGGGCGGATGGACCTCAGGAACTTGATGTAATCGTCGCTGTGGTATTTCGTCATCTCTTCAGCACTGGCTTTGTGTGGTCTCTGAGATTACGCAGAAAGATAAAGAGGACGTTAGTTAGAACGGAGGTAAAGTTTCATGTGGTCCTGAAAATGTGTGGAATGTATTGGTTAAAAATGTAAAAAAAAAAAAAAAAAGAAAGAAAGAAAGTAAAGAAGATAAATAAATAAATAAGTAGAACCATGACAATAGATAGAAACCACAGATCTGATTTTTTTTGGTTTGTGACTCAAGTCAGTAACAGAATGTGTTTGAACAACTCCATCCTGTCTTTCCTGTGCTGATTGATTCATGGTATCTACTTTCACATACCACTGATAACACTGAACACAATTCACTTAAATTCTCCTTACTTTTGCATCAAAACAATGACCCCAACTGTTTCCTTGAGCTTTAGCATCCCGGCAACTTAAATCTATATTAGATCTGGGCACAAAAGGTCAAATTTATTACCGACAGCAGTTTTTAGCTATAATATATTTGGGTAAATACATTAGCAATGTTTTAATTTAATTGGTTTCCATATTCCATCCAAGCAGTCTTTTGTTCTCGATATATTTCACACTGACCACTAATCAAGAGTAAAAACAAAACTTAGAAATAGTGAAAGAAACGATTTAGGATTAAAAAAAGGGACGATGCATTTATAACGTGCAAGCAGCACTGAGGCTGCATATCGGGCCTACTTGCCTAAATGGTCGTCATTTCCTCACAGCTGTGCTGTTTTCCAGCTGAGGGCTGGTTAATTCAAAGCTGAAAGTTCTCTGCAGCCATCTTCTTTTCATTAACTGCATATGATTATGTAGACATCCAAACTGAGTTCAAAGATTAAAGTCGATCCAGTCTCAGTTTCTCTCCAAAAAAAGAGCTTTTGGGAAACAACTGAATGATCTAGAAGTTTAATATGTTGCTGTAATGGCAGGAAAAAGAACATGTGACCCATCGGAACGTTCCATTTGTACTCTAAAGGCAAATTTTCTGAGTTCAAAGTAGGGGGGAAAAAAAATTGGAATACACCCTGAAGAAATTCTTCAACATCCCAAAACTCAAATCCAATATGAATTCTGAACAGATGTTTCTTAGGTATGTTTGCCAAAAGGCTCTTTATAATTAAAACTTTACAACGCACTACTTTGTTCAAGCCCAATATCAAAACATTTAGTTGAACAGTAGTGATGACTAATGAGACTTAAGGTAATGCATCTCAAATTTGGTTGTGTTTGACTCACGTAGATCTCCATTTTCCTGTACAGTCCATAGTTGAGGAGGAGGTTGTGTGTCATGCGAATCCTGTGGGGTTTCATGGGATGGCCTTGGCCATAGTAATAGTTCCCGACGTCACCTGTGGGACAAGAAGGGGTCAGTTCATACCCAGTGTTGTGAAGCAAAAACAGGAGCAGTTTCCCCACATTTTTCGATTCATACCTGCCTAACAGACATTTCGTAGTACCTTTGATGAGGTAAAGCATTTTCTTTTAGAATCTACTCACTGTACTGCAAAGAATGTATGAACTTATACAGATAACTGGCCACTGTTAGGTATCTGAATCAACATACACCAAGGTTTTCAACATTTTGGGTTTCAAAACAGCTACATTTTTTAAATTTTTTTTTTTTTTTTTTTTACATCATATCTTTCTTTTATGATTACAGTTGTAATTATATGCCAGAGAAATTACAGGGGTGCAATAAGTTTTTTTTTGTTTGTTTTTTTTTTTTTTTTTGCTGTTTTGTGTTGTTTTCTGGCTGTGAAGCAGAGTAATGCAACACTTGTCCCTCCTCCAATAATTTTTGCACACTTTCAGTCAGCTGGCTGAAAGAAAGCAGCTCTTTAGAAGCATTTCTAGCCACGAAAAACACAGATCCAAATCATATGAAAACCAAAGGAGCCCCATCTTTCACCACCCCATGCCTTGACTCCAGGCATTAGAGTCCATTCAGCAGAGTGAGTGCATGCCTCTTGAAATAAAATGATATATCCAACCAAACACGGCACCCATTCAGTCCCTTGCCTCGCAATTGTCAGATTGCACACATTGATATTAAAATGAAAACGGGAAATGGGTATCACACATGCACAGCAAATAAAACGCTACCAATAAACTGTGCATCCAAATGAGATTCAAATTTAATTACTCATGAGCGTCCTGAATCATGTGTTACACGACACAATGGGAAGACGGAAGTAATGTTCAGATGCTTCAGAATGAGCAGGGCTTGTTCGCTTATTTTACATTAGAAAAACTTGGTTAAAACGATCAATCATGCATAGGGGGAAAATGCAATCGTCAGCTCAAATTCAATACTCAGAGGTTCATTTTCAGTGTAAAATAGCGCATACACAACAGAACAAGGGCAGACAGTACTTTAACGACACTTATTTCCAGTAAAAGTACACAATCCATGGTTTATTCCTTCCTCAAAGCCTTTCGGAAGATGAAGCGAAATAAAGCAGCAGAACAGACCAGTGCATCCTTCCTCACTTCTCGGAAGTTGTTAGCGAGTTGGAGGAACACTGTGATTATCACCGGGTAGCTTCGTGTCCCGTTTTATCATAATAGTTCAAATGCACAAAAACAGCCCCCACAGAAGGTTTTAAGAATTTATGAAAACTTGTATTAATTCGGAGTGGCTTGAAATTAAGCTGAAGACCCAATAATGTACCGGGTGCGGAATTTGGGCTAACAGCTAACACGGCTAAAACAAGCTAGTTAGCTAGCTAACGTTAGCTCCCCGAGACCGGTTTCAAAGCTGGACCGCGCTGCAACACTTAAAACCCTAATATAGGAAAAATACAAGCCCAAAGTTTCATATGCCGTAAAGGACATTTCAATGTGAGATTAAGTAAAAAGTCCAAGTGAAGTATTTACCGTCATAATAATAGCAAACTTTTTTCTTTGTTCCTTGAGACAGCGCCATTTTACACCAGTTACCCCACTGGTTCGCCCGCTTGCCGGGTTCTCTGTTACAGAGGGGAGGTTGCACTGCGCTCGTCTCAGCCAATCACAGCAGCTCATCCACCTAACTGGGCGGAGCCCGAATACAATCCGAGGACCACCGAAGCTTTAGCTTCAGACTAAACAATGGGTCTGCAACCTAAATGATCTTGAATATTTCCGCGAAACGCCCACAAACCATCTTATACTGATACCATTTTACAGTTCTCAGTGGTTTTTCAAAAGTGTTCATACCTCTTAAATTTTTTCCAACTTTGATGTTATTTATTCGGATTTTATTTGACTGACCAACACAAAGTAATGCAATGTTTTTCCTAAAAAAGTCTGCAAAGTGTGGTGTGTATTTTTATTCAAATCCAGTCCAACTAATTGCTTTCAGAAGTACCTTTTTTTTTTTTTTTTTTTATCAGTGGTGTCTACCTGTGTGTAATTTACTCTCTGTATAAATCCAGCCATTCTGTGAAGGCCTCAGAGGTTAGTTAGAGAACATTAATGAACAAGCAGCATCATGAAGAATACAAGAAACACACCTGATTGGCCAGGAAGAAGCTGCAGAGATCCATGGCTTAGGTGGGAGAATCTGTAGACAGTCTACAAATCTGGCCTTTATTTGGAGAGTGACAGGAAGAATGCTCTTTAAAATTTATCACAAGGATCCTGAAACTCTGGACGGTTAGCCTAGCCAAGAAACAGTTACATTTTGTCACAACAGTTGAATAAATTTTAAGTGATCTATTAAAATAACATAGAACATGTTAGAGGTTTTTGAATATATCTGAATTAAAAAAAAATTGTGTACAATCATTTTACTTGGTACCAAAGGACAAACAAAAACTTTGTTATTGCTTCTTTAAATCACTTTAAAAAAACGTCCCATGTTTATGATTCACAAGCCATGTAAAGGAAACAGCAAATGTGCAAGAATGTGCAGATCAGACCAAATCTGACATTTTTATCCTATATGACAAACAGTATGTGTGACAGAAACAAATACTGCATTATCCCCTTAAACACGCCATGGTTTTACAATAAGGATGCATCCTTACTATAAAACATGGTGGTGGTGGAAATATGCTGTGGGGATAATTGTCCTCAGCAGGGACAGAGAAGACGGTCAAAATAGAGATGGGTGGGGCTAAACACAGGGTAATCCTCGATGAAAACCTGTTCGAGGCTGAAAAAGACTGGATTTAGACTGGGACGGAGAGTAGCCTTCCACCGGGGCAGCGACTCTAAACATACAGTCACAGTTATAATGAAATAGTTTAGATCAAATACATTGAACTGCCCAGTTTCCAGAACTAAAACCATTGAAAATCTGTAGCAAGACTTGAAAATTGATGTTCACAGATGCCCTCCCTCCAAACTGTCTAAGCTATTTTGCAAAGAACAGGTAACACTTCAGACTCTAGATGTACAAAGTTGCTGGAGGCATACTCCAAAAGACTTTTTGCTGTAATTGCAGTGAAATTACAAAGTGTGGACTCAGGGGGACTGAATATAACAGCATGCCGCACCTTTCAGATTTTTGTTCTTTTAATCCTTCATTTTCCACTTTACATTTGTGCACCCATTTGTGTTGTTCTTCAAGAATAAAAACTGTGGAAACATTCAAGAGGTATGGATCCTATTGCAAGGTATTGTAAAACTGAATTCTGAATAGGCGAAAACAAATGTTTGGCCATTTTTTTTGGCCTTAAATTAATTAAGCACAAACTATGAAAGCCTATTTGAATGGTATTTAAGGTGTGGTTACAAGGCTTCTAATTATATGCAGGAATGTATTACCAAGACACCACAGCGTCTTGCAAATCTAAGAATCACGTTGTCACTGGTGCAGAGCTTGATAAAAAAAAAAGGCAGCTATATGAGGAAAGACCAGAACAGGTCTTTCCATCACGTCTATCCATCAAGGACAGACAGATTCTCATCCAGTTGAGTGAACTCGCTCATATTTCTGTATATTTCTTAAAAAAAATTACAACCAATCCAACTTCTGTTCCAGAACATGGTACAGATACATATTACAGACAATAGGTGGCAGTACAGGTCCATGCATATATGACCCAACTTCCAAATCTGTATAGATATTGTCCCTGCTGTTTGAGAAATAAAAGCAGGCACAAAGTGCTCATATATATCACACTCTGCAAGTGAAACAGTTATGTGTAGAAGAGACAAAGGACTGTAAATGAGCTCAGACTGGAGCAGCTATCAACTATTTACGACACCCTGATTCCCAGCTCGTGTACAGAGAAGAAAAAGAGATGTGGATGGTTTACTAAGTCGGTAGTTGGCTTATGGTTATTTGCCTGAAGATTTTAATAAAAAACATTTTTTCTTAATTTACCACATCAGTTTGAAAAACACAAAGAAGCCAAGAGGGAGCTCCAGCTTCAAAAATTCCTAATAATTTTGGAGGCTGAATTTGAATGCAGCTGCGATCTCAGCACATCATATCATGTGAAATAGGTCAGTTCAGTCTGAGTTGGACTGCTGTGTTCGGCTATCCATTTTCAGGAGGCTGCTCGCCTTCAGATGGGATGGAAACCCATCGATGTGAAGAGGGTAATGATGCTGAGCTCAGAGTAGGGGGACAAACACGGGGTCAAGGGTCAGCGGAGCTAACACCATCAGTTTTGAAACCTTCACAGTTCCCTTCAAGCAAACAGATATAGTTTGGACAAAGATTCTTATTATGCAGCATATTACAGATTACTACTCAAACTGCAATGAGTCAGTCACATCAGCTGTATGCTTGTATTTAGCACCTATCTGTTACAAGTTGAAAGGAACCAAATATGCTAAAACCTCAATAATAACTGAAGCACCAAATATTCATTTAATTATTTTACTTTTCATTTATTTAGACTGTGTGACATCACAACAAAAGAGACCACAGTAACAAAAAAAAAAAAAAAAAAAAAAAAAAAAAAAGATAATTTGTAGGATATATGACATGTGAGACCCACGGAGGTCGCCAAAAATTGTACTCACGTAAGAGTACCACTACTTCAACATACTTTTACTGAAGTATAAGTAAAAAGTAGCCATTAAAGACATTTCTCAAGTAAGAGTAAGAAAGTATTTGCTAAAAGGGCTACTCAAGTACAAAGTACTTGTTGGAGAATAACACATTCTTTGTACAAAATGACGTAATCAGACAGACAAACATATAAAGTTATGTGCAACTTCTGGCATTTAAAAAAATACACTAAATAAGACATTTACAAAATAAATTCAGGCATTTTTGATATCCCATATTAAAAATGTTCAACATATGAAAACCAGTACTTACAGTAGGCAATGTATATATGTGTTAGAATAGGGTAAAGTGCTTCTAGTGACAATATATAGTGTATATAGTGCAAATGGCACAGCAGGCTCAGCAGACAGAAACTAACATTAGAACTATGTAGCTTGTGTACCAACAAGAAGTTTCACTTCAGCATAAAGTGTAGATCTGTATCTGGTGCATTTTTGGTTAAAACATGTTTGTTTTTCATTCAGTGAAGTTACTCACAGTGAGTAGAATATCCAGGAATTTTACTCAACTATGAGTAGTGATACTTCAACATAATGTTACACAAGTATAACTAAAATGTACGATACAGAAAAAAATTACTTCTAAAAGTTTTTTGTTTGTTGTTTTAAGTTAATTTAGTAGATGTAACAGAATAAATGTAACTAGTCACTACCCACTTCTGGAGATTTGCCATTCTGTTCCTCTCCCACTGATATAATCCCTGGCTTCCTGTTTTAGAGTTTGTGTGTGGAGTGTCCACAAACACCTCAGAGCTGACGTTTCACACACTAATTCTTCTCTCCATCAACTACATTGAAAAATATCCTTACTGAACCTCACGCTTTGCCACATTTTTATCTTTTATACTATCGCGATGGTGTCCCTGAATCTTTTGAAAGCGTTATGCTCAAAAGAAATGGTGTGAGTGTATGTGAAGGTATTCCTCGGGTGAACATTTCCGCTTTGCTATTGTTAGAAGTTCAGAAAAGATTTTTGTTTTCTTTTAATTTTAGACAGAGAGCTGTACAACTTAATCTTTTCCAAACGACCACCAGGGAGACAGAACACTGCTGGAGCTGCACAATTATCTGTCCAGCCAAGAGAGAGGCGGAGGTAAAGTTGGCTTAGTGAATGTGATAGCTGCAGTTACAGCCACACAAACTGGGTGATGTCTAATCATCACAGTGCTACAATAGACAATTGTATATGTCACTTTTATTTTTGTTCCTTTAAATATAGGATTTAATTTCAGGGTAGAAACAGATTTTGGTTTAGAATGAATTTATTTACACAATTATGTAACACTATCCTAAAATAAGTGCGCACATTGTAATTTACACTGTTATGTGAGTTTGACTTGATTTAATCTTTTTTATTTTCGGAGTTACCTCAGTAACTGCCAGATGCTCCAGTCTTTTGGGGGAACAAAGAGGTGGAAAAATGGTTAGACTTTTATTTATATACATTAAATTAATTTAAAGTATTTTTCAGAAATGCTACGTGTCTTAGCTTGCCCCATCCCCCTCCCCAACCAGTTGTAACAGGTGACCACCACCCTCAGTCTGGTTCTCCTTGAGGTCTCCTGTTGAGGAGGATTTCTTTTCACTAAACATCAGGATAGAGCTTTCAAACAAACTGGACGCTCAGTGTCATCCAGTACCCCTTTCGGTTTGATAATGTCATATTCCTATGGTTACCAAAGCTGATGAAAAACTCCTAAACTGGAGCTATTTACAGTTGTCGTAATGTTTCTTTTATAGATGTTTGTAGTGATTTTAGATGGATTGATTACAATGTCTAAACAGCCAATATGTATGAACAATGAATGCTGGATAGGACTGTGTTGCATTAATGTGCTCCACTGCTAAAAAAAAACGGGATTAGACAGGTTAAGGAACTATGTGGAAATCTGACATGCATGTAAAAAATGATGCAGAATTTGGTCTGAATTGTGTCAAAAATGCAACCATTAATTGCAGACACATACTAACCCATTACTACGTGACTTTTTTACACCTCAGAAATTACACTAATGTAAACCAGTCTGTGCGTCAGGTGTGGCATGGAGGAGAGTTCATCCCTGCCTTGGACCTGGCTTTTCACAAAGGTAAATACATTCTGGCATTAATTATCCAACATTACATCAGGACTTTTAAAATTGTCGTTCTCATTGTATCCTGAAGCATGCTTAATAGGGGGTTTTACACACATTGGGACACAATTAAGAAAAACTGAACAGAAGTTGCTGACACTGGCTTTGTGAGTTGCCAGAAAGTGCATGGTCATTACGTGGAAGTGCTGCTCTCAAGTTCCTATTTCTAGATGTATCTGGAAGATGAATAGTTGTGTTTCATTGGAAAAAGATTGTGCTACAGAAAACAGTGTAACTCTTTAGTCAAGAGTTAGCAAGCTTATCTAACCTAAATTGACTTTTACCAACGTCTTTGATGGACTTTGCATATAATCATCGGTCATTAGCATCAAATATTGTTTTTTTTTTTTTTGCCTTTCCTTGGTTTTGGAGATGTGTTTTGTTCATGCTTCACTAATTTAAAAATCTCAACATAAACTATTGCCAACAAAACTGAAGGGGGAAAATCAGATATTATTCCATATTAAGAAATATTTGTTTTTAACAAAATCATTGGTGACAGACCTGTTGGCACCCCTAACAATCTCTTTAAGCTGTCAGGGAACTGAAGTAATGAATGGCATCTTGGGGGCCACCAAATCTCCAAAGGAACCATAAGATGCCAGGAAAAATAACTTTCTGTTCTATCATTACAAAATCAAACGTGCAGTTCGCTGAATTCTACTGGGACTTTAACCTGAAATATGCGCTTTGGTCAGATAAGACCAATATTGAGGTCTATGGCAACAAACACTCAAAATCAGTCAAGTGTAAAACAAAGTGTAACACCAATTCATGCACAGTAGAGGATCTGTGATGCTGTGGGCTTGTTCCTCTTCCAAATTCTTTGAAACTTTAGGACATTTTAAATGAAAATTTGGTATTCTGAGCCAGAAAACTAAAAGATATGCTATTATTTGATCTTTCAGCAGCAGAAAAATCTAAAAAATAAAAAAAAAGACAGAAATGGATCACCTGACACAATATCAAATAACTACTTCTAAAAGTGAGATCTTTCTTCCCCCACTGAGTAAATGTCACCAAAACAAAAAGTTTTTTTTTTTTTTTTTTTTTTTATGTCACTGTAAGATTATGCTCAAGGTGTGTTTATTTTAAGACTTTTTACACAGATTTTCCAGTGGTTCCAGTAAGCATAGCCTACATATTAAATGTTTTTACATTTTGCTGTGCTTTGACATGTTGGATAAAGCATGCAACTGAGGTCACATTTAGCCAGGTTGTGGCTATTTTTTTTTTTAGATTGCAGAATGAAGATGATTACATACTACTTTTTCCAAGCAAAAAAGGGTCTTAACTGTATTGCCGAAAAGGCTGGATGCTCAGGGAACTGGCTCGGAACTGGTAAAGACAAGTTGGAAAATCAGAATTCCTCCATTGTCAGAAACTGAATCCAGTCTGGTTATAATACGGTAAGAAGGCGGGGACTGCATAAGCTGTTATGCATGGTGGAAATAACCGTACAGACACATGAACAGGCAGGTACCCAACATTTATTTACCATTACCAACTTTACAATAAAACCAGTAACATCTGTCAACATTAGCAAAATAAAGAACAGAAATCAATCCAACGTATTTACAGAGACAAAGCAGATTCAGGCTCACACACGACAGATAAACAACTCTGCATCATATCAAACCGCAACAGTGAACATAGCAAGCTTAAGTGTTCTTTTTTTTTCTTTTTTCTTCTTCTTCCATAGTACGGTAAAAATCAAAACTGTCTATTTTCTTTTCTTTTAACAAACGAGACATAGCTTCTCTGAATCTTTAAGATGGTTCTCTATAATACACCACAAAATACTTCAAATTTGGGTTAAAATATAAGAATGTAAAAAGTTGACGAGTCTCTTAATTTTTCTGATTTCACGTTGTTTTTTTTGTTTTTTTTTATTTGTTTTTTATTTGTTTGTTTGTTTGTTTTCTATTTAACAGTCATTTCAAGTGGTGGTGGTGTCCTAGTATCATTTTGCTTCACTTCATTCCTTCAGCGAGGAGGCATCTTCAGCTGTGGTTGTTTTAAGGAAAAGACGCCTCTGCTCCATTTTTCTCCGTCCGTCCGTCCTTCTTTCACGGCTCTGCTTCACGTTCTGGCCGGTTAAATCCAGTTCTCCGCACGGCGACCAACCCTCTGCCTAAAACCCAGTCCACGTCCAGATGTCGAGCTGTAACCAGGGAGGTGATCTAGTGAATCTAGTCTGTCGTCTTGTTATCATGACGAAAAGTGGCACGTCGAAGGAGTCTTTCACATACATGTGTATATATTTACATATACATATATCCATATACATATGTGTACATATACACATATATATAAATATATATATATATATACTCTTAAATTTTCTTTCTCTCTCTTGAAAAACAGTTCACCCAGTTCATCGTGAGCTCAAGGTACAATCACTCTTTCTTTTCAGAGGGGGCGGGGGTTGAGTTGCTCTCCTCTGTCGGTTTGGTGGCCTCTGGGGCTGGAGCAGCTGCCTCCTTGGCCTCCTCCTTGGGCGCCTCCTCCTTAGCTGCCCCCTCCTCCGCCTTCGGGGCCTCGGCTGCAGCGGGGGCCTCCTCCTTCACCTCCTCCTTCTTCTCCTCTGTGGGAGCAGCAGCTCCGTTTTCAGCAGGCTTCTCCTCAGAGGTGGCGGCTGGAGCAGCAGCAGCAGTAGCAGCAGCAGCGCCGGCTTCCTCCTTCACAGCCTCGTTCTTCTTGCTCTTCTTCAGGTTCAGCTTGATGTTGAAGGACTTCTTCAGGGAGAACTTCTTCTTCTTCTTCTTGGGGGTCTCCTTGGCGGCGGCCTCGCCTTGTGGTTTGGCGGCCTCGCCGTCCGCAGCAGGTGCAGGCTCGATGGCATCGCCTCCCGCCCCGGCTTCGGGCTCCTTGGCTGCCTCAGCTGAACCGTTGGTGGCGGCAGCATCCCCATCAGGCTTTGTGGAGACATCACCATTGGTTTTCACATGTCCATTCTCCTAAAGATGACAAGATAATAAGGGGGGGGGGTGTCACAAAATAATATATATTTTTTTGGTTTCTAGTGATAACTCTTCAATTCGAAAGAAAACATAACATAATAAGAGGAATAAATATTTTTAAAAATCATCTCTTTATTATTTTTTTGTCCTCATTAATAAACCACCATGCCTGGCTGCGAGGCGACGCCTTGCAGTACTCTAATCTGACGATAGGCGGCGGCAGCGCATTACAGACCAGACCGTCGACTGTACCAGACAGACAGACAGTGGCTCAACAAAGACGAGGCTGCGTCTCCTCAGAGAAAATATGAAAACACATGTACTGGTTTTATGCTCATTTTTATCCACAAACACACAAATATATAGATTTCCTCATATATATATATATATATATATATATATATATATATATATATATATATATATATATATATATAAAAGCAAATTAATAATAATAAAAAAATATAATAAACAACCAAACCTCTGTGTTTTTAATTTAAGCAGGTGAGCCTGTCTAATTAACAGTCATAATCAAGTCATAACTATAGTAAAGTGTGAGAGGGTACACCAAATGTGACTCATAGACAGAATATATCAAGGAAAGTCCCATTCAAATAAATAGACGGCTCGGTTTAAAAGGGAGGAGTAGTAGACTGTCTACGTGCATCCAAGCTCCCCCACCCCCTCCCCCGTTAAGCCTGACTGACTGTATCCAACACGTTAATGGAAAGAGAGAGGGGGGGGGGGGGTTGCATTTGTCTTCATTTACAAATAAACACAGAGCAACTTCAAACCCGAACAGTCAACTTAATGCTATTGCTAGCATAAAAGGAAACATTCGATGAGAATTTGGTAGTTTTTGGGTTGCTGTGTGCCAGACAGCGAGAAGCCCCCCGACCTGTCCTGCCCAAAAAGGCAGAACTTCGACCAAAAAACACGAACAAACAGGTGATTTCGTGAGAGAAATTCAACTTCTATCCACGCGCACAGACCTTTCCCGATGAAAGAAAGTGAACAGTAGTAAGCTGTGAGTGGCTACCTGTCCGTTGGTTTTGACAGCTGCAGCATCAGCGGCAGCAGCGTTCGCCTCCGCGGCCACCTCTCCCTTGGATGACTGGGATCCCATTGTTTTCGGTGAGTTCTGGTGTCTTCGAAAGCAAATTAAAAAGAAAAACTAAAAAAGTCGGTTTTATATTAATCCAGTCCCAGGGCGAATTATGTATCCAGCGGTTAATTGATGAAAAGTAATTTTTTTTTTTTCTTCTAATATCGGCGACGTCCCCTCCGTCGTTGAAGTGTGCAGTCTTGTCACCCCGGTGGAGAGAGACCCTCTAAATTCACGGCTCGCAGAACGCGTCGGTTCAACATACAACAGGCTCAAGGCCCCGCCCATGGGCGAGGTTTAACCCCAGTCGAGCCAATCGCTGTTCCAGTAAGGAGGGACGTCAAGTGATCTTGACCAATCAGTTAGGACTACTTTCATTTCTCCCACCCAGCAGTGAAATCAATTAAAGTTGTTGTTTTTTTTTTTATTATTCAAAAACTAAAATTTTGAGAAAATTAAGAAGATAAATAAAATTAAGCAATAACATGCTGAAAAAGCAACAAATACCATAATTTTAATTTCTTTAAATTTTATATTGCCCCTGTTTGATTGTTGTTTTTTTTACAAGAATCTTTTTTCTCATTTTTTAAATTATTCGTTGTTTTTCCATGTAATTTTCTTCACCTTCCTTCCTTTATTGTTCTGTAAAACCCTGAAAAACCGTGTAGTAAAGTTCCCTTGTCTTGTCTTTCTTTCATTATTTACTTTTTCTTCTTCAGTATAGTTGTCTGTAATATGTGCAAGCATATATCACCATTTTTCATTCCAGCAGTCTAATATTCCAGTATACAGAATTGGGTGTGTGTGAAGTGAGTGCAAAATCTAAAAATAAGCAATTTACTGTCAGAGGAGGCAAATATGGCATTTTTAAATAAGGGAGTAGTTTAAACTTCACTTTTTGTTGGCTATCTTAGTGAGCTTCTGCTCAAAGGTCATAAGCAGTTATAAGCGTATCCCTAGAAGATAACTCTTTTGATGTCTTGATTTATATCCACTTTAGCTGGTCCTGTAGGCTAAGGCTAACAGTTAATCCAAGAGGAACTAGGACCAAAGGGGGTTCCTACCATTTTCAGCAACTCCAATCTTAAAAACGTCATGGTGTTTAATGCATATATTAATTTTGAACCTTTAAATTTTTGTTATGGTGGCCTTAGAAAGTAATTTACACAGATGCCATTTATTATTTACATCAGAAATAGAGGTTGGAGGTGTTGCAGCACCAATGATTGTCCGGTGTGAAACATGCACTGAAAAATGCAAATACAAAGGTTTTTTTCAGTTAGAGTAACTGTCTGATTTAAAAAAAAAAAAGTTAAACAGTAAAACTCAAAAACAGTTTAGGTGAACATTTCTTGAACATTTTTTTGTTTTTCGCACTACTTTACTTTTCTATTATGAAGTTATTCTGACTGGAAACCCTTTACACATTCAATGTTTCACACAGCAATATCATTAGTGGTGCATCATCTCTGAACTTCCATTTCCCCTATAAATAACCATCAGCTTCTGTGTAAGTAACTGCCCAATGCTAATTTGAAAATGGTTTAAAGGCTCATAAAGTCATTCATTTCTGAAGGAGTTTTTTTTTTTAGATGGAAAAAGTAAGCTTTGTTCTTAGCTCCACTTGGGGTAGCCATTAGCTTCAGCCTCCAGCATCAACTCATCAAGAGAGCTGTGGATAACTATTAACTACTAATAACTTTTTAACAGAATCTCTCTTAGAAAACCTTGAACTTACCCTTCAAAGACACATTTTATGTTTCCTTGCACTTTGATAAGTTTCTTTTTTAAAGGTATTACATAACACACAGCGCTTTTACTGTTTCACTTTTCATTGTCCCATAAGCAAGCGAGAAAATGTTTTTGTCTCTTTTGCTTTCACTATCACTGAACGTGCTCATGTCTTTAATTTCAGTCTGACTCAGAAGGTTGTGAGGGATTCAGTAAATTCTCACAGAACGTGTTTCTGGAAACAACCCGACCTGATATGCTTAAAATCAGGATTCAGAGTCACTGATGACCAAGCAACAGCTCAATGTTTCAACATGGCCATGATAAGTACCTGCTTTTTTTCTGGCATTGAATCAGATTTTGCATGAGCAAAGAGCAAGCTTGCATATAGAAATCATCAAAAATAACTGAACAAGACCATGAGACCATGTCTGAAGTGGAAAAAATGTCTGACATATGACATGATCAAGGGCAAGAATTGTAATAGAGTGTTCGGGTGAAAAGTTCAACTGGAAGAGAAGGATTTTCTCTCCAAGCACAAGCTAAACCTGTCCCCACCAGTAGGACGAGATGAACCGCAAAACTGACCTCTCTTTGTTGAACAATACAGTGAATAGATTGTCTACTGTTGCTATGTGCTTGTCCAGGAGGAGTGAATGCTGCAAGTCAATGACTCAATGCAATCTGCTGGGTTGCCTTAGATGGAAAACTTTTTGAACTAATTTGAAAAATGATCTGAACTTAATGCACTGTGGGATAAGTGGGATCAATTGGAATGTATGGAATGGATTGAAATTACTTTTTTGTAAAATGTCTTGAGATGCCCTGTTGTGAATTGGTGATATGAATAAACTGAAATGAAGAGAGACTAACCTATTGGCCGATGTTGTGTCCACGCTGTGGATATGGGAACATAGCTTCCTGTGGTGGTCTGACAGAAGATCAGGCTATGAACTGGGGCTGAGAGTGTGTCACGCTGTCTCCCCGTGTCTCTATGACTGAATTTGTTGTTAGTCTCCGCTTGTCAACAACATACCAGCAGCAAAATATGTCAATGTGATGATCACGCACATTCCATCTGATCATTTTCATCCAAACATGTCATTCAACATAACCGTTGAGGCCAAAACCTTCAGTTAACTGAGGAAAAGACCTCACTGTTTCAGTGCTGCAAATTGATCTTCACTGCAACCAATCAGCCTAACTGATTTTGCGAGACCTTGGAGGAGTAATATGTGTTTCAGCAGCGAGTCTTAACACTCTGATTTCAGGTGGCAATTTATGCTTGATGTGATGCAAATTACTGACAAAGGTACAGTTCTTTAGCACAATGCTAAAAAAAAAAAAAAATGTGCAAAAAATTGGGTTATAGTGTGGTTAGGTCAAATGTGCGAGACAGTTCACACATTTTTTTTTTTAATCATTGCAAAAATTATTGCAAATGTTCATGTGACTAGAGCTGATTTCTGCTCTCAGGAAATACTTTCTGGTGATTTTGTTTATATGTACAGGCCAATGTGTTCATGCATATCCAAGACATTGCCAAAAATTCCGGAGTTATTTTGTTGTTGTTGAATGCTTTCAAAAATCACATTAATGTTTGTCAGGATAAATATTGTCCTTTTTAGCACATATTCTTACATTCTTAATCAGCTCTACTATCCATTTGATTTTAATTTAGGTATCTACGTACATTTTTGTGTGCATCCCAGGTTTTTGTTCTTTTATTCATTCTTTTCAGTTCTTTTCTTCTTCTCTGCCTATGAGAAGACAGTGTATAAATCAATGTGTGGAAATGGAAACTGACTCTGAATGGAAAGCATTCGCTCAGCTAAGCTACAACTTGTATTAATAGGGGTGTCTCCTTGTCCATGAGGTCTAAGCAACTAGTGGTCACAGACATTGAGCACTTGATGCTTTAAAACTAATGCTAGAGGGTGCTAACATTTGGTCCCCCCCTCAGAGGACTTTACAGTAGTTTGGATATTTACTGGCTCTGGTTTCATGAGGTACTGAAACAAACAAATCATGTAGGCTTAAATGTTAATCATCAGTGGCCCTACTGCATTCCCGGCTGCAAGACTGGGCACAGTTCAGTTTCCATTCAAAGAAGCAAGTTCTTATGACTGTAACATTTTTCAAAACAGCTCTGTAATGGTACATGCAAACACATGCACATTCACAAACCAATTTGTAGTTTGGTATGTAATGTAGGATCCAAGCCCAGTATGCACTTCTGTAGCCTTACCTTTCATGCTTACCTCTGGTTTCACTAACAACTCTTGTTGCAAAACTGGTTAATTTGGTCAAAAATCAACCTTACATGACCTATAACGCTGGAATTTATGTGAATAAAATGAAAGATCATCAGGCTATAAGTGGACCTGTTTCTCAGTTGGGTTCAGTTTCTGACTTCCAGTTTCTAGTGATTAAGTGGCAGATGACAAGACTCCAAGGGGAAGTCACTGTCTGTGTCAGCTGTTGGTGTATGCTGTCATTTCAGCACATAAATTTTAACTACTGTGCGATAGGTGTGCATTTGTATTCAAGCCCTTTTACTCAGCTACCCTTAAATAAAGGCCACTGGACCAAATTGCCTTCAGAAGCAGGTTAATTTATCAATAGAGTCTACCAGATGTAAATTATACATCTCAGTATATAGACAGGGCAAAGAGCACACTAATCAGAGAAGCAGTCACATCAGGAATATGATGACTCTGGAGGAGCTGCAGAGACCTTTGGCTCAGGTGGAAGAATTGTTGAAAAGCTAAGAATTAGCTGCAAATGCCACAAATCTGATGTTAATGGAAGTGTGCAAAGAAGAAAACAATGGCTGAATGAAATGCACAAGAATTCTCCCCTGCAGTTCGACTCAAACCATGCAGGGAACGTAGCAAACATGTGGACAAGGTGCTCTGTTCAAATCAGACTAAAACTGGTCTAGTAAAAAACAGCCCCTTGTTCTACGCTTTGCTTTGTACAGAAGGTCTGGACCCTTGACTATTGAGAAATGATTGCTTGCTGGAGGTGTGAACTTTGTTGAAGTTTTAAATGATTGGATCTGATTTTACCCAATTGCTAACATTTTGTCATGTTGTATGTAATGCACCAGCTCAGTCGTAAAGGGAGCTACACTATGAAGTTTACTAGAAACTGCGCGCGCTATAAACAACCCCGTGAGGAGTAGGGTCATCACATCTTTGCCAGCAATAAAATATGCTCAGTATTTGACAGAGTGGCCAACACAGACTGAATGGTTTCGTTCACTTCCTCTGCTGCCATTCCCAAACTACAACCGTAGCCAGACTACAATTCTAAAACAGCTCATAAACTTGACATCATTGTTCACAACTCCTCCTTCTGTTCACTGATTGGCCAGGATAAAATGGATCATGAGAATTTGAGCTCAAAGGGACAAATCCCAGATGGAGCGCTGAAGGGAGATGACAATCAAGCAGAATTGCTTAGGAACGCAAAGGCCAGGCAAGACCAAAACTATATCTAAAAGAATTTGTGTGGCAGGACTTGAAAACTGATCCTCACAGATGCTCTCTGTCCAGACTGAGTCTGTTTGAACCTGGCATAAATATATTTCAAAAGCCTTGCAGCTGTGAGAGCAGCAAGAGGTAGTCCAGGTGTGGTTTTCCTTCCACATCCCATTTATGTACTACTATGTGTTTTCCTGTTACATAAAGTCCCAATAGAACACATAGAAGTTTGTGGTTTCAACATGACAAACTCTGGAAAAACTTGAGGGGTATGAATCACTTTTGGAGGCACTGTCACGTAATCATATGGAAGAAGAAAAAAAAAAAGTCTCTAAAGTCTGCTCCTAATCATTCGTTTTCAATAATGCAACACAAAAGCTAATGAGCATTTGTGAGGTGGGGAGGGGACAGTTTTTTCTGCAGACAAGGCTACTTGTAGAGTGCTTCAAATATGTTTTTCTCTAATCGCCTTCATTCTCTGATTCCTTGTGGTTTACCCTCACCTCATTGCAGTCACATGGTGAAGACAGTCTTTGCTCACTCAGAAATCACGCTGTATCTATCGAGCTGGCCATGTAAATGTCATAATAATGTGTCTTCTGTGCTCTCAGGAATGCCAGGCACGCAGGCCCTCCCGTCTCCTCAAGCCATCTTTTGCTGTGAATGGGCTTCTTCACATCGCTTGAGGTAACTCAGGCCTGAGGGGGTTATGGAGCAGCAGGAGAGACGCCATCAGGGTTAACTTTTTTTTTTTTTTTTTTTACACTTGGATCAAGTGCTTCTTTCTTCTTTTTCCCTGAAACTTCTGCCTCTGTGTGATGCTAATGACGGCGGTGTGGAGGACAGTGACAGGGAGCAGGCTCTTCGTCTTCTCTTCTCCTGTCATCACACTTGACACTTTCTTCAGTGTAATATGCGTCTGTGTGCTTAAGGGAAGCATTGTCATGGGACCAGCAAGTGTAAGGGGGTGAAAGGCACAAAGAAGCACTCCTTCATATATAGTCACACATCATTCAAAAGCACAAGCACACACAAAGCTTAAGGGCGTCAGCTGTGGCAGAGTTCATATAGATATGCTGAGGAGTCAAAGACAGGAAAGAAGGGGGGCTTGATTGTCTAAAGGAGCCACAGCCCGGGTTAGAAAGGAATAGATAATGGAGAGAGGAGCCAGAGAGGTAGAGGGAGTTTCATGGTGGCATGTGAATAATAGTGATTGGTGTGGCAGGGAAAAGTGATAAGAGGTCATCAAGTAATCATTAAGCACCTCTCCTTTCCACCCACCAGCACAGTTATACAGCTCCAGGGGGTAAAGGTTCTGTGATTCATATGGTAAGGCTAAAAAAATTGACAAATGGGTCAGGACAACAAGCAAAGACAAAATACAAATACAAAAGTTTGAAAGAAAAAGTTTAAAAGTGAGCTGCTGGACAAATTTCATACCAATTTTACATTAATCATAGCTGTTGTGGAGGGTTTTTACCTGCTTCGACAAACAATGATTTAAAGTAATTTTCAATAATCTACTAATAATCTCCTGCAAGGAGGACCTCTGTGCCAATGTTGACCCTCATTTCATTACTTGTCACTTCTTTTCACACCCATAAGCAAATCTTTGCATACCCATGTGTATGAGTTTTTTTTCATTGAAGATCAATGTTTTTATCATTTGATAAATAATTATCAAAATGCTCATATCTCACATGTACTTTATTTGTGTTTTATCATGTAAAAACTTTATATGACATAATATTTCTATTCATTATGGTTTTAATCTCTGTTTTGGTCAGTTGGTCTTCATAGAACCAAACTAACGCTGAGCTATCTCCTACTATTACTGTATTTCCTGAGAGTAGACAATGAGAAGAATTTGGAAAGTTACTTTAAATCCCTGCTTGTTCCTTAAGGTTGGGGGGAATTGTACCATTGTCAGTGCAATACATCCTATGGTAGATGACTCCATCACCTACCCCAAAAAGGTTGGCTTGGAAACATCCAAAGCAGCAAAAGTACAAAATCCTGAAGGTAAGAAATGAACATCCTTTCCTCAGGGGGAACTAAATAGGCATAAAAGCTGTCTGCTGTCAAATAAATTAGCTCATGGTTAGATTAAAAGGTTTGAAAGAGTCCTATTCTGGCATATTTTACAAGATTAGAATAGAGATGAGAACCAAAATAATCAGAAATGAGTGAAATACAAAGGTTTTATAGGAAATAATATGCAATTACACTGAATCATATGTGAGATTTGATCATTTTATGACTGTTTATCTCCATGCTTTATGATAATACCTAAGTACAACACAAAAAAACCTGGTAGCCAATGGTTTTAGTAGTTAGGGAAAAATGTTTGTTTATGGAAGCATAATGGAATTAGGACAGAACAAAATAGCAATGTGGGTACGACAAGGGTAGAAATTGACAAAAGGGAAAACTGACCGAAAGCCTTCTAAAAACTGACTTGTTAACATGCTTAAGACATTACAAGTGAACTACTTTGAATGTATTTTGAAAGGACAATTTTCC
This sequence comes from Anableps anableps, assembly GCA_014839685.1. Classification (NCBI taxonomy): domain Eukaryota; kingdom Metazoa; phylum Chordata; class Actinopteri; order Cyprinodontiformes; family Anablepidae; genus Anableps; species Anableps anableps. The sequence goes on from CM026079.1 coordinate 7,935,529, forward strand.
TACAAATAAAAAGTCTATATACTCAGACTTTGAAAAATCCTATAATAGTCAAGCCAGGCTGCGAGGTGGCATTAACCACATCAGAGCTCCAAAGAAGAACATTCATTATGGCTAAGGCAATGCTAAGCTAAAAACAACAGCAGCTTGTGTTTTCTTTGAAACATTTGTTCAATTTCCTTGTGATGTTTTTTATGTGTCAGCTGTGAAAAGTTGAAGTGGGAAAAGAGTCTTTACAGGTCACAACTGATCTTGTGTAAATTTGTACCCACTTTTGGGACACTTTTACAGAGGATTATTTAGGATAATTGTCTTCAATCTGCATGGTCTTCTGAAAGGACATGAGGTTATGTGACTTAAGTAAACATTATTTACCAACAGGGAGTTGCTCAGATTTATGTTGTTTTAATCAGAGATTTGAACCACAATCAGTGAGTGGGGGTATAATAAATAGTGTTCTGAAAATGATATTCACATAAACTATATGTGAGATTTGAGCATTTACATGATTATTTATCCAAATAATTCATTAAATGTACCTGGTTACCAAGAAAAATAAAGTTGCATGCTATGTAAGTACATGGGTATCCAAGAAATGGTTTTGGGAGAAAACGTCAATTCATGGGTCAAAATGGTTGATGGTCTTTGACATATCAAGCAGTCAAGCAGGTACAATCCGTTTACCCAAGAATAATTAAACCTGAACAGAGACAGAGGGGGATTCCTGAGAGTATCAGTAATGCACTTGTTTACTCGTAGACAGCCATTGGAGCATTCAGGTACACTCAGGCTTTTCAGGGGAAATCACCTAACTTGCTCCTGCCTTTGCTTTTTATTACACTGGTGTTCCAACGTCAGAAAGGTAGTTTCCAGTCAGGTAGTAGAGACAAGTAGAGAAACTGAAACTATGACGTTATATTCATGCAGGCAAACATTCATCACAATAACAAAAACTCATTTAACTGACATTCTCTCTTTTTTTTGTATTCAGTTGCAGAATAGAATTTGTAATAAACAAGAACTGAAAAGTGGCAATAACATTTCCATTTAATGTCAGAGTAACAAAGTAGGCAGTTTGTGTTTACAATGTAAAACTACTTGCTTCCCAATAAAAGACTGAGTCTCATTTCACAAAACAGTTCCCTCATGTCGCCATAAAGATGAGCCGCTCTCCAAGCTGCGTCTTGCTGTTCGGAGAGCACCAGTCAAACTGGCCAGATTTTCCTACTAAAGGAGGCTCAGAGTGAAACTGAACTTAAAAAAGCCGATAAAGAATTCAATGCATAAAATTTGTTTGGAACATCACACGTTCTGAAGGGTAAAAAACATCACTGGCCTTCTCGGATTTTCAAGTGTCACGGCTACTGAACAAATAACCCATTAGGAATGAATTCTGTTTCACTACAGCCCGACCGATGTGAGACAATGGAGCGTCAAATGACAGACTTGACCAAGGCCGTCTTGATGTGTTTCCACCTTAAATCTGCATGTTAACAGGTCAGGCTGACTTTTCCTAAATTCAATAATTTCGGCTCTGTCACTGCACAACTTAGTGGCTCAGAGCCGGAACAGCGTCCAGAAGGGATCTACATCTTGGCTTGAAGTGTTTCATGAATGGAGTTACTGTCTCCATTATCTGCTTTCTCCTCGTCACATCTACAGAAACATTTCTGCCTCTGGGTATCTTCCAGGTTCTCTCTGGCCTTTGCCCTGACCCACTAACACCCTTTGATCGGGTGATCTCCAGGTTACCAACGCCTTCAGTCCCGTAGTAGCTGGGGTTTTTTTTTCCACATCAGCTACTTCTCTTCAGCTATGTGTGATACCAACCCCCCCATTTCACCACTACTACTTTTTGTGTTACCACAGTCAATGAAGCTTTATGTGGTGTTGAATGCTGAGCTGTGGCTGAGCTCTATTTACCAAAGGCTCCATTGTTTTCTGCTTTTTATGCCTATAGAGGAGCATCACAAGTCTAGCTGGAAGGGCCAAAAGAAGCAGAACTGGGTGGGTAGCAACGGTGGAGGAAGGAGACGAAGAGGTGGAGTACTCATCAGAGGAAGCTGAGTTAGCTTTCCATAAATGACTTCTTTTTGCAAGCACCACTTTCCAAAATTGTCGATTTTTAGTAAAAAACAAAACAAAACAAACAAACAAAAAAAACACACCACATTCTGAATTGTAATCAGATATTTTTAATCAAAGCCAGCCTTGTCTCAGGAAGAATCCCAAATTGCTCACTCAGACGTGCAAGCACTGATTTTCAGACAATAGATAGCATATGGCTTACCAGTTGAGCTGACAGATGTCAAAGCTGAGCAAATAGAGAGGAGTGAAAAAAAATAATAATCATGAGTAGCTTTGAGCTTTCTCTGTGACCGGATGTCAGAGGGGTCAGATGTAGGGGGGGTGGGGTGGGGGTAAACAACAAAGAAGTAAGGAAACTGGGGAGGTGGAGTGTTGTGCTGTGATAAATGTAAGTAGGTCACATTAACATGTCGTTCAGTGTGTATCAAAAAGGGGTAATGTTTGGGGTTTTCCATTTGCAATCCAAATATTACTCCTCATGGCACAGCAATTTTTACTTTCACTTTCTGTCCGCTCACACATTCTGTGTCACTGCTGATTTCTGATCAGTGGTTAGGGGAATTCCTTATAGTATGCACTATAAATATCACAAAAAGTACAACAGAAACAGTGAAACTACCCAGTTTTTTCTTTTATTTAGAAACAAATACCTTTATTTTGAAATGGAACTTTTGTAGGGGGAAATTTAGGGGAGTTTGTATAAAATGTGGAATTCCAGTTGGGTTGTGATTGAGATTAAATTTAAAGTAACAAACACATTCCAACTCCCAGGCTGTCTTTGGCTAATATCAAGCATACAAACAAACACACATACATATACACACACTCTCCTGGCACATGCAGCATTAGAAATGGTGTCAGCCAGTATAAATCCTTTTTGACATATAAGCATGGTGTTGACCTTATTACCATGACAACAGCTTCTACCAGATAATAACTGTGGCACTGCTGACACAACAAAGTAGACCTTTATTGTGTGATGTGCTGCTCAGAAGTGAATCTCACTTTTTTTTTTTTTTTTTTTTACCTACCTTTGCTTGCTTTTCTACTCCTGTGCCTGCCTGTCGTGATTCATCTCTTTTCTTTTCTTCCTGTGTTTGTCTATGTGTTCGTGTGTGTTGGGAAATGTGTAATGCATTTGTCGAGCTCAGGTATGGAAAAAAAAAAGGTCCTGGAGCCAGAAGGAAAAGCATAATTTCAGTAGCTTTCAAAGCAAGATTGATATGAAGGTAGGTCAGGCCTATCTCTGGGCTTGTGAGCTCTCACTTCTGCAGTGTGAGTGTGTGTGTTTCAAATCTGTGTACACCCACGCGAGAGTCTTAAAATAAATGCTTCTTCTTTCATACATGTGAGCGCATTCAGTGGAGCTGAACAACATATCCACCCCCTCCTTTTTTTCCCTCTTCTCCCTGCTCCCCTCTACCTCACCTTCCTGCATCCATCCTACAGGAGACAGAGTGAACACCAAAATAAAAACCAGAGGGAACGGGAGTGCTGGTCAGCTGAGACATCCAGCCTTTTGGATACCATTTTCACTCATTCTACAACAACCATTATGCATCTTCCATCCTTTGTCTAAACCCATTTATCCTTGCAGGATCACGGGAAGCTGGGTACACCCTGGACAGGTCACCAGTCCATCACAAGGCGACAAAAAGACGCAGGACAAACAACCATGCAGGGACATATTTACTTATAAAGGTAATTTAGGAAGACCAATTAACCTGACATGCATCTTTTTGGACTGTGGGAGGAAATCAGAGTACCCGGAAATGTGTATGCATAAGAGAACTTGCAAACTCCAAGACCCCAAGCCGGGATTCAAACCCAGGACCTTCTTGCTGTAAGGCAACAGTTCCAAAAACTGTGCTGCTGCGCATTCTCTAACATGTTCATTTAATAAATTCTATTTTACATGAACATGTTGCCAGAATTTATGCTAGCATGTCAGTGTGCTAGCAGATAAATTAACACAGAACTGGAGTCATGTTGCGCATATCCCAGGGTAAACGTTTGTTAGCTACAAGAACATGAGAGAATTTTGTGTTGCACGAGCCTGTATGCTGCAAGCAGTGGTTGATTAGGTGTAACTTTCTGGGATTATGAGGCTAGTTTATTAATTTTTACCATAGTGTGGACATTAACCCCAGATTTAGTAGAGCATTAGGAGCAAGGAAGGTGGAGGATGTAAGACTGATTGGTCTTTGTCTTGTTTATCCATTTAAAAGCCTTCATATGACATATTACAGGTAGTTAATATGTTTTTTAAAGGAAGATCCTGACTGGAGACAAGCGTTGGCTGTTGTAGACCTGTATGGCTATAAGAAAACAGAGAAACTTGCACCTAAACTTTGTTTCTGTCCCTCACTGAAGATCATTCGTTTTATGCCTATTTATTTCCACCTGATGAAAAAAGAGATTTGTTCATTATGTCCACTTTGCCATCTATCAGCATACTTTTACAGTTTGTTTCTTACCCAGCTTCTTCGGGTACAAAATAACTGATAACGTTCATATCCACCAGGGGGAAGCTTTGACGTAAAAGTTTTGACAACAAATGATTTAAAATAATTGGCTATAGTCTTCTTATAATCTAGTGTAAGGAAATGTGAGTATTCCACTCAGTTAAACATTACCTAGCAGTATTTTTGTTTAATTCAGGGGTCCTAATCTGTCATATCTCATAAAAGTCCACTGCCTCAAATGGGGCTTGGAACCAAAATAAACAGAAATAGGGTGTACTACAAAGTTATGAAGAAATAAATTAGATTAGATTAGATCTGAGATTTCAGTATTTTTACACCTTTTTATCTCCACAATTCATGAAAAATACTTAAATACAATGTAGATTAAATTCATCACAGTACATAACCACTGAAGCTCTGTAAATGCACCAGATGGGATCTTTTCTTATGGGTGCCTAACTTTTTGCCTTATATGTTTTTGAGAGTGTATTGAAGTCCTTGAATATTGGAACCATTGTAGACATCATTAACACCACATCTTTATGTCATCATGTATAACAGCAGCAAATAACATACTGTCATTTGATTTTTTATGAAAAAAACTTATACAGTCACATTAAATTGCATTTAATTTGTTTGAAGGATATTGATGAAGGAGAATTTACCTTCAGAGTGAAGGACTTCCATGAACACCTGAGAACATCACCTATGTCACCATCTTGATACCCAATGAGCAGGAAGCGTTACCTAAGAAGTCAATCTAACTCCCAGTTGTTCTGCAGTAATGTCTGTCTACCAGTCTGTGTGCAGTCTCCATGGTAACCAGCTGTTTCACTGACAAAAGTTGGTAGGCTTACTGAAGGCATTGGGTGAGTCTGCTGGACAGAAGGATGTAAGCTGCCAGCTACGCCAACACGTCCACGTAGATTCAAAGACATCAAAAACAAAAACATCTGTGCCTGTGTAATTGCTGGGATAAGTAATCCATCTTTTCGTCCAAGAGACCAAATTAGCTGGAGAAGGCAGTGATGGAGTGGTTCTGCTCTGTTGCCTGGCTTCCATTTCCATGCACACTGCATCCTGAGCGTTTTCACTCATCCAGCCTAGTTGCTCCTCAGCAGTCGGCCATGCAATCACTCCTCTATGCCCAAGCCATCCACCACACACCATACATCATCAAAAGCCATGCTTGTCACTACCAGAAGCTGAGAAAGAACTTACATTATGGTGCATGATGCTTTCATGCAGCGTAATAGGCTGCTGTGAATGTGCATGCAGCAGTTTTTGAATATTTATATGGTGAATGAATGACATGGTAAATGAAGGATTTAAAATCTTGGGTGATGCTAGGGTTTTTGGCCTCCAGCATATTTTCTGTTTATCAGGCCGTTCTGGGGAAGCTGTTAATGTTTGCATTTATACTATATTCCCTCACCTCATTTGGCAACGGCAATTTGAAGGAATTCATTCAGAACTTTAAAACACTCCGCATGTAGACACTTTGAACTCTCAAGCGAGCAAGGGAGGGAGGGAGTTGTAGGTAGTGAAGGATGGATGGATGTGTGGTGAGTCAGAGGGGAGATTCAGGCAGAGAAAAGAGAGGGAGAAGTGCTGATGAATGGGCTGATGGCACACTGACCCACTAATGTTGCAGCTGTACTGCCAGTGGCTCTGACGGGCCTGCTGAAACACACACACAGTCAAACTGACACATGCAAATTAATACATCCTTTTACTCACTGGACTTACTTCTACTTTACACCACATAAAAAAACCTTTTATAGGCTAGTGTTACTTACACATCACATGACTCTCATTCTTACTCAGTTGGTCATATACTCAGTCAAGACTGGAAACCACGCTTTGTCACACTTCTTATTCTAATTTCCTGCCTGTTGGTAAAGGTCGTAACAGTGGAGGAAGCAACGTAATGCCAGTGCATAAATATCAGGTTTCACAACCTTTGCTCCTACTTGCTTTCTAAATAAGGGGTTGCATATATTTTCGGACTGGAAAGCTTGATGAATATCAGAAGAAAACCTTATGTGGTTCAGAAGAATCAAACATGTCCTTTTTAAAATGATGATAATGTGACGTTTTGGCATTTAAAAATCAGACATTTTAAAGTTCAACAACTAAGATTTAAGAGCATAAATAAGTGTAGCTTTGTATTAAAAATTATATTGTATTCTTTCATTGTGGTTTCAGGGCTCTAAATGGGAATGTTCTTCTTTGTTACTTGGGTAACAACATGCTTAGAAAGCTGAAAAAAAACAAAACAAAACAAAGTATAGCTCAAAACTCAGTGTTCAAAAGTGGAAGTGAGTTGAGCTCCCACAATTGTAAATTGAATAACTGAATAACTTTGCTTTTGTAAGCTTGTAAAAAGAGAAAAGGAAAAGTTCAGATGTTCATAATAAAATAGTAAGAAATAGACCTAAACACATGGTATTGATAAAGAGACTGATCTGGATGCATTATCTGTACTTAGATTGCCATTCAGTATCAAACTTTGGACAAGATTAGTGATCTAATATGAGAATTAAAGTTAGAAACCCCCCCAAAAAACACACACAAACAATTTTGAAGGGAATATGTTCAAAGTGCAAAGATTAATAAGCATTGAGCCAAATATCCAGTCTGTTTTGTTCCATTTTTAATCAGAAGTTGAAATGTCCTTGTTCAAAGTGGGAAAAACTTAAAATACAAGAATTCTGCCTTACTTGGAAAACTTAAACTTAGTCCACATGTTGCTGGATATTTGGGAAAATTAATACATTTTTTAATGTTTTGGCCTTTCATCCACACAAAAACTCTGTTCAGTATCACTGAAAACAATTATTTATAAAAACTCTGACCAAAGTGGAGGTTCTCTGTAGTCGTGTTTGTGTGTGTACATGGGAAAACAGAGATTAGGGTGCTGCACATTACAGTCTGCAACAAACAATGCGCCAATATAGCCACATGCTTACTTTGACATGATTCCCAATCAACATCGTCCTGTGTTTTAATAACTTTTTATTCTAATACGATATTTAAAAGTAGTTTAACCAATATATATCTGTCCGCACAAATGAACCTCCAAGTGCCATGTTTAATTCCTAAAAGGAAGTCATGGTTGTTCTGAAGCAATCTGATTGACTGACATAGATTTTAGCTTTGCGCTACACTAGACTGCCCCCATTGGTGTATGGCATGTTTAAAATAATTCTCAAGGGCGTATTTGGGAATATGTGAATGAAAACTTTTCTGAAACTTTTCTGTGATCTTTTTTTAAACATTGTGAAATACAATAAGTCTTTACAAAAGCTCAACACTATTTAACTTCCTTTGGTAAACATGTTGCTACGTTGTTAAAACATAATACATTCTGTTAGCTTGTACTGCTAGTAAAAGTTAGCATGGTATTAGGTATAACAATTAGCAATTCCCCCCTTTTTTTAAACTTGGAACTGGAACTCGGATAGATTGGGTGTCCTTCCCTGAACTTCTAAGGTCAATGAAACCACAGCATAAGCAGCCATGTGCACTTGTTGCTGGTTCTATGTTGTCCTTTTCAGTTTGTACTGGGAGTTCTTCAATTTTTTCTTCAACTGGATTCCTTTTCTGAGATGATTCTAATCAAGCAAAAGTGCTTGTACAACTTTTGAATGCGACTGTTGGTACTTCTTGTCATTATGTTGCACTTATTTTTTTTTCGTATTTACCTTGCAAATAAGTGATACTCAAGAACAATGAAATACTGCCAAAGTACCACCAGTGGTACCATGATTGGTGGACTTTCCCCTGTAGAGAAACTTCACTGAAAAGACAAAAAAAAAGATTGCATTGGCTTCCATCCGAACAACTCCAAAATCTGTGAACAGCCATAGAGAATGTCTATTGATGTCTAAATGTGGTTAAAAGGGTGGTGAAGATAGACCAATTGGGTAACCAAACCTGACTTTTAGCATCTTTGTGTAGGCTAAATTTTAACTTTTGCAATTAAAAAAAAGCCAGTTTTCAACATATTTTGTCTGGACTAATCAAAAATAAAGGCTAGTAAACCTTAAATAGCCAATAAAAAAATGTTGTTGGAGGGATAGCTTTAACCCATTGCCTACCTGGCATATGACTCATTGGAAGTGATTAAAATCTTGCCCATTTTACACTTAATGTGGGCATATGTGATTTTGATATGCAGTTTGAAAGATTTGCTCTTACAACCTATGCCCAACCCTGAATATCAATATGAATGTTATCTTTATACAACACCCAGCCTTGATGATTGGAGTCGGCAATAATTGAATTTTTACAACATAGTGTACAATAACACCTATTTCCTTAGAATTTATTGCAGGACAACAGTGAACTTAACCTTTTCTTCTGCTGCTCTTCTACTTTCCCCACCCATGCATGTTTTTTCCAGGTATTGCAGATTCCCCTCACAGCTCCAAAACATGCATATTTGATGAACTGTTCACTCTAAATTGGGCTATGATGTAGGTGTGTGTGTGTGTGTGTGTGTGTGTGCGTGCGTTTGTGTGTGTCTTGGTTAACCTTGTAATTGACTTGGGTACTTCTCCAGGGTGCACATTGCTTCTGGACCAATGATAGGTGAATAGGTATATAAGCAGGTGTAGAAAATGAATGGATGGATGTAAAATGTTAATTTTATTATCTATTAATGTATTATGTCTTTGAACTGCCTTGTTGCTGAAATATGCTATACAAATAAATTTGACTTGACTTAAAAAAAATTGCATGGCTAACTCAGTCACAGAGTGATTTATTGAACCGTATCTACACACTTTGTGTTGCAAAAATTCTTCTCCTATAGATGGATGGATAGATAATAAACATAGATAAATACAGAGAATATGGAAGAATGCAGAAAAACGCATCCCAAAGGACAGGGAAATATAAAGGTTACAGTATTAACATGATATTTATCTGAGCCAATTAAGGTCATTCACATTGTTAATACCAGTGGCATCTTTGCCATGATCCTCCCCCTAGGACAATATTTCCAATTAGGTACAGATCAGATTTTGTCTAATGAATGAAGCACCAAGTTGGCTAGATGAGCTGTCAAGAACTAACTTCCCTAAATCCTAGCAACCCAGATTTGACTAACTAAAACTCAAGACAGGCCATTTTTGTGTACCATTTCATTCTGGATCTAGGTTGGTTTAAACACAGAATCTGTTGGTTTTTTTTTTTAGCATTAAAAGGCTCAAAACACAATCTTTGTCATCATTCACTCTGTTTCGACACAGTCTTTAGTGTGTTGCAATGTGAAGCCAAGTGGTTCTGACAAAGCGCCAAAATATGTAACCCGTTTGAGAGTTAGTGACAGGTCATTCTGAAGAGGATGACTAGATGTGTGCTTTCTGAGTGGCTTAACACTGGGCCTGTAATATCACCATTAGAGACACCAGTGAGATTCCATCCTCCTTAAAAAGTAGGCCAAACAAAATGTTGGGCACTCTGTCAATGCAGTGTCTTTGTATATTTATGGCTGTTAAATGCAACATTTCTTCAGTGCATTTTGTGTATATGAAGAGTATCAGTTCACTATTGGCGCTATGGTATGGTGCTTTCCCAGAGTGTAATAATTTACAGCTTTGGATTCTTTGGAACTTTTTGGTACTACCCAAGCTAATGTTCAAGCTTAACTTAGCAAATACCATATAGTGAAGTGAAAAATGTGTTTAAAACAATATTTTTTCAGCTTGGAACTAATGATGATATGGCACATCCCCACCAACTAACTGTTTGCCATTTGCTGAGCTCATTATGTACAACCATGGGGACATACCTTTAATTCTGTTTATTGGTTTTTTTCAATGTTCTGTCAGCTGCTGCTTTTGAAATGAACCTCATTCAGTTAATGTGAACTAGCTAATGTGATGTTATTCAATATATCATTTTAAAAATATGACAGACATTGTACATATGATTATTTTGTATTTACCATGTATACAATATATAATACAATTCAAATCTATTACCAAATTTAAATCAATATATGTTTCAAAATAGTTAAGATATGTTCCCATATAAATCTATCTATTGCAATATATCGGTATATTACTATGAAAATTTTGCACTATGTGTCTGCACATGAAATATATTGTCATGTAATATATTGAGAAATCTATTGTTGTTGTGTAAGGGACATATATTGATATATTTTTATGGCTGTATCAGATCCGTCAGCTCCTGTCTTTCTATATTTAGGTCATAAAAATATGCTGAAAATCAACCTTTGTTTGCCCAAATGTCCTGTCAAGATTTAACCTAAACAAATTCATTGAAAGTCAGACTTGGCTACTCCAACTGGTCAACCAGTTGCATCAACAGAGACGGCTAATGAAGACTCCTCATCAGGGTAGATAATACAAGTCTGTTACTGAAGTATAAAAGAATCCTCCATCACTTTTAATTTGTTTCTGTAGCAGAATTTTTGGATACTTGGTAGAAAAAAAGAAATGGTGTAACTCGCCATTAGCCGCTAACAAAGCTAAAGTTGCTGTCTCTGCTTTGTTGCTACCAGTGAATAATGAAGTAAAAGGCGTTTTCAAGGTTTTTATTTTTATTTTTTTTTGTCAGAATGGACTGTGTTTGATCATCTCTTATTTGAAATCTAACTGCTCTCTACATTAAACAAAAATTCATTCTATTTAGTGGTGGAAATTGATTAAAATTTTTAATCGCGTTAATTGCAGGGTCTGTAATTGGGTAATCGAAAATGGTAAACTGATAAATAAGCAATATTTTCAGTTCAAAAAACCTTTTTGCTGCTAAATTATTAAATAAATAGACATATAAGCTCAACAACAAATATATGTATTGTTTTTAATCTGTTATTTAGGTTATTCAACCAACAGACTGGTGGAAAGTGCTATAATACCCATTCAGCTTTTAAGTGTTTCAGGAACCTCTGATCATTCATGAAACTTTTTTGAAAAAATACTTCAGAAATGTGGACTGTGGACGCTAACATTAGCATTAGGGATGTATGTGCTGCTGCAATATACTTTGCATTGAGATAGTGTTTTAGGCTTGATTGGCTTTAGTGATCAACCAACTCCTTTTTGCACAACTTGCACACTACAATTATCTTTTCCGTCCCATCAGAACGGTTTTTGAAGCAAAGATTAACCCCCAGTGGGCCAAAAGAAGCGGCTTTGTCATTTATCGCTGTTGTTTGCGGATGTCGCTTGTACATCACATTTATGGGTGCACCAGAAACGCGTGAATATAAAGGTTCCTGCCAGAAATTTGTAAAAAAAAAAAAAAAAAATAAAAAAAAAAAAAAAATGGCGTTAAAATCTTTGTGATTCATCATTTTAGGGCTGTTGTAAATGATTATTTAAGTAATCAAGTAATATATAATTTATTCTGATGATTAACTGAGTAATTGAATCAAAAATTTCCCACTTCTGTTGTAGCTACTTAAGCTCATAAAAGAAATATATGAATGAGAAAATATTATACTCTTCTTGATAAGCAAGTACAACAAGTGAGAAAATGGAAGATAGTAAACATATTACTATGTTACACTATGGGAAAAGTAACACTAATAAGCCTACAGAGAACAAAGTCAGAGGTCTAGAAGGATTTTAAACTTGTAGCAGTTTAAAATAGTATGTTGGGTTTAATTCAGGCTTGGGCCTCTAGAGTTAATTAGTTGGTTTGGATCGGGCTTGAACACAATGTTTACGGTCTTGGGCGGGTTTGGCTGGATTTTTTAGCCCCGATCTAAACTGAGGTATATCTTTCTTGATGGCACCTCTTTTCTGTGCCTTGGCGTCTCCTTCTATAGCTGCTAATAGGACTTAGTGTTCTATTAGCAGAACACTTCATTGGCAGAAGTGAGAGCGTTGTGCAACACAAAAAAAATCATCTAAGTGGAACACAGTGGGCTAAATTAGTGAAACACAATTTAACCAAGCCATGAGTAATTTTAAAAATCGAGATCCTTGAATCATTCGATGAATCGCAACAGCCCTAAATTAACTGGAATTAACACATTACAGTCCCGGCTGTTCATTTTTTAAAATCAGACCAGCAGGAAAAACCTGTTCTGGAATATTCTACACTGACTACTGACCCTTTAAAAACATGGGTTCTAATTTAGGAAACCTTTTATGTTTGAAAGCAAAAAATTGGATGCATAAATTTCCCTAAAGTATTGCTAAAATCTTGTTCTGTTCTTCTTCTGTCATGGAGCTAATATTCTGTGTTGTCTTATCTGTTTTTCCAACACCTCTAGAAGAACTGCTTATTACAGAGTCTGCAAAACAGTAAGTTCAAACCATTAAAGGATCGACATGTATAAGAAAAGATCAGTGGTTCTGACATAATGCAGCAAAGCCTAAAGAGCTACAGTAGACGGACAGCTTTTGGCATCAGCGCACACACATTCAGGCTTTGCCCTCCCAGCACAGCCTCCAGGCTGGCACACAGAGCAGTGGGGGGAGGGAGGCTGCCAAGGATGAGAGCGAAAACAGAGAGCGATGAAGGGATGGTAAGATGGCTGCACGACTCTGCCTGCCTATCACGTTCCCTTTACAATAACTACTGTATGCGAGCCAGACCTTCCAATGAGGCACACAAACGTGGAAAAGTGATGCCTCCATCATAAATCGTGGATTTTCATGTTTGATTTCATGAAAGCTCTACTACAAAAATGATTTATGGTAGAGGGATTCACTGGAAACACTTTCAGTGATTATCACTGAAATGCTGTTCAAAACACAGTTTGATCTGTCCAATAAACGTGATATTACACAGCATGGTGTTGCACTTTACCCTGCTATAAACGATACAGTACACAAAGCTGATAACACGGCTCAAGAATAGGCAAATGAGTTAGTAATCAGCAAAGACACAGAGCATGAGAAGGAGGGGTGTTGTGTGGAGAATCGTTGACCTAATTCTGCTCAAATGGCTGCTCTTATTGTAGACTGTACCATAAACTGTGATGCCTGAGAGTATTGAAATGGGCTTGTAAAGTAAACACATCCAATGTGTTATCTGTCCAGTTGTACAAATATAATATACTGTTCAGGATCTTTTTTTTTTTTTTTTTTTTTAAGCTCATGCTGCTTAATATGCGTGGCTTTGCTTGATGGGGGAGGAGAGGCAGTCCTGCATCGTGGAGTAAAGGAAAAACTGTATTCATGGCAGGGAAGCTATATTTTCAAGGTAGGGATTGGAAAAAAGCCTTTGAGATGCTGGAAAGCATATTAATAACAAAAATTCTTGCAATTGGAAAGCAATAGTACATTTTTAATGCCGACAAAAAAAATTAGGTTACAATGGAAATCTGGTTTTCCCTTGTCACAAAGAGGGCCTTGGAATCTGTCTGCAAGTCTCTTTGTCTTCCGCTGTCTCCTGTTACTTGCTGTCAAAGTTGACAGAATTATACGTGGCACCAATTACCACGGTCTCACCCTGCCAGGTTGAGCGAAGCAAAGCCAGAGCAAGTAAAAAAATGACAGGAAAGGAGCTCTTTAAACTCCACTGGGGGGCTGAGAGCCTCTCACTTTGACTGGAACACAGGTCTCTGACCTCAGAACCTGTCTCTTTTTGTGTTTTAGGACATTTCTGACTTGTGTATATATATATATATATATATATATATATATATATATATATATATATATATATATATATATATATATATATATATATATATATATTTAAAAAAAAATGTCTAGACAGTCTGTCCAGGACAAAACATCTTAACATTTTGGCCTTTTAGGGGAGAGAACTTTCAATTTTATAGAACTATTGAGGATTGTTGGACAGAGATCCCTACCGTTCACACAATTATTAAAAAAGTATAACCTGAAACAAAACATCAGTGCAACAAAATAAAATCAGATAAAACCAATACAACTCTGAAAGCAATCCTCCTGCATGATATGAACATTCTGTTTCCCTGTGGGTCATCTTGCCATCTCTTAGATGAATCACTTGCAGTTCACTTTTTGTTGTCGTAATAAAAGCTATGTTATGTTATGTAATATAACATAATTTAATTGATTCTTGAGCAAAATTTTATGACAAGGTGAGAAATTACAACTACTTGCATAATTGTGCAAGTAGATCATAACCAGGTTTTAAGTTGCAAAATGCAAAAAAAAGTGAAAGGAACACTAGGAAAACAAGTAGGTAAATGATAGAAGAGTACGTTAAACTCAAACACACTGTTCATGAGATGCTAAAAAGTTTTAAATCATTGCCTTAAAAAGTCTAATTCTTCACCTAAAACTTAAATTTTATGCTGCTTCCTGATAGGCATTCACATTATTATGATTCTTTGATGGCAAAGGGAAATAACTTGTCTTTTAAAAGTGGCAGGATTATTGAAATGAACAAACTTTATTGCCAAACTTGGATGCAACAAAGGTCAAATTAAATTCTTTCTAGGATCCTTCTATGATCCTGAAGGTTATGGGAGAAAACAGTCAAGTGGTACACCTAAATGAAGGTTTAACTGATGCTGACTACAGGCCAAATTGTGTTTGATCTCTTGCTCCTGTTGCTTCTTTTTACATTTTGAAGCTTAACATTTGACTTGGTTACAATCAAGTAAAAGAAAAAGGGAATTCTTGTAACCTTCTACCAGTCTTAAGATTTTGACAGACGTAGGTAGAGAACCTGAAATTTGTACTCAAGTAAAAGTTGCACTACTTCAACAAGTAAGAGTAAAAATTTTGTATGTATTTCATAAAAAGGCTACTTGAGTACTAACTGATCAGATCATCTGATTTAACTAAAAACGATGTCATCGGACAGACAAAAATATCAAGTTATGCACAAAATCTGTTATTTTAAAGACTAAAATGAAACAAAAAATATGAATAAATAACAGAATTACTAAATAACTGTTGTGTCCTCAGACTGGTGTGCTGTTTGTCTGGGTTCTGCTTTCTCCTCCTCCTCTTCACAGGGTGTGATTGGCAGATGCAGCTCTCAGGTGGCGTCAATTAACCTCATCAAGGAGCAGTATTTAGAGGAGTGGATTTCCTGAGGTGGACAGCAGGTGGTTAACTATGACTAGTGGTATGGCTGTGCCCTCTGAGCTGTGGTCCTAGAACTTACCAGTGTTTTTAGTCCTCCTGACAGATTACCTCTTTGAAGGTTCCTCCCAGAGTTTTGGTGTTCAGCTTCCATGCTGACTTGACAACTCTCAGGGTTTGATTCCCCAGCATCTCGTTCTCGTCCTCCTCACCGTTCAATACGCCTACCTGAAGATCCTATCTTACTCACCTGCCCGTCCACCCTCCAATGGTACCTCTTGTCTTTCAAAGGAAAACAGACTGAACCACAAACCACCATCTCACCCAACAAACAGCCAACCACCTGTTCTGGGGATACTCCGTGCTCCCTCCCCGTCACTCCTTCATCTAAAGTAAGAACCTGACCTCCATCTCTGTTTGGAACTGTCTCTGGCAACCTTTTAATCACACCCCCACCTGTCTTCTAGTACAGATGTGTTCCTGGCATGGTGTTTCTCTTCCAACAGATCCAGAAAGCTCTTTTCTCCATTCAGTAAACCATTTCAAACTTTTAATTCCTGTGTCCATAATTGTTGCTTGCACCAGAATCCCCTTGAACTCATGATAATAACAAAATCCAGACAAGATAAACCTGAAACCCCCCCCCCCCCAAAAAAAAAAAAAAAAAAAAAAAAAAAAAAACAAACAAACCATAAATAGGAATCATGAAACTAGTACTTACAGTAGAGTTGGTAAGGAAAATATACTGAACATTAACAGTGTAAAGTACTTCTAGTGCCAAATGTCACCTCAGGCTCAGTAGTAGAAAATAACAGAACAAGCTTGTGTTCAAACAAGTTTAACTTGAACTGGAGGTGGGGGGGAGGGTTGTGGGTTTTTTTTTTTTTTTTTTTTTTTTTTTTTTTTTTTGTGTTTTGAATGTTCGTTAAGCGAAGTTTCTCACAGTGGGTGGCGTATCCAGAAATTTTAGTAAAGTAAAAGTATTCCCCCCACCCTCAAAGCTACTCAAGTAAATGTAACTAGTTACTGATTTGATTGTGACTTTGTAACTTATATTACACCCTATTCCTGATTTGTTACTGATCTATAATTTGGAGAGAACTACAGCTAGTTGGTATGAAGTCACATTTCCTCACACTATAATTTACATTTAGGCAACTATGAAAGTAGGAAATGCCAGTGGGGTGAATTGACCAGAACCCACTGATTTTAATATTTCAAAAAATAATTTTTATTTTTGAACAAAACCTGAAACACAGAGCAGGCAATATTTGAGTCAGAGGATTGCAGGACTTTCAGTGGAAATTTTCAGAAGATAAGGGCTCCTTTTGCACGTTATTTCTTCAGGCCTGAAACATCTGTCCAAATCTGAGACAATGGTCTTGAGCTGGAAGAGGGTAGAGTGCTTTCTCTGGGTCGGGGAAGAGTTCCTGCCCCTAGTGGAGGTGTTACAGTATCTTGGGGTCTTGTTCATGAATGAGGGAAAAAAATGCAGCAGGAGATCAATCAACAGATTGGTGCTGCATCAGCAGTGACGCGGGCGCTGTACTGGTCTGTCGTGGTGAAGAGAGAGCTGAGTCAAAAAGAGAAGCTCTCAATTTACTGGTCGATCTACGTTCCTACCCTCATCTATGGTCATGAGCTTTGGGTTGTGACCGGAAGAAAGAGATTGTGGATACAAGTGGCCGAAATGAGTTTCCTCCGCAGGGTGTCTGGGCTCTCCTTTAGAGAAAAGAAAGGATGAGAAGCTCGGTCATCTGGGAAGGGTTCAGAGTAAAGCCACTGCTTCTCCACATCGAGAGGAGCCAGTTGAGTATCCAGTTAGGATGCCTCCTGAACACCTCCCTGGCTAGGTGTTATAGGCACATCCCACCAGACACAGAGGAAGACCCAGGACAGGGTGGAGGGACCATGTTTCTTGGCTGGCCTGGGAATGCCTTGGGATTCCCCTGGAGAAGTTGGCCCAAGTGGCTGGGGAGAAGAAAGTCTGGGTCTCCCTGCTTAGGCTGCTGACAGTGGATGGATGGATGGAATTATTAATTGTATTGTTTCTGAAGGCAGTTTGATGCACTGAATTCTGTTTTGACTTATTAAAATAAACTGGGGTTGAAAACATGCACTGCATATTCTATCACATAAAAACCTGATAAAATACAATGAAGTTTATCATTGTAATGTGATGAAATTTTAAAAGTTCAAGTTGCATAAATCCTATTTCAATGAACTGTAATTGATAGTGTTGCTAATAAAAAGCTGTTAGGTGATTTCAGCATTGGTCAATGTTTAACCTTGATTCCATGTAAGCAACAATAAATGTGTTTTATTGGTAATATAAAGCAGGGGATCAAGATACCAGTATCTTGATGTGGCTGATGTGGGGCTTTCTGTCTTGATTAGAATAAAATCTGAGTAAGATTTGCAGACGTCATGTTAAATTATGCAAAATATCAATGCAAAACAGCTGCTCCTCACTGGTTCAATTCATCAGCGTTATCGGGCCAAAACATCAGCTTGTTCTAAAATCTCAAAGCATCCAAGTTAAAAACAAATGTCTATTTTAGAAGCGACCAGAAGCTAGGGATCTGCTGTCTGCGATCAACAGACGGCTGATTAGCATTTCCAAATCTGTAGTCAAACTCTGGAATGACTGGAATTCAGCTCAAGACTTTACCATCATCCAGCAGCTCCTTTTTCCGTCGCCATTCCTGCTTTTGATCAGCCGGCAAAACGTTATTCTGATGTTTCATTGATCGCCTGGGAGTTTTACACAGAGGTGGGATTTATGAGAGGGTGCCCATGTGGAAATACACACGAGAGCTACACAGTTTACTTCTCCTTTCACAGTAACCAGCTCATCATCCAGAGCGCACACATTTCCAGTCCTTATTCACCGTGGTACTTTTAGGGCCCCCATTTTCTCTTTCTGTTTCTTTATGATGTTATTTGAGTCTCCCGGAGTTGTGTTGCTTTCCAGTTAGCTGAAAGTCCCCTGACACAGCTGAGTAATGTGTCATCATTCACTATAGGAAGTGCAGAAACTTGCCTGCTTATACACAAACACTTTGCTGGTGCTGTCCTGTAATGTCATTACAGTAGCCACAGAGTCAAATTTCACTGGATCAATTCGTCTTGTTTATTAGCTGGAGGCTTCCCTGGCCTCTGTGACTGCCCAAGGGAATTTGTGTGGGGAGTGGAGGGGACTACCAAGTGCATTTATGTGTGGTTTCATTTCAGACGCAAATATCAGCTCGTGACATGCCACTATCTAACTTTAACTGAACCAACTGGTCTAAATTCATGTGAACAGACCCTTTGCCTACCTTGTGCGGCGGAAAACAACAGCAGCTTCGAGGCAGATATTGCAAACAGCTAGATAAGCTAATTGACTCCCTGACTGTCTAAATGAAAAGCCAATTGAGATGCAGCACTGCGTCTGAGAAGCGACCCTCAACAATGAGGAGAATTTTAATGGTTTGCTTCTTTTTTTTTTCCTGCAAGGTAAACAGCTCACCAGGACAATTTGCCTCCCAGCATAGATTGTGCCCCATTATCACAGCGTACACAAAGAAGCTGTTGTGAAACAACATTCCTGGAATCATGGTCAGGGTTTACAGAAAAGACGGTAATGAAGGCAAGAAGAGAGGTTGCTGGAAATGAACTCAAGTTTGGGTTGCACATGTTTTTTCTGCAATATATGATGTTTCATTCTACTGTAAATAAAGAAAGCTTGCTTTAGTCACTTCAAATACAGTGCCTTACTTTATTCATGTCCCTTGAACTTTTTCATTCTTTGTTACCTTAAACCCACAAACTTTTTTGTTTTTTAATTGGGATTCTGTATGACAGACTGACACAAAGTGCATACTTTCAAAGTGAAAGGAAACTGCAATTACAACACCATATTTTGAACATTTTTCTTTGCAAAAAAGCTCAAGCTCAGTCAGATTATATAGGGATATAATAATATAATATAGGGATTGTCTTTGGGTAACTCTTCAATTCATAACTTTGAGTGGGCCATTCGAAGATATGAATATACTTTTGATCAAGATCATTCCGTTGCAGCTCTGCATGTATGTTTAGAGTCAAGTCTTCTGCAGCCTCCAACAGATTTTCTATCAGGGTTGGTCTGCATTTATCTCCATTAATTTTCCCATTGACTCTCACCAGCTTACCTTTACCTGCCAAAGAAAGAACCCCCACCCAACACCATATTCCACGGTGGGGTTAATGTGATGCATGGTGTTAGTTTTCTACCACACATAATGTTTGGCATGTAGGCAAAAAAGTAAAACCTTGGTTTCATCTGACCAGAGCACCTTTCACATGTTTGCTCAATCACCTACATGGCTTGTGGCAAAGTACAAACAGAACTTCTAATGACTTTCATTTAATAATGGATTTCTTTCTTTCTCTTTTATAAAGGTCTGATTTGTGGAGTGCACAACTAAGACTTGCCATTCCAAAGGATTTTCCTTAATTCCTCCATTCTTCTTGTTTTCCGTCCAGGAAACTTGTCTTGTAGTCTATGTCATTGCCCTATAATGCCAATCAGCAATATGGTTTTGTCACTGAAAGGCAAATATATGTTAATGGTGACAAGTGATGTGCCAACAAATTTTGTTTTACATCTTTCTTATGGATAGAAATGGACTGCACACCATGTACGGAGCAACAAGGCTTTAAGTTAGTTCTTGTCGTTGCAAGTTTAGATGTGTCATTTTTTTTAATAGTATTTTTTTGGACAAGTAGACAACCATAACATTAAAGAAGAAGTGATATCACAGAATCTTGAGGGATCATCTGAGATCATTCATCTATTGTCTTTACCCTCTTATCCTTGCATAGTCGTGGGGAGGCTGGCGCCTGTCTTCGGAGGTCTTTGGGTGAGAGGTGGGGTATACCTGTCTCTGGGCAACACCCAGAGACACACAGGACAAACAACCATGCACCCCCGCCCCACACACATACACTCATACCCAAGGGCAATTTAGAGAGACCAATTAACCTAGCAATTATGTTTTTGGACTGTGGAAAGAAGCCAGAGTACCTGGAGAGGACCATCACATGCACGGGGAGAACAAGCAAACTCTGTGCAGAAAGACCCTAGGCTGGGATTCGAACCAAAGACCTTTTTCCTGCAACAGTGCTACCAGCTGCCTTGCGGCACAGCTAATCTAAGGTAAATTTTCTGCTCTTTTCTGACAAGATATTGGAATTATTGACAATGGCAAGGACTGACAACAAATGCCATGATGACATGCCTGGCATGGACACTTTCACAGAGAAGCTATTAGCACGCTGAATACAGACTAGACAGCCAATTAGAGTCACATTGTTAAGCCCCCCCATATGTAAATGAGAGTGGAAATTTGAAAAAAAAAAAAAAAAAAAAAAATTCAAGGACTGTTAGAGATGGCAAAAAACCCCCAACCCCCCTCCTCCAAAAAACAATCGACTTTTGGAAAATGAAGATAAAGTTGTGAAGATGGAGAGGGAAAACAGGAGGTATAGTGTACTATATGTAGTTTGGGTGATCAAAGGAAGTGAATTTTAATTATGAGTGTGGGAAGAAGTCAGAGGGATAAAAAAAAACATTGGATTTTTTTGTATAACCACTACATTTTGGTCCTGATTTTAAGACTTTCATCCATTACAGACGGACTGGACTGCATCATGGAATGCCTTAGCACAGTCAGATACATGCATCAAGATCTCTTATCTGTTCGAACACTTCCATGCCAGTATGGGCTTGTTCAATGTCCTCAATAATGTCCAGTGTATGCAGGGATGGCCAGTCACGCCCATCATGGCATTAGTTCATGAGTTTATCCCTTCATCACATCTACTCATGTTCAGTAATCTCAACATGTCACACTTGACTGGAGCTTTGGCTTACAATAAAACTGAGTACATGTGATAATGGGATTGAGTTCATGATGGTAAATCCAGGCACACTGATTATATTTCCCCACTTTTAATTTTCAATCAGCTGACCCATCCTGTTACAGTGTAACTGGAAAAAAAGCATACGTTTCCTAGCTCTTTTGGATCTCTGTCACAGTGCGTTCCCCTTAATGAAAACATCTTGTATTGTTGACCAACAAAACTTAGCTATAAAAGCAAAGCCTTCCCATTTGTTTTATACACACATCCGGATATTTTCAAGTGTTCATGTTGAGTCATGAGAGTTGTCGTTCTGAAGTACCACTTACTGTACACTTATGAAAATATCCAAATGCACTAAATTTACAACTTTAGTCTGTGATGACTTCTGCCTTTTTTTGTTGCAAATGTCTGATTTATAATCACAGAAAACGTCTTAGGTCGTTTTTATTTTCTCACTAATTTCTGATTTTACAATGTCAGAGAATATCTTAGTTTTGATATTGTAAATAAATGCCTTTTTATAATTGAAAATTACCCTTTTTTTCTTACATTTACAACTTTTGAGATCAGAGGTATCCATGTTTTTTTCTTGTAAATATTTGAAATTAATCTAGAATTCTGAGGGTTTTTTTTTGGCAGAAATGTACTGCTCTGTGGCCACATAAATTCTTTTATCTACAACGCCCTTATTCTCCGTCATAGCCAGGTGTTTTATATTATCTCTCTCTCTCTCTCCTCTCCTCTCTCTCTCTCTCTCTCTCTCTATATATATATATATATATATATATTATATATATAGATATATATATATATATAACTGTTTGCTTGTATTATATAAAAAAACTATATATAAAACTATATATATGTAAGTAAATCTTTTTAAACTGCATGATGAATGCTAGTCTGAGCTTCATTTGCTGTGTGAAGTGTTGTGAAATGTCAGGCTCATTACCGTAGGCTCCCTTTAAGCGTGAGGTATGGGGTGTTTGAGAGCATATGACCATTTTGACAAACACATGATTCATGGAAAAGCGGGTAAGAGTGGATTCAAGTGTCTCTCTTTGCACCCTGCAGAGAGGGCTTTAGTGCTGTCAGCCCAGTTGTATTCAGGCCAGAACATTTCCTTGTCATTTCATTAGGACCTCATCATACTTGTGATATTTGGGGACATTATTGCTCTCTTACCTTTCCAAGAACTGTGAGACAAAATCCTAAGAATCACATAATCAGAGGACGAGGGTGTGGGGGCTAATTAGAGTAAGTGAGGTTTTCAACCTGTAGAAATTCACAGAATTTGAGTATGTAGTTGTATATCAACATCTGTCATGCTATCAACAAAGTCAGAAATTCACAAGTAAAACCAGAACTAAATTTTTGACCTAATTTGACTCCAACATCTGAGAATTGTTTTCAGAAGCAGTGACACCTATTGAATTTTTTTTAAGTCTAACACTTTTCAACTACAACCTTCAATCTATTTTATTCGGATTTTATGTGGCAGACCTGCATAGAATTGGAAAGAGGATGGAGAAAGATACATGTTTTTTACAATTTTCCTAAAATTAAATCTATTTGTGTTCAGCCACCTTTACTCTGATACCCCCTAAATAATAAGTTGACTTGTACATAATTCAACCTCATTACAGAACACTGGTTAACGAACTCCAAGGAACCTTCCAGGCAGGTCAGGGATAAAGCTGAAGAGATGCTCAAAGCAGGCTAATAAAACAATATCTCAAGCTACAAAGCAACACAACACAAATCGCTGTTCAATCCAGCAAACAACAAGTGAAAGAGTATGGCAGAAATCAGGTCTACGAAGACATGGCCATTCAAGAAAACTAAAAGCAAGGCAAGCAGTGCTCAGAGAAGCAACCAACAGACCAAAGGTACTGCAGGAGGAGCTCCAGAGACTGGTTACTTGGTTGAGAGAATCTGTTTCCTCTGCAACTATTAGTAGTGCACTGAAAGTGTCTGGCCTCAACGGAAGAGTGGAAAGAAGAAAGTTACTTTTTTGTCCTTAACCCCCTTTGGAACTGTGCCGTCTATTTTATGAAGTACAGCAGTCCCCTCTGGAGTAAAACACCCCCACAACCTGATACTATCACCCCCATATTTTAAAGTTGGGATGGTGTTATCAGGCTGACAGGTTTTCCACTTTCACTTTTTAATGTAACAACTGTCAATATGGCCAAACACTTTAATTTTAGTTTCATCAGACCACAAGACGTTTCCAATAATTAGGGCCTTATATCCCTTAGTGTATTTGTCAACTGCAAAAAAAAATGACTAAAAATTACTTTTTGGAGTGATGACTTCTTCCTTGATGAGTGGCGTTTCAGCCAATGTCAGTACAGGACTTAAATTAATATGGATGATGGCACTCTTTTACCAGTTTCAGTCAGCATCTTCACAAAGTCTTTTGCTTTGGTTCTGTGGTTGACGGCTGGAGATGTCTATAGTGTTTATACTTCCAGAATTGTTTGAACAAGTAAACATGGCATCTTTAGGCATCTGGAAATTGCACCCAATGATGAACCAGATCCGTGGAGGTCCACCATTTTCTTCCCTTATCTGATTTCTTTTGATTTTTCCATGATGTCACACAAGGCAGAACTGTGTTTCAGGTATTCCCCTAAAATGAATCCAGAGATGTGCTCTCAGTCAACTCAATGCTGTGAATTAAAAAAAGCTTAACAAGCGGTGACATAATCATCTGGGCTTTCCTAAATTGCTTAAAGGCATAGAAATCTTAGTGTACATTTTTCCTAAGAAGTTGTTGATTATCCCTTGAAGCTGCAAAATACCCAGCATATCTTTAAAATTCTGAGTCTTTCAAAAAGTTTCCCTTTTTCTGTGTTAACCACTTTCTACTCTCTCCTCTGCCACAAATCTTATTCCCCATCCTTGTTCCGTTCTACGCATTGACTCGTTGTGGAGCCTGTCTTGTTTACTGAGAGGGTAAACAGTGAAATGAATGTGCGGGTCAGTGTCAGGGTCACTTTCTCTGTATCCTCGCTCCTCCTGTGGTCCACTTCCCTCCAGTCCAGCAGCTCTATCCCCCTTTCCCCTGCCCAACTTTTTGATTACATGCTGGTAATGAGAGGTCTAGACATGCTTGATCAGGATTATGGCCTGGACAGGCAGGCAGGCAGGGAAAGTGAGGTCAGACAGGGAGAGGGAGCTTTAGCTTGGACACTTATGCTCCAGTGAGCTTGGGAAGGTCATCAAGAAGCAAAGGCAGAGGTTTTTGAGGAATGTTAGTGGGTGATGCAAAAGGGGGAGAAACCAGGATATAGAGGAGATATAAAAAAATGTAGCCATCATAAAAAAAAAAATCCAACGTCCCTTGTGTAAGTGGTTTTTAAATGAATTTGGAGCTCATTCATGAGGTTCATTACAACACGTGAGAGGCAAATGGATTCTGGCCATGCTATTTTTTTGTAATTTAAGGCACCAGATTTGTGAAACAAGGGAGTAAGCAAAATAAAGTATTTGTTTTGTTTCAGCAAGTATTTGGATTTCATAAAACCTTGATTTACATTGTAGTTTTGTTTGAAAAAGGTGTTGGAAGTAAGATATTAGCATCAAAAAATTGCAGGTTACTCTGAGACTCTATTTGTTTGTAATGCTTTCCCAGATTTCCAGTATTTCCACCCAGATTGAATATAAACACATTTATAGAGGCAGGATGAATGAAATGGGAACTCCGCTAGCTCCCCTATTTATACTGGTATGTTCTCAGGGTAGCCATCATCTTGAAGAAAAAGTTTAATTTGTATTTAAGTGGGGAATCAGTTAAATTCCTGGAAAAAAAACATAAGTTGGAAGCGTTCTTTTCAGGCATAAAATGTCTGAAAAGAAACTATTTAACTGTTTGTTAAAGAAAACATTATTAAATAAAATTCAGATTTGTCTAAACAATACATTTTATTTTAAAGAAACTAATAAGTTTGAAATTAGGATGAAAGCCAACCATCTGCTTTTCATTTGTACCGTTTGCAGAGAAAACTTTGACATTTTAACCCCCCTGTTTCTCTGTTTATTGATTCTTCCTTGTGAGTGCTTTTGTCGTTCAGGATCACAGGTGTTGATTTAGGTGGCTTTCCTTTCATTTGGAATCCCAATGCAGAAGAGACAATGCTTTGCCAACACATAAATCGCATACCCAAAGCTTCCAGATGGATCTTATTTTTGGTGATTCCCAAACATCCAAGACAGGGCAGTGACCCTGACTCCGGGAATGTCCAGGCTGTGGCTGGATGACACAGTGAAAATATGTGGACGGACTAAGAAAACAGCATTTAGCAAAAGGATTATTCGGAATGTAACCCACATCACCTTGTTTTTGCTGCCTCTGTTCTGGATGGACATTGTATCCTCTGAGGCATCTTAAAAAAACATGAAGTCCCAACCACTGAAATGTTGACATTGCTGCCTTTGAGTGGGATTTTGAAGCCACAGTAGTTACAGAGTAAGTGGCCACTGTTTACCTAAAGGAATGCCTGATGTTTCACATGCATTCTTAACATTGTCTTACACATGCTGAAATACCACCAAAAAACCACAAGATAACAAAGTACATTTACAACAATAACAGTACATCACTTTTTGCATATTTTAATGATAGAATTGCAATTTTTAAATTTTCTTTCATGTTTTTTTTAAATAGGTCACCGATATAATATTAAAATACATGTGCTTTTTGTGCTATTTTCAGTATTTTATTGTTGCGACATTTATATTTAGAGGATTTCCCCATGACTATCTCTCCAGCAAAATGTATGTGGGTGTGGAAAGTGAGAAATGTATCAAAATGACTGGCAGACTGGCTGAACAAAGAACGTAGCAGGTTTAGGGTTTGCAAGGAATATACTCCAGACAAAAGGTAGACAAAGAAGGCTCCCACTGTTTCATACAGAATGTATATACTTCTTAGGCACAGGACCAATGCTTTGAAAATCTGTCAGATTACAGGATTCTCTAAAAATGCAGTGTTGTATTCACACTAATGGTTGTGGATGCAATCTCGAATCAGGTTTTGGATGATTTCTTTTGATTCTGTTTTTATTTGAGCTTTTAAGAATCAGCAAGCTGAAGAATAAGTACCTTTCAACTTAAAAATCATAAGACTCTGCTCAGGGAAAATAAAAGAAATAAAGATAAAATAAATCTGGTAACAAAAAGAGTAATAAAAACAAAATTACAAACATGTATAATCATTTAAATCAAATTTATTTATACAGCACATTTAAGAACAACTGCTCTTGGCCAAAGTGCGGCACACAAAAAACAATAAATGATAATTCAAACAAGATAGAGAAAAATAAATAAAGAAACAAAAACGCTCACGCTGTATTAAAAGCCAGTGAGTACAAATCTGTTTTAAGAAGAGATCTGAAAACACAAAGAGTTGAAGCCTGTCTAATATGAAGGGGCAGCTGGTTCCACAGTTTAGGAGCTCCAACTGAAAAGGCCCAGTCATCTCTGTGGACCAGCCTGGACCTTGGAACAACTAAACACAAATGAACATTAGATCCAAGGGATCTAGAGGGCACATAAGGCTACAGGAGATCAGACAAATATGCCCATTTAGGCCTTATAGGTCAACAATAAAACCAAAATCAATTCTAAAATGAATGGGGAGCCAGTGAAGAGAAGCAACTGCTGGTGAGATATGTTCATGCTTTTTTGTTTGTGTTAAGAGACAAGCGGCAGCATTCTGAACCAGCTGCAGTCGTGAGAGGCTGGCCTGGCTTTCACCAACATACAGAGAATTGCAGTAATCAAGTTGGGAGCCAATAAAAGTGTGAATCACCCGTTCAAAATCATTGAAATATAAAAATGGTTTCACTTTGGATAAAAAATCTCAATTTAAAACAATTTAAAAAAGGATCTAATTCCAACAGAACTATTCTGTTTCTCAAGATTAAGGCCAGAATCAAGAATCAGTCCAAGATTTTTACAAACTGCTCGAGGCTACCGTGCTACGATTTCTACCGGGACCAAAAATCATAACTTCAGTTTTATTTTCATTCAGATTTAGAAAATTTGGCCAGAATCAACAATCACTCCAAGATTTTTACAAACTGCTCGAGGCTACCATGCTACGACTTCTACTGGGACCAAAAATCATAACTTCAGTTTTACTTTCATTCAGGTTTAGAGAATTTGAAGCAATCCAAGCTTTTACTTCAGTAAGGCAGCCAAATGGTGGTTGAAGTGAGAAAGGATGATTGTGCTTCAACTGGAAATAAATCTGAGTATCATCTGCATATGAGTGAAATGACATGTTAAATTTTCCATCTTTAGAAAATTTAACATGTAGATAGAAAATAAAATAGGTTCAAGAATGGATCCTTGAGGAACATGAGGGGAGCTGAGGGGGATATAATGCTGCTTAAATTCAGTAGGGGTATAACATGAGAGAAGAACTCTTGGAAGAGCTGGTCAAAAACTTAGCCACTGAATTTTGGTGTAGCCATAGATCAGGGGTCTGCAACTCTAGTACTTGTGTGCCACTATCCTGCAACTTGCATCCCTGCCCTAACACATCTGAATTTAATGAATGGTTAATGATCAGACCTTTGAAAAACTAGCTGACATGCCAAGGAGGTAATTTCTTAGCCTTTTGATTCAGGTGTGCTGGAGCATCCAGTAGTTCTTTATCATCATTTATTATCATCTACATAAATCCTTTATGAATCTGAATGTTCTTGTCTTTTGTCAAAACAGAAAACCTTTCAATCTTTACCCCTCTTTGAAATTTAAAGAAAGCTAAGAGGAGAAACACACATCAAATAAAGCTCTCATGTGTGCAATATGTTGGGGTCCGCTGCCCTTTTTCAGACTAATAAAAAGTGGCTTGAAGATGGGCACTGTTCACCTTTTGGTAGTCTGAGGAAGGGTACAAGACTTGAAAAGTTATCGCTTACTATAATTAGTTTGAGCTTTGCCTGGCATGTGGTTAATCTCTTTCCTTTCTATATGCACTACTTTTGGACTCAGCACATAATCCAGTGGATTTCCGGATGGACACGCTTTTATCTTTTTGTTTTCCTGTCAGTGGACTTAGACCCAGATGTTTTCTGAAAAGCTTAAGATCTCATGACAGAGGAAGTATAAAACTAAAGATCTATTTAGTTCAGCTGAGAGATTCTGGCCTCAGGTCCTTGGTTTCTAGTGGGATTATCATCCTAAAGCCTTTGACATTTCAATTGAGATTTTTTTCTCTTTTTATGATATGGCAATGATGCTTGCCTCAGAACAAAACCAGGCTGATTGTAGTTTCTTCTGATTCATTCAAACAAAATTCATTCCCAACACTTGTTGCTGCTGGACACTATGTTAGAACTATTACATGAGAAGCAAATTTATATATTTGTATATACACACCATTGCCATAAAATTAGCCACACCCCTGACTGATTTAGATTTAAAGTAATATATTAATTTCAACTACTTGTTTCTTGATGGGATCCAGAACAACATCTAGAGAAGTGCATGTCTTACTTGCCTCAGTTAAGGTCACTGTTCATGATTCAATAATAAGAAGGAGACTGGGGGCCTCCGGTTAAATCTAGCTTAAACTAACACTACATTGAAGAAACAGAACATCTCAGTAGCTGTGTTCCCATTAACCTTGAAATTGCTTAAAGTAAAATTACAAAAATAAATTTGCTTAATGGAAAATGCCATTTTTGAAAAATTCTCCTTTTTCCAGAAAAATTTTTAGGTGCCAGGATGAGGTGGGTTTTTGGCTGTATAGAAATTGGTTTATTTCGCAAAACTGCAAAGGAAACACTTTTTTCGCATCATGAGTCACATGATCAGCAATTGGATGTTGCTACTGGCGTAAACCACAAAGAAGATGACAAGAGGAAGTAGTTGGAGAATCATGGTGTGGCATGTTTTATAATGACTTATTGCATGAACAAGCTTATTCACATGTGATTTTAATTTCACTTATTATTTAATGAAAACGCCGCAATTGTGTTTTTTCGACATTAGTAGAAAATCGTCAAAGATTAGCGCACCTTTGTAATGGAAACACAGCCACTGATAGTGAAACAAGGAGGTGCAAGTGTGATGTCTGGCGTCCTTGGCTCTTTCAGGACTCATATGACTTCCTATAGTTGATGGAACCATGAATTTTGCTGTCTTTTCTTTTGATGGATTGATTCATTGATGGATTGATTCACTAGGGCTGTTGTAAAAAAAAAAAAAAAAAAAAATAATAATAATTTTGCTCTCTAACTGAAAATCCAGTGGGAGAATGTCGAGCCATCAGTTTCTGACTCAAGCGCACTTGGTTTATGCAGCAGAACAATGATCCAAAGCTCATCAGCAAGTCCACCTCTGACTGGCTCCAAATAAGTAAATAAAAACTAAATAAAGATTTATGAGTGGCCTAGTCAAAGTCTGGACTTAAATCAAATTGAGATACTGTGGCATGACCTTAAACAGGCTGTTGCTGCTCAAAATGTCCTCAATGTGGCTATATTAAAACAATTTTGCACAGATGAGCAGTAAAAAAATTCTTCCACAATGACTTATTGCCAGTTATTAAGCTACGTTCACACAGCAGGTAAATGTGACCCAAATCTACTTTTTTTGCCCAGATGCAACCCATATCTGACTTTTTCACCGCAGTCTGAATGGCCCAGTTTTGATCTTTTCACCCAAAAAATCTGATCTCTGCCACTTCCATATGTGAACAGTCATGTCGCATTTTATTCGACGCTTATGCCATTGATGTGAGACGTGTTATAATTCTAGAATAGAATAGAATAGAATAGAATTGAAATATGCGTTATTATCCCACAATGGGGAAATTTCTGTGCAACAGAAGCAAAGTGGCAGTGACAGGCAATAACAGAAAAGCAGGCTCACACAAGAATATAAAATATGTATAAAAACAGAAAAAAGAATAAAAAAATACTGTATAGTAAGGCAAAATTTCAACATGAATACTGTGTAGTTGTAAAA